>JAEIGF010000349.1:190000-1390000 GCA_018903485.1 Drosophila littoralis | reverse complement strand
AAGAACAGCCCATGAAATTGCTGCCGAGATTTTGTGCGTTAAGCGTTACATAATCTAGGTAAATTTCAGGCAGCAGACACTTGTATGTTTATGTTGGAAATTAATAAGCAGCATAAATTTGCAGCATTCAATTTTGAGCAAGGGACTGGGAAGGGTTTTTAAATATTAACTATGTAATATAATTTATCTGAAGATATTAGTCATATTCTTTCAGTTTTAAGCAACTTTTAATAACTGCAAATGTCTAAAATGATTTATTTATGTGTTCTGCCCGACAGCTGCATATATATTTATTTGATATATTTATCTTGTAAATATCTTTTAATATTTATATGTACATATTATCTATTTTGATGTAGCTTATCTGCTGAGCTTCATTAACGACCAAGCAAAGGCAGCGGGCCGCAAATACAGTTCATGCCACATGCCACACGCCGCGCAAATCAATTAAATTTATGCCAATGTCAGGCGATGTCTGTGTGTGTGTGTGTGTGTGTGTTTATGTCAATAGCTGCTTTAAGTTAATTAATCAAAGCCGAGTCAATTTTTGCAAGCGCTGCGGTCTCTTTGTCAGCTGCCCAAGGCTCATTTGAATATTGGTTTGCAAACTGAAGTCTGCTTTGGGCCAACTCAGGAGCTGGTTAAGATTTTCGAGTCTCGCAAAATCAAAAGAGAAGAGGAAGCAGCAGCATCTGGCAGCGTTTTACAACAAATGGCAAAATCGTGAAAAAATTCCAGAAAAAATTGAAAACAAATTTTCGTTTTCTTGTAATTTAAACGCAATTAGTTTGCGTTTCGATTTGTAAACAATTTGCATTTTGTTATGGCCTTTTGGTATTTGGCTTTAAACATTTTAGCCACAAATTGTTGATATTTGGTTGTCGTTGTTGTTGCTTTGGGTTTCAAGGTAAAATAGCGTTCGATTTGGCGTGTTAATTTTACAGTGCCAAGTTGTGGCCAGGGGGCGGTGGGGTGGGGGTGGGGGATTGTTTGCGGTTGATTGGGAGGCGGGCATTTGGTTGCAGCACGCGGCTAATTGCCACTTGAAAGCTGTCCGTGCATAGCTTGGTGCGGGCTGATTTTCTAGGGTCAAGTTGGGTAGAAGGTAAAAAAGAAAACAGGTCTGCAAAACTGTGGCACGGACACAGCGTGGCATGCCACACACACACACACACACACACACACACACAACACACACACACACACAGACACACGCGACGGCTGACAACAATGCCGCACACACAATTGTCCTTGCAAGGACACACACAGCTGGCACGTCAACGTCTTGGGCTGCTGCTGCTGCGAAAATATTGATCCACATTTTCTTTTTTTTTTAAAGAAAAACGTTCAACATGTCCAGGTGTGTGTGTGGAGGGTGGAGAGGGGGGCAAGTCAGGTGCTGCCGTCCCGGGCAATGTCGCTGCCATGTCCTTTGCTCAAAATTTATGAATTGCGCTTCTTTCTCTGTGTGTGTGTGTGTGTGCGTGTGTGTGTGTTGCCTGCGGCTGCGTCTTTGCAGCCAGTCGCACACGTTGCGTATACGCAATGTTTATTGATTGCAAACGAATGTGTTGCGCCTTAGCTTAATTCAACATTTTCCATTTCATTGTTCATTCTTGGCTGCCCCCAACTATGTGTCTAAAGCATACATACATATATAAAGTTTTTTTTTTATTTGAAGAAAGTGAAAGCGAATTTCGTAATATTGTTTTTTTTGTTTTGTCAATGCAATATTTTATGTGAGATTTAAGGCTGAACGGAGTTGTACATATAGACATTAATAGGCTCAAGGATTTTTATGCATCAGAAAAAATGTGATAAAAATGGCGCAGCTTTCGAGGAAATCTTACTCAGATAGTGGGTAAGTAGGAAGATAGCAGTCCGATAAAATCTATATATATATATATTCTTTTATCCTTTTAAAGTATGAGAGTTAAGCTGACGTAAAAGGATTCTTCTGCCTAACTCCAAACCTAGCTAGATAGAAATGGGGCACATGCTTCGAGCTTCCACTTGTATCTTAAAGATACTCGCACACTATTAACACATCTTAAAGATACACACACACACACACACAGTCTAACAACTATTAACTGCGTTTACTTGGCATTTTGTGTATCTTATTATTGTTTTCTTGGGGTTTTTCAACGTCCGCTGGAAGTTAATTTTACTGTTGAATATTCATGAACAGGCGCGCAATTAAAGCGACGCCGACTGCGACGTCAACGTAATTGTTTTTATTTTTCGTGTGTACACACGCCTAAAAATAACCCATACGTAAATATTGTCTAGATATACAAACGGACGCGCAGCATATAGTATACATATGTAAATATATAAGTTGGTTAGTGTGTGCATATTCGTATAGAAGTAAAAGCATTTAGCTGTTGACTGCGAAGCATAAAAGTGAAATTGACCAGAAAAACAAACGGACAGCAAACGAAACGAAAGCCATTAAAAACAAAAAAAAAACAACAACAAAACTGAATACGAATTTATACGAAGCAAAGCATATTATACCCTGCACGCCAATGGCTGAAAGGGTATACATATTCAAAACATGCCAAGCATTTGGTCAAGTTTTTCACTCAAATAATATGTACACACTTGTCCTAAAGTACAGGAACTCAGCTGCATATACTCTGCCAGAAACAGGGTATCTCATGGCCGGGCTTGTTTGTTGTTGCTGTTTTAAGAATTTGGCTTACGAATTGGCATTGGGAATTGGCATTGGATGCTGCCTGCGTGTTGATTGGCCAAAGTCAATGCCAGACACACAGACACACACACACACACACACGCACACACACACACTTTAGTTTCTGTATGTGTGTGTGCGTGCAAATTGTCAACTTTGAGCCTTGCGCCTTTTTTTTTTTTTTGGCAAACCTTTTGGCCAGCCCCAAAACCGAAAAGCAAACAAAATGAGAGTTGAAAACGAAATTGAAGCCCATTAAGCGGCACTCGAGTGGTTCCTCGGGTTCCTCGGGTTCCTCGAATATATATTTTGTAATTGCCAGCGCAGGAGATTCGATAATATGAAAACTTGGCTCAAAACTTATTTGCCGTTTATTGTGGTGGGCCGCTTTTTGGGTCTTTTTTTTTTTCTCTTCTTATGGGCCATGTCCTTGCGGCCGTAGCCTTGCCTTCATGGACGCGCGCAAACAAAGCGCACGGCGAGAGGTCCTTGCCGGTGCTGCCTCCTGGCCTGGGCCTCGGCTTGAGCCCGAGTGCTGCTTTGCATTTAATTACGCTTAAAAATTAATTAATTTCTTTTTTGTGGCTGGCGCTACGTGGAGTGACTTGAGACATAATCAAGCTGCCCCCGCCCAGCCACGCCTTAAAGTAGGCCACATTTATCTGCCTGGCTTTATCCTTGCCTGCTGATGGAGTCTGGCGGGGAATTGGGCGGAGGCAGGGGGTGTGGGTTGGATGGGCTGGATGGGCAGCGCACTTGTGTCTTAAATAATTCAACAAGCGCGGTTTTTCGTAGCCAACGCCAACAACAACAACAACAACAAACAACACCTGCCCTGTGCACCTTTAAATGCCAAGGATAAGCGCTTGGGTCTGGTTAATGCGGATTTCTTTGGTTTCTTTGGGCTCTATACAATAATAACAATATTTTCATTAAAAAGTAATAATTATAGTAATAATAAGTAAAGAGCTTTTAAAAGCTGAGCTAAAATGCAGAATAGATCCTACTATTCGACCCATCTATCCTACAGCAGCTATATTATATAGTGGTCCGATGTGGATAGGATTGTGCATATATGTAGGGAATATAGTGAAACTTATAAGTTGGGTAAGATATCTTGATGAACAAAAAAGTTGTTCATACATGAATGTACTTTTGGAAGAGTCGTTCCTCTGGCAGCTCTATGATAAAGTCATCCGATCCGACCAGTTTGACATATGGCCTATGTAAAGCTTTAAAACTGACAGAGTATTTCGCATAGAAACAAACAGATATGCGGAGAGACCCGGACATGGAATACATAAACCCGCCTGTTGGTACTGATCTAGAATATATATAATCAATGGGGTCGAAGATGTTTCCTTCTATGCGATTCACATTTTACTATAAAACTATAATACCCTGTTCATGGGTATAACAACAAAGAAATGGAAAATGAGCGGAAGTTCGATTGGAACTCTGAGCACGAAGTTCAGGGTTCGAACCCCCAAAGAGGTGTGCAGGCAGTACGAGTATAAATATGCATATAAATGCATAAAATAAATATATATAAATAAATGTATATATTTGGTTTAAGCTTGGATAAGGCTTGCAATGCAACCTTAAACTTCAACACACGGACAACGCCGGTTAATTTCTTATATTATTTTCATATACAAATTGTTATAATTATATTTATATTTAATTACTTGCCCAATATTTAAATATTTAATATTTAAATGTATTCAATTCCATACCTGCAATAAAAATAATAAAAAATTATTTAGTTTAGTTTTATTTTTATGGCTTATATTTTTATAGCATATATATGTCTTACAATTGTTTCTTGTTCTTTCAAAAATTGAAGTGCTTTTGTCTAGCATTTTATTAAACGGAAATTCCATTTATTTGTTGTTTTTGGTAAACGTTTTGGCATTCAAGTGTATTTTTGTAACAATTGGAAACACAAGCAAGAAATGAACTCAAGACCACGCGCTTTGTTGTTATTGTAATTGAATTGTAGTTGTTGTTGTTCTTGTTGTTGCACATTTTGAGTAGCTGACACAAAACAGAAACGTTGAAAACGCAACAAAAGCTACAAAAGAAAAGAAAAGGCGAACAGCTTGTAGAATATTTGCCAAATGTGCATTTTGGCAAAAACAAATTTTAATAACTCAGTGCGGGGCGCTGTCATAAGGTAAACCAGCAGCAGCCGCAGCAGCAGCAACAACAATAACAATGACAACAACTGCTAGTAACAACAACAAACAACGAGCAACCGCAGCAGAGCAGCAGCAGAGGCAGCAGCAGCAGCAGCTACAACAACAATAGTTGAGTCAATTTGTGTATTTGAAGGTCACTGAAGGTGGCTGTCTATGCCTGCTGTTGTTGTTGCTGCCTCTGCCGCTGCCGCTGCTCTGCTGCTGCTGCTGTTACAGTTACTTTGAGTGCACTAGAAAAAGCAGCGGAAGAAGCATCCAAAACAAATCTGAAACAGCAGGATGTAGATGAGCAGGGAGAGAGAGCGAGACAGAGCGAGATAGTGTGCCCAGCAGTTTAGATAGGGGTAAGCACAATGGTTAGGCAGCGGCTGGAAGCAGCGGCAGAGGAGGGGCCTGTGCACTGTGCACTGTGCAGCTCACTTATTGGATTTTCCCATACATTTGCACCCCGCGCGCTTCAGCATAAAAATCACTGGGCAGAATGAAATTTTGTTTACGGCACTTTATTGTGTTGTTGCTGTTGTTGCTCTTGTTCTTATTTGAATTCGTTTATTTTACAGTTTATCAAGCATTTGTAGCAGCGAAATTTTGTTGAATATTTTACACATATTTTATAGCTTAACAAATAAATAATTTACACACAAAATGCTAAATGCATTTAAAAATTGTTACGTATACATACGTTATGCGTAATACAGCTCAATTGACATATGCATTTATAACAGAGTAATTAAATTAATTATTTATTATTATAATGTATAATATATACATTAATTGGAATTAATTATCGAAATTAATAATCAATAAAAAAAAAGCGAATGCAGCGTTTTCCTTACTTATATGGCACTTTTTTTTTTGTATTTCAATCAAATTGTATACATATAAATCCAATTAGTAAAACACTCAGTTGTGCTTTTTGTTCGATACAATTGGCTAAGTAAAATCCGTTTTTAACGCTTAAAATATTTGTAATGAATTTAACAACATTGTGTTTCAGTCTGTTATGTTTGTGCGCTAGAGCAAGTTTTTCAGTTAAAAACATAAATGCCGTTTAAAAAAGTTGAACTTCATAATGGACAGACACACACACTCATAAGCACACTTCACACACAAAGAAACACACACACACGCACACTTTACGCCACACAAAAAGGTGCTCATATAAACTTTGCGTGCCGGCGGCTTCAGCTGTGACGTCACAAAAATTAAAAATTAAAAGCGTCCCATACATAATGCAAAATATTAAAAAAAAAAAAGAAGATAAACTTTGTGGCTGCTGCTGGCCAGGTCAGGCATAAAAAAACACACGAACTCACACAAAAGGCAATAAAAATAAAACATTTCGCTCGTATCTCATTCACTTTGATATGAACTCTAATATCATTGAAATTATAATTATGTGTGTTTTATATGCGACCATAAAAAAGAGAGAGAGAGCGGAGAGGGAGAGAGGAGAGAGGAGAGGGAGATACAGCAACTGGGCCAGTGTTGCCACACAGGTAAAAGCTTACATATGTGCATACATGCATATATTAAATATATATATATATATGTATATATGTATATATACTGCCGAATCGCTTGAGGCCAAAGCTGTTTGCTTGGGCGCCTGTCACGCCCACAAAATTTTCATTGGCCGTGCAAAAACAACAAAAAACGTAGCTCAATAAAATGTTGCCATTGACCGTTGCTGTATATTGACCCTAAGGTAAAAGCGTGCCTCCCCCCCCAGCTGTACACCCCATCCCCTTGGCATGGCAATTTGTTATTTATGCTGCGTTTACGTGTTGATTGCTTATATATGCAAATCGATGTTTATATCTAGGCATCTGCAACTTTTTGTATCTAAATACTGATCGATCCAGCTAAATTTATGCCTCTCTGTTGGTTGCCCAAAACTTCTGGCTATTTTCCATATTGAACAGTCCAGACCTGGAGCTGACCAATGTGTACACACGGCACATGAACGGGCAATCTATTTGGGTTTATTTATTTGATTAAATCGCCAATATCTACAAAATCAATTCATTTACTAAGCAAAGCAATTTAAAGCAATCAAAGAATTTATCCATGTGAAATTCTTTTCCTTAAATTTAAACTTCTTTTCAAAGTTTTTCAAACAAAGCAAAAACTATTTGTTTTGCAGCAGATAGTTCAAATTGTGGCTAAAAGAAGAGGAGAGCACCAAAAAAAAAAAAAAAAAAAAAAAAAAAAAACAGATGCTATCCTCAAAATGGGGAATTGCATATCTCAATCTCAGCTGAGGCCACTCGATTCAATTAATTTCAGCTGGCAAACAATGAAGGCCGCTTGCCTAATTGGCAGCATGGCCAAATGTAATCAAGTCAGAGTCGAGGCGAAAGAGAGGAGAGCTGGAGATAGGCTGAGGTGTGGCAGGGGCAGCACTGGCAGCTAAAACAAAAGCATCAGCAATGGATTTACAGTTACTTGGCGCAACACAACTAAACACTCAATAACAACAACAACACACACACACACGCACACAAACAAATATACACAAGACACACACACAAGACACACACACATGCATGCATCAATTATATGGCCACTAATTTGTCTACATTGGGTAGCTAAATAATTGCAGACTGTGAGGGGGGGCATGTCGAGGGGAAAGCAGCAATCAAAATCCGACAGACAAAACACACACAAACACACACACACACACACAGCAAATGTTTGCATTGCACTGCAGCCAAGGGGGGGCGGCGGTGCGGGCTGGGGGCGTCAACGTTGTTTAATCGAATTATGCAAAGGCAACGACAACATCTGGAAACATACAGACACGCACACACACACACACGCAGGCAGCTGCACATGACGGGATTAACATATTCGATAAATGTATCTGTATCTGCATCTATGAATGTATCTGCAGCTCCGGCTCTAGCTGTGGCTGTAGCTGTAGCTGCTGATGCTTTTAATTAAAATGTGCATATGAAATCGACAGCAGTAGGCGGCAGGCGTCGGGGCAGTCATCGGGGCAGGCCTTACAAATTTAACACACAACACACGCTCAAATTGAATCTCTAAGTAAAACTTCCCGACACACACACAAAAAAATACAGAACACAAAATGTCGCCGTTGATGGCCTGTTTGATCCTGGCGCTCGTCTTGCTGCTGCACAGCGAACATCCTGTCGATGCGGATGCCTATCATGCCATATTCAAACATGAAGGTAAGCCCGGCATTTGGTTAATAACAATTCATTATTGCTTATACTTCCTTCGGCCCACAGAATATCCCAATAAGTGCTTTATTAAATTGCCCAAGGGCGATCATTTGCTGATCGATAGCGATCAGTACGCACGTTATCCTGGCAAGTGTGCAGAAATTTATTGTGGCCGCAACAGCTGGGCCTTGGTCTATGCGTAAGCTCCATGCATTTCTCTTTGTATACCTAACAGTTTTATTGCCCATTCTTTACGCCCAGCTGTGATCCGAAACGTTCGCCCAAGGGCTGCGAATTTGGCGAACATGAGAATCTCGATGCTCCCTATCCCAAGTGCTGTCCACGCCGTCTTAAATGCAACACTGTCTAATGTAAAATCTATATTATTTGGCTTGGTTTCATGTTTTTTTTTTCGTCAAATTCTGCGTTGCTACTTTAAATCAATAAAAGCTAGACAAAAATTAGAAAAATTTTTATAGATTAGCTTTAACTTAATATTGAAATGAATAGAACCGTTAACCACGAGATTTTAATCGGTTATCCTTAACTTTAAATGCGATAATCTTGATCTTAGGACTTGAACCGGTTACCTTGCTTATCTTTAACTTAACGTGGGATTTAACCGTTAACCTTAAACTTAACGTGGGATTTGAACCGGTAATCTTCAACTGAAAATGGAATATAAACCGTTAACCACGAGATTTTAATCGGTTATCCTTAATTTTAAATGCGATAATCTTGATCTTGGGACTTGAACCGGTTACCTTGCTAATCTTTAACTTAACGTGGGTTTTAACCGTTAACCTTAAACTTAACGTGGGATTGAACCGTGAACCGGTAATCTTCTCACTCGAGTTAATCACTTAGACCATTTAAACTTGTAACAATTTTATAGCAAGAGGCCTGAAATACATAATTGCTCGGATGAGAGGCCTAACAATGAGCACTCAAATAGAAATAGGGCAATAGTCAGGACATTCTGGCTAAAATCCATGCATGGCTCGTAGAATGAATATGCCCCAACGAAACTTGAATCACGTGGCGAATGAAGCAAGCGAAAAATATCAGAATTCCATTTTTTTTTTCTTGCCTTTGTCCTGCACTTTTTATGGGAAACACGTACATTTTTTCATCGAAGAACTCTCTCTCGTTGAAAAAACAGGAAATGCTGTCAATATGCCACAGAGGCAGCTAGTCGTTTTTTTGTAAAATATGTTCAAGTAGCTGTCAAAAACATTTTGCCAATTTACGGAGATCCCATTTCTGAAATGCACTTTGAGGCATAAACAAACAATATGGTCTCTATATGTGAACAATGTTGGGAATAGCCACACAATTAACATAACCTAACCCAACTTTATCTTAACAAACTCAGCAAACCCTAATCTTTTCTTAACCATAATGGAGGTTCCTTGTAGTGCAACATACACACGTGTAATCTAACCTCTTTACCATTAACCTCAACTTTTCATAGTATTAAATGCAGTTCCTTGCAACGCAAGCTACAAGTACCTCACCTAACCTCAAACTTAACCCAACTTTACATAACCTAACTTTACTCCTACCTAACCTCAAATTAAACAATATCGAGCAAAGGTAGGCATGCAGTCAATAAAATGGTTTAATATTCCTTTAAAGTTGTTACTTCTAAATTTAGTATCTCTTTGAAAAGCTGTCAAAGTAACTGCCCAAATTACTCGTGAATTATTTATACAAATTCAAAATTAATTAAAAGAGAAAATGCACTTGCTTATTTTATTTCAATTAATTGCATATTTTACGCTCGGACTTCAAGCCGCCGAATGGGTGGGCATGTATTATAATGAAAGTATGTACATGGGAACTGTGTCCCAAAATATGTTAGATAATACCCATTGAATGTAGAATATCCGGGCAAGTGCGTTATTTCATCGGAGGTGATACTCATCGAGGGCGTCAGCATTAAGGATCCCACGCACGAATGCCGTCAGATTGTGTGCGGCTTCAATGGGTCCACGATATTTCAAAGGTGTGTACTCACAGATACAATGTAATGTATCTAATGCCCAAATGTATCTAATGCCATTAACAGCTGCGGTATTATCAGTGGCCTTCCGCCCACTTGTCGCTTTGGCTCCTTTATCAATATGGATCTGCCCTATCCGCATTGCTGTGAGCGTACAATCATCTGTTCGTGAGACTCAATTCACAAACTAAACCAAACCAAAGCAGTCTATGCAATAGATTTTAGAAATAAATAACTATATATGCAAATATATATACATATATAAAGAGATATTTGTGAACACACGATGTTTGTTTTCAAAGCTGTCCTCATTCTTTTCGTTTTCGAGTATCTTACTCGGACTCAAGCCTTGAACGCACTCAATTACTATGGAGACAGCGGTGAGTATGAAATCTTTTTAAGATTTGCTTTATTTTGTACTATTTTATGCTCTGCACTCAAGAATGGGCGAGAAGAATGCAAAGATTTCATACAGCCAGTTTTAAGATTATTTCAAATTATTATCAATTTAATACGTTTATTTGAACTATCTATAAGGATAAGATGTATTGATTCTCTGTTTACTGCGGAATTATTAAAGATATTAGTATATGGAATCACATCTGCCACGATCTGATTTTCGTATACACACAAATTTTAATAACATTTTAGCTCGATCGGACCATAAGAACCGAGGTTATTGAAGAATGCACCTAAAATGGTGCGAGACTGAGGAAAGAAAAGCACAGACGGCGGCCGGTTTTTGATTATTTCTTTGGTTTTCTGTATATATTGTTTAAATATATTTGAATCTTATGATTACAAATATACCAAACAGCAGCTCGGAGCTGATAACAGGGTAGCTCCTATGTTATTATATTATAATATATATTATTTTATATTATATATATATATATAGATATACACATTGTATTGCATTATATTATATTATACTTAGTGGTAATATAATATTATATATTTTATATTCGTCTCTAATTCTGTTTCTAGCATACCCTGGACGCTGTGTTGTGGATATGACCAGTTCCGTAGTGCTGATGAATTTGGGGGAATCTGTTAAACTGGATTCGCTGCCCTGCACGCTGATCTTCTGCATGGGCGATGGCTGGGGCATGCTTCAAACGTATGTTAAACTGATACAACCTTAGATATATAATAGATATCTGATCGATTTTATATGCTATTCGAGCAGTTGCGATTATGTGCCCCCACCGAACGATTGTCGTTACGCAGCTTTCAAGCACTGGGATGCGGAATACCCCAAATGCTGTAAGCGTCATATTATTTGTGATTGAAATTTGAAATTGGAAATGATTCGTTTAACTAATTAACTAATCTTTGGTCTTTTCTGTTTAATGATTGTATGCAAACAAAATTAAATAAGTGCCATCCATTAGTACTTATCGTAAAAAACAAACAATTTGGCTCTCAAAAATACACAAAACTTGACGAAAAATTATATTTGACATTATTTCTTGAATTTATGATTGAGATGGGGTTCGAATAAAACACGGGCCAAGAGTTCATATTTGGCAATAGCAGCTGTCTACTTATCAGCATTTGCCGCCTATCAGCCTAGTGGAACAAAACAGCACTTAAATAGTTAAATATATTATTTAAATTTAAATAAACACTACTTAAGAAATGTAATAAACTATATTTATATTTATGAGAATATATAACCTAAAATATATAAGTAAATATAATGAATATCATAGTATTATATATAACAATATATCAAAATTAATAAATAAATTTAATATTTAATTTAATTTTAAATATATAATTTTAACTTACCTAAACACTTCTTAAAAACTGTAATAAACTTAAGCATATTTAGAATTTATTAAGAAAATAATTATTCTAAAAATATAACAAATACAATTTATAAATAAATAAGTAAATGAATAAATAATAAAATAAATGAATAAGTAAAGTATATTCGTTTAATTTAAGCGATAAAGCCGAAGTTTTTGTGGACATTTCTTTTTTGCAGTTATGTGAGAACAATAAACAGAATATTTTGCCATATAAGATCCTAGTTTTCCAGGTATCTTTCTTATAGCAGATATATGATATAGTGGTTCGATCTTAATAAGATATGGCACATCTGTAGCATAGTAAAACATAAAAATTCAGAGTTTTGTGTAAGGCGCACCTATGCAAAGTTTTGAGACAATATCTTTATAACCGAAAGACTAGTTCACATAAAAAACAGGCACAGATGGATTTACAATATTTATATTTATTTTATTAATTAATTTATTGTTATTTATTTAAACTTGTCATTGTTATTTTTTAATGTTAATTAAATATGTATACTTTATCATCTTACATGTTAAAGTAGAGTTTTATGTTATCTTAGCTTTTTTTCCACATTTATATACATATTGCTAACATTCTATTTAAAAGTGAACTTGCTTTCGAGCTCTATCCACATATTTGCACACATCTAGCATTTGTTAACAATATCATATATATTGCACCCACTATGCACTGACGCAATCGGAAACCTGTTTGACCCCTGCCCTTGTCCGGTTGGAAGCACCGCCTCATAAAGTCGGCCAGCTGCTATTTTGTATTCTCTCTGAATCAGTCAGATTTTCGAGTGCGCCGCGTTAAGATGAATCTATTTGTGAACGGAATTTTTTTGCTGCTGCTGCTGGCGGCAATGTTGCTGCCACCCACAGAGGCAGCTGTTGCACGTGGCATATTTAAGGATCCGGCGCATCCCGGCAAGTGCTTCATCAAGCCCAATCTCATACTGAATCCGGGTGAGCGTGCCAAATATCCCGATATGGAATGTGCACGCATTATATGTGCCGAGCATAGCATGGCGGAAATACACACGTGAGTTTCAATTGCAATTAACTAAACTATATTTTCTTCCACTAACAATTTCGCATTCAACAGCTGCGGCGTTGAGGCCCCGCCCCCAGGCTGCAAAATGGGCGCCACCAAATTCCCCGAGGCCGATTATCCCAAGTGCTGCGAACGCGAAATCATTTGTGTCAAGTAATGTGAATCACTCGCAAAAGCTATTGAATAAATATTTTCAATATTTTATGCGCTTGTTTTTCTAGCGACTGCGCTAAATACACAGCGAGCAGCTAAAAATAAAACGCCCACCAAAAAAAGCCGCTTTTCCCAGTCGTCTAGCGATTAAATTTACAGATATTCAAGCGAAAACAGAAAACAGACACATTACTTCATCAACAACAACATTATATACAAAGTCTAGAGGCCAAACATCTTCGAACTAAGCTTCATTTTGCACTCTAAAGTGAACTTGGACGAGAATTCACAGGGACACATTACAATGAAACAAGAAACATCACATAAAAACACAGCTTCATGGGTTAAAAATTCTTTTAAGAAACATTGTCTACATCAAGTGACCATGGAGGACAACGAAATTACCGCAGGTAACATTTACCTTTAAGTAGAAACACACTAAATTCAACATTGAGATTCCCTTAAGCAATATGCTTGATTCTAATTAGTTTAAAAACAAAATATATTCGCTTTGTAAAGCAGCTAAAGTGACCATGGAGAAAATTCGAATGCCCTAGGGAACAACATCATCATACATTAACATCTCAAATAAGCACAAGTTCAGGCATTAAAACAGTTTTTAGGGAACATTTTCCACTTAAAGTGACCATGGAGGACAACCAAAAGACCGCAGATAACATTTGTCAATAAGTAGAAACATTCAAAATCAAAGCTTAAGAAACGAAATTTCGTTGGGTAAAACTCTTAAAGTGACCATGGAGGACGTGCAAAGCATTGCAGTCTAAGAGAATCAAAACAACGCAAATTGCAAGCCTCCAAAATTATTCTAAATATTTTAAGTTTCAAGCCGAAAATATAACTTTTCTTATGAAAAGCAACTAAAGTGACCATGGAGGAGACTTTAAGTGCTGCAGACATTCAAGAGAGCTGCAAATTACGAACACATCCACATATAGAATAGAAAATATTTTCTTATATAAAACTATTCCTTTAACCAAAGCCCAAAAACTGAAACAGGTTATAAAAAAAGGTGCTAAGAAAAAAGCCAAAAATAGCAACTCGAAGAATGCTGATTTCTTCCGTTTGACTACAAATTGGTCTTGCAAAAAGGCACACACACACACACACACACACACACACACACACACACACACACACACACACACACACACGCACATGAACTGACCATGGAGGGCATGAAAATGCCAGCCAAGCACATCGTAAATTGACTTTATCAAGAAGTTAGGTTACGGCCAAACTTAGTATATGCCTCAGCTGGAATGTCATACTTATAGCTGCCTACTTTATGGCTCCAAAGTGCTCCCAGCAAGCCGTCAGTTTATTATGGGCTATTTTCCTGGTTTATGAGCTCCAAACTCTGTGCTCCGGCGACTCTATTAATTTTGGCCTGTCGTGGTCAACTGACGTTCGGTTTATTATTTTTTACGAGCTTGGCCCCGGCCAGGTTTTGGGCCAACTATTTTTGTAACATACTTTTGCCAGACGCAGTTATTGAGCGTTTGTCGCTATGATGGGGCCGATTTTTGTGCTCCTCCCCCTCGCCGCTTCGTTTCCAGAGGGGTGGGGGGAGCCCCAAAAGCCATCAACAACAATAAGCGCAAAGCTGGGGCAGCAACTGCAAGCGGAAAGATAAGCGCAGCCGGGTCGAAACTGAAACTGAAACCGCACACACAACACTAATTGCCAACTGTGCGAGTGCGTGGATGTGTGTGTGTGTGTGTGTGGTGTGTGTGTGTGTGTGTGTGTGGGTGTGCAGTGGCGGGTGGTTTGGGGTTTTGGTGGTTCGTCGCTTGACCAAATTAAGCTTGGGCGCTGCGTTAAACGTTTCGCATGACCGTCATAGTTTTAGGCCATTTTTTGAATGCCCTTCTAAAGGGTATTAATATTTTGTCTTGGAATAAGTAACACATAGAAGCAGACAGCTTAGGTAGGAACGGGCAATATAATCATGGCCTAATATGAACAACATTTTTGGCTTACAACCTATCTTGACAAGGTTTACCATGTTCTTTATATAAAGGCAAAATCTGAAGCGCAAATTCCTACGCTATCATGGGAAATCTCTAGATATCATATTTAGGAAGAAACGGGGAAATATGAGTTGTTGTCTGAAATACGTTTCTGTTTTGCTCTTGAAATTACAATTCACAATTCTGCTAACCAATCGGAAAGTGTATTCAATCTTCGGCTTGCCGTAGATAATCGCTTCTACAGCAACGATTTGACCTCATTTTGAATATTGTTTGACCTTTGCATTTATTTGCTATTCAATTTAAGCCCGCAAAGCAAAATAGATTTTCGCCTAGAAATATTCCAAATTAAATATAATTTATTTAACATATTATATAGCATATAATCTGCCTAGAAATCCTCTCAGGCTACGTAGGCCTGATGTACAATTCAGAGTTGTGTACTTAATTTAAGGATTCAATTTAAATTTAAAGCTCACTTTCACAGTGCTGCAAAAATTTATAAGAGTTTATAAGAAATTGATTTTTATTGTTTTTTTCATTTACTCCACTTTTGATAATGACATTTTACGAATTTTCAGCACGGTTGGCAACCCTAGCATCGGAAAGTGCCAAGCGGAACACAAGTTAAATGTAATCTTCATGTCAAGTATTTATTAACTGCTAAGCGCGACAGGCAATAAAACTAACCAAAATGTTATCGTATTAAGAAAAAAATAACTGTATTTAAAATGCACTAAAAGTAACTAACAAATAATGAATAAATACATTAAAGTTTTGCAGAAATATAAAAGATAAAAATGTGTTATTTTTTTACATGTGCAATACAAATTAATTTAAACAAGTTGTTAAACTAGCTGTTAACTTTAACAAGAGCTTAAGAAAGTTGAATTAAAATAAAAATCAAGTTTGTATTTTATTAAATATTCCTAATTTGTTATTTCAACTAATTTTGTTTGACTATCGATTCTTTTGCTCATCTCTAGCAGGGCATTAGACACACACACACACACACACACATACACACACACACAAACACATACACACACAAACACACACACACATGGCAGAAACGTCGTAACTTAAGCCACAAATGCAAATTGATTTGGTGACCGTGTTGAATGCATTTAACTGAGACTAATTGAACCTGGTGTCGTTCCGGTTATGAGATTGTGTGTGTGTGTACTATGTGTGTTTGCAATTGTATTAGTGTGCCTCTAACTAAATACACGTGTAGCTGGCCATAACATATACATGTTACCTACGTGGGCTTAAGTCAACAGACAAATAGAAACCACATCGTTAATTAGTAGCTATTTTGATTTCGAATGTTTGATTAGCCAATAGCAAGACGTATGTCAATTGGGTTCGCATCTTAACAACAATATACATTTCAATAATTAACTATAATTATGAAAATACAAAAATAACAATTGTTCAGGCAAACAAATGTACTAATAACTGGAAAGTGGCGCAAATTATATTAAAACACGTAAGAGGTTCTAGTCGGGAGCTCCCGACTAGGGAATACCCTGAACCCTCTTTGAGGTGGTAGCGGGGAGGTGGCGATAGATATAAAATGAAAGATACTTGACATATATATAATATTCTAGAAGCAACATATCATGTTTGGTGACTCTAGCTCTAATTATTTACCCAATTTGCTCAAAAAACCGGATGTCGATATCGATTTTTATCGATTGATTGGAAACGGAGTAAGTTATCGATTATCGGAAACTAACTCGATCTGCGCAGGCACTAGGAGCACCTATATCTAGAATTTCAAGTCTCTAGCTCTTATAGGTTCTGAGATCCTTGCGTTCATACATATGGACGGACGGACGGACGGACGGACGGACAGACAGACGGACATGGCTAGATCGACTCGGCTCTTGATGCTGATCAAGAATATATATACTTTATGGGGTTGGAGACGCTTCCTTCTGCCGGTTACATACATTTGCATTTTGCACAAATACAATATACACTTTTTACCCACTTTTTACCCATTTAAATGTTGGGCGATATCGGTGTATCCTACATGAATATATTATAAACACAATTTGGTATCACAAGCTCCAGCTTGAGATATCCCTTATAACGACAAATCGATAATAACAAGAGAATACAAATATGAATAATCACATACTTAAGAAGAGGCACAAAAACTCACGTAACACTCAGAGCGATTAGATTATACATATATTTTTCACACAAAAACAAAAGCATTGCTTAGATTTCACTATCTCCTGTGGGACAGTGCACCGCATTGATGCAACACTTGGGATAATCAGCATCGGGATACTTTGCATCGCCCAATTTACATGGGTGTGGCACTGCTTTAGCACCACAGCTGCAGGTATATAGAAAATATTAATAGTATAGATGGGAAAATCGGAAGAACTCAGCTCTTACGTTGCGATAGTTGCTGCGCCGTCTCCGTTGCAAGTGAGGAGCTGGCAGTTGGGAAGGGTCTTAGTTTCACCCTTACTCAATATGGTGTTTGCATCGAGGACACACTTGCCCGGATGTGCTTTGAGAGGCAAGAAATCTTATATAGATATATATATATATATATATTATTTTAAAATCTCGCTACACACCGTCGCTTTTGAAATTGCCCTGCGATAAAGCCCCAAAGACCTCGGTGCTTAGCACGGTAGCCAGCACAAATAATGTTAGAAATACACCAGCTTTCATCTTGACAATCGGGAACCTTCTGACCGCCGTCTTTGCGTCAAGCGCAATTTATAGGCTATCTGTGCATAACTTGTCTGTCGAGTGGCTCATCGTGAAACTTGTTTGATTTGATGAGTTCATACGATAAACTGTTTATGAATTGCACACAACGCCCAATTTATTCGAAAAAAAACTGAAAATTCTATTAACACTCATTTGCTTAAACAATTAACAATGATTAGCATATATTGGTATTTGTTTGAAGCAAACACAACAAAAAATAATAAATAAAAAATGCCCTATCTTAAATTGGCTTTAATTAGAGTTGGGCGCGTGTCGTGCTTTTATTTTGAAGTTGCATTTATTGATAAATTTTATATTATCTGTTTATTTTTTTAATTTTTTTAAATTTTTTAAGTGGAATTTGTTGATAAATATTTATTGTTTATTTTTTTATTTTTAAAATTGTTTTTAAGTGTAAATTTTTGGTAATTAATATATTATTATATTTATATATTATTTATTTAATGATTTTCTTTTTTATAAAATATTATTTATGTGTTTTTTTTCCATTTATTAATTTTTTTTAATTATTATATAAATTTTTATTTGGTCTTTATTTATTGTTTATTATTATTATTGTTTATTATTATTATTGTTTATTATTATTATTATTATTATTATTATTATTATTAGTATTATTATTATTATTATTATTAGTTTTATTATTATTATTTAGTTTAATTTTTTATTTATTTATTTATTTTATTTATTTATTTTTATTTACTTTTTGTATTAATTATTTGTTTTCATTTATTAGTAATTTATTTTGAACTCAAATTTGCAAATATACCAATATTCATAAGAAAATTTCTACCATGCGCTAAACATAATGCCCAAGCTGGGTATATTTCGTAGGGTATATTTCGTGTATAGTCGTATTCTTTAAGCGAATATATACTTTTTGGAAATATACCAATATTCATAAGAAAATTTCTACCATGCGCTAAACATAATGCCCAAGCTGGGTATATTTCGTAGGGTATATTTCGTGTATAGTCGTATTCTTTAAGCGAATATATACTTTTTGGTTAGTTGCCCTCAAACCTCAATCATGAAAAGAGCGACTACAAAGTATCCAAAAAAACCAAAAAAAAAAAAAAAAAGAAAGGAGGAAAAGAAAAAAACGTTACAGAAGAGAAAAATGTGAGCAAAGACCGCAGCAAGTTTTTTTTTAGCAGCCTCAGCATAAAAAGTGAATATTACAATTTTAGTGTGCCGCAAAAGTTTAAGCCTGCCAGTACGTGTGTCTGTATGTGTGTGTGTGTGTGTGTGTGAGTGAAAAACACACGCACACACACACAAACACACACGCACACTGATGCAGACACACAACATTTATAAATTGGCAGCCAGGCAACTGTTTTTGGGTGACCTTTCGTGCCAGTCGGCGTGTATACATACATGTCTGTGTGTGTGTGTATATCTGTGTGTGTGTGTGTGTGTGCGTGCAAAAAGGTGAAGGTAATGCTGGTGGCTGGTCAGAAGGCTGCCAGCTCGAGCACGAGTTGGTACACATAAACCGAGCCGAAACTTTGCCAAGGCACGCGCAAAAAGTAATCACCAAAAAACAACCGAAAAAAAAACCAAAACAGAAATTCAAATTTAGACGCATAATACATATGGAAAAAGGTGCAAATGTAGCGCCCTAAAATATGCAGCGAAAATCGTGCTATTCGGCGTGAAATAAAAACTACAACTTTCCCTATTCATTCATTTTTCACGAGTTATTTGTGCCAAAAAAATATATGCAAATATATATACAAAATACTTAAAATGGTCGCCACACTGTGCCGTAATTCACACACAAACACTAGCACACACACACACACACACACACACACACACAAGAGAGACGAATTGAAATCCTTGTCGCACTTTCTTTATCATTCGCACCCACGAGATGCTTCATTTCATGCCCGAGAGCAGAACGCGTCGCAGAGATGAGCTCGTTAAAATATAAAAAAAGCTTACCTTCAAGAGAAAGAAGCTTACATTTGGGCTAGTCCCTGGCAAGGTTAAAAGTAAGCTGCAATTCGATCTTAATTTTTGATGGATTACAAAGCAATATTTTTGTATCGAAGTTATGATATTGCCAAGAACAAGGTTAAAAATAAGCTGTCAATCGATTTTAATTAACAATCGATTTATATTTTAGCTAAATTTTTAAGTAATAAGGAATATAAATGAAGCTATGACAATAAAAGGGGTAGTCCCGCATATATTTGGGGTAGTCCCTGGCAAGATTAAAAGTAAGCTGTAATTCGATTTCAATTGCCTATCGATTACAATGCAATTGCCCAACAGTGTTGATTTAACTGTTTATCGAAATTATAAGAATATAAATAAAGTAATGATAATAAAGGACTCACGCTTACATTTGGGGTAGTCCCTGGCAACCTTAATAAGTACTTAAGACTGTGATTCAATTTGGAGGCAGTAAAGTTGTTAACAATTTTATGATAAGAGTATCATGAATCGTAACGAGAAAGTAAGGATATCTGCGGCAAGCCGAAGATTTAAAACGCTTTCAGACATTTGACTTACGGATTTGCAGATATGTGTGAATAGAGAAGCTCGTAAAAAAAAATATCTTGGAAAACAAAATATTTTGCCATGCTTCTTTTCGACCGATTCCTAAAAAAAGCTAAAATAATATAATGGTTCGATCCGCCTGGTTGCAACATATGTAGTGTCAGGAACGGAAAGAATATTCAAGACGATAATTTTAAAACTGAGAGACTAGTTTGGATTGGAACAGACAGACGCATATGGCTATATAGACTCGGCTGTTGATGCTGATCTAGAATATATATACTTTACGAGGTCGGAGTCGTCTTCTTCTATGCGTAACACATATCACGGCAAAATTAGAATACCCTCTGCACGGGTATAACATATTTACGATTGGTTTTAATAATCCGCGCATTTCGATAAGTTCATCTATTAATGTTCTTTTAGCTTTACATAAAAAACTGGTTATCGTTTTGAGTAATGATTTCATTAAGAAGGCAAAACAAGGCAACTTATTTCCCCCATCAACCCAGTTCCGTTTCCGGTTTCAACCAAGTTGCGCAATAATCGATACGATAAAAAGCTGTTCTTAATGCCAGAATAAATACGGCTTCAAGGGTTTTTCCTTTCACGAGTTGGCAACACTTCCGCCGCATAGTTAATTATGCTTGAGTAAAATTCGTAACAATTTAAGCCTGTCAATTTCTTGGCTACTTTCTGAATCGTTGTACGCATTTCATCAGTTGCTCATATCTGGCAAAAGTTGTATTTTCCTTGGCATTGTTCCTGTTCAGTTTTCCTTGGAGTTTTTCCGCAGCATACACAAAAGTAGTGGCAACAGTTTTTCTCTTTTAAATTGAGTTTTTCTTTGCTTTTCTTATGCTTCCAAATGTGTTCGCCTCTGTCTGTGCGTGCCCTTGTATGTGTGCCTTCTGCGTGCGCTTGTATGTGTGCCTTCTGCGTGCGTGTGTGTGTGTAAGTTTTATTGTCTTTGTTTCGTTCGTCGCATAAATATGTAAAGTAAATTACCAGAACCGGGCAGCACATTTTTGGGCCTTGTGGCAAGCCATACATTTGCTTTAAAACTAAATAATTAATAACAAAATAATATCGCATTCATGCGAATAATGCAAACTTTAAGCCCAAGAACAAAAGTTATATGAATACGTCTACAAATAAATGGCCGAAAAAGCCAAATAAATGATAAATGTTTAAAATATCATCAATAAAACCGCATACATTTATTCGCATAACCAAATAAATCAACAATTGGGCCAATTAAATAAGTCAAAATATATCAAGCTAAACGAATTGGCAAACAAATGACAAAGTTAATTAAATAAATAAAGCAAATATTAAAAATCGATTACTATTTGATATTATTATTATTATTATTATTGGCAAGTGCAGGCTGTCAAGCTCTCAAGGTTTGGCCATGCATAAATCAATTAAATGCCCTATAAATGTTAACTGAAATACAATTTGATAATCCCACAGTAGCTGCGATTAGTCCCGCAGCGCACGAAAGTAGGCTACACTGAGTGCAATTAGGCAATAACCAGTTGAGGCTAATAATGGCCAGTTGTCGAGAGCGAGAGGGGCACGGCGAGAGAGAGAGAGAGAGGGGGGAGGGGGGTAAGTCTACTGCTAATTATAGCATACAGTGTCCATTACACGCCCATTATGTGCCACGCCCCCCCCCCCAAATCAGTGCTGACTAATGAACTATTTTGCTCGCGCCTGGCCCCACAAAGTTTATTGACTTAGCTCCTCAAATGGAAATATAAATATTCAAATATTTGACCAAACGCCACACAAAAGTTGTTAATAACATATTTTTGTGGGAAAAAAAATTAAATAAAAAAAACAAAATTACATAGTCCATAAATATTCATTGATTCATAAAAATAACACGCAGCCCACAATGAGTACTCGTTATTTGAGAAAACAATTGAATGAAAACAGCCATTTACAATTGTTCCGACAGGGTGATACTAGTAATGTGATCGACTAAGAGATACCCTGTTGAAAGATGTAAAATAATAATAGCAGCATTTCTGTGTACACAATGCTTTATATATTTTCAAAAAGTTCATCAAACTTTTTACATTTATTGATTTTATTAAAAAATTAATACGAAAGTTAATGTCCGTAGAAATTTTTAACTATATTCATTAATGTAAGTGTTAATTGTAAACAAAAAAAAACGGTTTTTCCAGAAATATAAATTTTTTCGAAAATTAAAGCTCAAACCGACAACCGGGAGACTCTACCTCCTCAAAAGTTTTGCAATTGTAAATGTATTTTTGTATTTCGTCAGAAAATCAATTTGATTTTAATTATTATAATTAACAGTCGGTTAAACAGAACCGAGAGACTGTGGCGCGTCTGTGGTACAATTCGTGCTAGTAAATAATTACAATAATTATTCGAAATGCGGCCATAAAAAGCACAGCAAGTGGCTAAAAGTAATATAAAAATAAAATAATAGAGTGTGCGCTGAATTAAGCGCGCATTTATTGGCTGCGGTCGAATTCATTTCAATTTTAAATTATGCGCGTTATTCTTGAATGCGGTTCCATTTTAGGCAAATGCGCACGAGAAATTTATGCAGCTGGTTTAACGAGCTTTAAAGTGGCATTGGGGGCCATAATTAATTCAAGCAAATACATTTACATACCCCACATATAACTATTTACCCTAATTGATTGATTGACTGACTGACTGACTGACTGACTGATTGATGATCAACGCACAATCAAGCTCTAAGAGCTAGACAGCTGCCTATTACATTACAGTAATTACTCACTTTGAAGTATTTACAAACATCAATTCCACTCGCGAGCGTGGAAAATAGGTGCTTGTATAAAACTTATTATATCCTGAACACATTGAAAATGGATTAAAGGGGTATGATGGTTTTGGGGTATGTATCAACGCACAATCAAGCTCTAAGAGCTAGACAGCTGCCTATGACATTACAGTAATTACTCACTTTGAAGTATTTACAAACATCAATTCCACTCGCGAGCGTGGAAAATAGGTGCTTGTATAAAACTTATTATATCCTGAACACATTGAAAATGGATTAAAGGGATATGATGGTTTTGGTTTTGTAACGTCTAGAAGGAAGATTCTCCGAGCTCATAAAGTATTTATAGTCTTGGTCAGCATCAACAGCCGAGTCGATCTAGCCAGGTCCGTCTGTCTGTCCGTCCGTCTGCATGAACGCAAGGATCTCAGAGCGTATAAGAGCTAGAGACTTGAAATTTTGATCGAAGGTCCTTCTAGTGCACGCGCAGTGCGAGTTTGTTTCCTATTATCGATAACTTGCCCTATTTCCAAGCAATCGATAAAAATCAATATCCAAATTCTGTTTTTTAATCATTTTCTTAGGTTTTCAGAGCTAGAGACACCAAATTTGACATCTAGCTTCTAGAATAGTGTATACAGATCAAGTATCTTTCATTTTAAAGCTATCGCCGCCCAGCCAAATTTCCCCCTTCTACCACCCCTAGCGCGAGCTGCATTTGGTGTTGGTTGAAAGAACGTTCAGGGTATCCCCTAGTCGGACCCGCCCGACAAGAGCACGCTTACTTTTTTTTCAAGTTATAGCAATCATTTTTCATGGGATACCAAATCTAGCCAGCTGGTATTCATTTTTAATAAATTCATTATAATTTAATTTTATGTTAATAAAAGGTAAATTTGCAATGTTAATCATGGTTAACTCACCTTCATAGAGCACCGCCAACTAGAAACTGCTGCGCCAAGGATTCACAGATGTTAGAACCGCGCAAAATGCTGACTTACGCTTGGCCTGGCCACAAAACTGTTGCAATTGCTGATTAGCATGCCACGGGCTATGGAAGCAGGTACTTTGGCTTTTCAATATATTCCCTTTGTTCGAGCGCTTTTCAATTAGACCCGAAAACAGAAATCAACTCAACCGAACTGAAATTTCACTTCAAAACTGCAATTAAGCATTTTTATTATGCGCTGATTACTTTTTATTGTTGTGTTTAGTGTGTGTCTGAGTGCGAGTGTGCGTGTGTGTGTGTGTGCGTGTGTGCGGGTGTGTGTGTGTGTGCTGTCTGTTGCATACAAAACAAATGTTTGTTAAACAATGCACACACATTTATGCTAATATTTGCACTCGCACAACAACAGACAACTGCATTTCGCTGGCCAAGGATAAATGCTATTCGACAGATTGCGCATACGCCGCGTGTGCGTTCCCATTGAAATCGCGCTAATGGCATTTCAATAACGCATCTGCAACCGCAGCTCTTTTACACCAACATTTTGCGAATTTTAAATCAATCTCGGTGCGTGTGTGCGTGTGCGTGTGCGTGTGTGTGCGGCTGCGACGTGTTGAATAAAACATTTAGCCAGCATCCATTGAATTATTCAAAATTCATCTGACGCGAAAACTTCAGAGAGCAGCACGGCCATCAAGTGGGCAAATCGATTTTGCATGCGACAGTCATTTTAGGGTCGACTTGTAATGAAAAAGTTCGTTTTTCACTCACTAACTTTTCTGGCACGTCAAACGGGATTTCAACACACATTTTGCCAAAAAATAAGAAATAAATAAAACTAGGCAAAAGCCTTGCAAACACATGTGGCAAATGTTTCAGTTATTTGCACCACAAGCATTTTGCGTGCGGCGACTTTTGCCATAGAAATGTACAATTTTTGCTCGAAACACGGCTATAAAGTTAGGGAAATTGACTCAAAGTTGCCACAAAAAGCCTTTGAAATAGTTTTATGTCTACTTGTTAGTCTACCTAAGATTCGGTGCTGAATAAACTTTGCATGAGTGTGTCACTTAGGCAGCACATTTAGCGAGATCTTCATGCCACAAGCATATTCTACTCTCATATTAATATTTAGCTAGTCTCTCAAACTGTTTCAGACACCTACGCTGACTTAGAATACAAGCGTCAAAAAATATTAAAAGTAAAAGCTTTATTAACATAAAGCTAAGACCTGACTATCATCAGCAGAGCTTGAACTTGTTGAGAATTACAAACGTCAAGCAACGAAAGATCTTAAAAGTAAAAGCTTTATTAACATAAAGCTTCCTTATTAACATAAAGCTTCCTTATAATAAAGTCTTGGGTTTTTGATGAAAGTATCTTCCATATGTCTCTTCTGCAAGAATAATTCTTGAAATACTGGATTGCTTATACGGAAACGGACACGCTTCTAAACATTTTGTATTTGTATTTTCCATTTATCTATATGTTTTTTTTTTCTTAATCTAACCTTTTTTCAGTAACATTCCCAGCAAATTATAGAACACGAAACACTTTCACTGTATTTACAAAACTATCCACCAAAAGTTAAAAAGTAGCCCTGAATATGACCTTCGATTCAGACTCCCAACCGAATCCGCAACCTTGTCGATTATTAGTCTGAATAACCGAGAGGCACTCAAAAAAAAAAAAAACCTGATGCCACAAAAATATCCCACTTAAAGGAAAATGGAATATGTATAAAAACTTTTTGATGTGCCACCTAAGCCTGTCAGAGAAATCTCAACGACAGATTTTTGTTTTTAATGCGAACTTAACATTATTTTATGACATTGAAAGTCGCTGTTGATGTGCACGACGTGTTTTTTTTTTTTAAGCCTTTTTTCAGGCAGAGAGCGCCAAGCGTGGCAAAGAGCGAAAGAGAGCGTTATGCACTTGTATTGGTTACCTGTTACATGCTATGCGACCGTTAGATCTCGCAGCTTGTGTAACGGTCGCTGGTTACAATGTTCGAAATTCGAAACTCAAATCGTTAATTTTAAACATGCAAATTCGCTGGCTGACGAATAAAAAGCAAATGACATGAAAATTTGTGAGCTGGCAACATTAGAGACTACTAAAGCCGTAGGAAAAGGGCACGCACGCACACACACACACACACACACATACACACGCACAGTGGCAAATGTACATGTATGCTCGGAACAAGCACATAAAAATGTAATACTTTTGCTTGACGATGATGATGATATTTTCTGATATTTTCATTACATTGTTGTGCTTTTACGACTGTTATCCTTGAGTGAAGAACTTGCTACAGGATGCTAAAACCAACACACACACACACCTACAGTCATCGACAGTTACACGCACACGCACACACACGCATGTGCGAGGTGAGCGAGCTTTTTCACCTAATGTCTAAACCGTTAGTTTTTGAGAGACTGACTTGAGCGAGTGGGCAGAATTTTCACCTTCGCACTTTACGGTTTTTTTTTTTTGACAATTGAAATTTGTATTATTTTTTTAATAATACAATTTTTTTTTAATTTGAATTTGAATCTTTTTGAAACTTTTTGCACTTAACACCAACGATCAGCACTGATTTGATTTTTTTAATACAACTGCTTCGGTAAAATGTTGAGTTTTAGCAATTTATGAATAAATTTTTTAAATATTTACAAACGCGCCTTGAGAGCGTGAGCACAACACAGGAGATGTTGTTCCGTCGCTCGTTGGGATTGAACTGAATGCTAACAAGTACACGACAGCCTAACCGCGCACAACTACATTTGCAGTTGGCATGCGAGCTTTTTTTACACGGACCTCCGACGCGTGGGTGGCCGCAAAGAGCGAAAGTTCCAAAGAGAAAAATTGTAACGTTGCAGTGCAAGACAATAGAAACAACTTAAGTTTCGGCTTTTGCTGTTACTTTCGGCTTTTACCCAATGTATATTGTTAGCACTTTATAGATTTGTCCAATATTAAACAAGAAATAATTATTTATTTGTATATTTCTTAAAACCACTATTACTCACAAATAAATACGGTAAATCTAGCGATGCGTGTAGCTATCGATAGTGAGAAACTATCGAGCCCAAAACAAGATCAGCCCTGGACACTAAGACGTTCGTCAGCCCTCGTAACCAACGAAAAACAAATCGTTTGCACTTTTATAGAAAACAGAATAAAAACAATGTCCGACGCATATGCATATGCTGCCAAAGGCAAACTAAAACTCAAAAGCGACACCGAACTCAAGAAAAAAAAGAAGAAACACAAGAACAAGGAGAAGGAGAAGGAGAAGGATGCACTGCAGAGAGCATTCGTCGAACAACAAATGAGTGAAACTGTAAACGGACCTGCCGCAGCCTCGACCAGCGGCTACGAGCGGAAGCTAACCAAAGCGGAGCTGGCCACCAAGAAACAGCAGGAGAAGATGCGCAACAAACGCATCATGGACAAGGCGCAGACGACGCACAAACAGCGCGTAGAGAAATTCAATGAACATCTGGACACACTCACCGAGCACTTCGATATACCCAAGGTGTCCTGGACGAAGTAGAAGGCGCTGCATGTTCTTAATTGTAATTTAGCTGTAAAATATATAGTCTATATATATATATAACTGTCCCGTGACTCTGATGCACTATTTCTGTTTACCTTTGTGATGCAAGTAGTGGGAAAGCACGTAGATTGGGAAGGCTCCTTCATTGAAGCTGGGCGCAAGAATGCTGCATGGAATACTTTTATCTATGACAAATCTTGGAAATGGCGATGTCAGCTATTCCGTTTGAATCCCTGCTCTTAAAACAATACATGCATTAGGTTTAAACATTTCCAAGTGTTATATATATTAAGCATAATTTTGACTATATTATGGGATGAGGCCAATATAAACGGCAGCATTAAACTAAATACATTTATGGTAATAGTTACATAAATATACAAAAACAACTTAAATGAGGGTGTCTTAGATGCTTCCAACATTCAGTCCATGAAAGCAAAACAAGGCTACTTGGCTAAGATATTGCTTCACTGTGGCGTCATCAGCTCGAGCATGGCATATTTCCAGGTCCAGGCGCGCACCAGCTGCTCGAAACGCGAACGCTCATGCTCATATATATAGCCCAGCTCTGGCTCCATGCACACCTCAGTATAAGGATCGGTAAGGAGACTCTGCACTGACAACAAAACTTTGGCCACATTTAAGGCCAGCGACCAGTTCTGCTGCTGGAATATATCAATGCCCACGTCGCCATGTCTGGACACATTCGGATGCAGTATTTTGGTTAGAAAACGCACCGTTGGCGGTGCCATGGGATAGCGTTCGGGAAAGTATATAAATAGAAAGAATTTGCCGCCCTCATAGGGACTGCCAGGCGGTCCAAGTATCGTTGCCTGCCAATAATTATTCTGGCGATCCAAGGGTATGGCCGAAATGCCCTCCGCTTCGTAGCTATGCAATAGATTTGCTTCGCCGCGCAAGAAATTATTGCGTATCACGTTTCCCAGCTCGCCAGACGGCGGCGACTGGCTGCCCAGCTCAATCAAGCAGGTGCGACAGAAACACGCTGACATCAATGCCCCGTACAGCTTGTACCAATCGGGTAGCTCGGTGAGGCATTCGAACAGCGGCCAGCGCTGTTTAATGTATGTCTTCCACATGCTCTGTGCCGTGTTCTTCACTATGATCTCGTGCCACTGCTTGCACACCTCGCTGGCCATCCATAGCGACATGTCGTCCAGGTAGGCGAATATCTTGAGCATAACCTCGACGGGTATGCGGCTGGTGATGCATTTGCTGCTGCAGCCGCCGCCGCTGCTACCCGCATCCGGCGCGTTGTATTCGTGTGCACGGGCACGTCCATCGGCCAGCTCGAGCATGTAGTGCGGCAAGGCATGCGGCGCCGTAGGGCCGTGGCCGTTTGATGGGCAACAGAAATGGATTAACCGCACGTTCATGTTCGAAATCATGCTCTGGTGTGCCGCGTCGCGCTGGCATTGCTTGCGGTTCCAACGGCTGCTCTGGCGGCGCCTGTGGCTGTGCTAGTTGCAGTTCCTGCAGCTCGTGCTCCGGTTCTTGGTTAGCCGGCTGTTGTTGTTGTTGTTGTTGCTGCTGCTGCTGCTGCTGCTGCAGTTGTGGTTGTTGTTGCGGTGCTGGCGGTTCCGCATCCTCTAAATCTTCAAAGCCCATTATGTCCGCATCATTCTCAGTTTCGTCATCCTCCTGCTTGTCCTTGAAAGGCGGTTCGTCATTGCCCGAGTCCTCGTCGTCGGACAATTCCGTCAATAGTTCCTCGGCGCGTTGTGCGTTGTATAAAAATGCATGACAGGCGCCGCAAAGCGGCTCGCCGAAATTGGGTCCATAATAGCCATTGCATATCCAGCACGCGTTGCTGTTCTGCAGCGGAAAACACATGCATTATTAGGCGAGGTTTCTCTTCAATTTTTTTTTTTTGTTTTTTGTATACACACCGAAAAGCAAAATGTTGGCTCTGTAAGCAATTGTTTATCTTTGTCCTCCTCCTCCTCGGCGATGTCGTCTGTGTCGTTCATTTCATCATCGCTGGCATTTAATTGCTCCAGCAATTGCTCCTGTTCCTTTTGCTGCTGCACGCAGCTAGTCATTTTCCTGGTGCACTGAAATTTCTTCTAACAAAAAATAACCCCAACCGATGCCTTTCTCGTAATGCAACGTTAGGATACTTGATAAGGCATCGATATAATATCGATAGCGATAACAGAAGTCCGGTTTATGCAAATGGAGCAGATAGTTTTTGTTTACAAACTGAATGTGACGTCACAAGCGAAGAAAATATATATGTGTGATATATTGCATTGTGGAACTGTAAGGCTCACTTGTCTTAAAAAAATTCGTAAGCTGTCAAATAATTGACTAGTTATTCAATACGTTTCAATTACCACACTTACTGAATGGGCTGGAAATGTAATAAATCCACTACTTTATATATTGAATGGTTCTTAATGGAACTACATTTTATATAGAAAATTGGTAAATTTATTTCTTATTTAATAAGAATAATACTTGACTATGATTTTGAATTTAATATTGTATAATTAGATAATTTTATGTATGTTTAGACTTTCATTCTTCCAATGTAAAACGTATCGTATCGTATCATATTTTAAAAGGTTGGTCTTTTTTTCAACCGCAAATTGTGATTGTGACGTATGAAGCAACAGTCGATAGTGATGTCACTTATCGATAACTTCTCCCTCTGTCAGCTGCAGCGCCACACGTGCGATATTTATAAAATTACGCCAGCAACAAAATGAAGCAAAAAAAGAAGCTGGGTTAGTTGAAATTTGTTAATATGTATATTTTATTAAAGTTTATTTAACTTGAATGCGCTGCAGCTATCGGTCTCAGTCGCGAGGAGCGTCAGGTGCTTGTCATCGGTGAAATCATACAGGAACTACTAAAGGCACACGAAGACAAGAAAGATGTGAATCTGAATCGCATGAAATCGCTAATATCATCGAAATATGGACTGGATAGCTCGCCGCGACTTGTGGACATCATCGCAGCCGTGCCGCAGGATGCCAAGAAGATACTGCTGCCCAAGCTGCGTGCCAAGCCCATAAGAACCGCAAGCGGCGTAAGAAAATAGCCCACAAACAAATATATAAACCCTTGCAGACGTTAAAATTACAAAATATTTTGTAGATTGCCGTGGTGGCTGTCATGTGCAAGCCGCATCGCTGTCCGCACATCAATTTTACGGGCAACATTTGCGTCTATTGCCCCGGCGGACCGGACAGCGATTTCGAGTACTCAACACAATCGTATACGGGCTATGAGCCGACCTCGATGCGCGCCATACGGGCACGTTATGATCCATTCCTGCAGACACGCCATCGCGTCGAGCAGCTGAAGCAGCTGGGCCACTCGGTGGACAAAGTGGAGTTCATTGTGATGGGCGGCACATTTATGGCCCTGCCGGAGGAATATCGCGATTACTTTATACGCAATCTGCACGATGCTCTCTCCGGGCACAGCAGCGCCAATGTGGCGGAAGCGGTGCGTTATTCCGAGAAATCCCGGACCAAATGCATTGGCATCACAATTGAGACACGACCGGATTATTGCCTAAAGCGTCACATCTCCGATATGCTGAACTATGGCTGCACACGCCTGGAAATCGGTGTGCAGTCCGTCTATGAGGATGTGGCCAGGGACACAAATCGTGGTCATACGGTGCGCGCCGTTTGCGAGACCTTTAACATGGGCAAAGATGCCGGCTACAAGATTGTCACACACATGATGCCCGATCTGCCCAATGTGGATTTTGAGCGCGACATTGAACAGTTCATCGAGTACTTTGAGAATCCCGCTTTTCGCTCGGATGGTCTCAAAATCTATCCCACACTTGTCATACGTGGCACTGGTCTCTATGAGCTGTGGAAAACGGGTCGCTACAAGTCGTATCCACCTTCGATGCTGGTGGATTTGGTGGCCAAAATACTGGCTCTGGTGCCACCCTGGACACGCGTCTATCGGGTTCAGCGTGACATACCCATGCCTCTGGTTAGGTAAGTCCATAAGACTCTGAGGTAACTAAACACATATAACAATTCACGTATACACCCGCAGCTCGGGCGTGGAACACGGCAATCTGCGTGAATTGGCTTTGGCGCGCATGAAGGATTTGGGCACCGTTTGCCGGGATGTACGCACACGCGAGGTCGGCATCCAAGAGATACACAACAAGGTTCGTCCGTATGAGATCGAGCTAATACGACGCGATTATGTGGCCAACGGCGGTTGGGAGACGTTCATCTCATACGAGGATCCCGAGCAGGATATACTTGTGGGCCTGTTGCGCTTGCGCAAATGCTCACCGGACACCTTCCGGCCGGAACTGCAAGGCGAGTGCTCCATTGTGCGCGAACTGCACGTTTACGGCTCTGTAGTGCCGGTCAGCTCACGTGATCCAACCAAGTTCCAGCACCAGGGCTTTGGCACACTGCTCATGGAGGAGGCGGAGCGTATTGCCCGCGAAGAGCATGGCAGCACAAAGATCGCGGTCATCTCAGGCGTCGGTACGCGCAACTATTACCGCAAACTGGGCTACGCCCTGGACGGCCCCTACATGTCCAAGTCCCTCTCAAAACAATATAATTATCGCTCTTAATTTGTCACCTAGATATATGTATATAATTATTATATAATGCTTCTTGTTCTGGGCTTGAGATAAATAGATCTATTCCTTATTGCCGAAAGGAGCCGAACGTGTCTTTTAATAAAGATCCAAGAGGGAGTTAAATGATATAGTGTACCCGTGTGATTAGTTTTCCATGAAATGGTAGTACTAATCTTTTGAAAACCAAAAGGTCAGCTATCAGTAGGCAGGCGTCAAACCCAACATTAAAGCTGCCGTCTCCTCCTCAGTTGAAGCCGCCTCCTTCGGTATTGAAGCCGCTGCCTGCTGCTGTGACGTTAAGAATATGTTTAATTTTGAATTTGCAGCGCAGCGAGAGGTTATCTTGTTCTTGCACATAAACATACAAAATATATGTAACATTTATTTACATATATAAATGCCTGGGAAATTAAAGGTCATCAAATTAGGAACCAAAAGAAAAAGAACAAACTGTTTTATATATAGAAAAGGGATATCTCTTTCCTATATCCTTTTTCTAATATTGTTTATCGTGAACCGAACCAACTCGATTTCTTTGAACTATCTTGTTCTGATATAAATACATTTTACATAAATGAAATCCTTTTATTATGATAGTCAATAGGCATAGTGTGGGGCAGTCAAGGAAGTATGATTATGAATATGAATACATTTAGTTACAATTCTGGCTAGACATAATCGTTCCGCCCTTTCAATTTCTAGCTTATAAAGTAGTTGGAGACATTTAAAAATCGTAAATACTTTTGAAGTGTAGAAAAACCTAATTATAAATAATATTTGTATACTTAGAAAACTAATTAGTTAAATGGTAAAAACTATTTTTTGGGCAGTGCCTCGTCGTCCGTGGGATCACAATCGGCACAGTGCCAGGAGTAGCCGCGTATTTTGGGCGATTTCTTGAGCGGCGGCTCGAGGCACGCGAAGTGATAGTGCTTATGGCACTCATCACAGGTCACAACCTGATTGGCTTTGCCGGTTTGCGTGCAGACACAACAATTGATTTCCACATTAACCTTGGGATTGGAGACGCGTGGCCGGCCCACACGCTGTTTGCGCGGCGTCGACTTCCGCGGGCTAACCTTGCGTTGCGGCGATGGCGTCTCCTTGGCCTTTTGTGGCGTGCTTATGGCAGCATGGGGCGTTATTACTGTGGACACCAGGACAATGGGCGTGGTGGCGGGCTGCTCCGGCTGTATGACATCCTCGACTGTCTCCACTGAGGTGGGTCGGGACGCTTCGTCCACGGAGCGCACCGCATTGGCGGGCACATAAAAACTGCGCGATTCGGGCGCATCTTCGCCGGGCAAACGCAGCGTCTTAAAGATAATCTTAATGGGTCGACCGGAGTTGGCATTGTCCAAGGCGCTGCTCTCGTCGGCATGTGCGCGCTTTTTACGCTTGCGCTTGTGCTCCTTGTTGAAAGACTTTTCCGTATCCGATGACAAATTGTGCTTGTTTTTGTGCTTATCCTTGCGCTTGCCCTTGCGCGACGACTGCTTGCCGCTGGAGTCGTCGATGGAGTCCTCGCAGCCGGACAAATGCGCGACGGCGGCGACTGCTTGTGGCAACGTCAGCTCCATGTGGGCCACTGCGGCTTGCACTGTAGGGAATTTAAGCAGTTAGTAAAGATTAGGACAGCAACTGCTACCTACCATTCACGGGCGTCTTGCGCGGCGACTGCAGTTTGCTGCGCTTCGGCGACTTGACCAGATCCTCGCCAACTTCGAGAGCAGCGGGCAGCGTTTTGTTGAGCGCACGCTTCAACTGCTGCGGCGTCTCCTTGGGCAAATCGTCCAGCGAGTAGCGTTCGACATAGACCAAATGGCCGTCCTTGTTGAAGCGCGTGCGTGATTTGCGCGGACCCGGTGAGATTTCGGTGACCGCATCGGATACATCCGACTTGTCACAGCACTCGGAACACTGCCAGCCATACTGTTTCGATTTCTTGGGCGGACGCGTCAGCGGCGGATTCAAGCAACCCAAATGATAATGCAGATTGCAGGTGTCGCACTTGACCAGCAAATGCTGATCGTTGTTGCGCTTGCAGATGCCGCAGCTGACGGCGGGCACTATGGTCGCTGCCTTGGTGGAGTGCAGCTGGGATTGCTGGGTGCTCAGCAGACGGGAGTTGTCCAGCTTGTTGGCCAGGTGGGCGAGCGGAAAGCCAACGCCCATTTTAAGCGCTGCCGCTGTCGGCACCGATATGGGCCGTTGCGTTGGCGTTGGCGGCGTCGTCGCCAATTTGGGCAGCTGCTCCGGCAGCGGGCGTGCAATCAGCTCCACATGGGGCAGGACTCCGCTAAGGCCAGGCGACAGCTGCGCCAGGCTGTTGTGCAGCGCCTTGATAGACGCCATCAATGCATCACGCTGGGCCTTGACCTGTTTGCGTTCCTCCAGCGCGCTATCGTACTTGGCGCGCAGCACATCCTGCGCCTGGCTGAGCGCGGAATTGTGCTGCAGGAGCTGCTGCTGTTGCTGCTTGAACTCCGACATTCGCACTATGCGATCCATATAGTAGGCAGTGAATTCTACGCTAAAAGCGGGCGCTATGTGCCATTTTTTGCGTATGTCCTGCAGGGCCTGAATGTTCGCCTCGCGTTGCTCCAAGTGGTGCACATCCACGGCCATGAACTCCGCCTTGGCCAGCAGACGCCGGCAAGCGGAGGCGGAACTGGTCAGCAGACGTGACATCTTCTGCGTGGGCACCCACGGCGTCGGCTTGAGCTGCTTGTGCTGCGCGTATTTGTGCTGAATCTTGAGCAGCTTGCGTTGTATGCGCGCCTGGGCTGGATTGGGATTAGCCTCGATCAGCTGCTGCTGCAGCAGCGCTCGCTGCTTGGCCTGCTGCAGCATGTTTAGCCGCAGCGTATGATAGTTGCGACGACGCTTCTTAATCATCTCCTTCTCCGAGTGCACCTTGCAGTGGGCATAAAACGGATCCGCTGCATCGTCCTCGTGATGTGCCTCAATGAGATAGCCGGCGACCTGTGCGCACGTCACATGGAAGTACGTCTTGCACATGCCCGCATCGCAGCCAATGCAGACGCCCGTGCGCGCAAAGAGCGCATTGTCGCACAGGGAGCACAGCTTGGCGCCCCACTTGCTGTACTGCATCTCGAAGAGCGTCACCGAGCTGAGCTGTTCCACCTCGCCAAATGCCACGCCCGGCACATACAGTGCGCATATAAGGTGCACCCATTTGCCCACGTCTGTCTCCTTGTAAATGCCACCCTTGTTCGGGCACAGCTCACAGTCCGGCTCCGAGACACCCGCACGGCATGCCTCGCAGAACCAGGGCTCCGTGGAGCAGGTGGAGTTTGTGCTGGAGATGCTGACATTATCGCTGACCCCGTAGCAGCCCTCGTGCACGGAGACGCCACACGCATCGCACTCGACAATCTCGTTCACATCGTCGCTGCGCTCGCCCAGGCACACGCAGCACATCCGCTTGGGTGGCGCTACCGGCTCGATGTTGAAGCCATTCACACGTGGGGCGGGGGCAACGGGCGCGGCAACTGCTGCTGCTGCAGCGGCCTCCTGCTGTGCATTATTCTCGGCTAGCAGCTGACGCAGCTGCAGCGTCGAATCGTCGCTTTCGTCGCCGGAATTTGCATTTGCATCGCTATCGCTGCTGTCGCTGCTGCTGCTGCTGGCGTCGCTGCTGTCGCCGTCACCGTCGCTTTCGTCCTTTGATCCATCCGAACAATTGTCAATGTCGGGCAGAAAATCGCTGTCCGATGAACTTTCGCCCAAATCAAAATCGAGCAACGCCTGTGTTGTTATTTTTGGTTGGCGTACCCGTTTAAAAGGCGCCATTTAATTATAAATTTGTGATTTTTGTCGCAAAATGTAAGAAAAATCGTGCAACGTAATAGAGCTGGACCGCTATCGATATCAATATCGTTTGGCACAGAATCGATATTAACACATCTCTATTGCACGAATTTTGTCCATTGGTTGCAGATAAATTTTTGACAGTGCTGCCAGCTTCTGCCTTTCCTCGCCAAATCTGGCTATTTAAAATGCGCTTGCGGCCACATTTAAAAAAAAAAGGTTAGCCTTATTTTTTTTACAAAAACTTGGCAACATGGATGCAGTTTTTTATAATTTTATATTTAAAAATTGTTATATTTAATATTATTACAACTAAAACCTAAAAGACCTCCAATTGCTCTATGGGCAGCCATTTGGAGCTCTCCAAAGCATCATATAGATGTCGATCTGAATCAATTGTCTCCCGATTTAGTTTCTCCACGTCCAGTACAAACTTGTGTTCCTCCAGACCGTAGTCCTCCTCAGTTGCAGCAGCGCTATTAAGCGGAGCACTCTGTTGTTGCTGCTGCTGCTCATATTGGGCGCTGCGCTGGGCGCTCCAGGCCTCCGCGTGCTGAGCGAGAGTCTGCGGATTCGAGTGTGACTGGGACATGGCTTGCTGATAGTAGGCAGCCGCATCCGTAATTGAAGGAGCAGCGCCCTGCTCATAATAGCCCTGCCAGGCATTATAGCCCTGCCAGTAGGTACTGGTTGGATCGTAATATTGCGAGTAATCGGCGCCGCCAGCGCTGGTTGAGGAGGTGGAGGTAGTGCTGGGGCCGCCGTAGCCATAGCTACTGCCACCGTTGCCCAGTGCGGCGCTCAGCTCAGCCTTTGGCTTGGGCACTGCATTACAGATCTTAATAGGCTTGGTACCCAGGCCAACATAGCCGTTCATGTCGTACAGGGCCGACTTCTGCTCATCCTCGATGCCAAAGCGCACAAAGCCGTAGCCCTTGGAGAAGCCCAGACTGTCCAGTATTACCTTGGCCGTTTTGATCGATGTGTATTTGCTGGAGAAGACCTTGTACAGGGAATAGTCATCCACATCTGAGCTGAGATCGCCCACCCAGACGCTAAATTCACGCTCATTGCCTGGCAATTTATACGAATTGCTTGCGGAGTTCAGGCGAAAGCGGACAATGGGATTTGTGCCGGGTATGGGTTTGCCATTTAGCTTGTGCATGGCATCCAGCGCATGATCATCCGATATAAAATTCACGAAACAATAGCCAGCAGGCTCGCCAGTGTATTTGTTGCGCATGAGACGCACCGTTGTGGGATCTTCGCCCATTTTGCGAAACGCCGCAATGATGAAGTTTTCCGTCATGTACGACTCCAGCTGCAACACATGTCAGAAAGGTATATTGGAACGTTCTAGAGTTTGTAATCCATTACTTACACTGCCCATCCATAGTTGACAATGAACAGAAGTCATATTGTCGCTGTTTTGTAAATAAATTGACATGAAATACACGCGTAAACAAATTCTAGAATAATTTGCTAGCCAACAGAGTTGCAAGGTATTTGACTTATCGATAACAAGTGCTGCCACGCCGTTTTAGGTTTTCATAGAAAATGTAAACAAACCAAACAAAAACATCTGGCAACTCTCTTCAGTTCATATTTGATTTTTGACAGCTTATCAGAATATTCCGCTAAGATGCGTATTAGTTTTGTCAGTTTTGCTGCTTTTACGGCTAAACTGAAGGAAGTGCGCATAATATTAGATCCAAAATGTGATGCTTCCAAGGGCGCCAGGTTTATTGCAAAGCATCTTTCACAATTTAGTTACATAATCTAATAAAAACCAAAAACTCTGACAGGGAATATATTCAGAAATTTTATCCCGATTTGAAAAGGCAGAATCCCAACTTGGCCTTTTTGGTAAGAGAGTGCGCCGGCGTGCAGCCAAGACTATGGGCACGCTATGGTAAGTAGTGAAACCAAGTATTTGTCGTATATATTGTATCCAATTGAATTTCAGGCAAAGGCAAGGAAGTCTCAATCTCGTTGAGAAACCAATCCGCCCCAGACATACAGAAGCACTTGGAGGCGGTTGGCAGATGAAGTGGCAGAGTTGTATTATGGCATCAATTGTAGGCTAAATTAAAAGAGTGAATGCTAGTAACACACACATCTGTATTTAGGCTTAGTAATTATACTAGGTACACGGATAAGCGACAATGGTCAAACATACAATTTAATTGGTAAATGGCGGCAGGCCGAACTGTTCGGGCTTGAAGTCCTCCAGCGAGCGCAACACCTGGGTGGCATGGGCGCAACGCTCCTGCGAGAGCCGTTCATCGGGCACCATGACCACCTGCATGCCGGCGCTGTTGCCCGCCTCAACGCCATTCGGCGAATCCTCGAACACCAGACAGTTTTTCGGCTCAGGCTTATCGCCAAAACGGCTGGCGGCCACCAAAAAGATATCTGGCGCCGGCTTGCCATTCTTCACTTCGCTATCCGAGGAGCCGCACACGCGATGATGGAACAGATTGAAGAGCTCGCGATGGTGCGTGCTCTTCAGCTCGACCATCTCGGCGCCGGAGCTGGTGGCCAGGGCAAAAGGCACCTTACTCGCGTGCAAATGACGCAAAAGCCGCTCAGCACCTGCAAAGGATTAGGATAAAGTTTAAGTATTAAATATTGATATGCCTTTAAGTCGGGTATATTGGTTTCGTGCAAATGTATGTCGACAGGCAGGCAGAAGGTGGCATTTGCGACGCCACAAAGTATGTTGATCTCCTAGGTAATAAGAGCTAGACATGATTTTGAATCTAGGCTTTTGTCTAGGAACACAAATGAATTTTCTCCTGGTGTAAACTTTATAGAGAATATTCTTCACTTCCGCTAACTATAAGAAATAAAAGATATAACTTTAAATCGAAAAGCCAAGAACTTCCCTTAGAGAAGTTCTTCCAAGTCGGACTCCCACGACCAGGACGTCTTCCTACCATAAGCAAATTAAGAGATATAGTAAGAAAGCAAAGGCAATTAACAAATGGACGACATGAGCGTTATATACGTGTATATAGATGTGGATGCTGGTTCGATCTCTACTCTAATAACGCTTTAAGGAGGTGCTAACCTTTCAGCAGCGGCACATTGTGCAGCCGTTCGCAGCACATTTTGTGATAGCGCTGGAGAAAATCACCGACGGTTATGGGCAATTGGCATTCTTGGACGGCTATTTCGGCGGAGCGTTGTTCCGTTGTGCCCATTACTCTGAAACGCACCGCCTCGGGATAGGGGCGATTGAAAGTGCCAGCTATTTGCCTGGTGACCTCCTCGTAAATGCGTTCAGTGTCTGGAAGGATAGTGCGAATACGGAATCAAAAATTAGTACCTGGCATCAACTGGGCATCGAGCATGAGGGCTCGTGCATTGTCCGTCTGTTGTTTGGCGTACTCTTCCCATGTCATCGGTAGGTCATAGCATTTAATCATAAACTCGGCCACCTGACGCGTCTGCAGACCCATTATCTGCTGCTTCACATCGAACGTGTACGTCTTGCCATACGGATCGAGCACCATTTGGGCGGCCTTCGTGTAGAGGGTCTCAGTGTCTGGTTAGAAGCATGTGTAAACAATGATATATCCTATAAGGCTTCTACACTCACCCAGCAGCAGGCCATCCATGTCAAAGATGCAGTGCGTCACATTTCGCAATACTTTCTGGGCCATTTCTTCTTCTTCGCTCGTTATGTAACGTTGTAATAAGGGGGACGTTTACTGCAAAAATACACCCGTTGTGGAAATGAATTAAAAACTTTCCGCAAACAGTTTTGCCGCACTGATTCACCGTTTTTTTTTTTCGCCCCTCCCCCCACTTAAACCAAGGCTTTTTAATTGTTTTGGTTTTTTTTACAACTCTTTTAATGTTCACTTTTAATTGCGCCGTCCTTCACTCAAGGACAGCCCCCCCACAGGTGGCGGAAATGTAACAGATAAAGTGTTACCTTGACCTACTCGTAATGCTTCCTCTTTTTCGAGTGCGCTCGACACAACCGTTCAGCAGCACGCAATGCGAATATCTGCCTGCAAGTGCGAGATTTGCCGTTCGTTACAGTGAAGGGTAGTGGCAAGGTTGCCAGACTTTTTGCCAAATGGCAATGTTAGAAAATTTTCCATGCGCATACCCTGTACCGTGCAAAAATCGTTAAGAAGGGTCTATGTTCTATAAATAAAATAATTATATACATTTATTTATTTTTATATTTAATTTATTAGTGTATTCAATTCAAAACCAACTCAAGAATTTTATAAAACTGTAACTGGCGATATAATTTGTGTACGATTTCTTTATTTATTATTTGAATTTTTGAAAGATATTAGTTTCTAATACTTGCAGAAATTAAACATTTTAGATTTGAATATTTTTAATGAACATAAAATAGTAGAATAGCTTTTTACAGGATATGCCAAGGTCGGTGCTTTACATAAAATATTTACACTTGTTGCCACAACGAACTTTAAATATTGACGCATTCAAATTATGTTTAAATGTAAGCGATAACATATCTGCATATATACGGCCCACATAAATATTGACGCTTAACTATTAATGTGCATATTTCTGTATGTGTACATGTACACGCATGCACACATGTGAGGTTTCCCACAGGCATTGAGTCGATGCAATAAATCACCCCCGACGTCACAGAGTGCAACAACAAACAGCACAGGACAAATATGAATACACAAAAAATAGTTTTTCTTTTAAATTTATTAAAAAACAAATACATTTTTGATGGTCGAATGTATTACGTTCAGTTGCAATTAGAAGAGGAATATCTGCAAGCAAAGCAAAAATATTAATCAAAGTGTAAATATTAACAAGAGTTTGGGGACGCACCTTAAACTTAGGCGCTCAGCAAGCAGACACCACCGGCCTTCTTGATCTTGTCCTCAGCCTTCTTGGAGAAGTACTTGGCCTTAACGATGATGGGGCGAGCGGGCAAATGGCCGCGGCCCAACAGCTTGTAGTAGCCCTGGGGGAAGAAGGGGGAAACGTGTTGTTATTAACTGATATTCAAAGTTTTTCAGCTAATATTTGTAATCCAAGTGTGGTTTTTGTTTTGATCTGAAAGGCTTTTCGCAACACGAGGAGAGCAATTGTACGGTCGCATTCAGTCCGCCCATCGCCTTCGGTGTCTCTTCATGTCAAACAAAAATCCAAGCGAGGATTGTTTACATATTCCAGCATGGAATAAAACTTACAAATTGAACCAGATCGATAACTGGCGCCTTTGTGCTCTTCTCCTTCTCCAGTTCAGCGAACTTCTCAGGTCCGACCAGAGACCAGAGTTTGTCCAAATTGATTTCGGGCCTGAACTTGTGCTGGCGGCGCAAATGGAAGTTCCTCATGCCGACCTTGCCGAAATAACCAGGATGGTATTTATCAAAATTGATGCGGTGATGGTGCATGCCACCAGCATTACCGCGACCTCCCGGATGCTTGCGGTGCTTGCCAATACGGCCATGACCGTGGCTGACGTGACCGCGCAGCTTCCTGGTCTTCTTCCTCTTGATATTCGACTAAAATAGTTAAAACGGACATAAAAACAATTATAAATATTAGATATCATTGCACGTGCATGGACAGCGGCAACTGCAGACGGTGGCTATCAGTTAAACACATGGCAGAGGTTATGTTTGCACGCCGTCGTCGCTTTTTTTGTCGTTTTGCTCACTTTTGCTTATTTCAAGCATGTCACAATTTACTGTATTGCATGCCGCGCAGTTACCACTCAGCTTTTACACGTTTCCACTTGTTTATGCATATTCTACATTGGTTTAAATCAATATTGAAATGCACAACTCATAGCAACATCCACTCACCATCTTCAGAGTTTTGGAAAGAAAGAAGTGAGCAAAGTTAGCTGCGATTCAAACTGTCACTGGAAACGATAGCAACGTTTTGCAGCACTGTAAAGTAATCGATTAATTCGTGATTATTAGATATTTTACAAAATAATTCCTTGACTGGGTTACACGGTAACTAATTTCCAAATATATAAATAACTTAACAAACATTTTAAACATGCTGCATGCCATGTTCAGCTTTTATTTATAGAATATTGTCACAGTAGCAACTTAATACTGTTACTATCTTAATTATTTTCTGGCGATATATCGTTACAGTTTTTCGATATAATTTAGGTATTTTGTATTTTAATATGTAGGTATTTTAGTGCTTGCCGTGTGCGGTCACACTGCTGTTTATTTATGTTTAGTCGCTGCTGTCGAAAATTATTGCACATTTTAGTTTTATCAAATTAAAAGTGGCATTGAACAACAAATGCAGCTATAAAACTAAACAAATTGATATTGCAACACGAACAGCAGAACGTCTATTCAGCATCGGCAGCAGCAGCAGCACTTACGCGACATTTGGTACGGTATTGAGTGGCCGTGTGTGTTTTTCTAGTGTCTGCGGCGCTGTTGAGACCCAGAAATAGAAATTCTCTTGCCAAACGAAAAAGGCACTGTGTTATATATATACAGATGTATTTGTATGTATTTACATATGTATATTGAGTGAAAGCGCGTGTTTTAGTCATATTTATGCGCGTGCCTAGGCAAATGCGCTCCGGCGGCGACAGCAGCCGCGCTAGATAAAAGTAAAAAGCAAAAAAAAAAAAAGTTGTGCGGGGAGCAGCAGCCAAAAGGGGGCTTCGCCTCATTACTCATCCGTCTATTTTGTGCGTGCAAAAACGACAAACGAAACAACAACAACAACGATTACACACAACGAACGACGACAAGCAGCAAAGGCGCAACAAATGTTTGTTAAAACGTAACAAAGTTAAAGGTAAGAAGAACAACAGCAAAACATAGACTTTAAGCAGAAGCTGAGCTTCCAACAGAGTTGCATAGATCTAGGCGTGCTGCAGGCTGACTCATAGGTGGCAACGCTCAACTATTGCATAGGCAAAGTTCAGTGGCATCGCCCATTCTCCACAATTGGATGCGTCATACGAGCTACACACACACACACTCATACAGCCAAAGCGCATCTCTATGACAAAACCCAGCTGGACGAGACTACTTTTATTTTACCTTAATAAAACTTCACTTAAGGACATGTTCCTTTTAAAAACATTTCATGCATTGTATCTTAAAAGACAACTGGCATGACAGGTCATCAGAAGAGTCCTGGATGACACTTTTGACAATGTCAGGAAAAAAACAGCATGAAAAAACCCATGCTGTCAACATCAGAGAATTTCCTACTGGGTTTCTGCTGCTGCTGCTGCTGCTTGGCGCTGCATTGTCTACACTGCCCGAGTGCAGCTCTGCCAGCAGAAGAAGAAGAAGAAGCAGCAGCAGCAGACATTTCTTGCTCCGCTTTTTCTAGCAAATGTTATTTATTGCCAAGCTGAAGTTGTTGCACTCTGCAAAAGGTTGAAGTGCCCGCCACTTATGGCGTACATAATCCATAGGGTCAATAGCTGGCAGCCCCAGGCAGTCTTCAAGTGGAAATGCCTTGTCCTCAACGTTGTTTGTTTGTGCTGGGCAAATGACACCACAAAGGAGTCCTCTAGGAGTCGCACAGCCACTGCAGTGGCCACAAAGAACACGACACGGCCTGTCGCCAGCCCACTCACAGGCCCAAAGCCAATCCCCCAGCAAACAAATTTGAACTGTTGCCAAAAAAAAAAAAAAAAAAAAAAAAACAGAAAATGTGCACGTCTACAAAAAAAAAAAGGGAAGAAAATAATTTCGTGAGTTTATATTATTCACCTTGGGACTAAGGATTTGCAATGAGCACAGAGTCGGAGCACATAAAAGATGGTACGTCTGTTTTCTGCTTTTCCCAACGTTTGGAAAAGCTTAAAGTTAGAGCTTTAAGTTATGAATAGAACAGTTCGAGTTTGAATAGAAATCTAGATGGTATCTTAGATTAATTACATTTTATAACCTCTACTCGATCTTGGGGAATGAGAGCTATAACAAAATGTAGTCGAAAATCAATATCTATACATAAAAAGCTGCTTATTATATCTAACTGATTAAGTTTGATTGACTGATTGATGATAACGTATGGCCCAGATTATTTTGAGCACTAGTCAGTTAGCTTTTATGATGTAAGTGAACTCTAGTTTCACACCTTTCCGACAATTCACTTCATTTGGTGAAATCTTTCGAATCTTTAATGGGTCGACTTCAAATTGGTGTAAAAGCTCTCCATACAAATTAATGAATACATTTTTGATCGATTTCGACAAATTTGGGAATAATTTTATTAGATTTCGTGAAAACTTCTGTGACGCGCAAAGCCGGACAATATCTGCTAGTATTACATATATATGCAGTGTGTATTTAACGCCCGACTTGTCTCATTATTTGATTGTTGACTTTTAAAAATGTCTTCAGAGTTATTTTTCTTAAGGAATAATATATACATATATATATTTAAATATATTATAATATAATATATTATGCTTGACGTAAATACTGGATATTTTATGAATTCATCTTAGCCCAAATATGTCATTGACTCTCCCTTTTCATTTATGAATATTATACATATATATTTCTTGTCTTGTCAAAACATTTCAACTGTTTGTAGAGCATTGAGAACTGTTTCATAAATGAAATGCACTGTCTGCGGCATTCGAATTCAGTTTCGATCGCATTATTATTGTTATTTTTTCGCATTAATGAAAGCGTTTCATGAATATTTCACTCCCAACCAAACTGAAAAAAAACCAAATACAACAACATTCGGAACTTATCGTGCCTTCGTTTTTTCAGTTTTCTGAATGCAAAGCAAATATTATTTTCCCCTTATAAAGTTGCAAAGAGGGCATGATAATTATGTTATGCAGTATGTAACGCATTAAGGAATACGTATTCAGTTATTTATATATCTTTGATGTGCATGAAGAGCCGAGTCGGAACTACAAAATCGAGAGACTTGTAATTTGAAGAATGTCTTTTTCTCGTCGATATCTTTATTTTCATAGTATCTAGTATCAATCTAGTATAGTATACACAGATTATAATTATTTCTACTTCCCTCAAGTCCCCAAATCTGTTTAAGTCCAAAATACTTTCATAAAGATCGGATTATAAATACCGAAGTTAATCAAGAGCGTAATTCCTGCATAAAAAGAAGCTGGAATATTTATAGAGGCAGCTCGGCGTTGGGTTCAGGGTATCTGCTAGTCGGGCATACCCAATTAAAACACTCTTGTTATTTCTTCGCTGTTTGCTGTTGACCTCGTTTTTGTGTCGGTGTGATACAAAATATGCCACATTCGGTTAGCAATTCGATATTTCGTTTTGAACAAATTATGAACTGCCCGCCCACACTAGAACAAGAAGAAGAACGAGAAAATAAAGAACATTAAAGTGAAGAATAACATGAACTTCCCACAGCCCACTTGAAACTCGACAAATGGGGGCGTCCGATTGAAAGTCTGTCTCTGTCTGCCTCTGTAGTATGTATATAAATAGAGATGCAATCAAATTATATTATGGCCATAATTCTCTATTCTGAAATGCAATCTCAAGTGCCCCAAACTTAAAACTCAGCATCGACATTGGGGCTCGAGCAGCAGAACCAGCCGTGACAAGATTTTACTGGCTGTCGAACTGCATTCGTTTGGTTTTTGTGTGTTTCTGTTCCTGTGTGTTTTCTTTGCATTTTCTTTGACTTTGTGCTGTGATTTGTTTTTCTTGTGTACAAATGTTACATAGATTGTATAGATTGTATAGTTCGGTCTGTTTCAATTGCCAATTCTTTCACACCTACCCAGAGTTTATTTTTGTTTTTTTGTTTACATTTTCTTGGGTTTTTCATGTTCTGTCGCCCAAAATGTCGAACCGAATGCAGAAAGGCAAATAGAAAGAGTGCCATGTGAATTTCCCTCATCAATTTGCGCACTTCCGGAAGCTGTTTCAGCATCATCATCCTCATAATTATAATTATTTGCCATAATAACAGCACAATCTGTCGTTCAGATTGTTGCTCTTTGGTTAATTTTCTCTGAACTCTCTATACCCTGCATAAATATTGTTTTGCAGAATGTAAACATGTGATGCTAACGACGAATAAGTATCGCTAAGCAGATACGTTTACGATAGTCAAAATGTTTATATTCAAAACAAGTAACATTGCAGTTGGTTGCTATCGACTGCGAGATACTCTGTAGTACAGCTTAAAACTGCTTCATAAAAATATAGAGTATGTATATCAAGAATACGGATATGTTTAGCTTGAAATGCCGTGCTATCGCCAAATTATCGCTAGGAAGATAAAAAAGCGATACGGATTTTTTTATAATTGGCTATCGTATAATAACAGGGCCAAATAAAAACATATGTGTATCAACTATATGGGTGTTTAGCTTTAATTTTCGTGCTATCGCCAAATTATCGCTGGGAAGATAAAAAAGCGATACACCTTTTTTTAGCTATTGGCTATTGTATAATTACATGACCTTAAGATAGCGTATGTATATGAAGTAAATAAGGTGTTTAGCTAACTTGCCTTGCTATCGCCAAATTATCACTTGGAAGATAAAAAAGCGATACCAATTTTTTTTAACCAATGGTTATCAGCTATCGTATACTAACTTTTTGCTCCCTTTTAAGTGTTGCAAAAGGTTTGGATACACTTCAGAAAGTTTAACAGGGTATGCACACATCAATCTGCACTCCCGTAGTTTATGTGTGTGTGTTGGTGCGTGTGTGTGGATGCACTTCTTGTCGCTTTGGTGGCACTGAATGACGCCTTCTCCAACTGTTGTTGCTGCTGTTGTTGTGGCTGCTGTTGCCATCTCCGTCGGCGCCATGTGCAAGTTTAATGAATTAATTAAAATTTTGTTTGGCATGCGGCGGCGTCGACTGCGACTGCGACGACGGCCGCAGCCGCGACCGCGGCTCTTTGTGTGCTCGGGCATGACCTCTGCTTGCATCATTTTGACTGCCGTTGGCGGCCAAGCACATTGATGAGCTGAAATATAGTCTACCTACGGAAATTTATTTTTTGTTGCTGATTGTTTTCCCCAGCTATTGAAATTATGCTAGTTCAGGGTTGCGCCATGCACTAATTTATTGTGCTTGAAGTCGAAGAGGATGGGAGGAGGAAGAAGATATAAATATATCTTTAGAAATATATTTGATTAAATGCCATGGATTAAGAATTACAGATAAATTAGGTTTGTTGCCGATTATAATTTTCCACGCATTTACCACACTTTTGGGTGGATTCAAAAAGAAGAGCTTTAAGCTCACTTTGAATAGGTTAAAATGTAGACCTTTAGACTGGAGCTCAAAGGAGTTCTCATAAAAAACAAAAGAGGTTCCATAAAACTCTTCTAAAATACTTTCTCCAGCCTCTAGGGTTGTATATATCGACCCTTTGTCTAAGTTTTTACTTTAGTTTTTTGCGAAAATGATTTATTTCCATTGGCTAAACATTTAAATTAATTTCTGATCTCTATTGCAAAATGTTTATCTCTTTTGCAAATATGTGTTCTATTTCATAAAACAGTTCGCAGCAATTTTTTATTGCTTTCCATGCCAAAACCTGTTGCTCACTGATCTCACTTTGGAATACGAATTGCGAATCATGCATAAACATACACAAACTGATTGGGACAGGTGAATTTCCGTTAAATATACACAAAATTTTCCCCAAATATTTCCACACATTTTGTCATTTTCAAGTTCCTAAACGATTACCCATAAATATGACGCATTTTCTCAAACCAGCGAGCTCTTCTGATGCCAACTGTTTTTCCGATTTTTTTCACGATTTAACTAAAACATTTTTATGGATTTTCTCAAAACAAAAGGAAAACAAAGAAAAACACCATGAAAATGTTTGTCAATGAAAAGGAAAATGCTCAAACACACACAAACTGCCCCCGCTTCCCTACCCCATTCCCCTGTACCCTATCCCCTGATATAATAGACCAACCTGCGCGTGCTGTTGTTTCGCATTCCCCATACACGATGCTGATTCCGATTCGGCTTCTGATTTTGATTGCCTCGTTTTGTCATGTGTGTGTTTTTCATGAAAATATGCGCTGTATCCGGCCATATAGACTATATAGCACATATATGTGTATAAATATGTGAGTATGTTAAGTATTTAGCAAGGGGCTATGCGATCATTAAAAGAGTGCGCGAGAGCGTGAGAGAGAGCAGAGCACATACTTTGTGACAGCCAGTGCTGGCTAATTTTCAGCAGCGGAAAATGTTAGTTCTAGGCGGAAGGGAAGATTTATAAGAATTTATTTTTAATATTATTAAAATTGAAATTATATCAAATAATTTGTAGAATGTTTTATTGATTTGTATTTGGCTGGCGTGAAAATATTTGAAATATTTTGTAAGCTAAAACAAAAGCTCTAAAACTTGCTTTTTAATACAAATATTTATATACCTATATAGCAAGGCCTGAGTACAGCCTAAAATGTCTTTGAACAAATTTTTATATAAACTTCCACTCATCCGGTATTGCCAAAGTTTAAGTAGTACGTGAAAAATTTAAGGTTAGTGTTGACAAACGCTGAAATCTTTTGCAGATTAGGGATGATTGGCTCATTAAATAGAAAATTATTTATATATCACTTGGAAATTGGTTAGATAAGTATTGCTGATTTTTTTTACAAAATTAAAATATGGAAAAAAAAGCTGGATATCTCGCTTTCCGTTTCTTTCAAATATTTGCTACTTTCAAAAAAGAGCCAAATTTGGTGGGAAAATAATGCAAAGCTGGCAACACTGGCGACAGTGTAAAGCCGTGAAAAATTTCGGGTTGCCATTTTCACCGTTGTTTGTGGGCCGTGGCTGTCGCCAATCGCCGCTGTCGCAGTTTTGTGGAAGCGATGAACGCGTGCGGTGCAGCCAAATGTGAAAAGCGGCGGAAAATTCGTGCAATTGATGGTTGAACAGGCGCAAAAGAAGAAGAGCCAAGTGCATATTAATGTGTGTGTGTAAAAAACAACAAAATTAAAATGTTTTTTTTTTTTAAATGTGACCTTGTCTGAGAAATTATCTTCTCTTGGCCATAATCAGCTGTCATATAAGCCCCAAAGCCTCTTCAACATATGGTGAAACACTCTCGTTAATACCTGTAATGGAACAAATTGTGTGTGCTTTTTTTGGCAAGTGTCTGGGCCCACTATTTCTGTTATATATATAAATATATATATATATACCAGATATCGCCTGATTTCCATTGGCATATGGGAAGTCGGCACATCAAGATTTATATTTTTTCGTCGTGCTGTTATTTTTGGATGCGAACCACATTTTCGCCAAAATACAGGAAAATTATATGAAAACATGTTTTTCTTTCATATTTCTGCGGTTATTCATATGAAGCAAAAACCAAACAATATTTGATTAATCTGGAAAAAATATAAAATAAAAATGTTCTAAAAAATTTCTTAGCGATTCGCAATTTTTTGACATCCACATAAAATTAGCTCAAAAAAACTAAAGAGAACCTGTTGCTCCCACACATTTTCATAAAGATTGTTTATATATTAATAAAAATTTCTAGAAAATGCAGAATAATCTGAAGACAATTTTAAGAAATCTTGTTGAAAACGGATCATCTCCAAGCTTCCTGCAATCTGATTAAAAGAAACATATTGTTAGGAAATACAAGAAAAATATCTTCCAGCAGGGGGAAACAATAGGAAACTCTCAAGCCAGATCAATAGAACGTAGAGAGAGAGAGAGAGAGAGAGAATAAATCTTATGAATAAATCAACAGATCTAAAAGGGATATCAACTGACCTATAGAAAGAACATCTGATCTACATAGGAAGAAGATCAACTGATCTATATAGGAAAATCAATTGATGATATGATGATATCTATAGATCTTATAAATATGTCGATAGATATTATAGGTAGATCAATTGATCTTTATAGATAGGACAATAGATCTTATGAATAGACCAATAAATCGTATAATTACAAAATATGTGGAATAATAACTGGAACCAGGTAATCATTGATAGGATAATTCATTGAGCTCATCTATAGATCTTAAAGATAGCTCAATAGATCTTATAAAGTAGACCTTAAAGGAAGATGAACTGACCTTATAGACAAATCAATTGTTCCCATGAGAAGATCAGTAGATCTCATGGCTAAATTAATAGATCTTCATCTCATGAGTAGATCATTAGATCTTAAAAGTTGTTCAATAGATCTTAAAAGTTGATCAATGGGACTTATGGGTAGATTAATATAGCTATAACTCGCAATTGACAGGCACTTAGTCACAATGAAAACAATAAGAAAGAAAATATTTCCCATTATAATTTATCATGTTCCTAATCTGTTCACTTGCTTCTTATCTAATCGGAGTAACTTTGCACCCAAAAATGTTCAAGAAATGAAAACAAAAAGAGAAAAAAACTGCATTTAAGAATAGGAACAAGAATAGTAGGATCAATTTTATAGGCCCCCCAGAGTCTCGCAGTATATAAAATGGATTTGTTGTGATCACCACATATTAACTTACAATCAAAATAAAGCATCCACACGATCGTTTTTATATGCAACATATTGTATTTTTATGTCCCAAAAACTATTTTTTTTTCTTTGGGCTATTAATTTTTAGGATCTTGTGTAGAACGCTTGAGTTAATTTTCGAACATATCGTAAAAAGTGCGCTCGTAAATTTGTTTTGAAACCCCTGACATGGTCAATCTGTTGCTGTTGTTGTTTATGATTTATATACCGCTTTTAAAGAAAACAATATTTCATTCAACTCTTCATTGCCTTTGGGCAAAAAGTTTCGACATTTCGTAATCACAATTTCCAAAGGCTTTTCGGCGCCTTCGGCCTTGGCCACAGATCGTTCCCAACGATTTCACGAGTCTTCCAGTTTATAAAATAAAATGTCAAGAATGTATTTCTTCTGTCTTTTTTTTGTTTTTTTTTTGCGACCAAACAGATGTTTTTTCCGAAAATGGCTTTTGGCCATAATAATGATATGGCAAGCGCTAAAAATGAATTGGCATGAAGAACGCATTCGCGTGGGTGCCATAAAAGAGCGCAATTCTTCAGACATATGTACATAGTATAGCTAATTGATAGATAGAAAATTTCATTGAACTATTTCATGTTATGCTCACGCTGATTTTTCAAGTTCAACACACATGAACTGTGAACTTACACAGCACAAAATGTTGGCTTCAATTTAAATTGAAACAATTTTTGCACTCAAATTTGATGTCACAATTTAACTTAAACATTTTTTAAAAGTTTAAAATGAACAGAAATATTTGTAAAATAGTAAAAAAACAATATAAAAATATTAAAATATTAAAAACTAAAAATAAATAACTATAAATTTGTCGATTTTTAACATTTAACCATTTAATACCAGTTAGAATATTTGATTTTATTTCGATTCTTTTTTTTTTACATTTAAAGTAAAAAATTGTGTTAATTGAAAACCACATAATCGAGATCAGCAAACCTTTATTTAATAATATTTATCTATTTTCTTCTGATTTGTTACAGCTGAAGGAAATTAGAGCAGGATTTTGAACGGAGTCGGCAGGACTGCAACCAAAAAATGGAGCAACCGTTGATTGTGCGCGCCGAATACTCGTTTATGGGCAGCAACAACGATGAGCTGTGCTTCAAAAAGGGCGACCTGATTACGGTGACACAACGCGAGGATGGCGGCTGGTGGGAGGGCACACTGAACGATAAGACTGGCTGGTTTCCCAGCAACTATGTGAACGAGTACAAGGCCCAATTGCCGCTGGCCGAGACCATACGACCGCCCGAAGAGATACAAGAATACCGATCTGTGGTGCTCAAGGATCTGCTCGACTCGGAGCGTGCCCATGTGGCCGAACTGCAGGGACTGCTCGAGAATTTCCTGGAGCCCATGCAGCAGACGCAAATGTGAGTAGTATAAAATAAGCCGAAAACCAGACTGATACCTAATTCTCCTCACTCACTTCAACAGACTCAGCCAGGATGAGTACGCGCAGCTGATGTGCAACTTTGTGGAGGTGGTGCACACCCACGAGGAGCTGCTCACACAGATTGAGGAGTGCAACGATCGTGTGGGTAAACTGTTTCTTACCAGTGCGCCGCTCATGAAAAAAGTCCACCAGGCCTACTGTGCCGCACACCCCAAGGCCATAGTCATACTGGACAAGTACAAGTGAGTGTCGTTTCAATAGAGAGATTTAAAATAAAATCTCGCGTTGAGTCAACGGAACAGCGTTTGAGATATTCGAACAATTATTTCGATCGAGCGAGTCAAGTCTCCAACTTGTTTGACTCGACCGAAAGTTCGGTCAAACTAAACCAGCTCGAACACGTTGCAGCCTTGAGCAGATCGAACTTCATTTATTCGAATACGCTTCTTAGTTTGTTGCAGGGCTCTAATTCAACTTCCACTTTACTCACTTTTCATTTCATTAACAGGGACGAGCTGGAGAAGTATATGGAGCGTCAGGGCGCTGCGACGCCGGGTTTGTTAGTGCTCACCACTGGCCTGTCCAAGCCGTTTCGTCGTCTGGACAAATACTCGGCCATGCTGCAGGAGCTAGAGCGCCACATGGAGAGCAGTCATCCGGATCGCGGTGATACGCAGCGCAGCGTGGCCGTTTACAAAGATATTGCGGCCACCTGCTCGGCGACGCGACGTCAAAAGGAGCTGGAGCTGCAGGTGCTCACGGGCCCGGTGCGCAACTGGCAGGGTCAGGAGCTGAGCACTCTGGGCGATATCATACATATGGGCAGCGTGGCTGTGGGCCCAGATCATCGCGATCGCTATTTTGTGCTATTTCCACAAACGCTGCTCATACTGAGCGTTAGCCAGCGCATGAGCGCCTTCATCTATGAGGTGAGCCTGGGCAGCATAAGTGCAAAATTAATATAATTAAAAATAATTTTTTGTACAGGGTAAATTACCGTTAACGGGCATCATTGTGAATCGCCTAGAGGATACGGATGCCATAAAGCATGCCTTTGAGATTAGCAGTCCGCTTATCGATCGCATTGTTGCCGTCTGCCAGGGCCCCAACGAGGCCAACAAGTGGGTGGAGCTACTCAATGCCAACAATCCCAGTCTGCCCATGGGCATTAAGCGTCAGCTGAGTAATTTGAGCAATTCCTCGCTGGGCGGTCAGCAGCTGAATGCGTCGCATGTAAGTGCTGAGTTTAAGAGCCGTTTTCTCATGTACTTGGCAAGTTTAACAGGCATTTTACAATGTAGTTTAACTTGGTTGCGTTCAGTCTGGCCACAAATGTTTGGCAAATTCGAAAAATAACCTATTAGAAAAACGTTCGAAAAAATCGGGGAATGTCCCAGGATAGTTTATTGGTAGAGGGTTTACTGTATGCTGTGCCAAGAACTTTGCCAAGAGCCTGTGGAAACGAGCCTCAATATAGAACATATATAGAAATTGTAGAAGCTTTCATTACTGTTCCACATCTTTGTCAACCTTGGCAACTGAGCAGCTCAGTCAGCATCTGGACGCGCGCGGCTATTGCACCCGTTTCTCGTTGTGCGCCTACTACAGTCAGCCGCAGCAGCAGTGTCCGCTTCTGACACTGCCGCCCAGTAATTATCCACCGACAGCGCCTTATGCCAATCTGAGTGCGCATTTTGCCCGGCTGGTGCGCGCCGGTCGGCTGAGGAGCGCCATTGTGAAGATGCTGCTGTATCCGCAGGCGCGCCAGAGCATCGATCTCAAGCGGATTGCGTTGCGAAAGAAGCGCTGCCACAAGGCAACCGCCAAGCTGCTGAAGGATATCAATGCCAATGTGCAGGAATCATTGGGCACACAATCCGAGCTGGAGCGTCAGGATGCCTTTGAGCTGCCCACGGATTCGGAGAGCTATGACGATGAGTACGACGATGAATATCTGCGTAGCTGCAATTCGGATCCGTTTGAGTATGTGCGCTTCTATCAGAACCGGCCCGTCGAGTCCACGTGCAATTCCACTGGCACTTTTGTGGATCATGGCAAGCAGCGTCACAGCAGCTCCATAAATCTAATCAAGCTGGATTCGCTGGATGCAGACGAGCTGCTCGTGCAGCACGAGCTTAAAAAAGAGTCGCTCGTCATTGGCTCCAAGGCGTTGCGTGCGCTGGCACGCAAATCCACGGAGCGCAACTCCAGTGTGCATACCTCGACGGCTACGATTAATTTGGGTGGCTCCAGCATAACCAACTGCCTCGAGGAGGAGCTGGAGGGTGAGCTGGAAGAGGAGCAGCGATTGGAGCTACAATCGCAACCCTCCACGCTGCAGCAGCAAAGCTCCGATGCGAGCTCCTTGTATGGCGCACGGTTGGGCGGCGCTTTTACGGCTTGCGAGAATTTGGCCAGCATACACGATGATCTCAGCCAGAGGCAGCTGGTGAAGCGTCCACCTGCCGCCGCCGCCGCGGCACAGCTGCTGCCCGGCTCACCCACCGAACGGCACAGCATGCCCAGCATATTTGTGGGCAATCGTTTCAATCGCTGCACCGACACGGAAGTCTATGTGCCCAGCTGGCGTGAACGCCAGGAGCAGCAGCAGAATCAAAGCGTCGATGCACAGCTGCTCGACGAGCAGACGGAGGACGAGTGTGTGCACTCCAGCACCATGGACTTGCCAGCTGCCTGTCTCAATGCGCCCGATCAGCTGCAGGCGGAACTGCTCTACAACTACGAACAGGCCGTGGTGGCCAGCACGGAACAGCAGCAGCAGCAACAGCGGCAGCGTGCATCCCACAAGAGTGACAGTCCCTGCACGGGCAATACACGCGATGAGCCCGCCGCGCGCAGCAGCTCCAGCAACGAGCTGTGCATAGATGCGAGTGTTGGGAAACAGCGGGATTCCAAGCGAGATTCCATTAGACGCTGCATCAGCTATCAATACCTGCAGATGAATCCAAGTGCTGCGCCTGCGCCGCGGCCCCCTCCACCAGCTGGACGAGGGCAGCAGCAGCCGGCGCTGCATGGCCAATGCAAGTGCCGCTGCTGCGAGAGCTCGCAGTGTCCCAGTCCGCGTTCCAGTGATAGTGGCATGGCCGGCAGTTGCACCATAGCCTCACCGGATCCGCCCAGTGCCGAGTGCTGTGGCGTGGATGTGCTGGATCATGTGGAGCCGGAGCGGCGTTTTGATGTCTGCGGCATGTTTCGTGAAAAGTTTCTAACGCCCGAACAAACACAGGACCAGGAGCACCAGGCGGCGGATGAGGAGGAGGAAGAGGAGTCACTGCCACAGGCCCAGTCACAGCCAGAGCCACAGCCGGAGCTACTTGCCACGCCCAGCAATCAAATAGCGCCCACACAATTCCAAATCAATACAAAAAGTATTTTTCTGGCCAGCTCCAGTTCCATGGATGAAGCCACGGCCACAACAAATGGTCTACAATTCAGCGGCAGCTGCTCCGCAGATCAGCTCCATCTGGAGCCACGTCCCACCTTCCGGTCCGGGATGTATGCGCACTGGTGGAAGAAGGAACGTCTGCCGCCGGAGGTGCTGCGCGGCATAGCCAGCGCGTACAACAAGCGACTGCCCTCGGTGTTGGCCAGCGGCAGCAAGGATTCCAATTGCTCCACCGGCTCCATATGCTCCAGCTGCTATTGCTCGCTGGGCGCCAGCGGTTTCAGCGAGGGCGCCATTTACTGTTCCATGTGCCACAATTGCGGCGATTATGCGGCCAGCACTGGGACCACAAACACAACCACAACCACAGCCTCGACCTGCTCAAATTGTCCGGTGTGCAGCGAGGAGGATATGGATCTCAGCCAGGCGGCGCGTCGGGATGCGTTTGCCGCACGGCCATCGTATTCCACGTCGCTCGATTGCCCCATTTGTGCGGCACGCGTAGCTTTAGCAACCGAAGAAGGCAAGCAAACCGAAGTGAGACGCCAGGCCAGGTCGCCCGGATGGATGGCATCTCGATACGGATGCCATGTGATATCCAGGTGGCATGTGGCATGGCGCACGTTTGTTTCCGTGCACGACATGTTCCGTTTTGATTGTTTTGTAAATTCGTTTTGCTCACACGTTCTTCCACATCATCTTCTAATTCAATTTGGCAAATGCAGCACGCCCAAAATTTTCGAATCATTTCAATTCATTTGAACGAATCTGCTTTCCACTCAAGTCGAAACATTCCGTCATCCAAAAACATGCCTATGACTAACCTCTTTTAATTATGGAGAGTGCAGACGACCTGCTACTCTTTGTGATTGGAACTAATTCAAGCTGTCTTCAATTAGGGTTCTTCGAACTAGTTCACAAAGAAAAGGTTTTTAGCTGGTATTGAATTTTGCTTGAACTAAATGAGAAGTAAACCAAAATAACATTTACAATGTCTTGTTCCAAAATTAAAGCAATCTAATTGAAGCTAGTTCGCTAGTTGGCTGATAGGAAATTTTATTCAGTTATTATTATTATATTCAGTTAAAGAACTAGTTAAAGTAATTATTCAGGTGCATTTTGAACCAGTTAAATCATTTTTGTGGAAATATTGTATATATTTTATTTTCGTGTTTGTTTTACAAATTAGAAATTTTGGCTCTAGTTTCAAAAAGGTTTTAAAACAGGAAATTTAGACTATTTTCAACAAATTTTAAAACCGGAATTTTAGACTAGTTCCAAATGATTTAATCAGAACTTTTAGACTAGTTCCAAAAAAGTTATTAAATTTTTCAACATTGTTTTTAATCTAATTATTTTAAATAATAATGGATGTTTTCGTAATAAATCCATTGAGAAGGATATTTGAGCTAGTTCAAATGAATATTTCCATCTATCAAAAATGTATTTTCATGCTATGTGATGAACCACCCAAAGGCAAAAAGTCCAAGTAACAAGCCATATACTTGTAATGAATCGGAACTTAAGCTAGTTCAAATGAACAATTAACATAGTGAACTAGTTCATTATCAGTTGCATATATTGTGTAAATTACATGCAATTTTAAATGTTTGATTGATCAGACAATTTTGTGTTCCAAATGAACTAACTAGTTCCTGCGAACTAGCCAAGCCAGCTTTACCCACATCCAACACCCACCTACTGTAAACGTTGCGCCCACTAACTTATTTCTGGCGTTCAATTTGCATTCGAGTTACCAAAATAAAAGCTAAACGAATTACAAAACATTTATCTAACGCTACAGCAACACACAAAAGACAAAACCGAAATGAAAAAATTTATATATATAAAAAAAAAAAAAAGAAACAAACTCATTCGATCTGATTTGCTTGCTGAAGCTTTGCTCGCTGCGCTGCTGCACGAAGGAGGGCAGCCTGTTGTTGTTGTTGTTGTTGATGTTAATGTTGCAATTGTTGCTGCTGTTACTGTTGCTGTCAGCTGCCAAGTACTCTCTCATCAGAACTAACTAATGCCGCCCATATATCATTATTTTAGTCAAGTTTGAAGTCAATTTATTGAATGCATTTTTGTGTCGCTTTTATTGCAGATGTCTCCGCCATCGAGCCACAGCCTGTTGCTGCCGCCCGGCAGCCGCAATCAGACGCCCAACGGCAACAGCAACAGCCAGCAACAGTTGGCGGGAGCGAGTGCGGCTGCGGCCACAGCGATGTCACAACACAAACGGAGCCTGTCGTTCAATCATCACCTCAGCTACAACCAGTACACGCACACTCAGCCTCTACCACATCATCTGCATCCACCACAACCACCAAGTCTACCAAGTCATCTGGGGGCGCTAAGCCACAAATCAAATTTAGCCCCGACACCAAACAGCAAGACAGCAGCGGCCACCACGGAAAGCAGTCAGGCGGCAATCCAAGCAGCGGTGGCAGCAGCGGCGGCGGCGGCGGTGGCAACGGGGGCGCCAAACGCAAGGAAAGGAAGCACAAAGGGTAAGTCCTTCGCCAGTGTTGTCAAATTCGCTTCATTTCCGTTCAAAACTAGATTTTTGTAAGCGTGAGAAAATTGAAAACAACCGGCAGCGGGAGCTCAGGCCTGCATTTTAAACGTGCTTATTTTTATTCGCATAAATGAAATTAAATATCTGATATCTCTTATACAATTTTGTTGCTGCCATCTTTAAGTTGTTTAATCTGCAGCGTTTTTCAACACTAGAATTCAACATAACCTTAAAGCCTCACTCTATTTTGTATAAAACACTAAACTAATAAATTTGTACATAAATCTTTAAAAAGTAGTTGAATGTTGATTGTATGAATCAGTCAATCAATCGAACAACAATCTCTACCAGAACAAGTTCTTTTTTTGGAACACTTTTGCCCTCGGTTAAAAATTCAACTAACATATATCTCCATATACTTGCAGCTAACTGGACCATCAGCTGTTTGCGTCCGACGCCGCCATTGCGGCCTAGTTTGTTAAATACAATCAGCGGTTCGAACTCTGGTTCCGGATCCGGTTCTGGTTCCGGTTCGGGCAGCTCCAACAACGCTTTGGCCAGCTACTGTAGCGGTCGCAAGAATCAGCCCACATTTGAGGAGGATGCATTAGTATTGCGCGTCTTCGAGGGCTACTGTGCCGCCTATCAGAACAGCGCCCGGAATACCATACACTCGGGTAAGTACCGCCGATCTCCCATGTGTTTTATCTAGAAAAAAAAAAAAAAAAAAGAATGCAGCTAAGCAATTTCTGTGTGTCTAATTCTTTTATTCGCACTTGTGCTCAAGTTTTACATTTTAAGTTTTTCCGATCATCAAGAAAATGTTGTAGCCGAATATGCTTTACCTCACACAACCACACACACACACACACATATACAACACACACACAAAACACGCCCACTTAAATGTGCAAAGCTGCTAAAAAGAATTGAACAAATTTTTAATTATTACATTTGTTGGTTTGGTTTCATTTTTAACAAATTCGTTAAACGTTTCACACGAAGAAATATTAAATTTTAATAAAAACAATCAAGAAGTTTTATACCAAAATTGTATTAGTTTATAAGCAAAAAAAAAATTGTTTAACTATTGAACCAAAAAAAAAAAAAAAAAGAGAGAGAGAGAGAGAGAGAGTAGAGCTCTAATTAAACATTTAATAAATACCTTACATATATGCGTAATTGTTTAACTTTTTAATTTTAACAATTGGATATTAATATTAGAACTTAGAAATAACTTTAACAGCTAAATGGTTTTTATTATATATTTGATTTTGATTTAATTTATATGATTTGATAAGTGTTAAGAGTTCTGGCAGTTAGCGCTCATTCAAATTGGACTTAACGAAGTATTCAACATGTAATATTATCTAGCTAATGTGTGTTTGGTCTCTTATACAATACATACATATAATAAAAATATTATATTTGTTTAAATTTACCATTACTTATGTACAACTCAGTTGATATTTATTTAGCTTTCGCCTGATCATTTATACACAACTCATTGTCATTATCATTAGCATTAGCATTATCATTATCATTACTCGTATCTTTGTCATTAGTCATAAGTCTTGTATATTATATGTGGGGCGCATTTAGAAGGGCATTTCTCGGTCAATGATACTCTGTTTAACTGGTTGTTAGCAATCTCTGAAATGCCTATGAAGCGTGCTTGTTAATACATGAAATATTTTTGTTAGTGGGTTCCGGTTCACATTACAATTCATTTGCTATATTTAAATATATATTTTATATTTACCGAAATTAAATAGGTTTACAAATGAAAGTTCATATCAAAACTTCTGATACCAAGAAAGTTCCTATATTATTTTATAGAAGAAAAAAATCAATTTTTACATATATTTTTGAATAGAAGAATATATATATATATATAAAGGAATCAATTCTAAAATCATTTTCCAAAAAAACATAAAGTTCGTTTTAAGTACAAGGTCGGATGTATTTTGAGCAATTGATTGGTTTCTATGTTTCGGATTCGAACCGGCTTGCAGCCTTGTTCTGAAGTTAAGGCATTCTCTATAATATAAAATTATCTTATATTATTATCGGTAATCGCTGCTTAAACTATAGATCATTGTTTCGGTTTACACTTCTGACTGCGCCCAATATATATTTATTCAAGATTGATTTTTGTTCACACGACTTTCCGCAGACCCAATTCGGTTACGCCCGTCCTCTATGTTCAGTTTGTTGGCATACCTCTATTAAGCTACCTTTTGGTTATGGTGTTTTTTTCCCCTATTCGTTTGCTTTTTTCTCAAACCCGCCTAACTTTTATGAACTGTTGTTCTGCTTATGTTCTACCTCATATTTTGCTGGTCCTGGTTTTATGTACAACTTTTACACCCACGCACACACCCATGCACACACACACACATCCACAACCCATACCCACCATACCACTCCTGGCTTCATTCAATGTATTGTTGTTGTCCAAATTTTTGTTATGTTTTTTTCTCTAAATTTTTTTTTCCATTTTTTGTGTTCGTTGTGGGCTTTCGTTTTTCCTGTTGTCGTTGTTGGTATTTCGTTTTTCGTTCTTCAAATATCTTCATTTTCTCTCTTTGTCTTTCACGCCTCTGCAACGTACTCTAAAACGACAACCACAACAACTTTAACTCGACCTCAACTATGTAGCCTTGCAGCCGTGGACGCCCTGTTTGCCCATACGCGGGGGCAAGCTGAAAACGAGCAAAACCTTCTCGACCTCCAATCCGCAGCTGCCTTTTATAGCCAATGCGTCGCACCTGACACAGCAGCAACAGCAACAACAAAAGCAACAGCAGCTGTTGCTGCAACAGCAGCAACATCAACCGCAACAACAACGTCTGCAACAAACGCGGCAACATTCGGCGGGCAGCCTTAATTCCTCGTTCATTTGGCGTGAGGCGAGTCCAAATAGCTTCAACTTGTACTCCAGTTCGGTGGGCTCCTCCCTAAACACATCGCCCGCTCAGCGCTACTCCTTAACCGGAGCGGGCGGCGGCACGCCCAGCATCAAGGATTATCAGCGGGCTCTGTCCGAGGAGCGCGCCACGCGCAAATCCCTGAATCGCCTGAAGAGCGGCTTCGGCTCCGGCTACGACAATGTCTGCACCTCGCCGCTGCTGCCGCGCAAGAGCAAGCCGTCGCCCAAGCTGCTTGCCCAGCAAAGCAGCTATTCGCGCGGCACGACCATTGTGAAGCCGAATCCGGACGGCACAGCCGTGCATCCGGGCCTCTATGACAGACGCCTGAATCGCTCATTCGAGACATCCACATCGCATCGCTATGCGGGCTTCGGCGGCGGCTACCTGATGAACTGCGGCGGCGCGCTGCGCACCAGCACCCTACAGCGCAGCACGCCACAGCTGGCGGGCGGCGAGAGATCGGACGAGAGCGATGTGGAGCGTGCTGAACATGGAGGCTGCACTGCCTCGCTGCTGCGCAATGGCGGCGCCCATCCGAACACAGCGACTGGCACATTGGAGCTCAATCCGGATGGAAGCAAACGGCAATCGGGCAGCTGGTGTTGCGGTAATTTTGTGATGAAGCAGTGGCGCAAGATCAACCATCTCTGAGTAGTAGTCCGTCTGTGGCATGTTCTCATCTCTCGACCACGCCCCATTCGCTTCATACAATACGCATTCATAGCTGCCGCCTGCCGATGCCGCTGCCTCTGCTGCTGCTGCGCTCGCTTTGCTTTGAATGCGCCCGCTCTGCAGCCGTATATATATATATATATATATATATATATATATATATTATATAGCTGCCATATAAAAAACTGATTTTATTTTATTACGATTTGCTGTTGCTCAATGCTTCAAGAACAACAAAGAACATCATAAGCTTAGTTCAATTGAGGCAATCCTTAATAGTTAAGTGAGGCTGGCAACTCTGTGTCTCTAGTTACTGTGTGCCTAGTTATAATAACTCTTTAAGCAGACCTGTAAAGCGTTTCAAATCCTGATCGATGACAAGTTAGACTAGTATTTTAAAAATACTAGCAACATTTTTAATTCCAACTCGTATGATTGAGCATTATACTCATTAGCAATGCAAGGAATGCCCCTAATGAAATTCTTTTTCATGTCTTGTCTTTATTTTTTTTAATTCTTTATACTCCTAGTGAATATATAAAAATTGTCAAGTAACAGAAATAGGTTTTTATAAATACAAGTATTTTTTATTAGCTTTTAAAAAATACTTAAAACAATTATTTAAATGAATCAGAATTTTTCTAAAAAATATTTTAAACATTTTTCTCAAATAATACGAATTTTTTAATAAACTGTTAAAATTTTCTTAATAATAGAGATGAATTAAATTATAAATACATTTCGATTAGTTTCAATCGAGACTATATTTCCTCTATTTCTTTGATATTATTTGTGCTTGATTAACTATTCATAAAAATATATGATTTTTACAATTCGTCAAGCACTTTTTTTAAATAGAAGTTTTAAGTAAAAGTTTTTACATGACATTTTTGCTTCACAATTTATTAACTTTTCGAATATTCAATAGCAACATTTTTTGAATGCTCGTAAAAACTTTAAAAACTGATTAGGAAAATTCCCATCTAATGCTCATTAGCAATTTTACAGGTCTGCTTAAGTGTAACTGTGTGTAGTTGTCTGAGCTATTTGCTGTGTGTATTTTTTCTTTCATTACCATATAGTAAATGTAAGTTGAGTGATCTTTAATCTAGTTATGTGCAATAGAAATCAAAAAAAAAAGACAGCCAAAAAAAGACTAGCTAACAAAACTCGATTGGATATTGTAGAGTAAACTTTTGTACTAGCATGCCGCCGACTACAACTTGCCCCTTTTAGTTACTCGTACTTGAAGTGCAACTGCAGCTGGTTCCTGATCCTGATACTTAAAGCGAGATCCTGTTAGTGATCCTTAAATCAGCGACGCTTTACATTTTCCGTCCAAGGCTTTTTATACGCGGAACACACTATATTTACTGGACTCTATACTATATATATATTTATATATGAATATTTGTGACTTGATATACATGATTTGCCATAGCTTTTAATCATACTTATGTAGCTTATAAACGTCTAATCCTAGCAGTGATATTTTCTTTGTGCTTAAACGAGAGTTTTTGGGGCTGCCCAGTGAAAGTTCTTTGTTACCTGCCTAGCAAAAAGAATTAAATAAGTAACAAAAATAAAAACAGATCAAAAGAATGTGCAATGTGTAATCAAAAATGAGTTGAAATGCTTTAAATGTTAGTCAAAGTACTTAACAATAACTAGAAACTAACTAAAAAAAAAAATGAATTAATTAAATGAAAGAAAGTACATTGTTGTTGTGCATTATATTAAAAACAAAAATCAAAAATATGCTGTAAGTGTTTTGTGAAACGTTGTCTAACCAAATACAATTACCATCTAACTATATTAATTATGATAAATGCGTTTATACGTTTGTATTGTATTGAGATTTGAATTTACTTTATTTCAAGTAATGAATATTTCAATGAAATTAAAACCAAAATTTCAAATAAAATCATTTATATTATCAAGAGTTTCGTTGTATTTTGTATTTGTATTTGTGTCTGTGTGGTAATCACTTTATAAAAAAAATATAAATATACATAACATTAACATTATTTAATTACAATCGATCGTAGATTCGTTGCTAATTTATTTCACTATAGCTCACGAAATTCTAGTCAATTATTTTGTTAAATCTTTAGGTCAAATTATCTGTTGCACTTCAAGAATCCAAAATTTCAAGAAGTTGCGATTGCTAAGCAGTTAAAAATAGTATTGATATGTATGTTACAATGTAAAAGCAACAACTTATTATTTTTGTTAAGAGTAGAGCACATTCAAAATAGGATATAACACATTATATGCAGCTATTAAAATAATGTAACATGACACAACATAAATCACAAACATACTCAACAACAACATATCATAATAGTACTCCAAATATAGTATTAAAACACATCATACACCTATTATACTCATATATTCACTTGAAACATTACACATAAACATAATACTCATTGGAAAAACAATAAGTACTTGTGATATTCACTTAAAATATGCAAAATACTCATTATATTTCCTTGACACAGATCACATACTCATAATACTCACTTGATTTATATCATATACTCATTAATACTCACCTCACACACCGAGTACTTATAATACTCACTTTGAACATATAAAATACTCACTATACTCATTTAAAACTTATCACATATAACTCACTTGAAACACATCGAATATTAATACATATCACATTTTCATGTTGTTCATTCCACACATATTACATTTTCATAATATTCACTAGAGTGACGCACATTATATCCATTTTGAAATGCTTTTTGCCTAGTTACACAGAACACTAACATAGTATTTCCGTTTATTCCATTCTCTTCTTTTGTTGTTGTTGATAACCTTACAAACATCCAATTCAAATGGCAGGCCTTGAGAATGAAGATATGACACCGACTTTGCGCCAACTGTGGACCGCCATACGACAGATGCAGCAGGACATGTCACAGATCAAGCTGCAGATCAACGAGGAGCGGGCGCTGCGTGCGGACTTGCAGCAGCTGTTGATGCAACATCTGGAGACGAGCAGCGTCAGCAGCGGGGCAAATACGCCCAAATGTTGACTATGTAAAATATAAATGATCCCGAAAACGGATTCCCACTGAAACAAAACCCGCCGCTGCTTTCAGCTTTAAACTAAGAAATCCTCCTTTTGTTTTGGCAACCTAGGCAGCTGGTCAATAGAGAGAGAATGTGTACCAAAAAAACAACTAAAAAAAAAAATTATACAATTATTTAATTAACTAAAATGAACCTTAGAAATTGCAAAAGCATATAATCCTATATATTTATTTGTGTATTTGTGAGTGATTTTGTGGACGACAATACGCCAACTGCATGTACAATTGTTGAGCAGCTGTTCTAGCTATATCTAACCAGTTAAGAGATTCGCTTGTTTATTATTTAGGCAATGCAATTTATAAACAATATATATATATATATATTTATTATATAATGATCTTTCAACGATTTTTAGCTTCTAGTTTATACATTATATTTTGTAATCGTTTAAGATCTTGGTGTGTGTGAACTGCGTCCATCAGAAGTTTTTGTATTTGATTCTGTACAAGTATTGAAAGTTGATAAATAGGTAAAAAAAAAAAAAAAAAAAAAAAACAAAAACAAAACTCTGAAAATGTGCCAATGTTTTAGTATTTAAACTAAAACAGAACGTAAATCAACGCTCAATGTTGTATTTATTATGTAGTAAATTTAATTAAAACGTGTATACAAAATAAAAAGAAATTAAATGTCCGAATTATAATATTTACTTACATCTACATACATCATCTGTGTGCTTAGAGCTTATCGTTTGGCCTTATTGTGCTCGATACATATTTTTGTAGTATATTTTCGGGCGCCGCTAACAACAAAATATTTCTCTGACGAATTTTAGGCGGTTAAGAAAAATCTCTGAAACCTATTAACAAAATTGTATAAAATAACTTTAGATAATATTCCAGGATTAAGATCGGTAACAAAACATTTTGCAGAAATATAATTCTAAAGAGCTTAATATTTGCAGACATTAGTTTTTGCTGTTATATCAGAGTCGAATAAAATTGTAAAATAATTTTGAAAATAATAACAAGAGTTCTCATAGGAATTTCTAAAATTTCGCTACCGAGCTTTTTAATTGTTTATTGATAAAATGCAATTTACAATAAATAGTTATTAAAAGTCGCTCGAAAAGTAATTCTGACAGTTTCAACAATATAAAGGGTTTTTTTTTTATTTTATATTTTTCTGTTTGATAAAAATCAATTCTTTGGAAATGTTTTTGAGAAAACTAGCTATTAAAATTCGCTAGAAAAAGATTTCTCTGACAGCTCCTATATTAAAAAGTTTTGAAAAAGCTACATTAAATAATTTAAAGAAAAACTAAAATAATATAAAATACATTAGAAATCGATTTAGTTAGCCAAGCACAGCTGTTCCCGTTTTTATTTTCGCCCAAATTCTAGTTTGGCAAATAATGTATGCCAAGCAAATAGTTAATTGTTAAGCTAACTGTGTACTTAATGTTAGTTTGTTGATTTTATGTTTAAGATAGCAGCTGCTGCTAGATAAATACGCGTAAATAATTTAACCAGTGTGAAACAATGTAAAACAATGTCTGAGTGTAACTGGAAAATTGCTGCTTTGACAATTTGCCGCATAGTTTTTGAATGCTTTTAGTTTTTCCGCTCTGCTTCGCGCAGACAGAGCTGCCAACTCTAGCTGTGTGTGTGTGTGTGTGTGTGTGTGTGTATCTGGCAGATACATTCGTCAGTTGCGGCGCACATAATGAGATTACAATCAAGTCGCTGGCGACAAATGAGTGACAAGCGCTGTGGCAGCTGCAACAACAGCAGCAAATTTTTAGTATGTCAGTAAGGAGCCAAGAACAATAGAGCTCTGCATTATATTTGGGGCCTCGTGTATCTGTCACATGGACTTCCCTGCTTGGCCAACGCCGGGTGTGAATCGCTGTCTAAGCTGTTGCTGTTGCTGCTGCTGTCTCTTGTCTCTGAAGCTGTTGCCTCTCACATATTTTGTTTATCTTGGGGCCAAGGCGGATGGCAATGACGGAAGTTTTCGTTTGCAGAAATTGCACAAAACCGAATACCCTGTTGCCATTGAAAAATGTTTGAAACACAGGGTATATTGGAAGGACATAATGGATGAAGGTACATAAAATTGATTAAATAAGCTATCGTTTTAATTCGCATATTATTATATTTTTCCATTTGCCCACATTTCCCGAAATCGATAAATATCTATTTGTAGCCTAGATCATTAAGAGGGTTCTGATAATTCTATATAAGATTAATATTTTTCCGTTTACCCCCATTTACTTAAATCGACAAATAGCGATTTATAGTCTAGATATTTAAGAAGGTTTTGATAATTCCATATTAGATTATTATTTCGGCCTTTTAACCTCATTTCCCGAATTCGATAAATATCGATTTATAGCCTAGATCTTCAAGACGGTTTCGATAATTTTGTATTATATTATCATATATTTTATGTTTTATTTCCCTTTTCCAAAATCGATAAAAATGGATTTAGAGTCCAGAGTGTTCCGAAAGTTTTATATTTAAGAACAATTCATGTCCATAAAAGGGTATCTTTAAGTCGATCATTCTCGACTATATCACTCTTGACTTGTTTCCTCTACCCACTTCCACGCCCTTCGCTTGTTAGCAAAAACTTCCAACAGCTGCTTAACTAAATGTTCGACTATTGTGGCACCTTTGCCTGCGGCACGGAGCACGGAGCATGGGGCATGGGGCACGCAGCGACTGTAAACTAAAACTCTAATGACAATCATTAGCGCGCCAGCGTTTTGGCTCGTCTTTCATATTTTCCAACTATTTAATTATTAATAATTAGCAATTATCCACTGACTGGCAATTTAACACAAAGGCCAATCTGTTGCGGCCAGGCTGAAAGTCTTCTGCCTCTCCCTCTCTCTCACTCTCTCGACTTTGTCATCTTTAGACAACATTTGTGGGCCCAAAGGCTGGCTGCACGTTGCACGTTGCACGCTGCAACTCCGTCTAAAATTATAGCCCCTGAGTCAAATTGCCCGCTTGATGCCACAGATTTGAGTGTTCTTTTTATGCTCGTTCGGAGAGTGAGAAGGGTATATTGGTTGAGTAGTTCCAGAATTGAGCTAATGTTAAGTCCAAGTTCTAGGAGGGTAAATCGCTTAAATCTTTAATCTATTAGAATTTTAAAGCTCATGTAACCAAAGTTTAAATAAAGACTACAGATGAGCTCTTCAAAATATCTATAAAAATATCGTAAATAAATCGTTGGCTAGTCATTTTTTTTAAAGCATGGCTGTCAGTTCAGCTTTTTACTAGCCACATTTGGCTTCTTTTAAAGGCTGTGTGCTAAAGGCAGTTGAATTCTCACCTGGCCATCTTACGCTCAGTAAGCTGATTTATCTATTTTTATTTTTTCCATTTATTTCTAATATTGGAGTTACATACTTTTTATACCCTGAACCCATTAAAAATGGGTAAAAGGGGTATAATGTTTTTGTGCAAAATGTAAATGTATGTAACAGGCAGAAGGAAGCATCTCCGACCCCATAAAGTATATATATTCTTGATCAGCATTAATAGCCGAGTCGATCTAGCCATGTCCGTCTGTCTGTCCGTCCGTCCGTCCGTCCGTCTGTCCGTATGCATGAACGCAAGGATCTCAGAACCTATAAGAGCTAGAGACTTGAAATTTTAGATGTAGGTGCTCCTAGTGCCTGCGCAGATCGAGTTTGTTTCCGATAATCGATAACTTACTCCGTTTCCAATCAATCGATAAAAATCGATATCGACATCCTGTTTTTTGAGCAAATTGGGTAAATAATTAGAGCTAGAGTCACCAAACATGATATGTTGCTTCTAGAATATTATATATGTATCAAGTATCTTTTATTTTAGACCTATCGCCACCTCCCCGCTACCACCTCAAAGAGGGTTCAGGGTATTCCCTAGTCGGGAGCTCCCGACTAGAACCTTTTACTTGTTTGCTTTAAGCGAGTATTAGGCAGTCGGTTGTACCCGACTGCAGCATTTGTTGCTTTTTTTTTGGTGTTGTTTTTTGTTTTGCCTTAAAGTCTTAATAGACTCGGTCGCTCCACTTAATTCGCATGTGTAGTTAACCCATTTAAACAGCTGCTGCAACTCCTCCTCCTCCTCCAGATGTCCAACCTCCTGCTCGTCCTCCCCGCTGGTGGCCGTCAAGGCAACGCCATGTGGCTACAGCTCAATTTCGTGTGGCTTCAGTTGCTTTGGTCGTGGCTTTTCTGGGCCGGTTTGTTTGAAAATGAAATTATAATTTCTAATGTCACTCCCCATGCGGTTGCACAAAACCGCAGCCGCCTCTTTGTGCTGTCCAATTTGGCCTTAACTATTGTTATTAGCAGTTGGCACATGAATAAATCTCTCTCCATGCGGACAATTAATGCACATTAAATTACATTAATTTCTGCTTGTTTTCTGTTTGTTTTCTGCTTGTCCAATTGCGGGCAGTCATTTTGTCATTTTATTGGAAAATATAAAATAAATTATGTACGTGGCTTGATATTGGTGTATTTTGTTTTGAACTGAAACTCCTGAAAACTAAAGAATTTATGGCCCGAAGGCGACTGAAGTAGGCAGTTAATATATATTGGCAAAAGTACAAATAATAGAAAAAACCACGACTAGCCGTGACGACAAAAATAAAAGGTCGCTTAAACAGTCGACATCAATCTAATTCTATTTAACATCCACTTAGGCTTTCAGTATACCCTGTACTCTGATATACCCATTACTTCAATTAGAGTTCTGATTTTTGGTGCACTTGTAGTTTATTATCTAATTTTTTATTAATATTTACTATATATTATAAAAAAGGCTTAGATCTGGCCACAGCATATCTGCGGGTTAAGCACTTTGGACCAGACAGTTGCTCACTTAATTTAAGTTAATCTTAAAAGCTGAGCTCGTTAAAAATAATAATGAATGCTGCATTCTTTAGTAATTATTTAGCTTCTTAATAGTCGATCATATCTCTTACTTTTTCTGGTTGCTTAACCCCTGTTAGAGGATAGGGCATCATCAACTCCTCCTCTGCATCAAACTTTGTTGTGCTCTGTTAATATAGTTCGTTACACTACAAGTTCATCGCAATTCTTTGAGACTCTTGTCCTCATCCTGTTGCTCGTTGGGCCACGCCTCACACAGCTTAACATGTTCTCCATTTGCTGGCTTGCCTGGCGTTGCAGCTGTCGTTCCTTCAATCCAGCTTGACTCGGCCTATTTTTACCCTTTTAAAATACTAACTAAATTGTTTAATCAAGCCTTTGAAGCTGCTACGCTTCCAAATTAATTGTATTTAAATATAATTAAAATACTAAGTTTTCCAGCTAAAATTCGCTCATGTTTTTGCTCGCCTTAACTTTTTGTATTGCCTGCCGCGTTGTAATTCGCAACCAGTTTAAGCTTCGCACGAGTAGTGAACTCTATGCTGCTGTTATAAGCGTCTAAACAGATAAGTTGCTCGCTTTTTTTGGGGCTTATAATTTTATTGGTTTTTGCCTTTTATATCAAATTGAAACCACAATAGACTAAGAGCCAAGAGTTTAACAAAAGTGCTAAATAATTATCTAAAACCTTAAACTGAGGTCTAGTCTCAAAACGATTCCCACAACCCACGCCTAACCACAACAGTTCCACTTTCCATATATTTTTGGCATTTATGTGTGTCGTACCCACAGCGTAATATGGCCTCTAATGACGGCCTAGTAATACATTTTTTTTTTCAACACAAATCGATTCCCGAGTGAGTGACCCAGTTCAACATCATCAGAGTCTGAGCAGAAGAAGAATCAAGCAACAGGCACAACGGCAGCTCATCATGAATATGAACATTATCTTTGCCGAGTTGCGGCATCGAGCAAAGCAAAGAACGTCTCATCGATACGCGTACCTGGTGGCAGGTAGTCGCTTTTGCATTAACTCATTCTAATGCCACTCGTATGTGTAGCAATAAGTTAATTCCGCTGATTGGCAGATTGTCTGGCTGTGCCGGCTGACTGTGAAATGCGATGCTTCTAACCCAATTTGCGAGATATGGAAAACTGGAGTCAGCGTATTGTTGCGACACTTGATGGATGTTGCATGCCCCATGCTGCCGCCGCTGCCAGTATATATAGGGCATTTGGCTAAAGGTTTACGAGTGCGCACATTTGACAGCCGCTGTCATTTGCCGGAACCACGCGGCTACCTCCCATGAGCTAATGGACCGCTGCTGCCGCCGGCTCTGGGTCCAGCTTCAGGCTCAGCTAAGTGACCCTAATTACAGTCAGTGTATATGCAGCAGCGCTCAACTTTAGTTTAAAGCTGATGACTAGCTGCGGTATTATGGGCGGGTATTAATGACAATGGAAAGCAGCCCAGTTGACACCAACTTTCAGCTGATCAAATTTATGTTTTGCAGTTGGTCTATTTTGAATTTCACGTGAAATCTTTTCATCAGCAAACGATTTCGCTTTAAGTTATTTTGCTGGCAAAGAAAACTTATCTTTCGTTTTTGTTTTGCAACGAATATTCCGATTTTTATAAAGGTTTATTTTTTGTAGGAGTTTTTAGTGTGAGATATTTCGTCTTTTATATATTTTTATGAGCTTAGAAGCAGGCAAAGTTCTTCAGATGGATTGGTTTTGTTTCATTAAGGAAACTTGTTCTATTGAAAGAATATTTTATAATATAAAACTGATTTAATTTGTGAGGAAATGGAGAAGCTCAATCTCCCATCTTTTAATAGTTCCTAAAGCAAGAAGTTTTGACATCTTCTTCTGGAAACTAATTTCCATAGTTCCCAAACACAAAAAAATAGCAAACAAAAAATTATTAAAAAAAAAAGTATTAGCCCTCGTCCTCATAAAACATAGAAATTTAAAAGCCGATGGAAACTTCTACAAGTCCAATCGTAACTGAAAAAGGAAGAAGAAAAATAAGGAAAAATAATAGAAGCCAAAATAATTAAAAGCTTTAGAAATAGGAAATCTCTATATTTTTTTTTCCACAAAATAGTAACTAGAATAAAAAATAGAAGAAAAAAATAGTAAAAAAAAGTATATGAAAACATTATACCATAAATCTTACAAAAAGTATATCAAAACCTTATACCATAGTTCATACAATAAATATTTCAAAACTATATACAAAAGATGTTATATCTATCAAAATATTGAAAAATTGCTTTTCTTGTGGTCTTCTCAAAACTACGCAACTTAATTGATTAAAGTTGTGTACTTAATAAAAGTTTTCTCGAATCTGCGCAGCTTGCAACCCCCTGCCATATTCATTATAAATTTGATAGAGCTGCGGTTTACGCTCGTATCTGCATAATTAGATCATGAACCGCTAGTCTAGCTGATCACGGACTAATTTTGCCCCTGGGTCTAATTGAGCGAGTGCACAGCGAGTAGCGAGCGCACGTCAAAAATGAAAAGCAAACAATGAAAAATCAGGCAACATCTGAAGTTTACCTCTCTCTCCCCCTGAGCTACTCTAAATAGTGCTGTCGTAACGGGGTATACGAGTCAAATTTGTTGTGGCAACAACAACGGCAACTTGCCACGCGCATGCACATGCGGCCGAGCATCGAACTCGAGATGCTGCACTTTCATTTTCACGCTCACTCACAATGGAGCTTATTAATCTGGTAATTAAGAGAGTGCTATGTATGTGTGTGTGTGTGTGTGTGTGTTAGGCCAGCCATAGAATTAAGTTAGTAAAACGTTTGCATTGTTTGCCCAGCTATAGTTGTCTTTGTTGCCCATATACCCCCTTTACCCCTTCCGCCCACTCTCTTATTTACGACTGGGAAATTGAGTTTTTCTTTTTTTTAGGGTCTGCATTTCTGGACAGCTCTGTTGCGTTACGCTTTGGAAAATTTGATAGTGAAATGCGCTTGGGCTCAGCGGCTAGTTAAGCTGTGAAAAATTCCAATGTGGGAATTTAGTTAAGTGCATGTCTATCAATGGCAACATTTTTGAGATATTAAGCATTAATGGTGTTGCTTAGTTAGTTGTGGAATGTTGCGCTAATTTCGAATTCCAGTTAGCGGTTTCTTAGCTAGTCTAACAGGAATTGTTTAGTGTGTAGCCTAATGAATGCCTTGAACAATTACCCAAGTTCTGTTAAGGGCTGCATGGATCTTAAGTCTGCTGTATTTGCAGCTGGCTTGGATCGCAGCTTTGTTCCCACTTACTAGAATTTGTTAATAATTTGTTGTTATAAATAAAAACAGATCTTAATCAGAAATCAATTAATATAATAATCGTACACACATTACGCCATAAAAGAATTTTGTTTGTTATTCAATAATGTGATCCCTGAAGTAAGTGGATCACGGTGCGAATCCCCGGCTAGTTTATGTCTTAGCAAAAGATCATACTATTTTTAAATTTTAATTATAACGATTATTATAAGTTAGTTATTATTATTAAATTATTAATTATATTATTATTATTATAATTAGTATATTATTATTATTATTATTATTATTATTATTATTATTATTATTATTATTATTATTATTATTATTATTATTATTATTATTATTATTATTATTATTATTATTATTATTATTCTTATTAGTATTTTATTATGTTGGGATTTGGTAACACATTTTTTTTATGTCTATAATTTATGTGTTCTCTCCTTAAAAATTGTTCTTAACATGTTTTTCGAAACCTTGTATGAAACTTAAATCTCCACTTTACAATCTTTCTTTCGTCTATATAAAGAGATTTTCAATTTATTTTTTATTATTTATTACATATTTCTTGGGATTTGGTAAATCGTCTTTCTCTTTTATTCGTTCTTAATTTTTTTTTTTTTTTTTTATATCTCTTTTCTACTTATGCAAATTAATGAACTCTGGTGTCATTGACATCGCCTGATGTTCGCCTGACAGCACATGGCAGGCCCTTACAAATCAGTAATAACTAGAAATTGTCTCGACTGTAATGCGTAGCATGATGTGACTATATAATCTAACTATATAGAACTGCCTGAACTTGCAGCGTAAATAAAAACCAGCTTGTTATTGTTGCTGCGGCAGCACGCATTGCATTTGGAGCTAAGCCTGTGCCTGCCCCAAGCTCTTGTAAACATGTATATACATATATGTATATATGTATATATGTATTTATACCGATATGTGTGTGCACCTGCTGAGCCGAGTGGCTCGTTGGTTTCCTGCATCAGTGCATGCGAGCTATGTCTCTATCAGGCTTTTGTATTTGTATCTGACGCCGCGCTCTTATGGCTGGGAATGGGGAATGGGAGGCAGTTGAAGCGCAACGGCTGCTGGAATACAATAGCAACAACAACAGCAGCAACAACAACAACAGCAACAACAAGTACAGTAAAACTATTACAACAACATTGCAACAGTAGTAACTGTGGCCAGTGGCTGGGCCAATGCGCGTGTCGGTGTCGCAATGCGCCGCGTAACTTAGCCAGCAAACGCCTCGATTTGTACTTACTGCATACCCTGTCAGAAGCGCAACCTAACGGGTATATCAGACTACCTCTAAAGAGGTGAGTTAAGTCGAGTTTGCGCTTTATTTTATGGAAATATTCAACTATATACAGGAAGAATGATGCAGACAGGTAAATATAATTTAATTTAATTTAAAATATATTATATTTAAAAGAGGATAATGATATATATACTTCGCATTGTACTTGCCTTAAGGTTTTTAACACTTAGCACCCCGACTGTGGTTTAACCCGAAACCAAGTTGTTTATTCGGTTCAAACTATTTTCGATCATCTAAATCACAAGCATCACATACATACATACTTTATTTTAAATATAAATTTTAATTTCTTTTATTAACTTTCCTATTTATTTTGTTATTTCTTTATTTCATAATCGAATAATCAAATTTAAAATAATAGAGTATTTTCTATTTAACATAAGGATCCAGGTTATTTATCATTGGACACATATATATTTGCAATTTTCTTATATTTCAAGCTTAAAGCTAGGGTATTTGTTAGTCGAGTACGCACATAGTACGCACTTTTCTTAAGCTTGCCTTTTTAAATAAAATTTTTTTTTACTTATTTCTGTACTTTTTCTTGTACTTTTTTGTACATTGTTGTTGTTATTGTTGCTGTTGTTTGTTTTCGTCGCACATTTTTAAGTGTATTTTAAAGTATGTTTCTTGTGGCATGCGGCGCATCCCAATTCCAGTCCGCGACGCTTGCAGCTCATAACTGTTCTTGACGCGCTTGCCTTTAAAATTAGTGGGTATGCCATGTGCGTTTTGGGCCATGTTTGGTGGCGCTCGCTCAGTTGACTGACAACAACAACAACAACAACAAGAACAACCCGAACTATAGAGACGTTCCCTGCCGTTCCGGCACACCTGCCCTCCCCTCCTCCGACAGGCTAATCAACTGCGTATTTCAATTTACCGTTGCGCAAAATAATTTTTTTTATGTTTTTTTTTTTTTTTTTTGGCTAGTTACTAGCTAACTTTTTAGCCAGAACAGCCCAGCACAGCCTCCAGCCAGCAGTTGCTTCGCCTTTAGCTTGAGCTTCGGGTTTCTTTTGGGTTTTAAGTGAATTCAAATTTTGTATGCGACGCCGTTAGCTTTGGCTTATTATTGCTATCATTTCGCCAGTTGTGGGTCTTGGTCTGGGGCCTTCAGTTACGAGCTGTGCTAATTGTGGGAGCATTTCGTATGGCGCACGAACCACAAAGTCTTGTGTGCCAATTTTCGTAACGCCAACTCCAACTCCGACTCCAACTAAGAACGCCAACTCCAAGTCACATTAAGTAATTTTCTCATTGAATCTGCTCCAAATTCCCATACAATTGCGCTGCTTATTCTTCTGTTTATTTCTCTCCTAATTTTTATTGGTTTTAGTTGGGCTTTGCTCCAGCTCTTTCTTTTTGGCATTGGGGGCGAAAGTGTGTATGTTTTGTGGGGCTGCTTAAGTGATCTTCGGCTTGGGCTATTAATTTTTTGCCTGCTCCAAGCCCATTTGCCATAGAAAATTAGTCATGGCTTCAATGCATTCGATATGTAGCTTAATAGCTGATTCGTGAGCAGCCATTGAGATAAATGTTAAAATCTTGCACAGAGCTTAAAAAATGTAATTAGTAAAGGGCTTGGCAGTTGTAACAAATCTGATATGAACAGAAATACGGAGATCAAAAATAAAATATATATACAAGCTGGTATACGCAATTCCTAACCCCCCCCAAAGCATTTCGCTTAAAAACTTATACTTTCTTTAAGCGAGACTCTAAAATTACAAACATTTTGTTTTGGGAAAGGCAATGACAATTATTATTAAATATAATAGTCATTGGCATTTCGCTAATCACGAAGTTGCTTTTGTATTGTATTTGTATTTTTTAGTAATTTGAGAAGAAAAACTTTTTTTTCTATTGGTAATTTATTTCGTTTTTAAAAAAGTAAAACATAAATCTTTTTATTGAAGGAAAGTTATTTATTTTTGATGTTTGCACCCAACTTTTAACTTTCACATTTTATTAAAAATAACTTTTTTTAATATATTCTTTTCTGTTAAATATATTCCTTTACATTACATACTTTAATCTTTTTATTCACATTTTATTCTGTTTTTATATTTTTTCTCTCTCTGTTATTTTATTTTACTTGCGACTATTAAATATTAATATTCATATAAAATTATATTATATTAGTTCCTTTATTTATTATTTTTTTATTATATTGTTTACTTACTTCTTATATGTATATGTATATATTTTATTTATTTGCTATTTATTTATATTATTCTCCTACATTTAAAGATATTTTCTTTTCTTTATTCTATTCATTTATATATTTCACAAAAAAACTTCAGTTCTTCCCTTGTATAGTCTGCTCATTTAGGATAATATTGTCTGTTCCTTCACCCGTGCCATTATTTTATAACTTTCCTAAGCAATTTTTTACTGCTGTCTTTTATTGCGCTGTTTACTTTCAGTTCTCTGACACATTTACCATGTCACATATACAGTTGCGGGTTCTATTTCACAATCGCATTTCCCAAAGTTGACACCGATCTCTGTCCATTAGGGGAAACCACACAAAATGCATAATCATAATCATTAAAAGTGCCGCTGCCATTAGCCCAGAATCGGTCCGTGCTCTCCACCTGCCGTCAACTCATGGGTTTATTTTTGGTATTCTGTTCTTGTGGCTCTTTTGTAATAACAGTGCTTATCAGGTAGTTAGATCGTGTTTAGCCGCAGATAACCCAGTTCTGGCAACTGACACAAATTCAAATCTCAGACACAAATCGCCATAATTAGACCCAAAAACACTGGGTAGCTTAATCCAAGCCCAGGGGAATGGGCGTTGCAGCAATTTTTTAACTAATTGCATACCGAGAATTGTTCACGCTGCGTTTGCTTTATTTTCCCTTATAATTATACCCTATATTCAAGTCGACGCTTACAAAGGGTATATTTAATTTAGGCAAGTCTTATATGCAAAGCAAGTAGGCTCTCTTGGCTAGAGCTTAGTTGCGTACTTTATGAGTACTATAAGTACTATGAGTACTCACCTGAAAGGCTGATGAATACTGTGAATATAGGGTATATTTGGGGCGAGTAGTTAGTGAGTATAGCTGTAGAATAGGTATGCGTCCTATGAGTATTCATAGGAGAGCATTGCAATCAGAGATTTCTGGCATGCTATCAATAATAAGGTATATTCAATGTGTTTACCTTGTTAGCTTAGTTTGCTTAGATCAGATGACATATTTCTTGCTTGCAAAGCTGGTGAGTACCATGACTGCCAGCTATATTTCATGTAAGCACCTTCGACACACTCTTGGAAGATTGACAACTACTAAGAGTACTTACATGTAAGGCAGATTAAGTACAATAAATACTTGCTAACTAGTTTGATACGTACTCTGAGTAGTTGGTTGCTACGTTGATGAGTACTTGCTTTCGACGTTGATGAGTACTATAAGTACTTGCCTGTAAGATTGATGAGTACCATGATAAAAGGGTACCCAAATGTTCAATCACTGTCTACTTTCTCACCCGCTTTCAATTGTTGAACTGATGAACGTTAATTATCCAAGCAAGCAAGAATAATGATCCCATGAACTGGCAGATCTTAGATGCGTATATTATTTTTGGCAAAGTAATTTAAAGCTAAGCAGCGCTCACAAATGAAAAACTTTCACAAAATTTTTACTTTCATCGAGAGACACGCTCGCATTCTAACAGCAACAAAAGAGTGTAGCGGCTGCTGTGGGGCTGCGGTCGTAGTTTGGCGTCTCATTAAGTTGTTTGGCTGCTTCTGGCCAAGATCGTTGGCCTCATTATGCCTAGTCTTAGCAACGAAACGAGCAAGATCAGCCCGAAGTCATCTATTTAATAAGTGCAACAGTTATGCTCGCCTAAACATTGAAAGCAATCGCCATAGATCTACAGAGAAGTGCTCTACAAAAAGGGAAACGGAAGCCCCAAGACACCAAGATTTATGTATGCCACATGCTAATCAACGTCAAACGCACAGTGGGTGAAATTTGAGCGCAATGCATTGAAATGGGTGAAGGTGACGTCCACTCCAGCCGACGTTAGCTTTTGCAGATGAGAAAGTTTTTCCAACTGTGTGGCGATCTTAACGCTCACCTGGGTTTTGTGTTCTAATAATAACAGAGCAACAACAATGGACTAAACAAAACCTTTCATACACACACATGCATGCAGACATATATATACACATATTTATGCATACTATAAGCATAGTATCTGATGATGATTAAAAATGCCTAATGGCTTTTCTATGCAAAATCCATTTGAGCACTTCCCCTTCCTTCACAACACTTCAATCAGAAAGTTTGTATACCCTCGCGCAGGGCATGATTGATTTGTAGTGAAACATGTGGCGCATTATCCCTTGTATATATGTTATTGATGAAAATCGATAATCAAAATCTTAGCTTTAGTAAATTAATAATATTAACAATAATTTAATATATATATATTATATATAGCTACCTTAGAGACGTTCAGTAAAATAATGAGTTTTTCAATTTAATTTTAGCTATCTTTACCACACTGGGAAATCACAAGCTTCACTAATCTTTCATCTATATATTATCAAAATCAGACGACTATATCATAGAGCTTCTTTGGGAACAGTCGGTCAAAATTTGATTTGATGTACAAAAAAAGGTAAGTCTTGTCAAGATTTCTTCAAAGTCTAAATATCAGATATTATTACATATAGTAGTTTGTACTAAGGCATATTACTACTATATATATATATATATATGTGTGTGTGTGTGTGTGTGTGGGCGTGTGTGTGTTCGTGTATGCATGCATGTATAAATGCTTTTATGTATATATGTATGCATGCATGTTTGTTTTCTAATACCAAAAGCAGACCAGGCTCATTTGTCGCTGTGAGGCAAATTAAAATAAAACGAATGTCTACCAAGGGCTCTACTCCTCGATTCTCAAGAATTCAAACAGGCTCTGCAGTTTTTCTTGGTTAGCATGTATGAATGTATGATGTATGCATGTAGGTACATATGTATGCATGTGCATATGTATTTATTTACGAATGAATGTATGTATAGATATGTGTATGTGTGCATGTATGTACATATGTATGCATGTATGTTTATGTGTGCATGTATGTAGGTATACGGACATGTACGCATGCATGCATGTTTGCATGTATACAATACAAACATGCATACATGTATGTACAAAGAGGCATAAAAATAGATTTTTGCTAAAAAAATGTAATTGTTCAACCGGATGCCTTTAATAATCCATAAGAAAATAGGGTAAAAAAAAGACAACTGCTATATGTCTGTAAGGGTATTTGATTGTCGTTGTGCCTGAGCGTTGGTCGTTGGCTGTTCTTTCTTCCATTTAATTTTTGTTGCCCCCTCAACTTCGGATGGAGATCTTAAGCCGATGTTGCATGAACATTTCTCCATATTGGGCAATCAAGAAACAACGTTATTGAAGTTGAAGTTTATGTTTATTATTTTTGCTATTTTGTTGTAGTTGTTGCTGTTGCTGTTTTATCTGGCGGCTTCCGTTCAAGAACCCAGAAAACCAAACTGAAAACTTTTGTTGACAACATTTTGTGCCACTTTCATGCAAATTGTCCGCTGACTGTTACCTCTGCCCGTTGTCCGTTGTCCGTTGCGTTTGTTGTTGTTGTTGTTGCTGTTATTGTTGTTTTTCTTACTCTTAACATAATTTCGTAACGTGTTGTTGGTGCCACCGCAGTTGTCGTAAAACGCAACAACAACGACATTTATGTTCTTGATGGAATCATTAAAAAAAGCCATCTTTTTTTTATATTTAAACTTAACTCTGCGGTTATTATGTGAATGCTAATGGTGATGATTTATGATATATGATCACCCCTGGAAAAGTTCATTGGAATTTAAATTATATGTTTAGACGGAGTTGGGATGGCAAATATACACGGATATATGCAAAAAGTGTTTGACTAAAAAATATGTTGTCCGACTTTTAACTTTTATAACTTTGATAAGACTTAAAGGATTTTGCAAGATTGATAATATTCTGAACATGAAACGGTGTCTTGGTTAATTTTTCATTTACATTTTACGAGTTTTTATGTCCGATTATTTTTGAACGTTTTTTATTTGAATTATTTTATAGTTTTACCAGCTATAAAATGCTAAGTCAATCCTATAATAGTCAAAAATATTGCCAAAAATGAAAACAAATTTGATATTTAAAGCTTTGAAGTCCTTAGTAAATATACTCTCTTCTCCCAAGTTCCTAGCAAATACCCTACCTAGACTATAAGATTTATCGAAGCTGAAGCAAATTCTATAGAAAATACCACTCTGAATACGTAGTTCCAAATCAATAAATAATTAGGCATGTAGTTATGTGTAGTTATAAAAATATATATATATGTACGTATATTTGACATCATAAATAATTAGTTTATACAAAAACTTAGATTAGTTTAAAGGCTAAAATACTAAGCACTAATCCGCTGTATATCAAAGTAAGTATTCCTAGTAATCATATAGATTTGCACAGCTTAGGAATAGTCTAGAGTAGAGCTAAGATTACGTTTTAGTTAATTTCCATAAATTACGGTTCACCAAACGCAGTACAAGAGAAGCTGCTGCTTCGTGTGGGATGCTGCATCCACCATGTTCCACTGCTGATCCCGTAAGTACCGTTTGTTCAGCTTACCCGTTGCCAGCTGCCAAGTCGAAGAGCTTGCTGAGAAGGAGATGTAGGAAAAGAAGGAGGAGGCTATGCGCAGTCGTCTTCAGCTAAATGGGTTAGACAGTTGCCGGCGGCAACCTGGTGCTGCTTCAGCAAGACAAGTGGGCATAGCTAAGAGGGGAAGAGTCGGAGTGGCGAAGAGGGGCAGCTAGTTGGAGCAGGGTTAAGGTGGCCTCTACAAGGTGCACTGATACTGCTGCTGGAGTGCGCGGGGCAGCGTCTTGTGCGGCAGATGGGCTGCGGTGCAGCTGAGGGAGGCCAAATGCGATTGCGACCTGGGCAATCGCTGTCGCTGCAGCAAAACGAGGCAAATGCTGATGATTATCACAGATATGGAAACAGTTACCAGCACGCTGCCCAGATTGGCGCTTATATAACGCAGCGAGGCGGCATAGACTGCAGGAGGCAAGCGGGAGGGGGAGAGAGAGGAGAAGAACAGAAGAATTGCATTCAACACGATTGCCAGCGTTAGCCATTTATGCATCTACTTACACTCATCATCATCATTTGCATCCGCCTGGGCCTGAGCGGACATCCAGGCGCCCGGCCCCTGCTCCACCACCAGCTTGGCAAACTTGCTGCTCAGTTGCGCCTGCGCTGGCGCCGGCGCCGCCAACGTCGACTGCGCCAGGCCGTTCAGCTCGTTCAGACTGGCCAGGCTGAGAGCGCGTCCCTGCTGCCGCTGCGGCTGCTGCTGCTGCTGCTGGGGCTCGGGCGGCTGGGTTTCCATTACCAAGGCCGGCTGCTCCACGGATTCCTCTTCCGTTTCCTTGAGCACCAGTTCGCTTTTGTTCACAAAGCGCATGTGCCGCAGTTCGCGACCCAAACGCTCCTCATCCGGCTGGAAGGGATCGTTGGGCTCAATGGCGGCTGCCACGCCTGAATTCTTGCCGGGCACCGTAAAGCTGGCGCGCACGGTTTGCATGCCCGACTGATAGCTGCAGACGACAACAAAGCTGCGCGGAAAATGAGGGAAAATTTATATGAAACATATGAACTGATTGATGGACTGACTGCTTGATGATCTACGCACTGTCTAAACGGAGATATATATAAGGAATTCTCTGCAGTATATAGAGATGAAAGCTTCACAAGGTTTTTAAAAATTCCACTTAACAGGGTGAAAATTAACTTCGATCGGTTTTCAATTTATTTTTCAAAGCCTGACTGCTTGACTGACTGACTGATTGATGTAGGATGATATAGGAAACTATTTTTTACTGTAGTTCACAATGGAAGTGAATAATTGAGGGTTTCACAAAATTTCACGCATGAAGGTGGAAAACAGATGGAAAATTGTTGAATTAATTCTTTCCGTTTCTTTTGTCCGATCGACATTGGGCCTTTTTTTAAGATCTTTGTAAAAATTAATTGGAGACGGGTTTTACGCGCTTCGGAAAATCCACCGCATACAAGTGAATTTTAAATTTTTCCACCAGCAGGAAATGGGTGAAAAAAGTGAAAGTAAAACTTTAAAAAAGAACCTACAAATAAATTTATTTAATTGCCATATGCTTACCGCCTGGTGCTGTGCGTAAAGATGCCTAAATTCTCTTGGACTGTGATGAAGGTCTCCACGGTGTTCGTCTCCGGCTTGACCATGCTGCCGCATTCCTTATGATCGATGCGCATGGTATATTTATCGGCTGGATCGTTGGCGTTGCCCTTGATGCCACAATTGCCGCCGTCGACAACAATGCGACCGCCAAAATAGGGACCCGTCTCCACCTCAATTTCGGAGGCATGCGCCAGACACTGCGTCGCATGGGCGGAGACTGAAAAGCGCAGACAATGCGATGAGACTCGAGAGGTTTTTGCTACAGCTCATCAAACAACTTACAGCCCTTGGTGGGTATAATGATGCTCTGGCCGGGCAGATGAGCTGACGCTCCCTCGATCTCATTCTCGGTATGAAACTCGGAGCGTGCGCTGCTGCTGCGTAGGCGACGCGGCTGCACTGGACGTATGTGGAAGCTGTACCGGGTGGCCATTCTCAGATTGTCCACGGCGGCGGCAAAGTGCTGCACTTGAGTGCTGCCGGAGAGAGTTGGCCAAGTGAGTACAAGTCGGCTATAGCCGACTGCGCAATACTCTGTTCACAGCGTAACAAGAGATGGAAAACAAAGCAATGTGCGCGTTTGTTGGGCTATTGAATCTAAAACTGTTGCAATGACTCTTAAATTGTGGCTAGAAAATATAAATAGTAGAATTTGTGCGGCCCTGGGCATGGCTGCATTATTTTTGGCTGGCTATTAAGAGACTTCTTTAGGAAAATATTTAGCTAGAATTTCGTGTGCTGACTTTAAGACTGTTGCAGTGCCTTTCAAACTGTAATAAAACTAATGTAGACTAATGTGACTGATGTGATTGTGCTCTTGGGCTTGGCTGCAACAGTTTTTGCCTGATGTTAAAGGAACATAATCTATAGATTTGTTTTAGAAAATTTACACAATACGTGACAAGCACCAAACACTAGGAAAAATACTCAGCCTGCATTTGAAGTTTGGGCTTGAACACTTTTGCCTGATCTTAAATGAACATAATCTATAGATTTGTTTGTACAAGCAGTGACCCTCAAACTGTGACTAGGTAATACATATAAACATTCTGATTTATCTGCAATATTTGAGGTTTGATGTTCAGGGAAGATCTTCTGTAATCTATAGATTTCTTTAAGGCTTAACTTTGCTTACAGTTTGGGCGATCGTAGACTATTTTGATTGTGGTGTATATTAAAAGAAAAATGGTCTGTTAATCTAGCTTTCTAATGACTGTAACCCTGTGGCTGATATACATATTTGCTATATAAGAGTTTATAAAAGAATAGTTCATATACTCTTTTGCACTTTGTGAACAGTGTATTTGTAAAGCAAACAAAAGTGAATAAGTTTTATGAGTGTGCACTTACTCGACATACTCCTGCCCAGGTGTGGGCAGCTCGGCGGCGCTGGCATTCACCAGTTTGACGCGGCATCGCTGCGGTCCATAGTTCTGCATTTCACAGTAGAAGATCTGAAAGGCTTTGGGTGGCTCCACAGTGCTGCCAATGGTCATATTTGTCACGCCATGCCCATTTCCATTCACAATGGCATTCGAATCGGTAATTGTATTCGTATTCGTATTCGTATTCGTATTCGTATTGGTATTGGTATTGGTATTCGTATTGGCATTCGTATTGGCATTCGTATCTGTGTCATGGGCCGACGTCACGAACTCAACTTCCCAGGTCAGATTCACCGATTTGTAATTTGGTTCACCAGCAACGCCGCGTATCTCTGCAGGCCCAAATAGGTTTCAGAATGGGGTTTACATACATACAAACATGGTACTTATATAAAAATGGGGTTAGTCAACTGCCGACTGCCGACTGCTGACTGCAACTGCATTTGCTGCAGTTCATCGCAGGCCCAACTCAAAGTCGCTTCTTGCATGCAAATCAGTTAAGAGCAAAAGGCTTTCAGCTGCTGGGTGGGGGGCACGCCTAAGAACTTGTTTCACTGAAAAATCGTCTACGACTGCAACTCGCTTTTGGTTTTGCTTTTTTTTCCCCTGTTGTTTTTTTTTTTTTTTTTTGCTATTCTGTACCACTAAGTGGTGTACCTGGGCAATAAGATCTTGGCCGAGCGTGTTTTGTGGCACCGCAGGTGATGGAGGATTTGCCTGCAAGTGTGCCGGGAATTAGCATGTCCAGCTAACTGATTGCAATTGCGAGCTCAACTGTGAGCTCTACCAAATCACATTCAGTGGCTTAAACGATGCTCCAACGAGATGAAGCAGCATAAGAAGAAGCAGAAGCAACAGCAGCAAATGAAGCACAACACAAATTACTTGAGTGTAACTAATTCAATGACAAATAGAGTGCGATAAAAAAGCAGCGGAAATGTTATCTACGTAGTCGAAACATTTTGTAAATGTTTGCAATATCAATTAGAAGTGTTTCAATTTGCGGATTAAAATATAGAACTTGATAAGAAACAAGTCTCTCTCTTATAGGTTCTGAGTTCAGCGTGTTTATACATAGGGACAGACGGAAATGGCTACTTCAACTAATTTCTTGATGCTGATCAAGAATATACATATATAGGCTCGGAGATCCTTTCCTTTAGCTGTTACATACATTAACACAAAACCAATATACCCCTTTTATCCATTTTCAATGGATTCAGGGTATAAAAACATTAAATAAACCATTTGGGGGCAAGAAATAAATAAAGCATCTAATATTGCACATTTTATTTTATGTATCCAATTTCATTATATTTAATGAAAATTAAACATACCTAAAATTAATCAATACAAAGAAAAGGAATAGAGCTCGACTATGCAAATGAAAAGCAAAGCATTTATTAAGATAAAGTAATAAGTCGACAAAAAAATAAATCTTTATTAAAATATGTATTTTAAGACTTTAACTAGAGTGTGTTATCCACCTAAGACCAGGCCAAGTTATTTCTTCAATTTCGTATTTACTTTCCTACTAATTCACAGACCTTGGAATATTTGTGAAATAATTTACATTAATATTTAAAGTTGAGTTTGAGCATTATTTAAGCCATTCATAAATGAAGGCTTTATTTATAGCGATTAAATCAGACACAAGCTGCTTTCATTTTATGTTGTTGTTGTCAACATTGAATAAATCTGAAAAACTTGTGACCACCTTAGGATAGTTAATTAGATTAAACAATGATTAACTAAAGTATTCCCTCGGCCAACCAGGCAGCTCATCGCTCTATTAATTAAAATCTCCCCGCCTTGGAAATTTCTACAGCCCCTCAATTGCAATGACACATTTGTGGCATATCTAACATCTAAAGTGCGTTTTCCCCGATTTCCAATTTGGCAGAACCTTGCATAATGCGCAATTAGAAATGCAATTTTCCAGGCTAAGCAGCTGAAATGTTGTTTGGCTGTTTGCCGTTGCATGTTGTTTGTTTGCGTGTGTTTGTTTGTGTTTGTGTGTGTGTGTGTGTGTTTGTGTGTGTTTGTGTGCTGCTTGTGTACATTTTCCCATGTTGAAATCATTGACACCAATTTTGAATTCGCCAGGCCGCCTCCGTGCTGCTGCATTTGCCATTTAGGCGAATTTCACACAAAGAGAAAAAAATCAAATAAAATATAAAAAAAAATCTGCAGCGCCATGGAAAAGTGAAAATTTAGTCGAACAGTTGGCACCATTCTGAGCGAACTGTCAAATAGTAGAACCAGGCAACCGGGCAGCGCAGACGACAGCTCCATCATCATCTGCCTGGCTGCTGATTAGAAACTGGCCATTTGGCAGCAAATAAATCGCTTGATTTGATCATATTTCTTCACTCGGTTGTCCGTTGTGGCTGCCACATGACGTTGCACTTAGCGTGAAACGTGTGACCAGGTTATGCAATGCGGTGCTTTTCTTTGTCTTATTGGCCAGTCAGCGTGAAGACGGCTTAGCTTTTGGGTCCCGAAGTCTAAACACTGACATTTTGGCCGCATCTAATGACACTTTTGCTCTCGGGGCGGCCGGCTTATCATTAGAAAATGTTGCCGCAATTTCCGCCGTTGCGGTTCTGGGGCGGAGCCGGGGCCGCGGCCCGTTTTGCCCGCTTGGACAGGAAACGTTAGCACATTTCCATTTGATTGGCATAAAATGGCTAAAATTAGCGCTAGCCGCAAGTTCGTTGCCTGAGTCTTTTGTTTTGTTCTCTCTCTTTGCCCTCCTGCTAAAGCGTGAAACAATTTCGCTGCCAAGGGCAGCCCTTGCCTTATTGTTGTTGTTGTTGTTGTTGTTGTTATGTTGCAAACAAGCTGCTGCTGCTGCAGTGAAACGGGGCACACAAGCAATGCACACGTTGCAAGATCACAAATCGTGACCAAATGCAATTAGGCAGCTTGGCTGCAGAACAGAATGCCAGAGACAAGACTTTGAGCCCAGCGAGCGGGCGTGTGGGGCAGCTTCGGTGTCTGCCTTTTTTTTTTTATAGGACTTACCATATTTGCTGTCTGCATTGTTGTAGCTGCCGCTGCTGATGCTGTCGTCGCTGCCTGAAGATGTTTTCAATTTTCCTGCGGCTGCTGCTGTTGCCTTTGACGTGGCTGCCGCCAGTTGGGACTCTGTCAGCGGCTCATTGTGGCTATTGTTGCTGCTGCTGCTGCTGTTGTTGTCGTCGTCTGATATTCGGGCGCGTCGTGTTGCCGCATTTGACATTGCCGGCAGCAAAAGCAGCATCAGCAGCAGCAGCATCAGTGGCAGCAGCAACATGCAGCAGCTGCTGCCTGCCATTGATTTGTTTGACATTATTTTCGCTTGATTTATTTTATGAAATTTATGTTTGTTGCATCCAAAGTGTGTCAATTGGGCGGCACCAATTGCACCTTTTATTATTATTATAACCACACGTATTTTTTGAGAGTTTGCCAAGTTTTATTGGGCGCAGTCACTAGTTTTTATGGCTTGCAAAGCCAAACAAAAAATAACACTTAAAACACCCAACAAATTGCACAATATAAAACATTTAATTTAATGTTAATAATACAGTCTGTCACGGTTTGTTTTTATTTTCAAAAATAACGGCAACTGCAAACAAGCGCTACGTTAACAGCGACAACCGCACGCCTTCATTGGCGTCGCACAACTGACTCACAACTCAGCTGCAGTCGAACTTTGAACAAAGCGCGGTCGCAACAGCTGTTGCGAGCAGCAGCAGCAGCAGCGGCAGAGCGAACGCGGCAGCGCAATGCCAAGGCCGCGCGCGTCAAATGAGCGAGCTTTTAAAAAGCTCTCGCCCTCTTATCTCTCTTTCTTTCTCTGTCTTGTCATATGCTCATTGTGCTTGACATATGCTTTCGGTTTTAGGCTGTTGTCGCTGCCGGCGCCGCAGTCGCAGTCGCCGTCGCTGCTGCTGCTGCTGCTGCTGTTGTTGTTGCAGACCCAACACCAGAAATGTTAAGCAGGAACGGCTCTTATCAGCAGCCGCTTATCGTATGGAAAACTCGACGTGTTTTTGTAGTTTTGTATTTTACAAGCACTAAATTAAAAATCCATATTAGAGATGAAAAAAAACCTTTCTATATAATTAAGGCACAGCCAAGTAACCTTTTCGAACAGATATTGATAAAAGTTTTGCGGCTGGTTTTGTTGTTGTTGCTGCTGAAAAGTCAAGCGTAGCTTTCCCTTTTTTCATTTTGTTTTTTCTTTTTTGGCGCGAGCCTATTGTTTCTTTTCCCAGCGCTGCTTTGATTAATGCTTAATCAGCAATATTATTGTTATTAGTTTTCTATAGCGACCAAATTTGGCTGCCGCTTTTGCCTCTTAACATTATTCATGAGCATTTCATACAGATATTTGCTGCTTTATATACATACATACATATAAAGAAAAGAAAAAACTCCCCCGAATGAAATCAATTCAAAAAGTCGTATAAACAATTTCACTTTGACAATTTAACACAAAGCTTTTGTTGCTTTTCAATGTGTTATAATATTGTTAATAATAACTGCAAAATTTGTGTTAGTTATATAATAAAATTTAACGTATATTTTTAACTAATTACGGGTGTTTTATGGGCAGTCAAATATAAAGTAAATAGATATTATACGGCTATATCATTTAAGCAAATAATTGTTGAGATAAGCATGAGAAAATAATGGCGTTTAAGTTTGCTTGATGGTTTGATACCCTGTAAACCGTAAAAAACGACCTCTGAAAATATTTGTAAGAAGCAACAGAGACATTCGATTTTTTTACTTAAAACAAATTCGAATAAAGAATAGATAATATTGTCTAAATATATACATATGTATCTGTCAAAGAGCATCCACCTTTCGTATACTCGAACTAAAATTTGCCCTATAAAACACCATATTTTAACATTTAAGCCCAATTGACCTCAATTGCATATCTCAATCTCGACTTTTACTCAGCTGCGTTTGATATTCCAGCACCTTTTCATTTAGTATATCAAATAATTTCCATATTGTTTTGGCCTATTTCGCCCCACTTAGAACTTGTTAATTTACAAACACGCAATGTAATTTCCTGCTTAATAATAAATTATGCCAACTATTTATATGATAATTAGACAGCCCCCTAAAACAGACACTCACCTTTTATGTGTGTATGTATGTATACATGACGTGAACCCAATTTTTGTATTTTTTGTTTTAATTGTTTTGGTATGCCAAGGCCAGGGCCAGTCGAGCGTTATGTAATGGCCCACCTGTGCTGTGTCATATGACGTTAGCAAATCCTTAGAGCTACATTAAAGGACACTGACCGCTGTGCAGGTCAGGCTGGGCGCTGTCCGAACTTGGAAGCATTTCAACTGCTTGTGACAAATCCCTTGGCAGAGAAATGCTGAAAACGAGCAGTAGACACAAACATTTACCCCTAATTTCCTTAATTAAAAATTTAATGAGCCTTTCAACTAAAAATAAACACGCTGCGAGGCAGGGCCTCACAATTGGAACACCTGTTGGCGCCGCAAAACTCTTTGGCAAGTTTCCCATGAGGTTTTAAGGATTGCCTTCGCGCCGACACACACACACACACACACACAAAGGACCCGGGCCGAGCTGAAAGGCAAACAATGCGCAAATTGAAATGTGTTTGCCAAATCACTTGCCACGCCCACAAGCAGACCGACCTCAGCGCCATCAAGACAATGTGCGGCGCTGAAAGGTTGAAAAAGAGCGGAAGCAAAGCATGTTTTTACAATGTGCCTGAAAGTAGGCAACGAATTTTTGCGGGCAAGCAGTTGCGTGTGCTTTACGTGTGTGTGTGAGCGAGTGAGCTATGCGTGTGTGTGTATGGCGCGCATGTGTGGCGTATAATTGAGTGGTCGTCGCCAAGTATCCTATTTTGCATAGCAGTCGCATGTCATTAGCAGGCAGCTTAGCCAGCTGTTTGAAATTGACATGGCTTCCACGGCTCCAACATCGCGTATACGCAATGTCGCCCAAACCTAGTTCCAGCCCCGCCCATTCAACTTGGCCCGCCTCCAGGCTCAGCGGCAACGACTGTCGATTGTTTGACTTTCGGGTTGCCAGCCAGGATTACATGTCTCGAGCACATCAAACAAGTTTACTTACCAATGACCTCGTTAATGACAGAGACACACACACACACACACACACACAAACCGCTTGAAGTACGGCAATTTGGGTGTGTGTGCATTAGGGGTTGTGTGCTGTGTGCCTGCATGTTGTTGAGTTTACTTTGTAATTTGCGCTTATCAGATTTATTTTGATTTTTGATTTTTTAGCTGGTGCCCAAAGCACAATACAAACAAAACAATGCGTATTTCGCGTGCGCCGAATATAATAATACACTTTATTGTTATGGAAACTCTAAGATGCAGTACGTGTTGTATATCTGTGACTGATTGATTGATTGATTGACTGACTGACAAACCAAACCGTAAGAGCTAAGAAGCTAATTATCTTCACAGTTATCACCTTATGTGATGCACGCTAAGACGGTTATTTTTTCGGGAAATTCCACCCGCATGTGTGGAAAAATCGGGAAAAATGATTGTATGAAACGGTTATTTTGCATTCCTCCTTTTTTACGAGTTGCTCAATGATTTGACATTTCGCATTTATTTATTTATTTACAAGAATCTTTATGAAAATTAACATGCTTCACACTTTTCGCAGAATCCACGCACCCTTGGTGAAAAATGCGATTTAAGGATATTTTAAGTTACGTCCAATAAGCCGCACATAAGAACTTAATGAATACGTCTTTCGGCGATTCTGTTGCCAAATTGGTCTAGAGTTGAGTTTCGACCTAGTCATTGGGGTAGGAAATTTTGACCTACATATGTCTATATTTGAATATTTGAGGGTACCATTTTTACATGAATTTTGACAAACCTTAATTTTGACCTATGTCTATACATATATGCAAGACTAAGCCTGGCTCAAGTTCAAGTAAGGCTTCCCAGGCTTGCAGCGTTGTTAAGCTAATAAACTTATCTCTGCTTTTCTATGCTTTCAGTGATGGGTTCGTCTCCTACCGCCTACTGATGGATAATGATCAAATAAATGTGCGTGTGAAGTTGAAGGTGAGTACTCAATAAGCACTATATATTTATCTCTATATATTTAACTGTGTGTCCGGACTGATTGATTGGTGATCACTTTAAAATGGAAAATATTTGATTTTTTTTAAGTAAGACACATGCCCAATATATTTTAAGTATTAAGCCATATCCAAGTTGCGGGCAATTTCGCCTTTGAATTCAATATTTTGCTTAACAACCATTCGAAAAGAATTCCCAACGAGCTGAATAAATAAACTACTCTCTGCGCTCTATCATAAACAGGAAATATGCTCTGTATACGCAATCAATTATACGCAATCCATTTACTCAATCATGGTCATATGGCGATATTGTCACACAGTAACACGATATGGAGAAGGAAAACAATCAAATGCTTGTGCTTAAGGCTCAAATAGCACGAACCTAACAAAATGCTGACGTCGTCCTGTGGCCTTTGGCGGTGCTCCTGTCACAGTTCCGGGCACAATTAAAGTAATTACCGCTATAAAAATCGCTAATACTCTTTAATAAATGACTCGCGTCGATAATTACCAATGACATTACTGTGTGCACCGAAAGGGGGGCGTGGAGGGGGGGGGGGGCCTTTTCTGTTCATTAATGGTTATGAGAACAAAAGTACACATTTGTGGCAAATTGTTACTGTATTTGTATTTAGCTCATCATCATTATCATCATTCCCATTGCGATCATTATCGTAGTCATTCATCATATACATATATATATATAACGATTAACACATGCTCTATAATTACATAAACTAATTTTAATTAACTATTAATTAATTGGTCGAGCGCTGGCAACGTTTACTTTTGCTATATCCCTATAGAAGTATATTTATAATTTGTATTTGGTATACTTTAGTAAAAGGAAAAATTTGTGGTTTGTTTTTCTTTTTTTTTTTTTTTTTTTTTTTTGGTTTCTCTTTCTTTTCGTTTTGTCTAACAAAAAACAGCCTAAATTAAGTTTAAATAATACTTGTGTGTGGGTGTGTGTGTGTCTGTGTATAATAATTATATCGTAGAGTATTTGTGTATGTGGAATCAACGCAAATCAAATTTACATATCAAAGGAATTTAGCTAAAATAAAACTTAACAGTGCATTAGCTAAGGTTGACAATAGGTTGGTTCTTAAACTAATTCCAAATACATTTCGCTGCAGAAAATTAATAGAATTCTTTCTGCTGTTTAATTTAAATTCTAAATATTTTTGGTATCATTTTCGAGCCTTTAAACTTAAGATTTGGAATTGTTTACGCTTATTTTAAATGTAGAATTGAAAAAAAATGGCAAGTTGGACATTTTTGAATAGAAACTAAAATAAAAGTTTGAAAAAGTTTTGGTAAAATTCAAGCTTAAAATAAAAAAGTAAAAAATGTAAACTAATATAAAATATAACAAATTGGAAAAAAAAAATAATAAAAACAAAAATATTGGATATGCCTTAATGTTGGTTTCTGTAAACTTAAAAAAAAATTAATTATTAAAAAAAAAATTCCATTCTTTAAAGCTTGACAAGATTTTTGTATTAAATAATCTATACCTATATATATATATATATATATTCAAAGATTTTGTTTCTTATATAATTTTTCATGTAAGAGAAAAGCAATTATTGAGATTGTAAAAAAAATATTTTTAAAAAATGTGCTAAAATTTGTTTTAATATGCCTAAATTTTTTTTTTAGAACCAACCTAATTAACAATATGTTACATAGAAATATTTAATAATTTTATTTTTTTATTTTGCATTGTGAGAGGAACAATTTCCTTGGGCTCGTCTGGGCCTTTTTGGTGTTTTTTTTTTGTTTTTATTTTTTAACATTTATTTAAAAATTGTTTAGGTGTAAACTGGAATTTGCTTGCTATTAACTAAAACATTGACTAAACTTTAATTGAACCTACTTCGGCAACCCGCAACCCGCAACCCGCAACCCGCTACCCGCAATCCGCGTCCCTCGCGCACTTCTCTAGCTGTGCGACTTGCAGAGGCGCAACAGAAGAGGATAGTGGAGATCCTCGTCGTAGAGCGCCGAGTCCGCCTTGAGCTGCAGATGACGCTGCCAGATGGTCTCGTTGTAGCGTGTGGCAAGGTCAACGCGAAAGCCACGCGCCACACACTCATCCCGGAACACATTCAGGGTGCGACCGCGACGGGGCGCCATAATGAGGGCCACGCCCTGCGGCGCCAAATAATACCAGATGGTATCGACCAGCGCCGATCTGGCCTCATCGAAGAACAGACAGTCCGCGCACAATATAAAGTCAAACTTGGACTGTTCGGCGGCGGCGCGTGCCGCTGCCTCCTGCCACTTGAGCACGGAGCATTTGGTGTAGCAGCTCAGCTCGTTGAGGCAAACAGTTTTGCGGACATTCTCGACGCTCACCTCGTTGCCGTCGGTCAGATGCACCGCATAGGGCTTGGCATATTTGGCCAGCATCAGGCCCGCCAGCGAGGTGAAGCCACCGCCCAGCTCCAGTATCCACTTGCCGCGATATGCGGCCAGATCCGATAGCACCAGCGCGGTGAGCGCCTCCTCCGACGGCCAGACGCATATGTTGCCCGTATTATTGAAGCCCATCAGGTCGCTGGCCGTCAGCTGCCGGTCCATGTGATGGATGTTCACCGAGTACTCGATGTCGTTGTGCAGCTGCATGCGATACTTGTACCAGTTTTCCGTCTTGCCCAGGCACTTCAGGCTCACATGATCCTCGAAGCTGTCCTGGCGCAGCAGATCGAAGCTCTTGAAACGGCGCACGGAGGCGGTTTGCTCCTCGCCAAACTCATCGCTGGAGGAGCTGACCGTCTCCTCGGAATCCTTGCGCAACACCTTGGCCAGAATGCGCCAACGCTTCTGTGCCGTATTCTGTAAATTGGGCGTGGCTGGCGGCGTTGGCGGCATAAAGGCGTTCGCAACGCCCAAACAGGCTTTGCCCGTCACAATGTTCTCCACCTCCAGCTCGAGGCTGGGACTGACAGCTATGCTGGGGCTTTGTGCGGGCATCTCCAAATTGTTGTCCCGGTCCGAGTTGTTGTCGCTGTTCCTGATCCTGTTGCTGTTGTTGTTGTTGTTGTTCTGGTTTGTGGTTGTCTGTTCCATTAGCGCATTCCGCTGTTGCTCTTTGAGCGCATTCAGCGTATTATCGATATCGTACTGCAGCATCTGCGATATGCTCGCAATATGTCTTCCACCTGCCACGCCCACAACAGCAATTCCCTCGTTTGCCCTCGTTGGCTGCACCTGTTCCAAATTGCTGTTGTTCAGTTTCGTTATTTTGTTTGATTTCTTTTGTACTAAATTTGCTGACATTTTCTCAGGTTCCGCTCCGACTCAGTTACAGTTTTTCGCCCGGCTACTTCATGCTTTATGCTGCAAAAGAAAATATATAGAAATTATTAATTTAAACAGAGTAAAAGGCATAAAATATATATATTGATTTACGTGGCAGCAGCTGTGGCAACTTTTCAAATTAACCGCCAACAAATTTTGCCTCTTGACTTGCCACAATTCTGGCCCATTATTTTGCAATTATAAATTTTTAATGGGTTTTCGTAATACAAATTGTTTGCCCATAAACGAAGCAAAGGGAACATCAACAAATCTTCAGCTAATCCTTAAGACGTCTAGATGCAATAACCAAAAAAAATAAACTATATTTTACGGGGCAGTTAGTTGAAGGAGTAAAATATAATAAAAACATGTAAGAGGTTCCAGTCGGGAAAACCCCACCTAGGGAATACCCTGAACCCCCTTTGAGGTGGTAGCGGGAAGGTGGCGATAGGTATAAAATGAAAGATACTTGGCATATATTTAATATTCTAGAAGCAACATATCATGTTTGGTGACTCTAGCTCATATTATTTACCCAATTTGCTCAAAAAACAGTATGTCGATATCGATTTTTATCGATTGCTTGGAAACGGAGTAAGTTATCGATTATCGGAAACAAACTAGATCTGCGTAGGAACTAGGAGAACCTACAGCTAAAATGTCAAATCTCTAGCTCTTATAAGTTCTGAGATCCTTGCGTTCATACATACGGACGGTCGGACGGACGGATGGACGGACAGACAGACAGACAGACAGACAGACAGACGGACATGGCTAGATCGACTCGGCTATTGATGCTGATCAAGAATATATATACTTTATGGGGTCGGAGATGCTTCCTTCTGCCTGTTACATACATTTACATTTTGCACAAAAACATTTTACCCACTTTTAATGGGTTCAGGGTATAATAATAATTATAATAGATAATTATGCATAATAATAAACATTAATTAAATGATATATAATATATATTATAATATTTTATATTTAATAAGCTGGCTCGAGGTCCAGGGCTTAATTTATTTAAATCAAAAATTCCACCAAAAAATGAAAAAATTGAATTTTCGGCTTCTTTCAACAATCCTTTTCAATATTCAGAGACATAAAATAATGCAAGCACATTTATACCTTCATGAAAAGATAAAAAATCAACAATCCCCTCAGCTAGTGCATATGGGACAGACATCTCGGTGCAAAATTACCTTGTTAATTACAATTTGAAAATGCCAAAAGAGCTAAAAATAAGTATAAAAGTATAAAAGTTGGAAACATGCATTGCATTTGCATATACTATTCGCAATACAGCTGCCTAAATTTGTATATTTGTTGTTCTTGTTTTTGTTGGTCATATAAATTCATCAAAATTAAGACTTTTTACAGCTCATAACAAATTTTAATTGTGCTGACGTGGGGCGAAAAAAACACACACATATATATAAATATGTAAACAATGGGGACCCGGCATTTGACTGGCTGATTAAGGGGTTCGACAAAGGGGAGAGCGCCTGTCGGGCGAGGGGGTGGGGGGGTGGTACTTGAGAGCCAGACAACAGCACAAACATATGAAGCCTGCTGGCGATAAGAAGCCGTTCGATTCTGATTAAAGAGTGGGTGGCAGGTGGGGCGGCTGCTTGGCTGGCTGGGCGGGTGGTTGCCCGACTGACCCACGACACCTGCGTGCCAAGGGGAATGTGTAATCAAAGTCAGCGCAATTAAAATTCAGAGAAATCAGCGCACGGTGTGTGTGTGTGTGTGTGTGTGGGAGTCAATGTGTTCGCCGAAGAATGCGCTGTTATTATCCCGAGCATTCACTTAAAGCGGATGTTGAAAGCGGAACAAAGTGGATGCGACGGTATGTATGTGTGTGTGTGTATGTATGTGTGCGTATGTGTATGTGTGTGTGTGCGTGTGTAGTCATTTGGGGCTGGTTTCGCAGTTGACGCTGCGGGGCTTCATTTATCATAAAACCATTTGAAAGCCAAAGGAAGCCAGAGCCAACGGCCATGGGCAGCACTTAATTGGCGCAGCATAAAATTCACTTGTTTAGTCGAAAATCATTTTTAACAAATGCTTTTTCGTTTTTAAATTTGCAGCAAATATTCAAGCGAAGGTCGAGTTTAGATAAAGCATTTTAATTTGATAAGCGCAGCTCTCGGCATATACTTTTTAGCTTATCACAAAACTCTGGGAAAATATGATAAAAAAAAGCGCTTAAATTGTAAATTGTTTTTACATATTACGCATACGCCGTGTTGCTGGGCACTAATGAAAGTGTGTCAGGTTCTTGAGAATACTTAATACTCTTCTAGTTGCTCATTTACAGACTTCAATTTAAAAAGCAATATACAAAATATTCAGCACTGTTATACAGAGTTGTTATACTTAATTGTCAAGCTTTGTAGGCTTGTTTGATAAGCTCATAAGCTTTTATATATATTTTAAAAAATATTTGAAAAATTAATAATATATGTCCATTTTAAACTGTTATATAACCAAACTGCTATACATTTTTCTAGACATATTTGAATGATTACTTATATATGTATACATGAAAAACTGTTATATAGCTAAACTGTTATACATTTTGCTAAAAATATTTGAATAATAAGTTATTTATTTATATTTGTACATGGAAAGCTGTTATATATAAAACTGTTATACACATTTTTAGGTGCTGTTATTCAAATTACCAAATGTTATACAAACAATTCCTTATTCCTCTAAAAAATTTTAACATATGATATTGTTGCTAAAAATTAACATTTGCAACTTGAAAGCTCATTCCTATGAAGAACAACAAGTTGCTCTGTAATCTGATGAAAAGAAAACACGCTATAAACTTCAAGTTTGTCAATAGTTTGCCGAAAATTCGCAATATTGTTGCCAACTGTTATAAGAAACTTAACAGCTCATAGTTCAGAAAGTATGGCAGTAATCAAGCTTAAAGTTTTGAATGTGAAACAAAAGAAATAAAACAACAATAAATGCTGAAGCATTTCAATAACTCCCCTCCAGCTGCCCCGCCCGCAAATGGCACCAAATCAGACAATGGCAACTTAATTGAATTTGATAAGACGCGCACTTGATCAAACATTAATAACTTTAAGGAACTCCGCAATCCACTCGAGTTGTGGGCCGAAAAGTTTTTGCCAGCGGCCGAAAACTTGCTTTAATGCGCAGCCAAAAATGTTGATTTGCATATTAAAAAAAAAAAAAAAACATGAATGAATATTGAGCAATTGGGGAGGTAGAAAGTTATTTGAACACGAAACTTGCGAGTTTGAACTACAGCAAAATCTGCGACGAGGTCGTGGCAAACAAGTTAAATCCTTGGGTAAACTTTAAATGCCGGTTAAGAGCACACAAAAGTACAATAAAACCGAAAAATTGTTTTCTGTGTTTGCATAATGCGACGGCAAGCCGGGCCATATCCGAGATAGCCCGGCTCGATCTGGCTGCCAGCCAACACCTGCAGGAGGCCAGCGGGCAATCGAGCTGCCTAAAAGCATATATTAAGTGAATTTGCAAGTACAATGGGCAGATGGAGGGAGTGGCCAGAGGGAGGGGGGGACGCGGTTGAGTGTAATTTAAAGTTTTCGTTGCGTGCGAAGGCAGAGCAGTCAATTCAATCACTCGAGCAAGTGGCAACTGTGACGACAACCGATGCCGGAGCCAAAATAAAGTTGAGGCCAAAGAACAAAGCGAAAAGGTTCTCCTTTTGACACACGCACACACACACATACATACACACACCCCCCTCTCGCTGCGGAAAAACTTGGCTCTGACTGTGGCTGTGTGACGTGCGTAAAAGTAACGCAATGTGGGCAAACTTTCACCCAACCCCCCTCTTCGCGCCCACCGTCCCCTACCTCCAGCTCCTATTCATTTGCTGTTCCGTGTCAACGATGCCGCAGCACGCAAACTTACATGGTTCACACACACACTCGCACGCACACACACACTAACAACATTTGTATATATGTGCACACAGCAAAAAATCCAAAAATGTAAACCTAAATCAAGCCTAAATGAGCTCCAAATTCAGTAGAAAATTTCTTCAACTAATAACAAAATACTTAAAGAACTATTTTAAAGTCCAAAATTCATAAAAAGAAGCGTTGTGTACAACTTTTCTTCAGTTCAAATATCGTAAATATAAAATTCAAGTACTTAATTTAAGCAGCTTTTAACTTTACTTTAAGCACAAAATTCTTATTTAGGCACTTTTTGCAGAATTCACGTTCACTTTTTTCCTATTTTCCACTCCCAAATTGAGCTTTTTTAAACCCAAAATTTACCCGAAGTCTTCTTAAACCCCATGTTAAGCAAAAAACATTCCGCATTCTATACCAGTATATATAGCGCGCATTTTCTCTCAGTGTATGTGGCTTTTATGTACATATGCTGCGTACTTTGCCCATTGCTCGCATAAACTCTTACAATTCATTATTTATTACTTTCACTGTCATGAAATTTGCTCAGCTTTTTGCATTTTATTTTTTTGGTAGCTAACCTTGAAGCCATCAGCGACAAGGCACACACACACACACACACACACACACACACACACGACACACACACATACGCTTTGGCAAAGATAATGTCTGTGAATCTGACTATCAAGGGTTCTGCTAACGGCGCTAAGCAGATAATAAAATCTAACATAATTACGGGCAGCCAAAACGCTGAAAACTCAACAAACCGAATATTGAATACTCTATCGATACAGAATTGTGCTGTTGTCTTCGTTTTGGCAACTTATTAGATGTTGATAAAAGATTTTTGAGTTATAAAATACATGTTAAATTAAATTTGAATTTATTTTGACAACTTTGAGTTAATACTCTTGATTTCAATCGCAGAGCTGATTGTTATATCTTATTTATCCACCGTTGAAAATACCTTTTGGACAGCCTTTCAGAAAACAAACAAATGTAATGTACTTTTTAACCGTTTAATCCGAAGGAAACCTTATTAAGAGTGCTGCTCAGTCGAGGAACTATTTGGAATATATAGTACATATATACATATGTACTGTTATGTGGCTTCGCATTAATGAATAATATATATAATGTGTTGATTTATGTCTGTAATGTAATGTAGCATATGTCCCTATATATATATATATATATATATGTATGTATACATATACTTGCGGGATAACGAATATATACATAAAGTATGGGCTTCTGCCTTGCCCTTTGTTGTGCCCCTTGTCTCTTTGGTCACCTTGTTGCGGCGACTTTTTATCTCTCTCCCTCGAACGCCTCGCATAGTTTGACATTTAGGGGCATATACATATATATACAAATAGTCTTGACAGAGAAAATTATAGAAAATGATATTTTGGTCACGCTCACCTAGAGATGAGCATATAGAAAATACATTATTAATTCCAAGTTTAGGTTTTGAGCTTGTAAAACGAAATTTGACAGGTTGGTTTATGATTACCTCTTTTAATAATCATCGAATTAAGAGCTTTCGACAATCCATAAATCATGCTTCTTAATAAAAAACTTAAAGTCCACAGTCCTCAATTATGGTTGGACCCAAAGGTCAAACCTCAATGGTTATAGGTCCATGACCACGTCTATAACTGCTAATCCCAAAACTCGTAAAACTTTAGTTTTAAAGTCCCAGTTGGAAAGTCACAGCCTAGTATTACAGTTTTACAGCCATAAAGTGTGCATAGGCTAACTCTATTTTGAGAATGTCAAAAAATGTATTTATTACCATTTTAATGCAAATTTGGCGACCTTTCCATTTGCAAATAGTCAAAATATAATATATGTATTTATCTATTTCAAACATCAAATGCCAATTTTACATTCAGCTTCCAAAAACGTCAAGCATGCCTTTCGTACGTTGCGACCTTTAACCTTTTAAAAACGTTTAACCTTTCAATAGAGGAAAATAAATCAAAATAGCAGGTCTTAAACTCCAACTAGCCCATTTCAAATAATTTCCAATACAAAGTTAAATGAACTAAAATCTCAGCAGACGTATTATAAAAGGGGAAAAGAGGAAACCCCGCAAAAAATTACATTCAACATAAGTCTTCCCATTTAGTTTCCAACTTAAGCAAGCTGTACTGAGAAACTGAAGATCAAAGTAGAATATTGGCAAACAAATTGAGCCGCAGCTAGAAACTATTAAATTATAGAGCATATTTATAGAGCATACAAATGAGATATAGAACATTATCAGCCTACGCGGCGTATGCGTAATCTTCAAAAAATTAATGTGCGCTCGAATTATCTCTCTTTTCTTTTTTAGGTTTCGTTTTTTTTTTTTTGTTTTCAATTTTTTTGAGGCGTCTTAAACTTTTATTAGCGCACATATTGCCCATCGATTTATGAGCAACTGCCCATCCGTCCAGCTGTCCATCTGCCTGTCTATCTGTCCGTCTGTCTGTCTGTCCGTCTGTCTGTTGTATAGCCAAAAATGTGTAGATATTTGTCGATGTGTCCGTGTGTGTTGTGTTTGCGATTTGTTTACTGTTTACTAAACATTAACTCAGATTTACAGTCGTAAGTTGATTGCGAGCTGAACGAACTTTTGCGCGTCTGCTGCAGGCATTTATTTAAATATATCTACAGATACAAATTTTTATATATATTCAGTTATCTGAATTGTTTGTACATATATGTATATATATTTATGCATTTTAATGTACACGCGCATTGGGTTTATTATTGTGCATCTCGCATTGAAATCTGAATGCGCAGCCCTCGAGCGACTGCGAGAAATATTCCAATTTCAGTTCCTATTTTTTTTTTCCTTCTTTTTCTTCTCCCACTTGATGCATTCGAGTTGCCGTGGGAATTGCCTCAAGAGCTGTGTGTGCGTTGCCATCATAAAATATTAATTAAATTATTTACATAAGCTTTATCATAGCCGCAACTTGGTTCGGGCCAAGTGACACATCCACGTTTTTATTGCCCGCCATTCAAAGTTGGCCAAGACGCTGGCTATAATGTTTATTGGTAGGTGGAGGCACAGCTGCAACTGTTTGGCCCAGACACGTGTGCTGGATTTTGTCTCTCTATCTCTTCCCCCTCCCTGCCTATCCCTCTCTTTCCTACTGTCTCTCTCTCTCTCTCTGTGCTGAGGTGGTCGAACTTCACGCTGACATTCAGCAAAAGTTCAAGGATCTCTGCATTTGTTTGAAGTCCCTTTTTAGGTGACTCGGCACTTTACCTATGTGTGTGGACTCGAGTGTAACTGCCATGTAAAAGAAGAGTTCTTTTTTTTTTATTTTTTATTGATTTATTGTGTTTTAGTTTGGCATTTGCGCCTGCAGCGTCACATTCTATATTTTATTTGCCCTTTCCACTTTTTAATTTTGTATTTTGTATTTGTTTTTTGGCCACAATTTAAGCCACGCGCCGCTTGAAAATATAATTTACATTTTATGCCACGAGCACATGCTGCTCCTCCCGCCGGGTTGAGCTCCTGATTTGATCGCGTTGCGTCACAGTTTGCGATACCCTACAGCGCTTTATTTGTCTCTAAAATTTGCAAATGTTTGCCCTACAATTAATCGATTTTATTAAATTACTAAAGTCTTAAGTAAGTTCCCAAATCTTTAAGTCCGTTTTATTAAAAGGAGTTGAGCTGAGCCCTCTTAATCATTGAACCCCAAATTTCAGCCAAGGGAGCTAGTTGAAGAGCAATGAAAGTTAACAAAAATGAAAATTATTTTCCTCTCTGTTGCATAGGTCTTGCTTTTTTCTGTGCCTCAAAGAAGATTTAGATGCTTAAAGGGCACAAAAAAAGTCATTAATTTGGTTCAAGATGCGAATCAGTTTTGTGGCCTTAAATTCTATTCATGAACTAACTAAATAGATAGATAGATTTTTGTCCAAGCCTCGTTTTTTTTTCATATATATTCTAGACTTTAATAAGACTCAATTAGAATTAATAATCATGAGACTGGGTTTTTCTTAAAATTTACAATTTTGAACCATTTAAAAACGTTAATATTGTTCGATTTCGTTTTGCCTGTTTTGTTTGACAAACCAGTTGGAATTTTGGGTATCGAATCTATTCGCACCAAAACTGACTTGCAGTCCTGCCCAGAGATATCTTTCCTTCTTCAAAACCTCAACTCTTACAGCAACTGCTAAAAATATTCGGAATTGAAGCTGGAGTACAATATACTCTTTTAAGGGCAATTCACATTCGATCAGAGTCAAAAAACATATTTCATAGGCGAAAGGCAAATATGTAAAACATTTCTGTTCCAATGGCTTTAAGTCGCCCAGTTGCCATCAGTGCAAAGGGGGCGTGGCGCGTGGTGGTGGCGGGAGGGGGGTGGTCTGTAACAGTGATTATCTTTGTGGTAACCTTCTAGGAAAAAAATATAAAATAGAAAGTTCACGATGCGCCAAAAAAAAAAAAAATGTTAAGCCCCCCAGCTGCTTGACCTTTGGCCGTAGCGATGGGGATGCCATGTCACATTTATATGTATATATATATTATATATATATTTGTATATAAGTAACTCCGCAGCCCTGATAAACGGAGGTCGCGCTGGCGGCATTTGTAAAAGTCATTGCCGCCTTCTTAATCATTGGAGCCGACCAACAATTTGTTTGTTGTCAGGCGCCATAATTTAAAAATTGTGAAGTCAGCGAGGGGGTGGGTGCGGCAGGCTGCCAGAAGGGGGAAGGGGGAGGGGGGGAGGGGATCGTATGGCAGCATCGTAAGCGCCAACATTAACAGCACATAAAAATCAAAACAAGGCCAAAAACAAAAGGAAAAGTCGCACGAAAAATGTAAGAAGAAAATTTGAACGATAATCCACTTAGCAAGTGCCACGTGCTGAGCGCAATTTAATCCAATTAGCTGGCAAATGCGAACATATTTCGGCATTAATTTAATAAATAAATAATGGATAATATTTAGGCAAAAGCCAAATGCAAAATGTTCGCTCTACTTGTTCTCGTTGTTGTTGTTGCAAGCAAATAAATGGCGACATAAATAAACAAGCAGCCAAATTGTTGGCGCTATAAACACAAACACACACTCTCGCACATTTACAGTCCATGTTTGTTGACAACAACATTTGCCTGGCCACGAAAAATCTGCCCAGCATCAGTTACTGGCTGCCTGTGGCCCATATTGCCGACAACATTTTCCTTTGACAGGCAGCAGTAAAGGTAACGGGGCACATGCTACATGGTGCATACTACATAGACACAATGTCAGTCTATAAATAGTCAACGCTGCTAAAGGTGGGGCAGTCCTGTGCCTGAGATGCAGCTGCCAGCGTCAGCAGCGGGAACAGTGGGAGCAGCAGCCGCAGGAGCAGCAGTTGACAGAGGCGACGTGTCTCGATGTCAGCGTCTGACACTGGTTAAAGGTTTCCAGCTGCCAGCATTCAGTTGCCAGTTGCCAGATGGCAGATGGCAGATGGCAGAGTGACAATGTTTGGCTTTAAAGCACACTGAGAGAAATCGGAGACATAATCCACCAAAATCAACAATATTCGTAAATAACAAAATATGGCTGTTGAGATATTTCGAAAATGAAACCTTTTCTATTAATCGAAGTTTATTGATTTCTGCCAATCGCGTAAAGTTATCGATCTTTTAAAGTAAACTGTATTTCCGAGGACTTTTAGGTATCTAGCCAAAAAAAGTTGTAATAAATATCTTTATTCAAAGATTTTTGGAAATCGGGACATGCTATCAATAATTTGATATATAGTCGAGTTCTGCAAAAGAATCTTCACAAATATCGTTATTTATCGATTTCTAGGAACTGGGCATGTTATCGATAATTTTAAATAAATTGTAGTGCCTGGTATCGGGCTTTGCCGTCCAAACATATATGTTTTGATAAGATGAAATTTGGACAGAAAAATATTACTATATTATAAAAATTACGTTCTCTAGACCTGTTTACAAGTACTTGAAGTTTTTTTTTCTTCTTCCTTGTGCGTTATGATTTAGAATACATTCATATAAATGATTATTAATATTATAAATAATCGAATAATAATAATAATAATCAATTCTCTTAATAATCATGAATATTCACAACTCTTCGCTCAGTGTATTGTCACATTTATGTTTAGAGTGTCGTGAGTGACTGCTCCAACTGTTGTTGTTGCCTTCTGCTGCGTGGCACATTGTAAGTGCTCCTTTGGCGCTGCGCGAGGAAGGGTTGGATGAGGGCTCGTCGAGCTGCTGGGGATGCTTAAATGCTTTCATCACTCAGCTGGAAAGCCGGGCACGCTTCGGCGCTCGCACGCACAACAAGTTAGGGGACCAGTTATTTGGAACAGAGCTGGGACTACGGACCGGGGACTGGGGACTACGGCTGGGTCAGCTGCCTAAGTAAACATCATTCACATGGGGAGTTGCTCACGATTGACCTTTACAGCCGATAAACCGCTACCTTACGTAATAAACAGAGTACAGAAATTGGTTTAAGGTTTGCCATATATTGGTTGCCGGACAAATCAGCTCCGCATGATTGATGGCCCGACAGCAGGAGGATGAGCATGAGGCTAAGCCTGAGGTTGAGCTGGAGGTTAGGGCTGGGGTTGAGGTTCACCGTGCCTGGCAACATGAACTCAATATTTGCCACAGTTTGTTGAGATTTCAAGTGGCTCGTTGCCATGTTTATTGACTGTGAATGAACTGTGAGCAGGCGATGCCAAAGCTACAACAAATCTTCGACGTAATTTTCCTAAAACGGGGCGGGGGCGGGAACGAGGGCGTGTCCCGCCCCAGAGAACTGTGACAAATTGTGCGTTTCCTGGCAATCTATTTGAATTGTAGCATAATCGTTAAGGTTAAGTGGGTTTTTGCCTGCTTATAATATCCATGGCTAACTGTTTGCTTTCAACAACATTATCCAAATGTTTTGGCTCAACTTGAATGTGTGTCCTAACGAGTTGCAGGCTTAGACTAGGTTTAACGACTGCTGATTTAAACTGAGCAACCTGAGAGCCAGGGGTATAATATTATTAACGTGCTTAAGTACTTACATTTCTTTTATAGAATTTATTATGCAAATAATCTGATTTTGCTAAGAATAAATATGATTTTATTTCATCTATCTATCTATCTGACTTTGGTAAGAAAAAATATGAATTTACAGAAGTGTCTATAGAAGTCGAAGAATTTTGTAAGAAAATGTCTGTCAACTTTAAAAAGTTTCTATAAACAAAAAATGCAGAATATTGTCTGAATCAAGTTCTAAATATATTAAAAACTATCAATAGCTTATTAATTTCCTTTGTAAATAGTCTGTATCAAACTAACTCTTCCGAACATATAAATATACATATATACTAATGTTAAAGTTGGTTTTGGCGACCTTTTCTTTTCATTCATTTTAGTTTCTCTAGCTCGACGAGGTCCGACCATTTTGATAAAGTAACAATACAATTATGAAAATATCGATAATCTGCTATAAATGTTGGAAAATATCGATAATATCGCCAAGGACAGAAAACGAATATCAAAATTACAAATAAGGGACAGAATTAATAGGTTAGCAAAACAATGATCGATCGATTATCGATCAATTGCAAAGCTACTATCGATAAAGTCCTTCTACTATCGATGAACTAGTCAGGTCACAATAGATAGCTTATCAGTAGTTATACCCATCTTAGATTATTTTTGGGGATTTATTTAATCTGGTATGTCGAAACTTATTGATCCTGATCATCAAATAAATTCCTGGCTATCAATTATATTTCTCTCCACTGCATACATAACTCCAATCCCAGCTTAACCTTTAAAGACTGCTCCCATTCAAACTAAATTGAACCAACAAATTCAGCCAGATAACAAATGCAAGGAAGTGCAGCATATTGAACCCATAAATCTAGCAGTTCGAGTTGCACACAATAGAAATATATTTAGAAATATAGTATTTGTATTGTTTTCCCCTTTCATAAATCAAATCACAATACGTTGTTGCATTCGGTTTCTAATCTTTTCGATTAAACAATTTCATTTGCCAGTTTATGCAGAACAATATTTCAATTTAAAAACTAAAATTGATCCCTCTTTTTGTTGTTTTTCAATTTCAGATATCAAAACAATGCGAGAAACGAAAAACTATAAGCCGTACGGGCGGGGCTCGAAAACATGAAAACCATTTAGCAAATGTGTCTGGTTGGACATTTAACCCCCACAGGTGAGCAACAGAAATAATGCAACATTTATTTTCCTAATGAACTTTGACACGTGTGCGCGGGGCTATTGGCCGGGGCACGGGGCGAACACGGGCCGAACAAAAAAAAAAAACATAGTTCGCGTGTCTCTGTCACAGTTCGAGAGCTGTGAGCAGGGAAAATGTGAAAAGTGCATGTGCAGAAACAACAACAAAGCAAAGCGAAAACCAAAGCTGCAATGAATGAAAAATCAGTTTGGCGCATGCAACTTTGAAAATGCCCGCGGCGGGCAGCTGACTAACTGACTAAATGACTGCATGACTAACTGCATGACTTGACTGCTTGACTGACAAGCTGAGCGCTAGCAACAACACCAACAACACCAACAACAACAACAACATCAATAACCCGACAACAACAGCAACTGTTGGCCAAACTCATGTGCGCTTATCAAAAAATCGCTGCAACTGCAACTAAAAAATATTTCGAGAATATATTCGACTTGTGAATGCGCTGTAACTGAACTGTTTTATAACTATCGATACTTAAGATACACAATAACTGGCATGATCGATACCAGTTTTAATTGGAATAAACGATTACTGACATGATCGATACCAGTGATCGATACCATTGTAAGTTGAGATACATGTTAACTGGCATTATCGACACCAGTGATCGATATCAGTGTTAATTGAGATATACCATAACTGGCATTATCGATACCAGTGAGTTCATATAGTTCATTTTAGGCTGGCAGCTTAAAGCGCGCTTTATCGATATCATCGTTACACGATGGCTGAGATGATCGATAATAGTGATAATTTTGACAATCGATAGGCTGGCGCATAGAATATTATCTTAATGTTTAATGAAGACTGCAAAACAGTCGAACTTATCGATAATTGTTAGCAGACAGCATTGTAAAGCTCTTAATCCTCATTAATATGATATATGTTATATGTTTTAAACAGGAGTTTTATGAGGTCTCTTATGAAAAGAATCGATAGAAGCTTAAAAGCATTTTATCGATGCGATCGTCATGTAATTTATAGGCTTAATTAGTCTGAAGGGGAGATATTATAATGCCAAAAGTGTATCAGAGCGAGTTTTATATCTGATTTAATATATCACATTCAACTTCAAAATAAATCTTTAAAGTTTGATTTTAATCGAAAGAAGTTATAATATACAATAGTATGTAGAAATATCCAGGGAAGAAAACTGGCTGACAGCATAAAAATTTAAATTCAAACATCAGAAATGAAAAAGATTGAAGAAATTCGGCTAAAATCAAACATGGCTTTGGCTTCATCGATTAAAAAACGTGGTAAACTTTAATTAATAACTTTTCTCAATACAAGTTAAATTTATTTCTTATGCATTCATTTAAACATTATTTTCGAATAGACATATATTCGTTTTTAAAGCCTGACATACATTGTTTCTTTCACATTAACTAGTTCTAACATCTTAAAAGTATGCCCTACTTTGAGCGCACTTTGACGTGCTCATAAAATACATAGTTGACTAATAAATGTCCTGCGCTCGTCCCGTGCTCTGATTATTATTATTATTATTATTATGTTCAGCTAGCTCTTATCTCGCCTTTTGGTCGAATGCATTTTGCGTGGGCGATGGGGCAAGAGTTGCACATTTTGTTTAGCTGACGCGGCGTATACGTAATGTGCGTTGGCGATTGAGTGCATTACGTATACGCCGCATCGGGCAACCGTTGAGCTGCTCAGATAGTCGCGCACATTATGCAAACTTGGCAACAAAAATTCAATTAAGTCACAAGGACACAATGTCAAGTGGCAGGGCTCGATAAATCAAACGAGCTGCACGGCAACAACAACAATAAGAGGCAACAAAATTGTGACATGCTGCGCAGTCGTTATGACTTTGATGCACGTTTTAATTATAATTTTGACGCCAACTGTTTAAACACGCACACGGAGCGAGCGATAAGACATGCCAGTGTGTGTGTGTGTGTGTGCGTGCGTGTGTGTGTATCTGTGTGTACTCTGTTGTTGTAGCTTTATATCGAGTGCACTAATTGTTTGGGACAGGCCGCATGGCAAATGCTGAGCCGACCAAAATTTTGCCCATGAGCTGAGAAAGACGAAAAGCGCAATTGAGAGGCAACTGCGAGCAAAGGGAGGGAGGGAGGGGGAAAGGGAAGTGGTTACTCTAAGCTTAATTGAGGCAACAGCCAGCACAAAGGACAATGGCCAGGACAAGCCGCAAACACACACACACACACACACACACGCAGACACAGGCACTCTTACACGTGTGTGTGTGCACACACATTTACGGCACATATGGTCAACATAAGTCAGAAAACTAAAACGTGCAGCCCACAGGCCGCAATAGGCCGCCCTCTACACTTGCCAAACGGAAAACCTATGTACGAAAATTGGCGAAATTTATATATGAAATGAATTGGATATTAGTTTTTTAGTACTCCTTCCAAAGTAATGAAAATATCTGCGATCAACGCTTATTCATTTTTTATGCGATTTGCTTCAAATGCAGTCTTAATTATTTTCATAGATATTTGTTCATGTGTTTAATCTGCAAAAGCAGAATATTGAAGCCCTAACCCTAATTTTCGGCACACTGCTTACAAAGTTAAGGGATTAATCCCCTCTGAAGGCATGTTTATTTTTAAACATTTATTGCACGGTACGTTTATTTTTGTGAGAAAACATTTGACTTAGATGACGTTTCGTTGAGCTTTCGGCACACTGAGTACAAAGTTTAGGGATCAAACCCCCCCCTGAAGACAAAAAATATACTTATATATATTTCTTTATAAACCATAAAAGAAAATGTAAGAAAAACTTTGCCTTTGGCAGCACAGCAAAGCGCTTTAACTGGTTGGGAATTAGAAAAAATATGTATTCATCCAACGCTTAGCATTGTTAATGGCTCAGTAGATAGTTTTTTTGCTGAGTGTAGTCAAAATCAGCAAAGGCTTAGCTTCTCTCAGTGTGTCGTGTGTGAGCGTGTGTGTGTGTGTGTGTAGGTCTGAGTTTTGGCGTCGGCATTTCAATGGGGGGTGTTGGTTAGATTTATAGCCCCAAAGCTATAAGTTTGAGAGGGTGTAAACGTGTGTGAGTGAGTGTGTGTGAGTGTGAGTGAGTGTGCGTGTGTGACTGTGTGGGTCTGTGTGCAAGCTGTACTCAATTAATACTCATCAGTGTGACATTAGTGCCATTTATTTGAACAGGCTGGGAAATAGAGTGGATCAAAGCCAGAGATAAAAGATAAATGAGATAAACACGTGCATTGCAAATTGTTTTACATGCAAAGAGAGAGAATGAAAACGGAGGGGGAGGGGGGCGAGTGGCCACTCGACAATGCATAATCAAGGCTCATTTGCGGACACGCCCAGCACTTGTTTGGGGCTAATTCATCAATAAATCGCACATAAATTGTCGGTGTCTTTACATCAACTCGTTAGCTGAACTTTAAAGTGAATAGTGAAATTTATGTGCCTCGTTTTTTTTTATGTTAGCTTCTGACAGCTGCGAGTGCAGAAGAAATGAAAAACAGCCAAGTAGAAAATAAATTACAGCGACATTTGACTTTAATTTGGCCATAAAATGCGGCGCAGCGTGCGCTGCAAGTGCCAGCGAAAAGTACGTGCAGTTAAATAAATTAAACGCTTGCTAAACTTTATTTGCGATATAAATAAATAAATAATAAAAAGAAAGGAGAGCCCAAACTCAAATGCACCAAGCTGTGCCAAAAACTGTAACTAAAACCGAAACTGAGCTAAAACAGCTGAGCTGAAAACAATTTCGCGAATTCCTGCAAATCATGGCGCGTAAATCAAATGCAATTGAAGCAATCGAAATTTACAACGAATAGCTCATATTTAGCCCGTTAATGGATATAAAGAGCCGGTGTTTCGGGTAATTTCAAGTGTGGGAAAATCGTAGAAACAGCCCTTTGTTTAACAGCCAATCGGATTCAAATTCACTTTCCCAGATTGTTGTGAAAATTGACTTGAAACATTTTTTGTAAAGTGCATGCCTCCTGGTTGGAAAATAGGCATCAAGGAGTTCAAAGGTTAAGTTTCGAGTTTCGTCTAATAAAACTTTCTCTTTTAGAGCCCACATGAGAACTTTAGTAAAACACGTGTTTCGGTGGTTTTGAGATTCCACTCGCGTCTGTGAAAAATTGAACGGAAAATGATATGAAGGTTTTTTTTACCAGCCGTTTGACTTAAAAGTTATTTTCAAAGTTCATATTCCAAATTTTTCTGCATATCAGTATCTAGCCATATAAAAGAAAAGGACTTGGAAGAATTATAGATATTATATTCATAAAGGTATAAAACTTGTGCGAAGCTAAAGCTCAGATTTTTAAACAATCATATCTCAGGTACTTCTGAGTACATTTCTTAACTCTTATCTTCTTTTTAAATGAACGTTAGCATTACATTGATTATAAGCTAAAAATACATTTATTAAAATCAAAAAAAAAATACAAATTTTCATCCATTCACTTTAAATTTATGCGGCATATTATGGTCTAAAGCGACGACCATCCAACTAGTTACAAATTGCTCTGTTATGCAAATACTTAAAGCAAATAATAAATTAATATAAATGCGTATTTTATGCCTGAGGCCAACAATTTGCAGACATTTTAATTATTCTCCAAAACTTTGGCTATCACATTTCTTTGGGCTGCCCCAAGCACACGCAAATTTCTCTCGAACGAAGCTGCATTTAAATCTAGAGAAAAAGGTTTTCTGACAGCTTTTTTTTTTTTTTTTGCTTTGCACCTAGAAAGAACTCGAAGGAAACTTTGAATTGCAATTGGAAATTGTAACATTTTAAGTACATTTCAGACAGCTCAACTCGAACAATCAAGTTGACCTTTTGCAGTGCCAACAATGCGACTTTCAGATGTCAAGCTGCACAGTTGGCCGCAGGACTCGGCCTGGGCCACTTGGGCCAAGCTAGACCAGTTTTTATTTGCATTATTAGTATTTTGCCTAGAATAATAACAAAATATTTGCTTTGCATTGAAGCAACGCGGCCGAAAGTCTCAAGATTTAGATAAGTTAAATAAGTACTGAGTTAAGATAGCTCAACTTTATCAATGGGCAAAGGTCGTTATGCTTTGTTCTGACGGCCGCACACAAAAGACTGCACTTTATGGCCACATCTACTTGCAACCTGATGAGCAGAGCTGCCACAACAATGAAAATGTTTACAAATATACTTATATCCATAACAATTTCTTTTGCTTCTTACCATTCCGAAAAATACGAATTTCTGCTCTTCGGCAATTGAACTTAATACGCGAAAATTTCTTGCTGCGATATGTTTTGTTGTTGTTTTTTTTTGTGTAATTTTTATAAACTTATTTTTTATGTTTGGCCTGTTTATGAGTTTTTAATGTGTGCACAATTTTGAGATTTTTTTTGGTTTTATTTCGTTGGCAATTACAAAAAATGGTTTTAAAAATACGCACAATTGGTGATCTTTTGGGCTTTTTCATGTACTTATTTTTTTGAAAAATTTTTGAATTTTTATCGAGTTGATAATTTGTTTGAAAACACTCACGCGCGCACACACACACACACATGCACACACACGCACGCACACATAGGCGTTGCGTTGCGTGGTGAAGCGAACGCGGCCAGCGACAACAACGAACTGAAAATGTTGTACCAGCAACACAGGCGGCAAATTGTTTTCTAGCCGCGACCAACGTTGCGTATGAGCGACGGCAACAAACTAAAAGCGAAACGCTGCAAACGGCCAGCACGATACACTCGCAACGCGGTTCGATCGAACATGTTGCAACCAAAATGTAGTCGCATGGCGCGCGTGGGCGGAAGAATAGTTGGTGCGGGCGGGAACAGTTGGTCGATGGACGCTTCGGCTTATCACTAGAAATTAAGACAAAAGCCGGGCTGCTGTTGCGGCATAACGAAAATTAAATGAGACCACAAAATGAAACAAGCCCAACAACAACTAAAAGAGAAACTGCGGGCAGAGATAAAAGAAGGAAAGAAGAACAACAAGCAGAAGAAATGATATCCCATTGTAAAAGTTACATTTTAAGCTGTGGTTCAGTTCAACTGATTCCAGGAAAATTGATAAGCAGTTGCAAGGCATTGCAACGATATTGAACATAATTATTTTATTTTAAACTAAGATAATTCAGTGTAATTGTAATAATTCTATTGTGGTCTGTATGTTTGTTCATTTAACCCTTTTATAACTTACATTTGTATATGTAACTTTTTTTCAGTTGAAATTTCATGAAAGAGTCTAAAGAGAGAATCGGAATGTAACTTAATTTTAACTAGCTGTCTGCATTCCGAACTGAACATTTCATTGAATTCCAAACTATATTTTTTTTAAAATGAAGCTGAACAAGTCTTGGACTATTTTTCGCCGAAATCGTTCAGGCATGGTCAAACTTAGTTTCGTTAACCATATTTTGGTGTACTTCAAGAGTTCCAAGAACTGGTTCAAAATGCAACTCTGCTTAACCAAGCTGCAGCTGAGAGCTCATCAGTTCATTGAAGAGCAACAACCGTTTAAGGGGATCGCGAGAGGCAGGGTGAGGAGCGCAATTTGTGCCCACCAAATTGACGTTTCTTTGGCTACAAATTGGCGTGGCCCACGTTTCACTGTGTCTGTTGTTGTTGTTATTGTTGCTGCTGATGTTATGGTTTTTGTTCTGCCTTTAAATGATTTTCCATTTGCACATTTCACGCTGCTAAATGTTTGCCTTTCAGTTGTTGTTGTTGTTGTTCTTATTGCCACTGGCAAAATTTTCATTCATAAAAAAAAAGGTGAACGCTTGTGGGCGGGCGTCTCGAGCGTCGAGCGTTGAGCGCGAAAAACAATAAAATGCGAAGCAGAAGAAGAAGACGGAGCAGCAGCCAAGGCAGCGACGGCGGCAGCGACGTCGGCAGCGACGTCGGAAACGACAATGGCCCAAGCAGACAAACAGGCGTACAAATAACGGAGGGGAGGCGATTGTAAGAAAGGGGTTTTGTACGCAAGGGGTGGGAGGGAGCATAAGAATGCGGACAAAGTTTTGCGCAAGTTTGTTGCTGTTGTTGTTGTTGTTGTTGGCGCTTCTTTTACTCTTGTATTTATTTACACTTATTAATACAACACATGCTCAACACAATATGTGTCTGTGTGTGTGTGCGTGTTTTTATTTATTTTTCTTTTATTCAACGCCCGCCAGCTACAAAAAAACAAAAAATATATACATTTTTTTTGCCAAATATTTGTAACATTTTTTTTTGTACGGAAAACCAAAAACAAATGCTTAAAAGAAAGGCAATTCGAAACTGTAACTGTGCCTAGTGTGTGTGTGTGTGTGCGAGTGTGTGTAAGTTTGTATGCTGATGTGTGTGTGCGTGTGTAACTATGTGTGCTGCTGTGTGTGTGTGTGTGTGAGTGTGTGCTGATGTGTGTTGTGCCTGGCTTGTCACATTGTTAAACCCTCAGAAACCCAAAGCCAGGCAGGCGGCATTTGTGCGGTTTTTGTATTGTAAGCCCCCGACAACCCCCTAGCCTACCCCCTGCCCCCTTCGTAACCCCATCGAAACGAAAACATCTAACGAAAAATGTCGAGGAAATGGCAGGAAAAAAGGGACTCACAAACTGTTGGTCGATAAGGTTGTCCAAATCAAAACATTGAGAACGAAGTCGTCTCTTTGGAGGGCCGAACGAAGCGGACAGACAGAAGGCAGAAGGAAGCGAGGCGGGTTGACAGGCAAACGAACGAGACGAGGACTTTGGGATAATGCCAAGTTTGAGTTGGCTCAATTTGGTAATACCCAGCAAACATAAAATGCTTAACAAGGGTATGGCCAGCTGTAAGACTGTATGTGACAGGTATCAAGTATTACTTGGGTGGATACAGAAGTCAGAAATGATTAGATAGAGTGAAAATGGAAAGAAGATTTCCCAGGAATGAACTCGTATATTAAGGGAAAAAGAAAACATTGAAACAGGTTATTAGTTTTAGAAAAGCGAGGCGAGATTATAATTTAGAAACTAAATAAACTATATTCATAAAGATCTTTCCCTCAATTCAGCTAAAGATCTGTGAAAGAAATCTGTGAGAATACCAAATATATAAAACTTTATAGTTGTATCTAAACTGTTTGATCCCAACGATCTCAGGGACTTTAGTAGCTAGACGTAGAAAACTTTACTTAGTTTCAAATATACCCATAAGCAAGTTTTTAAAAACCTCTAGAAAATGGATTGTCTTTATGTCAAACAGGGTAACTCGTAGTCCGGCACTTGTGACACTGGCTCTCTTTTGTTTTTTCCTTATTGGTCGTCGGCAATCGTACAGTGGGTTAGAGTTGAGCCCTCGACTTATACTTTAAGCCTGCCCCGAATTTTTGAATTATTTTCCAAGATTTATGCGCCAGCGAAAGAAAAATAAAAGAACCTTTGATGAGGGGCATGCAAAGCAGACAGCGAGGGCAAAGGGCGGCGCAAAGGGAACACGACAGCTGCTGATATATAATATTTGATTTTAAATGTAAAACTTTTTTCTCTTGCACTCAATGCCACATAAAGTATTTTTGAATGACAGCCACAAGAGAGGTTCAAAACGGACAAAGTAGCTGATTGAGTTGAGCATTTTTTCAACCCTTTTTGAGGAACTTAAAATTGCTTTGATTTTTAGCAGATTGTTAAATTAGCCAATTAAGAAACGAGATGCTGAACACGGCAATGAAATGCTTTAAAATAGACAGAGAAGATTCAATTAGAAAAAAAAAGATTTTAAAATATTAAAAGAAAATCAGAAGTGAATTTAATATAAACGATCACAATGTAAACAGCCAACAGTCCAAAAATTCAAAATGCCACAAAATTCATTAAAATGTAAACAAAGTAATTGTAATTAAATGAACACAATGTGGACCCATTACGACAGCCAGCCCAAGTAAACCCAAACAAAACCCGCACGACCTATCGACAAGAAAGTTTAAAGAGTTTGTGCTTTAACGAAGTATATTAGGGCTAAGTTCACATAACAAGTTAATAATTAACTTTGCCGTTGCACAAAGTGACAATGGAGAACACTTTATTTTGTTAATTAAGACTGCAAATTGAATGAAGGAAAGGTTCATAAGTTCAAAGGAATAAATGGAAACAAAATAATTTATACAATTATTAAATTTATCCGACTTATGTTATGAAAAAGTTATCTATCTGAAAGAAATATATTCTTAAATAGTTATACTATGCTTCTTACAAAAATATGCTTAAAGAAAATACATAATATATTTAAACCAAATTTATAAGTTATTCCATTGAACATTTTTTGTTTGCAAAAAGATATATTTTGAGTAATTAGTTCAAAATGTTGAGAAATTTTTGTTGTCAAATTATAAAATGTGCACCAAAGTGAATATTCCTAGAAGTCTTCCACAAAATTATGTATAAAAGGTCCAAATTAGAGCTTTTTTTAAAAAATAAAAGAAAGAAACTCAAAAATTAGTCCATTTCCATCATATTTATTCATATTTGAAAAATATATAAAAAAATCTTAAATTAAATAAACCTTCCAATTAAGTAAAAAAAAAGATATATTTCAAAATTAACTTTTGTATTTCCGCTAAAAATCGAATTGGATTTTGGTTTTAAAAATATATTTTCAAGGGCAAATTTGCATAACCAAGTGCAGAAGGACAAATCTGGCGGTTGGTAGCCAACAAAAATGTCTTTTTTTTTTTTGCTTTTTGTTTGTTCTCATTTAATGCTATTTTTGTGAAACCCGCAATTATGTGAGGCACAAATAATGCATGGCTCATTTGCAGCTGCACCTGAAGGCTTATTAAAATCAACGAGTTGGCTTTTTGCCCCCTAACAATATATCGTCTATGCAAATATGTTGGCCAAAAAGGTTCTGTGTGTCTCTTCCTGTTGACAAGCAGCCGTTACAAGAACAAGAACAACAACAACAACAACCAGCCAGAAATGATGATGCCACAAGTCAGAGGAGCAACAAACCGGTCGAGCAGTTGGCATATTCGATTTGCGTCAAAATCGTCGGTTGTCGGTGCCGGGTGCCCGTTGCCCGATGTCCGGACATGAATGCGCACCACACCCGGCAACCACACGGCCCACCCCCTCCCCACCCACACCCCCCACCATGGCACGGACACACAAAGCCAAGTGTTGGCAACATCCGACGTGTGGAGGGACCGCACTGTGCAGTCATGTAAATATGATGCATGCCACTGTCCCAATCCCTGTCCCTGTCCCTGTCTCTGTCTCAAGTCCCTTTCTCTGTCTCTTTCTCTGTCTATGTTTCCCCCTCCCCTCGACCGTTGCTGTTTTGTGTGTCTGCTGCATGCGAAATAATTATTAATAATAAAAACAAACGTGCCATGTTGTTGTAGTCGCCGTTGTCGTTGTCGTTGTCCTCGCTGATGCACTTCCGCTGGCCGTAGTGACGGGCGTAGGTAATTAACACACAACGGGGGGTGCCTGGTTCTGGGTTGCTCGAAGGGGGGGAGAGGGGGAAGGGATGGCATTGAATGATACTAGAGCGACTGAAGTCAGTCAGCCAAAGTGGCCATTGGCGGCAACAGGGAGCCGAAGGCAGCTAAAACAGTGCGACAATTGAAAACTTTGCTCTTAAGTGTTTTCTATGCCCTACCCACAAATGGGGCATAGGCAGTAAATGATGTTGTTTCTCAGTTGACTAACTAAATTATATAAATATTATATAGGATATTCTCAGCAATAAGATCAACCTGATATCCTGTCTCACTCACCTGTCAATTTAAATAAAAAAAGTAACTTGGCTCTTTGAATATTTTAACAAGTAGATCGCATTTCAGCGTTGCCATGTCGAGAATTCGCTGCCAGCTGGGTAAAAGATAAAATAACAATATTGCCAGCTTGTTAGTCATTCGAGGTTTGGCAATATTCTCAAATAATTCATAGTTTGTTAGGACAATCAGTCACTCAATCAATCAGTTAGTTAGTCGTCAGACTGTCAATCAGTCAGTCAGTCCGACACTCAGTTGGTTAGTCAGTCAATCAGTCAGACAGTCAGTCAGTCAGTCAGTCAGTTAGCCAGTCAGTCAATCAGTCCGTCAGTCAGTCCGTCAGTCCGACACTCAGTGGGTCAGTCAATCAGTCAGACAGTCAACCAGTCAGACTGTCAGTCGGACAGTCAGTCAGTCAGTCAATCAATCAGTCAGTCAGTCAGTTAGTCAGTCACTCAATCAGTCAGTTACCCAGTCAGTCAGTCAGTCAATCAGTCCGTCAGTCAGTCAGTCAATCAGTCAGACAGTCAGACAGTCAGTCAGTTAGCCAGTCAGTCAGTCAGTCAGTCACTCACTCAATCAGTCAGTTAGCCAGTCAGTCAATCAATCAATCAGTGATGGTTGATACTTATAAACATAAATCACAGCTATGATTAGACTAATGCAGCTTTAGCCTACCCTCACCCCTTAACAGATGTAGAGTATATACAAATGTGCACAGGTAAACCTCTTCCAGTGTTTTACCTTTTCAACTGCAACTGTCCACATGTTTTATTGCTTTGTGTTATGTGAAATTAATTGAATTTCTAGTGTATAAAGGTTTCGTTGTCGTTGAAATGGCTTTTGTTGAGAAATGTTTTTTGTGTTTGTCATTTCAATTGTTGCTCGTTTTTGGGATTTTATTTTTGTCGTACTTGACTTTGGCAGTGCGCTAATTATGACATTTTTCTCTCGAGCAATTACTGCCAAATGCTCGAGAGCACATTCAACATTAAGTAGCCAATCCGCCCACCCCCCTCTCTTCCGCCCAGTAGCTTTTCCCCCTTGCCCCTTGCCAACTGCTCTGCCTAGCCGTTAATTCACTTTTCATTAGAAATTAAATTAAATGATTATTTTTAAACTCGATTTGCAAAATTATATCTCGTGGCTTTGGCATTAATTGTTGCAGCTGATGAACGACTGTGCATGATATATGCTCACACACACACATATATATGTGCTAATGTGTGTGTATACCTATTTTTATATAACTTTTATTTATGTTTGAAAACTTGGCACAATTTTTCCCGCAGCCAAATTGCAGCATGACGCAATTGACACAGCGCGACGAGCGCTTTGAATTTTCTCGCGGTTTTCTTTTGCTCTTTTTGAATTCTGCGTTTTCTTTTCTTTTTTTTTTTTTTGTTGATAGTTTTTCTTTCGGGGCTTGTCTTCTGCTGTGAGATTTTTGTTCAAATTGTTGGCAGGCGAATTGCCAACTAAATGTGCAGCAACAAATTAGACGCTGTGTTCATTATACTGCAGTTATTTCGCAGGCATTTTAATTACTTGCAAATTAATGGCGCATATTGCGTATACGACGCGTTGACCACTAAAAGAAAAATAAATAAATTCTATTACTTGACGCACACGTAATGATTGCAACAAATCAAACGATTAAAAGAATATTACTCATTATTATGCGAATGGCTATCATAAATATATTTCAAGCCATTTTTTCACCGCCAATCATCATCATCTTCGTGATGATCATGAACGTGTGTTTATTAAATAATTCGAATACGAGCCAACTTATCTGTGAAAAGCAACTACAACATTTTTGTGCATAAACAAAAACACGAGGCAATTGGCAATTGCCAATTGGCCGTTTCTGCCCGGTGAATAGCTATTTGTTATAACCATAACGAAATCAGGAAGCGAATTAATTGGCGAATAATATTATTCCAAAAAATAGTTTAAAATTAGATAAATAAATAGATAAATTCAAACAAAAAAATAGAATGCCTAAGACATTTTTCTTTTACTTTATCAGAAAGTGAAATAATCTCGAATATGGAATAAACTTTTTAATGCATAAAAATGCTTTGAATGTAAAGTTTTTATTTTTCAAATAATAATAATAAATACGTAATACTTTAATCATTAATATTATTAAAATATTAAAAAAAAATATCTTTAGACTTTCTTTGTTCTGAGCTTGACACTTTTTTTTTCTTCAATTTTTTAAAAACTTTGTTTCATTTTTTTAAAAAAGTTGATTATCTTTCTGAAAACCCGCACTAAATATATTTTATTCATTCTAATTTCCATTTTATTTCTATTCTTTTTATTCTAATCCATATTATTATTATTATTAAAATTAAAATATATACATATATATTTAACGGAGGTATTTTGTTCTAATACACCACTTTAGAAAAAGTTAAAGTTAAAACTACAATTTTGGCTTATATTACATTTTATGCACTCATTTCATGCACATTCACTACTTCGAAAATCGTGCCAGTTTATATTGACTGTTATTTTCGCCAGACTCGAACAATTTATAACTCATCTCAAGTGTTATAAATCTGAGAAAGGAAAAAGAAAACCAAACCCAGCGAAATAGAGATAACAAACGCGCTGCGGCACTGGGCATATGCTGCTTGGTCAAGGCAAAGACTATTATTGAATTTTTTATTTTGCATTGCGAGTTGATACACACACACACACACACACACACACACACACGCACACAGAATACACACGTATATGGGATAGATGTTGAGCCAAAAATTACAAACTCAGCTGAAAATGATGGCACGAAAATGTTCAATGAACGCCAAATATTGTCGAGTGCGAGCCGCACTTGAGCATTTCGCCCGAGAAGTGAAGGTGCGCGGCCTGAGAAGCGCAGAGAAAGGCGCAGAGATATATGTAGCCATTGAGTGGGGGGAAAGGCCACTCGAGAAACGGCGCGCAAATTTGTTGCCAACTTTTGCGGGAAAAAGAAACGCCTGATATATGCTGTATGTGTGTGTGTGTGTGTGTGTGGGTGTATGTGTGTGTGTGTGTGTGTGGCGCACTAATTTGCTGCCGTCGCGCTGCTGCTTGGCGTTTATTGTGCGCAACATTTTTGCATATTTATTTTGGCTATGGTTGTTGGTTTTTGTGAAGAGGTGGAGAAAGCATCGAAAGAAGGACTATGCAAGGACAAATGTACGAAGGGGACATAGGTTTTTTTTTCTACCCCGAACCCGATGAAAATGGCTAAAAAGGGTATAATGCGATTGAGCAAATGTATGTAACAGGCAGAAGGAAGCATCTCAGACCCTATAAAGTGCGTAGATTCTTGGTCAGCAGCTATAACCGAGTCGATCCATGTTAATTCTTCAGTTTTTTGGTCCGTCCTTCCGTCTGCATTATTGGAGTTTTTTAGTTTTATAACCGCTGAAAAATTAGAATTGGGAATCGATATTTGTGTCTGAACAACAGGGTAAATAATAGTAGAAAGTTATGCTATATAACAAAAATTTAAGATATTTATATATATATCTATATAAAAATTGGAATGATTGACAGACAAACTAAAGAAGCTTTATAGGTTTGGTATAAAGGCATTAAAAAATAAAACTAAAGATTAAATGCATATATATTTTACAAAAACTCTCATATATACTTTTACATATACATTTAATATATATACTAACAGTCTTATAAATATTTTCCAATTTATTTCCCACAGAAGAATATAAATAAATAATAAAATTCATTTATATTTTTGAATATAGCTATATTCTTATAAATGTTTTCCAATTAGTTTTTAACAAAAGCAAAGCCAAAACAAATGAAACCTTTTAACATTCTTCTGCAATGTTTTAACAATAAAGCGCTCAGCTTTATTATGGCTCTCTGACCGCTCATGAACTTTGACCATAAACAAAGACATCTTTCAGCTGCTCTATACACACGCTGTGTGTGTATATGTATGTGCATTTATATATATACTCTTTTATTTGCTGCACATTGTTGTGCTAGCATATTATTTTTGGTATTATTAGTTGGTGGAGGCATGTTTAATGCGCTTATCGGGCACAGCAGCCACAATGGCAATAAATGAACTTTATTTTGTCATTAAATTGACAACAGAATGGCCGCAAAATCCGCTTACAAGCGCCTCGCAATGCACTCGAACAAAATAACATTATTTGAATTAATTGAATCAACACAGAGCTTGCAATGAATTTCTAATGCATACTCAAAATAAATTATATTCAAAATTATTGTTAAACATACACATACACACACGTACACACACATGTATGCAAAAAGTTAATTATGCGCAAATCGAAACCAAATGTTTTCGATCAACCAAATGGACAACATGTCGAACAAAATTAACACTAATGAAACAAATGTAAATCAAGCCAAAAACTGAAACACGACGCGCATTAACGCATCTCAAACTCGGAATGAGCAACAAAAAATAATAGAATAGTTCTTGTTAAGGGATTTAGAAAACGATATACCCTGTATATTATACTATATATTCCTGTATAAATATTCTCAGGAATACAAAAATAAATATCTGTGATACTTTAAGACCCAGAGAAGAAATTAAGAAGTTTTTGCTCAATTCAATAGCAAATCTTTAGAAACTTCAAGTTCGATAGAATTGAGCAATTATTTCCTGATATTCGAACAAACAAGACTGGGCATCTATATTGTGACCTGGTGACCTGCCAAAGGCAAATTCATAGAGACAGTTCTCGCTCTCGACCATATGAATTCTGTCCCAAGCATAAAGTACAAGAAATAGACTCTTCTGCGTAAATGGTTACATTATGATGTTAAAGCCACCTTTCGCTAGCTGCCACAACACATTTGCCCAACTTTATTATGCCCACTTGGCACATTTGATGGCAACAGGGTATAAAAAACAAACGCAACCGGCGACGTGCAGGGGTAAGGACACGCTCCATTTAATGGCCAACTGTCCATTTGCCATCAAATACATGCTGCGGCAGGGGCAGGCGGGCGGGCGGGGGGAGGGAGTGCAAGAAGAATAAGAAGAAAATATACATAAATTCACATCAATATAAAATACGAAAACATTTCAAGTGCTCGCTAAAGCAAATGGCTAACAAATTATTTTTAAATATTAATCAGATTTCAGGCAATCATTTTTTCTGTTGTTTTCTCCGGTTTTTCCTCCCCTCCTGTTGCGCATCACTTGGAATAAATTGTACTACATTTGCAAATCAATAAAAGGAAATTTTGTAGCGCTAATTTGCTGTCTGTTTGGCTTCGCGCCTTTCTAAGTGCCACGCTGCGTATGAGCAATGCGCGATATCTGGCGATAGAGCAGTAGCTGATCTTGATCTATGCCAGCCGATGCGAGAGCCAATAAAATCAGGCAAATACTACGATCAGATATAGCTCCATAAGTGCTACACGGCTGACTTTTCAGCGGGCAGCTGATTCAGCGGCACAATGGGCAGCGCGGGGGTTGCGGGGGGCTGCGAAGCAGACGCTAACGCAGACACAAAAGCAGACGCCGCGTCGACGACGACGATGCTCAACGTAGGTACTTTGCAATCGGTTGTCAACGACTGCACAATACTCTATTCACAATTTTCATAGCGAGTCGCTTGAGTTGCGCCAGGGGCCAAGAGAGTCTGACCGCTAAGGTTCGAACCTTCGCTTGAGTTGCACAATGGGCTGAACGTCTGATCACAAATTCAAGGGCTCGAACCAGCGACTTTTAAAATTAAAATGGACATTTCTTTAGCTGCCTCTTTGCGGGCATGGTTAAAAACTCTCAACACTTTTTGTAGGACAAATATACTAAACGAAAATATATATTGCCTCAATATGCCCTCTTTTCCTTCACGAACAGAGCATTAAAAGTAGAATGAACGCAAGAAAAAAATAGAGCCGAAAAAAAATAAGAGAGCAAAATATATTGCCAAAAAGGCAAAGTAATTGTGAATCGTAAAACTCGCACAGGCATATAAATGCCATACAAAATAGCTACCCCAAAGGCAAACAATTTTATGTTGCGTATTTCAGAGGGACGTTTCGAAATATTCAAGAGTCAATCGCGTTCGCTGCCGCTCACAGTTAATTAGCAGGCAGTTTAGCCACTTGGCAAATATTTGACATGAGAATGGAACCACAATATTGCAAACGGGCAACGTTAGTTTCATACAACATTTCATTTGACCAGCTGAGCTTAAGTAGAACTACATTTTTATCAAATATCTTTATCCAACTTTACAGCTATCGATAGCATTGATAACTATTTGCAACTATTTCGATAACTATCGATGGGCACCCCACATAAAAAGCAATTGTGATTACAAGTTTGAGTTTGATTCGGATTGAAGCCTAAGCAAGAGCTATTTTTGATTAGAACTTTTACTATTCTCGATAGGTATCAATAAGCATTAACTATCGATACCTATCGATATGTACAATACGAAATAAATTTGCCAGAAAAGATATAAAAATATTTATCTATTTATCGTTCATTTTATTATTACGCATTAACATATATTATAAAATATCGACCTGGTCGATTACTATCGATAGGCGGCAACAGCAATCGATTGTGGCTGTAGCCTAAAGAGGGTTTGTCATGATCTTTAGCTATTCATGCTATTAAAATAATCTTTCGTTTTAGTAAAATCTCTTTTTTATATTTTATACCTTTTACTGACATCGATAGGTATCAATTAACACTATTAATCGATAGCTATCGATAGCCATAATAAGAAATGATTTTGACATAAATTAAATGTACATATTTATCTCTTATTTATTTATAACTCATAAGCTGCCCCTCGCACTTCGATAGTATATTTTTAATTTATTAATAGCTTTTACTCTCCCATTGTGTGCGTGTGTTTGACTGTGTGTGTGCTTGTGTGCGCTTGTGTGTGTGTGTGTGTGTGTGTGTGACAGCCGTGTGAACGCCTTGGCCCCTTGTCAGATGTTGACGCGTCGTGCTGCTGCTGATGCTGGCGATGATTAGCAGCGAAACGACCCGACACATTACGCATACGCACAGTTGACTAGCCGTACGTCTGGCCTCCCCCCCTACCCCTCCCCATCTTCCTCTTCCTCGGGCCGTGTGAGTTAATTGACGGCAAGTGCACTTCAAGTTACTTTTATATAATTGCACACAAGCGCAATTAAACAGCTTGGCACAAGGCGACATTAATGCTGGACGCCAGACAGCTGCCAGCCAGGATATGGGCCACCTTTGACTAGTTCTCTCCCTCCCCCTCTCTCTCCCTTCACACTCCCTATCCCCGTCGCCGGCTGGCATCTTTTGGCTGGCGTTTGTCTTCGTTCATTGCGCCATAAAAGTCGTAAATTGTAAACGCTTTGTAGGTCATTGCTGCCGTGCTCCGCCAGCAGCAGCTCCCATGATCCCGGCTGAACTTTTGCAGCACTCAAGCGGCCCTCTATAGCCCCTCACACCACCCACAGGCGCCCCCCTCGCCCTGCTCGTCACACTCTTTTGTATGTAACAAAGCAAAAATTTATGCGCTTCACTGGCCGGTCAGCCAAATGGCGCCAAAGTTCAAAGCTCGAACCGGCTGCAGTTGTTGCAGGATGAGTGACACGAGGAGGAGGAGGAGGAGGAGGAGCAGCAGCCACTCAGTGGCTGGACAAGCTCGGAGATAGTATGTCTCGCATCGCAGGATGCCTCGTTTATGGCTCTGGCTTCGGTGCGGTCATTTGTTGTTGATGGAATTTGCCGCTGGTTGCAATTTTATTGCAAATTGTTTGCAACCCAATTATTTTTTTTCTTTTATTTTCATTTTTTTTGTGGCCATGCAAAATGCAGAGCATGTCCTCAAAAGGTTGGCGGCAACCGAACTGGCATTGACTATAAAATAAAATGTTGCTGCAGTGCAGCGAGCTTGGCAACGAGCCTACAATGGCAGCCAGGCGAGGGTACGGCCACGCATAACCCGTAAGTGGCAAAGTTGCATACGTGACGTGGCACGTGCTGTTGCCTGCAACTCAAGCGAGGGTCGAGCCTAAGGTTGCAGCAAATTATTAAAAACAAAATACTGCCCGGAGTATATTTGCCTAAAGTAATCAAAAGTGCTTCATCCGAAAGAAATTTTGGCAACATCGTAGAGAAATAGAGTGCGTATCACTCCTTTATCTTCTTAAGCGACAGTTAGGCGATAATTATTATAAATCATCGTTCATCCAACGATATCCCAAAGACAGCGATCGTTTCTAGTCTTAGATTAATATAGTGCCTACAACGAATGGAGTGTGCGCTAGATACTATAAATCGTTATACAAATTGTATATACATTGTATCGCCCATTTATCGTATTTGTATCACCCAGACGATACATTATTATGGTCTCGCCAGGCCATTAGCAAAGTCTCCCAGGCGAAACACATTGCCAATTCCCCCAAAATATCACAAAAGTTAAGCAAATATAATTGCGAAGATAAGAAGGCGATAAAAAGGCGTATCGCCTTCTTATCTTCCAGGCAACATCCGTCACATCTCTTAATATATGCCTATATATATATACTCTAAAGTCAATAAATTTCCTATTTGCCAGAAGTGTTAAAAGGTTAGACATGGCAGGCACATGGAAGATAAAAAGGCGATAACTAGCTAACCTTACGATACTTTTAGAAATATCTCGGCCATTTTGGAATTTTATACAATTTTTGACTCGTACTAAAACCCAAATTTTGACCCAATCGACCAAAAAGCAAAGTTTTTGCTCAAAATCGGGATCGGTTCGAAAATCAAAACTTCTTTGAACAATTTCTTTCAATTTATAATTTAAACTGCACATATTATTCACAAGCTAAAACTGCATATCACGCTTATCATTTATCACGAAGATTAACCCCCGCCCCCTGCCTCATCTTCACCTTAGCTTTACAAGTAATTTACAAGATATTTCTCAAGCGCATCAGCAGCTCATTCAAAACTTGAAAATGTATTCATGCCGCTGCCCTCGCCCCCCACACACACACACACACACGCACACACACTTGCCTAGGTATTTATTGAAATGCATGGCATGCATATGCCAAAAACAATGCGGAGATTTGCACACACAAACACACACACGCAGACACAAACTAACACACACATAGAAGCAGAGACATGTCAAATTTACAGAAAATTTGAATATGCCGCACAATGCAAGCGTCGAGTGTTTTGTTCTGTTTGGATTTATTGTTATATTTGGATATGGGTACATATGTATATGCACACATAGTATATTATATAAATACATGTGTTTGGTATCTATAGCTGCCCCTCGAGCATTGCTAAAAGCATTAGCTGCGTGTTGCACACACGCACACACACACACACACACACACACACACATATTCGGCACATGTGTGTGCGTGAAAACAAAACAAAAGTTTGCAATTAATTTGGCAAACATTGCTGCATAATAATTTTTTGATTTTTTTATTTTTGCCGTCGCCACTGCGGCAATTGACTAAATCCGTGGCAATTGGCAATTATACAAATTTCGCGCATAGACAATTGCAAATGCCAGACGTAAATAGATTGTAAGCAGTGTGCACTAGGTTAGGGTTGACACATTTGCTGCGGCATGCGTGCGAAAGAGACGGACTGAGCTAGTAATTCGGACTGTGATTGATGAGCCGTTAGACTCCAATGATGTGCCCACTGACAGGCAACAAATGATTCATCTGCGGGGCCAAAGTATGTAGCTGTCCCACACACACACACACACACACACATACGCATGCCATGGGTTATGTGAACTTTAACTGTGCAGAGCATTTACATTTGAGCTTTAAGCTTAAAGCGGCAGACAAATGCATGCAAATAAATAACTGTTATAATGCTCACCGATAAAAGGAGAGCGAGTGAGAGAGTTGCAGCGTGTGTGTGCGACAGCAGCCATCAGCTCGTAAAACTATCAAAGCGCAGTCGGCGTCAACGTTGACTGCGCTAATGGCAGCGCGCTAAAATATTTACCAAAACCCAACACAACGACACATTATCCATGGGAGCTGCAGGTGTCACTACAACATGGCGCGCACGCACACTCGCACGCTCCTACGCATATGCATGTGTGTCTGTGTGTGTGTGTGTGTGTGTGTACAAGGAATCACCTTTGCGCGCATTCCATAACAAATCCCGCGATACAAATCCGCATAACTTCAAACGTTGCCGACGTCGACGTCGTTTATTTGTATAAAATTAGTTTATGACGCGCTAATACAAAAGGCGCACAGCCGCAACACACAGACACACGCACACAGACACTTTAAAAGCGCTCTGTGCGCAAAGTTTATTATTTTAATAATTCTTTATATTTTGGCGGCTCTTTGACGCACAACAACAGGGCCAGGCAGACTGCACTGTATGAATCGAGCATGGCAACTATTTGGCCAAGTGGTTAACCACAAATTTACAGACAAAAACTAAATGCATGCCAGCGTTTTGTTTACATTTGTAGTTGTTGTTGTTGTTCTTCTTTCAACATGTGTGCGTGTGCGTTATTAATTGCAATAAATGATGCCGAATGTGGGCGTATTTGGTTTTTAGCTCTTTTGGCATCTGTTTGTAACGTGCCATTCAAAATGACACTCAAGCGCCATCTGGCGTATTTGTGCGCAGACCATGCACAAGCGATAGTTGCGCGCGCTGCGCTATCGATAGTTGCGAGTTTTAAATTTAACCTTGCTTAAAATTCTTCAATTTTAGAATAATTTATTAATAATGACAGTTAGCTACTCTAATAATAATACATTTATTTCAAATACAATTTGGAGCACTTGTTTTTGATCATCAGCAATAATTGATGCCGAATGTGGGCGTACTTGGTTTTTAGCTCTTTTGGCATCTGTTTGTAACGTGCCGTTCAAAACGACACTCAAGCGCCATCTGGCGCATTTGTGCGCAGACCATGCAAAAGCGATAGTTGCGTGCGCCGCGCTATCGATAGTTGCGAGTTTTCAATTTTACCTTGCTTAAAGTTCTTCAATTTTAGAAAAATGCATAAATAATGACAGTTAGCTACTCTAATAATAATGCATTTATTTGAAATACAATTTGGAACACTTGTTTTTGATCATCAGCTTAACCTTAAATCAACTGAATATGTGACACGGCGCCACATCCTCGATTTCCTGCCCGTCCAGCGTTTTTATTTGGCATTCGCATAGAAAATGCACAATTTTCCGTTCCGCCTGCCGTCGCTGCTCCGGGCCCAGGCCATCGAGCAGCATTTGCACCTTGCTCAACAGGCTCGTGGTTGTTGCTTGCGCCGGCGTGTTGGCCGCCTGCTGCAGCGCTTGCAGGCAATCCTTGGACTGCTGCAGCACAGTCTCCATGTTGGAGATGACGGTGCCCATTAGCTTCTCGGCGCTGGGCACAAGTTGATCGTCCGTCAGGACGCTCTCCATCAAAGTTGTTGAATCGCCAGTAAGTTCTTCTGTAAGGTTCTCCTCCTCTTCGTCCTCTTCCTGCTCCTCCTCCTCCTCCTCCTGCAGCATGACAGGCATGGTGCTGGTGCTTACGTGCATCTGCTGCGCATCTAGAGATTCTGTGTGTGGTTCCAATAATTCATGTTCTTCGAGAGGCATTTCCATTTGCACATAGTCCATATGCGCCTTCTGTTCCGCCTCGCTGATCACCTCGAAATCATGCTGATCCTCGTACTGCAGCTCATCCTCCAGCTCGTCGTTGTCGTTGTCCGTGCTGTATGGATAATCCGCGCCCCAGATGTGCTCGCCCGCTGCCGGGCTAAGGCTCTCGATTGTCTGCTTCGGCTGGCAGCTTGGCAGGGAGGTTTTGGGCGGCCGGCCGCGTTTCTTGATATTCTCAATTATCAAGGGCACGCCCTTGCGGAAATGCCGGCCCAGAAAGAGCAGATCGTTGAAATAACGCCAGGTGATGGGCGCCGCCGGATTGATTTGATTATTGCGATATTCGCGGGCGAAACGATCGCGCAGCTTCTTCCAGCGATTGTAGCAGAGTTCCTCTAAAAAGCAAATGCTTAATTATATATGTAAGCTCATGCTAATCCCGACCAGCTTACCGGACACACTCAGGCTCTCGGAGATGGCGCGCCAGGCATCATTTTTGGCCGACAGATTCTTGGAAATGCGTATTTTGTGTCTATCGTAGAGCACCGGATGCAGTTTGACCAGCTCGATGAGCTGCTGGCACAGCACAATATCGCCGGGGTCCCCCTCGTAATCCTCGTCGCGCTGCTTCTTCTCCTGCTCCTCCGGGCGGATGCGGCGCGGCTTCCTGTGCCTCGGCTCGAATTTCATGCCGTCGAGACTCTCGTGCTTCACCAGACCGTGTTTGTAGTGATCCTTGAGGAAGAGCAGGCGCGGAAACATGTCCCAGTAGGTAGGGCTGTCCGGGTTCTCCTGGAACCGTCGGAATTCCTTGCCAAACCGATCGCGTATGCTCTTCCAGCGCGTAATGCAGGCCCGTTCGCTGGCGCCCATTTTTATTGATATGGTTTTCCAGGCGGCGTCCTTGTTGGCCGCATTTTTGGCACTGCGCGCGCTGTCCTTGTCGTAGAGTATCGGATATTTTTCTATCAATCTAATTAACTCTACGTCGTTCATTTGTTTGTTATTAGGTAAAAAACATTAAAAAAAAATTAAAAAACTGCTTTTATTTATTTACTATTTTGCTCATAAGAGAACAACTCTGCTTTAACCAGGGCTGCAACTGGAAATCGATATTAAATGCATCACGGCCTTTATTCTTGTAATGCCGATACTTCCATCGCTATGAAGTAAAATCGCGATAGCTGGCCACACACAAGTACCAAGTACCTGGCCACATGGATACGCGTAGTGCATATTTCTGCTATTTTTATTATAAATAAATATAAATAAATGCACTAAGTAAAATAAAAACAGAAGAAAACACGGCAACTGAAGTGTGAAAATTGCAACAAAATTGCTAGACCAGCGAGCGTGAGTGTTGGTTGGTGTGTCGGCTTGTGTGTGTGTGTGTGTGTGTTGGAATTTGCAAGTGTGTGTTCGGAGATCAGCCAAAAAAAGCCGACATCAGCGTACGGGCACAAAAACAGCAACCGCTGCGCCCATTTTTTGTTGTTGATTCATTAAATACGCTACACACACGCATACAAACCAAGGCGACAGCGAAAAGCACAGTCAACGCGTGTGTGTGTGTATATTTCTTTTCAACTCATATGTATGCATGTACGAATGCCCATGTGTTGGTGAGTTGGAGCAGCCAGTCCAGCAATCTCCCCCATAATAAGTAGCCGACTCTCACACCAACACAAACGCATTAGCAGCAGCAGAAGCAGCGACTGCGACAACGGCAGCAGCAGCAGCAGCAGTAGCAAAGAAACAGTTACCGCACGAAAGAGCGCCGCATTCACAGCCGGAGCGGCAAAGGCAACGTCATAAATTTGTCATCGCTTTTGGTTATTTTCAAATTAGGCACATTTATATTTGAAATCGACTTGAGTAAAGAAAAAATCAAACATATTTATTCACGATGATATTGCTGGAAATCAATAATCGCATTATTGAGGAAACGCTCCTGGTCAAATACCGCAATGCACAGGCTGGGTAAGTCTTCTTCTTTCACTTCTTCTGCGCTGTCTCATTCGCTCTAACTGTTAAATTGCCCCCATTTTTATTTTATTTTTATCTATTCTCTTGCGTTGGCCCTTGTTATCAACTTTCGTTGCGATTATCAGTATTACACACACACACACACACACACACACATGCGGATAACGGAGCCTTAAAAATCGGGTGTAGTTCAAACTTGGAGTACACTCATGCACTCGAATCTGTGAGTGTGTGCGTGTGAGTAATGTTTGTGTATTCTCCCCCTTCTCCCATGGCCACCCGCGCAGCATTTGTTAATTCATTTAACTCATTTATCGCATCATTGTGCACAATCCCCAGCTCTGTTATACGTTATACACCTCACACACATACACACACAAGAACAGACATGCACTTGAGTCATCGTCGCAATCACAGAAATGCCTTTTTGGGCGCCGGCTGCCAAAGCAAAACAAACTACTCGATGGAGCCAAAGTGGCATATTTCGGGATCAATCCTGATTTGTGTCTCAAATGCTCCCATATTAATAAATGGACGAACGGCATCCTGTTTAATCGCTCATATTAAAACAGATGACTTGTGTTTGTGTACAGTTGATCGAATCTGTTATACTCTGTGGAGTCAAAGTGGCATATTTTGGGACTTTAACCTAGTCTATGTCTCAAATGCTCCCAAATCAATAAATAGACGAACGGCATCCTGTTTAATCCCTTATATTAAAACAGATGACTTGTGTTTGAATACAGTTGTTCCAATATGTTATACTCTGTGGAGTCAAAGTGGCATATTCTGGGAATATATCCCAATTTGTGTCTCAAATGCTCCAAAACTAACAAAAAGACGAACGGCATCCTGTTTAATCCCTCATATTAAAACAGATGACTTGTGTTTGTGTACAATTGATCCAATCTGTTATACTCTGTGGAGTCAAAGTGGCATATTTTTGGACTTTAAACCGAATTTGTGTCTCAAATGCTCCAAAACTAACTAAAAGACGAACGGCATCCTGTTTAATCCCTCATATTAAAACAGATGACTTGTGTTTGTGTACAGTTGATCCAATCTGTTATACTCTGTGGAGTCAAAGTGGCATATTTTTGGACTTTAACCGAATTTGTGTCTCAAATGCTCCAAAACTAACAAAAAGACGAACGGCATCCTGTTTAATCCCTCATATTAAAGCAGATGACTTGTGTTTGTGTACAGTTGCTCCAATCTGTTATACTCTGTGGAGTCAAAGTGGCATATTTTGGGTAAAATATCCCCATCTGTGTCTCAAATGCTCCCATATCAATAAATAGACGAACGGCATCCTGTTTAATCCCTCATATTAAAACAGATGACTTGTGTTTGTGTACAGTTGATCCAATCTGTTATACTCTGTGGTGCCAAACTGGCATACTCGCAATTTATGTCTCATATACACTCCAATAAAATTGTTAAACGAACAGCACTCTGTATAATGCTCTTCATTTAAGCAGTTGCTTAAAACTGTTATACGCTGCTATTTTTCCTGCCTAATATATCGCAAGGAGAGTTCAACTAAAGTGGCATACTTTACAATTATTTCTAAACTGTGTAGACCTGCTTAGAACTCTTTATTAAAATTGCAAATCTAGTTCGCAGGCATGAAAGGAATTTAATTAATAAAATGTTTCCAATATAAAACCAGCCTCATTAATCATACAATATTTCTGGTGTGTGTACTATAATCAAGCTGGCTTGCGAGCGATAAGATATTGAATGGGGAAAAGTAAACTGTTTATTAATGTGTTTTTTTTTTTTTCTTTGCGTATTACTTTACAGACTCAAACCAGAATCGATAGATATACGAATAGCAGACTTCGATGGGGTGCTATATCATATGTCCAATGTGAATGGTGATAAAACAAAAGTGCGGGTGCGTATTCTATTGAGTTGTTTCTCTTTTAATTTTCACTATTAATTAACAAAACATATTTTATAATATTCAATAGATAAGCATTTCGCTTAAGTTCTACAAACAGCTACAGGAACATGGCGCCGATGAGCTGCTGAAACGGGAATATGGAAGTCTGCTGACCGATACGGAAGAAGGTGAAAATATAAATAAAATCGTTATATAACAATATTTCAATTGGTTTTCTTTTATTTGCAGGTTACAATGTTTCTGTACTTATTAATCTAGATGATATACCCGCGGACTGGGAGCAGATTGCAAAGAGAATTGGACTGCTGAAGCGCAATTGTTTTGCCTCGGTGTTCGAGAAATATTTCGACTTTCAGGAACAGGGCGAAGAGACCCAAAAGAGAGCAGTCATCAACTATCGCAACGATGAGACGCTGTAAGCCCCATTTACACAAATTACCTAGAACGTTTTATATATTAACCTTGGTCCTTATCCACAGCTATGTGGAGGCAAAGCCTGATCGCGTCACCGTTGTGTTCAGCACCATCTTCAGGGACGAGGACGATGTAATCATTGGCAAGGTATTCATGCAGGAATTGAGGGAGGGACGACGTGCATCCCATACAGCGCCACAAGTGCTCTTCTCGCACCGCGAGCCACCCTTGGAATTGGCCAACACCGATGCCAGAGTGGGCGACAACATTGGATATGTTACATTCGGTACGTAATTCCTTGGATCACTGAAATATCGTCTTTCTTATGGAGTCAAAGTGGCATATTTTGGAGTCCTTTTTCGATTTGTGTCTCAAATGCTCCGAGATTATTTTATAGACGAACGGCATTCTGCTTAATTCTTCATATTTAAGCAGTTACTTGTTTCGTGTACAGTTATTTTAATCTGTTATACTCTGCGGAGTCAAAGTGGCATACTCTAGGAACATATCCCAATTTGTGTCTCAAATGCTCCAAAACTAACTAAAATACGAACGGCATCCTGTTTAATCCCTCATATTATAACAGATGACTTGTGTTTGTGTACAGCTGATCCAATCTGTTATACTCTGTGGAGTCAAAGTGGCATATTCTGGGAATATATACAAATTTGTGTCTCAAATGCTCCAAAACTAACAAAAAGACGAACGGCATCCTGTTTAATCCCTCATATTAAAACAGATGACTTGTGTTTGTGTACAGTTGATCCAATCTGTTATACTCTGTGGAGTCAAAGTGGCATATTTTGGGAATATATCCCAATTTGTGTCTCAAATGCTCCAAAACTAACAAAAAGTCGAACGGCATCCTGTTTAATCCCTCATATTATAACAGATGACTTGTGTTTGTGTACAGCTGATCCAATCTGTTATACTCTGTGGAGTCAGAGTGGCATATTTTGGGAATATTTAACAAATTTGTGTCTCAAATGCTCCAAATATTATATTTTTTACATATTCTGATATAAATAATAAATGGACGAACGGCATCCTGTTAAATGCCTAATATTATAACAGATGACTTGTGTTTGTGTACAGTTGATCCAATCTGTTATACTCTGTGGAGTCAAAGTGGCATATTGTGGGAAATTATCCCAATTTGTGTCTCAAAAGCTCCCATATTAATAAATGGACGAACGGCATCCTGTTAAATGCCTCATATTATAACAGATGACTTGTGTTTGTGTACAGTTGATCCGATCTGTAGTACTCTGTGGAGTCAAAGTGGCATATTTTGGGACTTTAACCTAATTTGTGTCTCAAATGCTCCCATATTAATAAATGGACGAACGGCATCCTGTTTAATCCCTAATATTAAAACAGACGACTTGTGTTTGTGTACAGCTGATCCAATCTGTTATACTCGGTGGAGTCAAAGTGGCATATTTTGGGACTTTAACCTAATTTGTGTCTCAAATGCTCCAAAACTAACAAAAAGACGAACGACATCCTGTTTAATCCCTCATATTAAAACAGATGACTTGTGTTTGTGTACAGTAGCTCCAATCTGTTATACTCTGTGGAGTCAAAGTGGCATATTCTGGGAATATATACCAATTTGTGTCTCAAATGCTCCCATATCAATAAATAGACGAACGGCATCCTGCTGAATCCCACATATTAAAACAGATGACTTATGTTTGTGTACAGCTTTTATATATTGTTATACTCAAGGATTTTTTCTGTTTATGTGAACTTAAAAAACTAATAACTTTCTGTAATTTATATCTTTGCAGTGCTATTCCCTCGACATACCAACAAGGAGACACGGGATAATACTATCAATTTAATACACATGTTCCGAGATTATTTGCATTATCACATTAAGGTGAGCTATAGATCTGAGACTTATCGCTGGTATTTCTATATATTAATCTATTTCGATTTTATATAACAGTGTTCAAAGGCGTACATTCATTCGCGCATGCGCGCAAAAACCTCAGACTTCCTCAAGGTGCTAAACCGTGCAAGGCCCGAATCGAAGACTACGGAAAAGAAGACTATAACGTGAGTTGTATATTAAACTAGATTTGTTTACTCAATCACAATAATAATACTCTTTATTTGCAGGGGGAGAACATTCATACGCAAAGAATGATGCGCTCAGTATAATTAGTTGTTTTTATATATAAAAATATAAAAATAAAATTGTGTATTAAAAAGAGAAAAAAAGAAAGTAAAACAAGAGATAAACCGCAGAATTTTGGCAAATGTTTCCACAACTAAATGGTGAAAATAAACCCAAACCGTAAATGAAAGTAAGAGAAAGTATTCCAAAATAGCTAAATCTAAGAGCCGGAGCAAGTTAATGAACAATGATAAAAAAAAAATATAAATAGTTATGCGTTATTTAAATTGTATGTGACTGTGTGTGTTTGTCGAGTCAGAGTCAGAGATTATGTGGAACAGAATCAGCGTGAAAATTTGTTACAGTCAGCGCCAAAAGTCAGCGTACACATTATGTATATCAAAACTAAAGAATTGTCAAGATGAAACATTTTAAACTAATTGCCTAATAAATCTAAGTGAAACACTAATGTCGCAAACAATACAAACAATCTGTTAATGTCGCAATTGTCGTAATGCTGCCCGAAATCAGACAACCCAACTAGCCTGTACGTGTAGAGTATTAAAGAGCAAAAAAAAAAAATCAAAAACAAAAACTACTTAAAGAACTTTGATACATTAATAAATCCAAAAAAGAATGAACAAAAACTAATTACAATCCAAAAGCGAAAATATAACATAAAATGAATAAATCAAATGTGTGGACTGCGCTCTAGTTTTATTATCATGATGTTATATAGTATGTATATAAGTTGTATAACAGTTTAGATCTTAAATTTAACATTCTGCTGCTTCTCGTTCATGCTTTCCACGCTCGCCTGCAGGTTCAGATAGTCGCTCTGAATGCGCGCACAGACTGCAAGAGAGTTGAACGGATTGGGATCTCGTCAGGCAATAGGCAAGTGAACGTATATATATATATACTATCAGATATATTTAAATTGAAACTATATGTATATATATGAGATCCTACTTACATTGGCAGTGATTGCTTATATAGATTAGTATAGAAGTACAAATTTATTCCAATAGTGCTTATTTTTTTTGGTGAATTTATAGATAGGCTCTAGGGATCATCATATTGTTCCAATTTGATATAAGCAAGTGCTGTGATGATAGAAAAGTGACAGAAGTGAGTGTTATTTATAGAGTTTTATAGTTTCTTAAAGTCGGATCGTATGAATACAGTGAAAGCTCTGCGAACGAACAAACTAATTTGGCAATTCGTAATCTTTTTGTTTACTTTTCGAAAAAATTATTGCTTCTTGGCTAAACTATACGAAATTTGGACTTGTAAGAATGACAGCTAAGAAACTTTAGAAAAACCTTTTTAGCTAAAACAGAAATATGCTTAATTTTATTACTTGTTACCCTTGCCGTTCGCTCTAGCGAGCGTTCACTGTACTTATAGCTAAAACTAGCGTGCGCTGCATAGGTTCAGACAGGCTCAAGGAATCGTTTATCATATTGTATATACACATGCGTGAGAGAGGAAAAAAAAAACTAAACCGAAAAAAAAAATACAAAATAGAAAAAAAAGGGCTTGGTCTCGCATTTGGGTGACAGCGGAAGAAACTGGGGCGCGTACAAAGTAATACACAAATTTCGTTAAATAGCTGCTAGTCGCAAAGTCGTATCTGAGAGATACCCTGCATATTTTCGTACCTTTCTGCAGATCCATATCGTCCATTTCGGAGTTTTTGATCTGTTGCAATTTCTCGCGAAACTTTTTGGTTATCTGTTTGCGTTGATAATCGGCTTCGATTTCCTGTTTGGTGCGCGGTATGCGAAAGCGTATGCAGCAGCAGACCATTATCACTGCAAATACCCTGTATTTGTTCGATTTTCATAATAAATAGAGTCAAACACACTCACTAATGCTCATTAGTATGCCCAGCACGGAGGCTATGATGTGCCAGCGCCGAAAGCCGCCTATGGTGATTTTTTCTAGCCAAGCTTCCTTTGGATCTATGTCAAAGATATCCGTATCGTCGTCCATTTTACTCGTTTTGCGCAGGTATTTTCTGTCCGCCTTGAACCCGTGCCCTATTTAAGCGTCAATTTCACGTCCGGCTGCGTTGCCCGGCCAATTCGGACTGTTCACTTGGCCCGCAACGGAGCCACACTCAATATGCTTTGGCTAAACTGGGTGCTAAAAGCATAGACAAATTTAGCTGCCCTTTGTTCTAGGGCTACTTGCGGCACACCCTGTATGGGAATGTGTAAGAAGAGTGTAAAATGGCAAACAAGGCAGGTGGGAACTTGTTGAACGGTTCCCGAATACCCTGGAAACATGTTGATGACATTTTTGGAAATTCTTTCAAATAGCTCATTTTTCAATTATTATCTGAAATTCTTTAAAATATCTAACTTTTCAATTAATATCGAAAATTGTTTCGAATATCTCATTTCTCAATTAACATTCGATTACAATTCTTCAGTATTTGTTACATGATTCATGATTTAACCAATTCTTATTATTATTCCTTAAATTCTAAGATTATTTACATGCATCTTGTGTCCTAGAAAACAGTGTAGAAAGATAATTTAAAGTATTTGCCAACGGATATGCCAAGAAGTGTAATTTATCAAAGGCTGAAAGAAACTTTGTTCATAAAAAGCTTGTTTTAAAAAAAGAGTGTGACCAGTTAAAGTTAGGTTTTCCTCAGAAAGGACAGAAAGATAATAGATAACACATCAAACGTTTCTAATCACAAGTAATTCAACATTTTCTAACCAGTTTTGAGCATTTGCATGATTGTAAAGAGGATCAAAGACAATTAAATCATTTAAAATCTTCTCCGTCCAGTGTGACCAGTTTAAATGAAGAATTCTGTCAACAGTTGGGCTACACTCCAAGCCAATATACCCGATAGGCCCACAGCTGAGTGATCCCTGGTAATGCTAGACATTTTCTCCAACAATATGGTCCTTTTATGCATATGCGAAGTGAAAAGGACAACGGACGCCCTCCAGAACTGGGCGCGGTTGCCGCATGCCAGCACAACAGGACGAAGCAATTTTGCATGCTAACAGGGCTAGGAGTGGGAGAAGGGGGGGTCTGGGAGAGAGATAGAGAAAGAGAGAGAGGAGAGAGAGCGAGAGAGAGAGACTATATAAGTAGGAGACAACATGCTGTTGGTTAGCTACAAAGGAAGCCACATGCTGGGCGCACCCAGCTGGAGGAGCTAGCCACAGAAAGCGGCCCGCCCCGCTCGTTTGTTAGATATTTAATTTGTTGACTTTTGGCCAGCTTTATGGCTAGGAGGGGGGAGGGAGGAGGTGGGGCAGCGGCAAAGAGTGTTTGCCTAATGACTGTGGCATTTTCAGTCTGGCGTGCTTGTCGCGGGCGTTAAACATTATGTGATTGCAATTACAAATATTGTGGATGGATGACCTTTATTAATTACAAAAAAAAATTGGAATATTAATAAATACTTGCTGAGATAATGGGAAAGAGCTCAAGATATATGACAAGTATTACAAACACAGAGAGGCATACAAATTTAAATTATCCAAAACTGAACTTACTCAAATTTGAATTAATTTCAAAAAATGTAAATAGACCTTTTTTGAAATTTTTCCTTGCCAAAACTAGTTCTGCGAAGAGCACTTCGCTTAAAATTAATCTAAAATATTGGAGCTAAAATAATGGTGTCCATTTTTGAAGCTTACCAGTATTCAAAATTTTCTTCCACTGTGCCACATGACCCATTCCCACTGTGCCATGACCCAATGACCTAGAAAAAAGGAAATGTAAAAACCGTTAATATATAATCGTAAACGTAACGCGCTTTAAATTCGCGCCTTTACGTTACGTCAAGGCACAGGTGGCAACGCTGCAGCATTCACAATGGCCAGCGAGAACTACTCGCTCAATACTGCGCCTGTGCGCAGAGCAATGTTACCGTTAAAAAACGAACGAGTTGCAATGCACACACACACACACACACAAGCACACAAGCGAGCTTTCATTGAGGCACTCATTCAACAAAAATATATGCTTATCCTTGCCACGGCGCTGCTCAGTTTCAGTTCAGAGGCTCTCGTTCGGTGGCACACACGCTGGGCTCGTCGCAGGGCAAGAGTTCAAATAAAACTAACAGAATTCACAAATCACAAGCAAAAAGGCTGTGCTCAACACGGAAAAAAAGTTATAACCAAAACGAATTAAAACCAAACCAAACCAAAAGAAAAAAAAAACCCACACACACAGAAGCAGCAGCTGAAGCAAACGCCGTGGTCGTTCATTGTACGTATTCGTAACGGGCGTGTGTGTCCTGTGCGTGTGTGAGTGAGCATGTGTGTGTTGAGTACATAATAGGGCCATGGAGTTTTATTGAAAAACGAAAAGCAAAAAAAAGAAAAAAGAAATGCTATTGCCTGCCACTGGGCGATATATAGGCAATACCAGGAAATCTCAGAGGCCACACACAGAGTGGAAAAAAGTTTCATGCAAATACGTGTTGGCCATGTGGGCCAAGCGCCAGAGCGAAAATCAAAGAAAACTGCTTTCACCCAAATTGTGTAAATAGTGCCATTTGCGAGGCCTAAGCACATATAGAAGTAAATAAATAAAATATATAGATATATATATAGAGCCAGCAACAACAACACCCGACCTCCGCAACTTGGCATAGGTGTGGGAAAGTGTGTGCAAAAAAAAAAAAAAAAAAAGAAGAGCAGAAAAAAGGACGAGGCGAAGGCAACGCGCGCGCGCCTTCACTGTGTGAGTGTAAAATGCGTGGGTGTGTGTAAAAGGTGTAAAAAATGTACATTTTGTGAATTGGCCACATATAAAAAAAAAGAGAAAAAAAATAGCAGAGAAGAGAAGCAGAGAAAACGAGTAACGAGTGTAACCAGAAACAACAACAACAACAACAACAGCTAACGTAACGGCAACGACAACGACAACCGTTATATTTAGCCGCCGCCGAGTCATTATACGACCTACTAACACCAACGCACACTACGCACAAATGTAGCCCAAGTTTTTTGCTGCTGTTGTTGTTCTGTTGTTGTTATTGTTGTTGCTGCATGTTGCGGATAAAGCAAATTTACAACTAAGCAAAATGCACACAGATCTCGATATCGGTAACAATATAAATCATAGCAAGTGCGCACTGCCAATGCGCCGTCAGCAGCAACAGCACTTTTATCAGCACACAACTCGTCCACCCACGCAGTGAAATTAATTATTAATTACCAAAAAAAAAAAAAATAAAATAAAATAAACACCAACAAATAAACAACAGCAAAGTAAGCACCGCTTTTTGTTTTAAGTTTTCTTTAACACAAATTTGCCAATATTTTTGTTTTGAGCGCTCATCACTAGCTATTGCACAGCGCCAAATATATCGATAATTGTGTGTTATTAATCGATCGAAGCTCAGTTAAATGAAACGCCTTTGCAGCTTGGCTTCGCTTAAAAAAACATGGCCATTGCGCTATCGTTTGATTTCAAATTATTGCTTTTAGATAATTGTCGATGAGCTAAGGCATATATCGATAGTATCGCTGCACGTGCAAAACTATTGGCACGACCAACTTGGCGCACACGCATAACTAAAACAAGTTGAAGAAGCAGCAGCAGCAGCAGTAGCAGCAGAGAGAGAGCGCATCCAATTGGACTGTCAGACGGACGCGCACGTACGTACGGTTTGTGTTACAGCGGCACTTTGCCTGCCCCCCCCTCCCCCTCCCCCTTCTCCTGGTACCCATAAAAATTCAAACAAAAGCAAACACAAATTAAATGTAATTAAGTGCATTTAAATTTGATGCTTACGTGATTTGTGTATTAGTGCGTGTGTAAGTGTGTTTGTGTGTGTGCGTGTCAATACGCCAAATACTGAGCGTGCGGTAGGCCCACAATTTCATTCATTTAACTTTGTTTCACAAAACAACAAAAAATAAGGACGACAATGTTGAAAATTATATACGTAGCTAGTTTCATATTCCTCACTTTATGTGTGCCGCCTGGGGCTGCCCTTTTATTTCGCCAAGTTAATGTAAGCAATTTCGCGTGTGCCTTTCGCCTCTCTTTCATTGCCGCGTGTGTGTATTAGTGTTGGTTAGTTCTGATTGGAGCTGGTGTTGTTGCCGTCATCAGTTCTCTAGTTGGGGCCGCATTTGTTATGTCAATAATTAACAGTAAAACTTACGAAAAGCCATGGCAAAAAGGCAACAAAACGCTGCGTAAGGCGTGCTACACAGCTGTAAGCCAGTTTTCTAGGGCTGCAATTGACTCGTGTCTGTCCAGGGACACCCAAGGAGTTTTCTTCGTTTCCTTTTTCTTTTCTTTTCAGTTTTTTTTTTTTTTTGTCATGTGTGTCCTCATGTGTTCGTGTTTGTGTGTGTGTGTGTGTGAGTGTGTTGTTGCGCCCCACTCTTGCGGCCTGTGGCAGCAATTGCATTTGGCAATCACACGGAAAATTGATTTTTTGCCAAATGCGCGAACATTTTGCTGCATATTTGTATATGCCTTGCGTTTTTCTTCTTTTACCACTTTCAGCCTGTTTTCGACCATTCCAATTGGATTGTACAGCTGCTCGACGTTTGTCCAATTGGCACATTGTGCGTTGTCGTTGATGCCGCAGCCGCTGCGGCTGCTGCCTTGGCTTGATGCTTACTTGTCTCCTCTTTTTTTGAATTACATTAAATATTTAAAGCATATGCAAATTTGAACAGTAGCACCATAAAAAAAAAAACATACCTACCGCGGCCTTAACGCGCTTGTTATTGTTGCTGCCGCTGCCGCTGCCGCTGCCGCTGCCGCCGCCGCTGCTGCTGCTGCTGCTCTCAGCCATGACGTCGCTCTCACCTCTGCCCGCTCCGCCAATTCTTCCTTCTTTTTAGTAGCAGCGCGTGGCGTGCGTCCGTTTTTGGCTTAAGTGTCGCGTAAATCTTTTTGTGTGGCAAGTGCTCTGCCCATTTTTTTGGTTGTACCCTTTTTTTTACTACCTTTTTGCATTATGGAGCACTTGCAAACACCCTCGCACACGCACGCACACACTCCACACACACACACACACACTCCACACACACACACACACACACACACACACTGCAATCAACCGCTGGCTGCTCAATTCAAATGCATTTCGATTGCTTTCGCCTCTCTTCAAGCGCGTCTCTGCATGTGTGCGTGCGTGTGTGTGTGTGTGTGAGTGCACTCAACTTGTGAACTGCGATTCTTAAACGCCATTTTTCGTTGATTCCTTGTGCCTACATACTTCTATTTGCGTTTGTGTATGTTTGCTTGTGTGTGTGTGTGTGTTGCCACCTTAAGCTGTGAACGCTACTTCCTTTTGTGCACGAGCGAACGCGCCCCTTTAACCTGTCGCCTCCCTGGAGCTCCACTTGCTGCGACACGTGCCCAATTGTGCCGCAACAAATTTACTCTACTTTTTGGCTTTTGCTCCGTTTTCCGTGTACAATTGTCTATAAAAGCTTTGTGACCTGCATGCTATGTGTGTGTGTGTGTGTGTGTGTGTGTGCGTGTTGCTTTGAACTCCTTTTGGCTTAGGGTGACCAGACTTCAAATATAATGGAAGTCGAAAATGACTGAAACTCATTTTGGCTTGTGGAAATATCCCTGTGGAAATATCCCTGGAGCGGGTTATATATCTTCGTCAAAACAGATCGAACGTGACGCCTTTACCTAAAGGAGCCGGTGCCCCGGCATGGCAGTATAAAGTATATTTCGGCAGTATTTTAAGGCTATGGTATAGTATTTAAAGGCTAAATCAATCCGGAGGACAAACCATGATTATACCACATGTTAAATTTTGAGTACATATAGCATTTCGGAGGCAGTCAGAACAATTTCCTATATAACACAGCTGATATAGTCACGATCAAACATAGATCACTTTATTAACAACCATTTATAGCCCACGTCTATTGAAAAGGTATAACAAAAAGGTATGGAGAGTGATAGGCAGAAGGAGGCATCTGTGATCCAAACCAACATATGGTAATACCAGGAAAATCTAAAAAAAAAACTATCAAAACATATTAAAGCTAATTTGGATTATCACCTTAACAGATCTCGTTGCCCTTTTAAAACCTAGTATAGCAGAAATATATATTAATTATTATTATACAACATATATTAAAAATGATTACCATACAGAAACGAGTGCGATTTGCAGCGAAACTTTTGTGTTTTTATGGATTTCGACAAAAAGTATCTCAATCTTTTTTGCTTGTTAGTAACAAGTTAGTAAAATCAAATCATAGAGAACAAAATTCGCATATTTTTCTCCTTAATATATATCAAAAAATAATTGATTGACATTTTGGTTTTCACCTCTCAAATTAGTATGTTTATCCACCTTCGTGGATTTGACTAATGCGCCGTCCAGTCCCTGCTACGGCCCATTTTTTTTTTTATAGCCAGAACTGTTTGCCACTTCATCCAATCGATTGGCAAGGTCAACGCCAGCTGCTGATAACCATAACCATAAACAGTCATTGAGCTTGTTCTTGTTGTTGTTGTTGTTGTTATTTACTGGTCGCAATTAAAACTTGTTGATTGTGGGCGACTCTCAGGTTGGAAGAGACAAACAAACGCCCAGACAGAGAATCAATTTGATTTATTTGACAGACTTACAAGTGAAATATAAGCAAAAACACAAAAACGAAAGGCCCTTTTATGGTTTAGTTGGACGTGAAGCTGATTTGAAGTACAAACTAAATAAAATATACATTTTAGTTCAACCTATTCTGAGGTTCGAGCAGCTAGCCAAATATCACTTGAGCTGTTTTTTTTTTAATTTCTAAATGAAATAAAAAAAATATTATAAAAATGTTAACAATTATAAGAAAATCAGTGAAAGCTCTTCACGATTTCATATTTCTATCCTGCTGAGGAAAAAGTCCTTTGAAAAGAAATGTCGAAAATGAGTTAAAAAGTGAATAGATTTGAGATCTTTTTTAATTGGAAAGCTTTTTTAAATTTTCACATATTCCTGTGTTAAAAATTCTAAATAAAAATCGACGTTTGAGAAATTTTCCATTCTAGTTCAAAAATATTACAAATTGTCAAAATTTTTGCTATATTCGCAATTTCTTCTTAGTATATTATTTAATCTGTATCCAAAATCATTTTCAAAAAAAAAATATGTTCCACATTGCCAAAGTTTAAAATATGCGCAGGAAAAGTAGGAAAATAGTTGGTCTTAAATTTAAATGTTCGTCAGCCGAGCTTTCACTGTATTTCGATTAATATTAAATACAAAATTGATTTTAAATTAATAGAAACTAATTTTCTTTTATGTTTTTCTTTCTCTTTTGCAGTTTCTGCTAAGGAAATCCCGTGGCTGAGAAATAAAAATAAGTTGATGCAAAATAATTTCTGCAACCAAAAAGTTAAAACAAGTGCAACAAAAAGTGCTCAAATTCAAGAAAATAAATAATTATATTTATCAAAAGCCTCCCGTAAGCGTGTAAGGTGCGTGCAGCGCCTATGTGCCAGTGTGTGTAATTGCTTGTGTGTGTGTGTGTGCGTGCGTCTGTGTGTGTGCGTGTGTGACTGGGACTAGAGCCAAAGAATCGTCACAACGTCGTCCGCAAAACCTACGACATCAGCCGCTGCTGCTGCCGCCGCCGCCGCCGCCGCCTCCGCCTCCTCCTCCAAGGTTAAAACTCAACGCCAGACATCCACGCAAGGTTCGCCACCGCCGCCAGCAGCAGGAGCAGCAGCACCAGCGGGAGCGGTAGCGGGAGCAGCAGCGGGAGCAACTGCAGCAACAGCAACACGCAGCGGCATACGCAGCGGCCACCGGCGTCGCAGTAGCAGCAGTAATCCAAACGCCGGCAACACGAAAGCGACCAGCGGCAGCGGTGGAGCTGGCTGCGCCGGCGTCGCGGGTGGCGGTGGTGGTGGCGGGGGCGGAGCTGGCGCTACGGCCAACATTAAGCAGAGCGTCAGCCGCAACAGCAACATACGCAGCAGCTCCTCCAACAGCACCATGGCATCGGCGAACCATCGGGGCGGACATCGCGGCATCGCCGGCGCCGGCGCTGGCGCTGCCGATGGCAATCCGGCCGGTTTACAATTCGGTTCCGCCTGGTTTCAGCGCAAAATCAATCTAAGGCCGCAGCATCGTGGCGTCCATTTGGTCACCGAGGAGATACTTAGACAAATGCCGGAACTGACGCAATTCTCTGTGGGATTATGTCATATGCAAAGTAAGTAGAGATGTTTCTTAAAATCATTTCATGCATTCACCTTTTTTTTTTTTTTTTTTTTATTTTTTATTTATTTATTAATGGTCGACAAAACGAGTGTCTTCCTCATTATACATACAATACATAATGGAATGCTAAAAGCCTAGTTAGATAACACAGTTCTCTAAATAGCATCACCGACCGATGGAGGTGTTTTAGTTGCCAGTCCGGCCAGCTGTGCCCCTTTTCACAGCTAAATTTGTCAGTGACGCTATTAGAGCCTACATCTAAGCAGAAGGGAGTAAGTAGGAAAATAGTGTTCTTAAGTAAAATTAAAGATAATCTTAGTTTGCTATATTAATTAATAAAATACAATAAATAAGAAAAAGGAAAGTAAGAAGATTGTTAATAAAGTAAAGAAATTTAAGCTAGATGTATAGAGTGTTAAGTAGATAGGACAGAGAAAAAGTAATGGAAATCACCGACCCGGTGGGGAAAATTTACAGCCTGTCCTGCAAGCTATGCCCCTGCTCATAGCTGGGAATGGTCAGTGACTTCCCGAAGGTATCCTGAAAGCAACGATTTTATTAGGGGTAGAGAAAGTTCTATAGAGAAAACGTGATGTAAACTATTATAATTTTTACATAGCACGCGAAAAGGATTGTGCATAGCGTAGTCTGTTGTGCACGTAGACAGGAATAAGGGGCGGTAATTTCTGGTTGGTCTAGACGGAACAGAGAATTGAAGACGCCCTAGCAGAAAAGGAGAATCTATATCGCCAATAATCAACTTATGTAGAAGGACAACACCAAGAATTGTCCTACGGTTGGTTAATGACGGAAGGTTAAGAAGAAGCAGCCTGCTGGAGTAGGATGGCAAACGAAGATTAGGGTCCCAATTTAAACCTCGTAAGGCAAAAAGCAGAAATTGCTTCTGAACAGATTCAATACGATCCTGGCTATTGTTATACTGCGGAGACCAGATGCAAGAGCAGTATTCAAGGAGCCTTAACCGTACAAGGAGCTTACCAGGTACATGGTAAATTTTTAATTCTTAATAGTTATGGGAGAAGCAAATAGGCTTATTTTACAAACAATTAAGCTGGCGAATTCCCCAATAGAAATTTACAAAAATTACAGTGCCATATAAATTATACCCTGCCAGGTACATGTTATACAATACCAGGTACATGGTGAATAGTTAATTACTATTAAGTAGATGAACTCCCTATTAGGAGATGATAATAAATGATAAATATAATATGTTATACAGATAACAACAGGCACGTACTGCTATTAGAAGATGATATATGTATATAGATAGAAATACACATTTGTGCAGTATAGTTATTCAAATATAACCAGGTACACGGTAAAAAGTTAATGGCCAAAGAAAATGGATTATATGACAAGCAATTAAGTATATGAATTCCCCATTAGAGATTGATATATTCTTAAAGTCAGAACTGGACATAAGTAGCGAATGTACAGTGTACATTACAAATTACCTGGTAGATGGTAAATATTAGATATGTACATGATAAAAAGTTTATGTCAAAAGTAAATGGCTTTATTGTACAAGCAAAAAAGTCAGTAAAATAAACGCAGTCCTAAACAAAATACTGATGGGATCTATTTTTCGCTCAAAATTCATGGCAAAAATCCGATTAGTTTTCACTTGTAGAGTTCTCTGCAGTTCCCGACCGCCCTATTCGTTAAGTTTTTCCGAACACTTCTCTACTCTCGACCGTTGTGTGCTAAATTGTAGATGGTAAATATTACACGTTTGATGGAACAAAAGTTATACGAAGCGTGAATCAAGTTTCCATGAATTTGCTTTTTGCCGAAACTATCTAATTTCATTCACCATGACACAAATTCTTTTGGCATCCGAGATTTGAAATAGGTTTTCAAGCAAAGCGGCTTTTAGACCAAAAGTTCAGCTGAACAAACAACAAAATGCAAAACTTGAATAGCACAAAGAATAAAAAAAAAAATATATATATATATATATATATATGTATGTATGTGTATATAAATTTAGCTAAAAGTTAAAAGTTGCATTTGGACGGACACTTTTAGATATTTTGCCAGCAAAAGCAGTTCATTTAGGTTTAGTGGCAGTAACTGGGTTAAGTGACATACCCATGCATACATATACACATATATATATATATATATATAAAGGTTGTGCTTCCTCTTGGTCCGCCCTTTGGTCATCGGCTTTGTTGAGCGCCGAAAACTACGTTGACATCGATTTCATTTGGCACAAATTGTCCTGTCTATCGCTGCAATTCAATCGAACACAAACAAAATGAATTGTCCACGTTTTCATTGAGTGCCTTAAATTCAAGACCAATGACAATTTTAGTCAGGCAAATATTTCGAGAAATTTTGAAAATCATTTGAAATGCATTCAACTTAAAAGTTAAACTAAACCAGATGACAAATCATGATGTTAAATGTTGGGTACACTTAACAGGAGCGTTGGCAACTTTACAAGTCGACGTTTTTGTCATTTTTGATTTGTGGGCTTCAATTAATCAACTTTAACGTTTTTTTAAGAATTTATCAACTGATCAATCCAGAGGACAAATCATGATGTTAAATGTTGGGTACACTTAACAGGAGCGTTGGCAACTTTACAAGTCGACGTTTTTGTCATTTTTGATTTGTGCGCTTCAAATAATCAACTTTAAAGATTTTTTAAGAATTTATCAACTGATCAATCCATTTGGGATTTCAATTTAAACCAAATTGTTTAATTCAAAAAGAATATACAGATATACATCTTTTTTTACCTAGGGGAAAACCCATTTAAGTAGTGTTATTTCTAATGGAAGTTGGAATTTTTGGAAGGAACAAATCTAGAAAGTTAATTTACTTTAAATTCCTTGACCTCTTTAAACAGGTTAGACAGTATCTTGGTGTACCATGTTAGATTAGAAGATTAGAAGATTAGAAAGGTCATGCAATAAGAATTCCTTGGCCCCTACTCCATAAAAAGTTTAGATAGAATCTTGATAAACCATCTTTACCTGGAATGCAAAATAAAGTGTTTTTGAAAGCTAGAAGTCTAAAAACTTTATGGACTGTGTATACTTTGACCTCTATAAAGCGTCTAGACTGCAACCTAATATTTAACAGGGTTGCAAAACGAACGAAAAAATTGTCAGTGGTTCGGTTCACTATGCAAACTAGCTCCCAGCCTTAAGAATCGGTTCTTAAAGCTGTTCTCGAACCTGTTCAGTTTATAGAAAAAATATGAATGGAAATTCCAAACTCGAACCGGTTCGGCTTAAACCCAGCTTATATATGTATCTTCCCATATAGGATATATCTTTGGGGCTGCGATTGCGGCTTAGCTTAGTGCATGTTGCACTAATTCCCGTTCAAATTCTTGTGGCTCGACGACTTCTGACAGCTTCCAATGCGGCACGGAAAAACAGAGAAAGAACAAGAGAAGGAACAACAACAATGTGGGCCTCGAGCATTTGCGGTCTTGTTGACAGTTTGCATTACAATGGTAGGACGCGTTCCCAGTATCGTTTCAGACATGGGCAAATAAATAAAATCGTATCATAAAACGGCAGTCGGAGCAGTCAGCAGGCAGGAGGTGACGGGCACAGAGTGAGGGGAGGGGGACTTTTTTTTTGTTGGCCAGGCTCGCTGAGAAGGAGCCGCAAAGTGAAAAGCAATCGTCGTCGTCGTCGTTTCTCATGTCTTCATGTCATGGCTCTGTGGCTATGGCGTGTGAATGCTCGAGGCAAACTTCTTCCTGCCTGCCCCCAACCCCCGACCCCCAATCCCCCATCAGCTGCTGTCCCTAATCCCCCTGCCTGCAGTGCACACAAATCGTCTTAGCCCAGTCGAGTCTTTATTATGGCTATCTCTTTCTTTTAATACTCTCACAGCGGGTATTACACTTTTATCATTCAATGTGCAACGGACATCTGTAATATATTTGAGTAATATATATTCTTGATCTTGGTATTGAATTTGTCTTTGATTTGTTCAAAGTTTCCTGACGAAGTTTTGTCTTTTGGCTCATCGAAGAGCTATATTATAAAGTGTTCAAAAAAACTTTAATGAATTAATTCAATCATCAGTTAACTATATTATATAGCTGCCATAGGTTGCAAAAAATTGAACAATTATTGTTTAAACCAAAGTTTTTGATTAAAGTAGCATGAAGCTGAGCGTTCGAACTCCGTAAAGACGAAAATCAGAATACTTGAACCCATTAAAAATTGATAAAAAAAAAAAGGGTAAATTGGTTTTGTGTAAATCTATGTAACATATACATATATACATTTTTTTTCCAACTATCTTCAACATGGTGTTTTTTCCACTTGCAAGTTGATTGTATTTTTACTAGAATTTGAACATTAAATCAATTAGGTCCTTGAGAAAAATGTGATAAAAATTTGCCAATATAGGAAGGAATATATCACACAATGAATATATCACAAGACATATATCGCACATCTATGCCAGCAAGAGTATTTAATCGTCGGCTGCCCAATCCAGACTTTCCTGTTATTCTTTTACTATGGGCCAAATGAAAAGCACGTGTGTTTATTGTGCTGCGGCCCGCCTCGCGACCCACCTCCTGCACGCCAAAATGAATCTTTGTGCTACGGATATTTGTGTGTGTATGTGTGTGTGTGTGTGTGTGTGTGTGTGTTCCTTGTTGTCTGGGGATCCGTTTTGGGTACGTGTGTATTGTGAACTGTAGTAAGCGGAATCTAATTGAGGTCAAGACATGTTTATTGATTTTCTTAAAAGGACTTCCTAATTAGACTCACTTTACTCAAATATGTGCATGTGTGTGCACGTGTGTGTGTGCCTGTATGTGTGTGTGTGTGTCCCCTCTTGAACGGAATCAGGCTCGTGCCTGCAACTGCTTCTCTTTCCTTTGTCACCAACCAGGTAAAATGTGCAGCGCCATCACAAATCAAATGCCAGTCAAATCCCCTTCACTAGCCCCCATTCCCCATCCCCCTCCTCCCTATATCCACTCTCATGCCCCCGCCCTGCGCCTGCAGCCCTGCACAAAATGGCACACAAAACAAAAAGTTAATTTCAAAAAATTATTTCAAAGCAACCTTGCCATATGTTTTTCTTGTTGTCTTTTACTATTGACCTGAATACCCTGTCATTGTTTCTAATGGGAAATGCACACACTCAAGCACACACACACTCTCACACACACACACAGAGACATAGACAGACGGGGACAAACAAATACAAAGTAAGCGCCAAATTTAATGGTAACTTGTTAAATGACAAAAATATTATTCAAAGAATTTCCAACAAAAAAAAAAAAAAAAGAAGAAGCAAACAGGCAAAAATAATAAAAAACAAAATTTGAATATACAAAACATGAATATAGCTAATGGGCCTTTCCTTCAAAATGCGCTATGAAAATAAAATGTGTCTTCCCCTCCTCATGTATGTATAATACCCATATTCTGAATGTTTCCGGTATTTTGGTAGCCGGCATTTCCTAGGAAAGGAGCTCTAAATTCCATAGTTAGATACATAGTGTAGTATAGTATAGTATGCTGGTAATATAGTAGAGCATAGCATAGTATAATATAGTATAGTCAAAGACAATATAAGCGCGAATATGTAATATAGTATATTAAAGTAAAGGTGGCAAAGAAATATAAATAATATGAGTTTTTAAACCATCAAGCCTTCAGTTATTATCGGGTTACTTGCCTATTTGTTAAATCTAGTATTTGTGTACTCTGGAAGATTTGTCTACGCCCTGTTATGATAATACCTAATGATAACTCTGATGAATCAATTTTGTTCGAGGCTACTTTTCAATCCTCCCAGAATCAAATTGCAGAGTAGTTGTGTTTCTGATAGACTTTTCTTTATGATATTTTCTATATTTATATTTAATGATTCATGGTTCAAACTTAATAGACTTTGTTTATTTACACGACACAAAGCTCTTTTTTCATATAGCGACAAATTTTACTGCCTCGTGCTGAAATTCCTTCTCACTCTCTCTGTCTCTCTCTCTCTCTCTCCCTCTCTATCGCTTTCTCTCTCTCCCTGTCGCAATTTGCTGCATAATCGCAAGATCATATAAATGGCTCAACTTCAATTTATAACCCGAGCATATTTTTCAAAGCTATCCGACGACGACGACGCAAAAAAGGAGTCCCCAATGTCCTGTGCGTAGTCGAAACGCCAAATAAATCAACTGAAACCGAAAGTGGGTCTGAGAAAACGGGTGGAATGGGAGCCAACATTGCGAAGCTTTAACATTTCCTGTATGTGTAGTGTGTGTGTGTGTGTGTGTGTGTGTGTGTGTGTGTGTGTGTGTGTGTGTGTGTGTGTGTTAGTGTGGTGTGGGCGCCAAAAGTTGTCCTTTTTATTCGTGACAGCACATCGTTGCGAAAAAACAAAAGGAAGTATGAAAACAGGAAAGAAAATCGTTTTAGTTTGTTCTCCTTTACTTTTATTGAATGCCTCGAAGTATAAATAACGTTGCAAGCCAGTTATGAGAGACACCCATTTATTGCGACTAACTATAGCTTTACAATTTATTTATGACTCCCTTTACTTTTTTTTTTTGAATAAATATAGTTTGCTGTGACATATTTACGATAATATTCGAAAAGAAAAAGATTTTAATCTGTATATTGAGTGAATTTTAATTTATCATGTACCTGTCAAAGTTACCAGCTACCTTGGATTGTTGCTAGAAATGATAATTTGCATTTACTTGTTTCTATTTCTTCTTCTTGTCGTTCATATTTTAAATGATTATAAGACAAATAAATATAGTATACCAGGTATTTATTGTATTTCCATTTGCCATGTTCCTGGCAGAGTTACCAGCTACTTTTAATTGTTGTTAAACCCAAATTCGGGTTTTAGTGATTTTATCAGGTAAACTGCCAAGCAATATTTTATTATGTCAAACTTCGTGATGGACATTGCCAACGCATTGACATGTGGTTGTTAGAACTTCCAGTTAACTAACATGAACTATGCGAGGCACCTGAGAAAATGTCCCTTTTTTGCCTATTTCATTTCGTTTTCTTTCGCTTTTCGCCTTTGCTAATTTCCCATGCTCCGCATCAAGGACATGGCACAGGCGAATCGAAACCGAAGCAAACGATGCCAGGACATCAAAATGTGCCATGTGTGTGTCATGCTTTTATTTTCCATAGGTTGCCAGAGGCTAACCTCCCCGACCATCGGCGACGAGACTTCATAGGCCCAGCGGCGCCTCTAGCATTAAAAATTGTTTCGCTTATGAGCCGCAAATGCTACGCTAGCCAATAAATCAATATTATTTATGCAAAAAAGAAAAAGGCAAAAGGAACAACAACAGGAGGGCGACACGAACAAGAACAAACATTTACGTTTGTTTGCCATGAAAAACTTGAACTAGTTATTTGTGCTCTATGTGCGCCTCTCTGTGTGTGTGTGCGTGTGTATGTATATTGGTGCTAGGGTAGCTTAATTATACCCTAACATTGGGCATGAAGGGATCTGCGATCCTTTAAGTATGTACATACACTAAACATAAAAAGTAAGACGTTCTAGTTGGGAGCTCCCGACTAGGGAATACCCTGAACCCTCTTTGAGGTGGTAGCGGGGAAGTGGCGATAGGTATAAAATTAAAGATACTTGGCATATATATATATATATTCTAGAAGCAACATACCATGTTTGGTGACTCTAGCTCATATTATTTACCCAATTTGCTCAAAAAACAGGATGTCGATATCGACTTTTATCGATTGCTTGGAAGCGGAGTAAGTTATCGATTATCGGAAACAAATTCGATCTGCGCAGGCACTAGGAGCACCTACATCTTATTTCAAGTCTCTAGCTCTTATAGGTTCTGAGATCCTTGCGTTCATACATACGGACAGACGGACAGACGGTCGGACGGACAGACAGACGGACATGGCTAAATCGACTCGGCTAGATCGACTCGGCTATTGATGCTGATCAAGAATATATATACTTTATGGGGTCGCAGATGCATCCTTCTGCCTGTATATTTGCATTTTGCACAAATGCAATATACCCTTTTTACCCATTTTTAATGGGTTCAGGGTATTAAAATAGCTTTTTGAATCAAACGGTTTATTTATTTTAAATATAGTAATATTAGGATTAAGACTTGGTTGTTGTTTCTTAATCTAAAAACTATCGGGAACATGGTGTTGTATCAAACTCAGCCAAAGTAAGGAAATTCACAATACAATATTAATGTATAATCAAGCATTGATCAGCATCGGGCTCCTGGAACCTACATAGCTTTAATAGAAAGAATATTTCATAAAGAAAGTTATCATATATTATCTATCATATATTTATCATATATCATATATATTTTGCATAGATAAATCGTTGGGTGTTATAGGATAAATTTGCCTTTATGCCGTTTGTCCTCAAAGGCTATTTAATCTTCAGCCAAAGTTACGTTTTTTTTCTAGTTGTAATGAGTGTTTAGCAGGTGTGTTTGCACCTGGCGTCTCGTGCTACGAAACCTGCACGCCGCGCCCCGCCCCTGCGGCTCCTTCACCCCTCCGCTCCACAATGCTGCAGCTGCTCCTGCGCCTGTTTGCATGCTACGATTTTTTTCTTTCGGTAGCTTCTGCTTTCAGCTCTTGACCACAAAATGTAGCCAACGCGCTGGATAATAAGGTTGATGTATTTAAGCGTTTTGCGCTGCGCTATATCATGTAATATGCACACACTAAACTACACACACACACACACCAGCACACACACACACAATTGCTACTTATGTATGCACATGCATACATGAATGAATGAGAAGCACAAGCGAGCCGCAGTTCCATTGTTCAGCATTTGCAGCAGACGCTTGTGCCTGTGCCTATACAGTGTGTGTGTGTGTGTGTGTGTGTGTGTGTTGCGGTTTTGCGTGCGTGTGTGTGCTGCTTACGCTGTCAGAATGTTTGACTTTGTATAATAAAAAAGGCCCCTTTTAAAAAACATTAGCAACTTTTGTAGTGCCTAAACGCGCCGCTAAATGTGAGAAGCCAACAACAACAACAAGGTGAAGAAGAAGAAGAACAGCAACAACGACCACTCAAAATTTCACATCCAACTCCTACTCACACTCACATGCACATATACATGCATGTGTGTATGTGTGTGTGTGCTTACACATACTTTTGCACCCCTTGCCGGCACATTTCTGCAGTCAACGTAACGACAGCTGCCACTCAATGAATGCGCGCAATACACTGCAAGAAAATGCGCTGTACATTAAAAAAAAGGAGTTTGTCAAATTAGAAATGTTTGTAAAAGATATTGTGGAAGGAATAGTTATAATACTTCGGTGGTTCGGTGTACAGGAAACTTATTGGGAAAATATAAAAAAAAATGTATACAAATTAGTCTAGTCAAATTATTTATGTCGAGCACTGTACATGCTATACAGTATACACTTGAACAAATGACACTTAACTAAACATTGATCGAAGAAATTTAGATCATATTTTAAAATGTTGACCACTTTTCTGGCAGTGTATTAAATAGACTCAGGGCTTTGCCTATGATACGCGCTTGCATGTGTTTCCTTAGGCACATCTGCCCATTGGCAAACATGGCCGAGACCCCTGCGCCCCTCCCAGCACATAGCTAAATCATATTAAAGCTAACACCTCCCCCTCCCCTCTGTCGTTTGTTGTGGCATGAAATAGTGTCAGTTGAGTGAGAGAGAGAGAGAGCGTGAATTCCCTCTCTTAGCCACTCGAAGGCCGCGACACGGAGGCACGCACAATTATGTTAACGCATTAACATATTTATAGTTGGCACAGTTACATTGAGTATATTTTTCATATATATATATACATGTATTAAGAAGTGTACCTGTCCGATCTGGCGGCAACACAGCCTCAGCCGCGTCAACTAATTGCGGTCACTGCCCGCCTCCTCCTGCCACGTTCCTCCTCTTCAATCGGGCCAGCAGCTCTTGGCCGAAATCAATTTGCAAATTTGTGCGGGGGTCGCTGTCTTTGGCTGTCAGTTTTGAGTTAATTTTCATTTGCAATGTCCGCTTGTCCATTTGAGATTTTGCCTCGGGCTTGTTTATTGGCCCCTCTCTAGCCTCATTCTCTCTGTCATCCTGCCGCTGCCGCAATCTGTCTCTTTATTTTGCCTGTTCGTTTTGTTTGCTATACCCTGTACGCATTAAATGGGGCTATTTTGTAGTCCCCCAAATTTATGTAACAGACAGAATGCGGCAATAAGGCTCTTAGAGACTTTATTCTCATTTATCAATAACTCGCTCTATTTATTAATATCGGTTTCGACGTGGTCTCGATTTTTTAAAAGTTTCTTTGAAATTATTGATAACTGATTCCAGATTTGTTTTTCCAGAAATCGATAAATATCGGTTTCACATGGGTCTTATTTTTTTTTTAAATTTTTCGAATGCGCCAAATTGGCTACGATACAAAATGAAAGTTAATTTTTAAATGATTCATTTTTGTTGATGACTTGTCCCACTTTTCTGAAATCGATAAATATCGAATTCCAGTCCTGCCTTTTTGCCTTCCACTGAGAGATTATAATAAAGACACAAAAAAATATGCCAAATAGGTTATTTTACAGCTAAGATAATTAAGGAATATGTCGGCTATAAAAATCTTTAAACCTTTTTAGGTTTGTCATAATTCAGGGATAATAAATAGTATTTATTAAATACAGAAGATTATTCTGCAAGAATTTACCACTGTCCAGAGTTGGGATGAAGTGAACTGTAATCAAGTAGTACAATAATTCGAATGCCTTTTAAGATAGCTCGTAGGCAGTACAGGGTGTCTGCCAGTCTGTCATCTCCAAGTAAAGCATTCTTGCGCTTGTCTGTGATACATTAAAATTCCTGCTGCCCATTTACACATGTCCAACATGACATAATCGTTTTTTCGGATATTATTTCGCAAGGCCTCCAAAAACTTGAAACCTCAACTTTGATAAACACAAACAGAGATACACACACACTCTAGAACATGTGGAGCGTTTGGGGGCCTGAAATGACATCTCTGGGATTTGATAATAAACTAATTTGCGCTGCGTTCCGCACTCGTTTGCTGTCAACTCTTTTATTCATGAATATGCAATTAGTGTGCAAAATTTAAGTGTTACGAGCGCTCTATTGCTCTATTTATTATTAACACTAAATGATTTTAAGTACTAGTATTCAATTTCAATGTTTGTCGGTTCGCTGCTGGCAGTCGGCCAATTGCCCAACCGACCTTTTTAGTGCGGCTAGAGCGGGGTGTTCGAAAATAAGTAGGCTTTGAAATATTTGTCGAAATGCCGCAAAGTCAAACAAGACATGAATTGGTCATGTTCAGGCAAAAGCAACAGTCAAAGGTCTCTAACTGGGTCTGCGCCATGTCAAAGAATTTTTGCGGAAATTTACTCAACTGGCTAGCGAATTTCTTAGTCAATTTTAATGCCTTCGACTAGCAGCAGACAGCACGTCGATATTAAATGTGCCATCCATCCGATTGTTGAATGATTGATTGATGAAATAAAAAGAATTTGAATCCATGCTTAATTGCATTATTTTTATTTATCGTTGAATTTTTAAATGTAATGGACCTTTGGCCTGCTTAAGCCACGCTGTTAAAGTGACACTGTTAAAGAGCTATGTTTAGCTTAGACTGTTAATGTGACTGTTAAGCTCTTAAAGAAACAGCGCTTAGCTGTTAAATTGCAAAGATTAATCAAACGTGATACTGTTAATAACAAATTAATAAAAAAAAAAAAATGTTACCTATGTAGAGGGTATTATAATTTTGAAATGTTGAACGCAAAGCAGGGTGCTGGTTCAAACCATGAACAGAACTTATCTTTCTTTGGTAGCCCCGATTTAAATGCATTTACACATGCAGCTCAATGAGAGGCAAACAAATTTCTAGACAAATTTCCATTTTTATAACCAACCTCAGACTTAGCAGCCATAACATTGTCTTGTCATATAACATGTGCAAAAACGTTCAATTAAAGTTGATTGAAAATAGAAAAAAGAAAAGAAAAGAAAAGTACAAACGTTTATAATTAAAATTCGTGTTAAATATTTTGGTTAATTAGCGTTGCAACTCAATTGGAAATGAATTGTATGTGTGTATGTGTGTATGTGTGTGTGTGTGTGTGTGTGTGTGTGTGTGTGTGTGTGTGTGTGTGTGTGTGTGTGTGTGCGTGTGTGCGTGTGTGTGTTTGGCCCGCCCTCGTGATGGTCTAATAACTGGGCGTCTATTATTCAGTTATTTGGCTAGCGATTTAAAGATTAATTAACAAATTAATTGACGCCGCATTCACTTTGTCTCAATTCGTTTTTTTCTTCATCATATTTACAGTACTTCACACCTCGGCGAGTTTAGCGTTAAACGAGAGCTGGGATCCAGACGTCAGGTGAGCCATAGACATGCTCGATAAATAATTAACATCTATATATATATAAATATGCTTTTCCTTTTAACAGAGACGATATGGAAATGATGTTGAATAAAATAGTTCCCGAAGGTTTGCCCTACAGGCATTCGTGCGAAGGACCCGACGATATGGTAACTATATTTGACGTGTTTAGTTTAGAGCCCAGCATCAAATTAATCGAAAATGCATTATGGATATTTGAATTGAGTCCAAACGAACAGAAAGTTAGATCGAACATGTTGCATGTTCAATCGAACATTGTTTAGCTCGAATCGGAGCTTATGTGAGTTTGTTGCAATCGAATTAACTGATGCAGGGCTCTAGTATAGATCACTTTAAGGTACCTGAATTAACCTATTGAAATTGTTGGCTTGCAGCCCGCACACGTGAAGGCCTGCTTTTTGGGCAGCTCACTGACAATCCCCATTACCGATGGCAAGCTCTCGCTGGGCACCTGGCAGGGCGTTTGGCTGTGCGAGCATCGCGATCAGGCCGGCAGCCGGAAGTTGGTCATCACGCTGACCGGCTGTCCGCGCGAACAGGCCGTACGCAGTCCGCTGTCACCCGTCTCGCCCATTGCGAGCACCTCCAGTTAGGGGCGGCCTCGCTCCACCCGCGACAGCCGGTAATCGCGGGGGAGCGACAATAATGGCATCATTTCGTCGAGGAAGTTGATACTACAAAAGAATTTAGCTAGAGCCACCGCACAGCAGCGAGCGGCGGCCGTAATTGCCGCTGGTCGTGGTCTAATTGGAGCAACTGCATCCGTTGCGGCGCCGGCGCCACCAGGCGCTGTGTTGCCCATCGATACGAAAACGCAACGTTTGCTGTTGCGGCAGCGTTTGCATTTGAATTTAAATTTAAATGTTAACGAAACTCTGCAGGATGGCGTTGATATTGATGATGTTGATGAGGATGTCTGCGACGACGACGATGACGATGATGATGATGACGATCAGGTGGAGAATGACAGTGTCGCGGATGTCGTCGATGCTCAGGGCAGTGGGCATCGCCGTGTTGGTGATAATTTACAAACCGTCACAACAGTGCCTCAAACCAAACAACAACAACAACTAAGACATAAGATCACCGCAGCAACAACAACAACAACAGCAACAACCAGCTCATCAACAGCATCCAATAGCGCATTAGCTAAATTCAATCGCATACTCGACTCTGCTAAACTGGAGCCACATCGCGCTTCCTCCGCGTTCAGCAGCGCCACGCTGCAGCAACGCCTCGCGCTGGCTTATCCAGAGCTGCAACAACAACAGCAACAACAACAACAACAACAACAGCAGCAGCAGCAGTACGAGTTGCGGCAAATCGACAACCTCCCACGTGGCATTGCCGTCGTTAGCACTCCATTAACCATGCAAGCACTAGACACTATAAAAACCAAGACGGCGGCAATGTTGGAACAGCAGCAACAGCACGACGCAGCTGATCAAACGAAACGAAATGATGTGCATTATTTGTTGAAACAGTTAAATAGTTTTAGTGATATAGAAGAAATAGAAATTGTTGATATGAAGCAAAGAAAGCAGCCGCAGCCAAAGCAGCCGCATCAGCAGCCACAGCAACAGCCACAGCAACAACAACAACAACAGCAGCAGCAGCAACAACCACAACAACACCCTCAACGCACAAGCAAAGCTGCCGCTGCCTGCTCCAGCTCGTTGGAGCTAATGCCCATGTCCCGCTCCATGTTGCCCCTAGCCTTGGGCTCGCCATCGACACAGTCGCACAAGGGCAACTTAATGGAGCATGCCGGGCTGGGCGAGAGCAACAGCTCGACACGGCTGCAATTCGATGATTATTTATTCGAATCGTGCCACTATTTGGAGACAAACTATTTTGCCGCTACCTATCGCACTGCCATGGTCGAGAGCTGCTCGCACGAGTTCCGGCCCTCGCCCGCCACGCCGCCGACGAGCGTGCGCTCCGACAGCTTCGAGCTGCACGAACTGGCGCCGCCGAGCGCTATATGCAAGGCGGCGGCACCAGCCAGGCTGGATGCGGGCTCACCGCCGCCGTATCAGGCCGAGGTGCGCATGACCAGCAGCGGCGTCCAGACTGAGCTGACCGTCGAGTCGCTCGCCCAGCTTAGCAGCAGCAGCGGCGGCGGCAGCGGCGCCAGTTCAGGCGGCACGCCGCATGTGCCGCCGCTTTTCATATGCTGCTACACGCCCATCGATCGTTGGCGTGCCAGGCGTTTGGGCGCGGCAGCTGCCGCCAAGCGAGCCAATCCCGAGAAGCACGGCCATCCCGTCTGACAGTGGATCCAAAAGTAAAACCAAAATAAAAACTGGCCAAACGGCAGCTGCGCTGTTTCATTTGCGATATCAACAAGAGATTCCATTTCGAAGACAGTCAATACAAAAAACTTCGCCTAATATTCATTTTCCAAACAACAAAAAGCAAAAACATGTACAATTTTTTATACACACCCACACACAACCATTCGCACATTTTTGCAATACACTAAAACAAAAAAAAAAGAGTACATTTTGATAGACTTAAATCGCAGCAACAAAAAAATCATTTGGAAATGAAATGAGAAGCAAATTTAAAGCATACGTCATAATAATTAAACGGTAATTGAATTGTTTCAATCAAATAAAATACAAAATTTAAATAAATGCAACAAAAAACAAATTGTTAACAAAAAGCGCAAAAATAAACGCAAATTTGTAGCCGGCGAATGTGCGAAACACGGAGAAGGAGAAAGAGAAGGAGACAGTGAGAGCTTGTATAGTAAGTTGTTTAATAAATAATAAACTAACACAAAATTAAATACTAACTATGTAAACCGAAACGAGGCGGCGCACACGCCAAAAAAAAGGATACAAATCATGTTATCCACTTTGTCGGTCGAATGCAAGACTCCAAGAAGAAAGACAGCATAGATTTAATAGGCATGTTCCGAATTCCGCCTGCGCCTTCAATGCCAGCAAAATATTGCTGGCATAACTTTTGAGTAAGCTAAAAATCAATTTAAAGTTAAACAAAATGATATGCTGAAATCGTGGCGAAAGTGTTTATCGGAACATGATATTCAGTTACATTTATCAGCCGCAGTTCAGATGCGTGTGCGTTTTATAGTCAAGTTATGCATCGATTTTATTATAAAAAAAAAAACAAAACAGCAACAAATGCAATTGTTACAACAATTAACACTAAAATATAATAACAAAACAACTGTGTTCCAATTTACGCTTTTGCCACAATTTCGCAAAGATTTCTCTTGCATACTTCTTGCGGCAGCAGCTGCCCCAAAAAGTATGCTACAGCTTTTATTGTGAAATTTTCTCAAAACTGCAAAATGGAACATAGTCAAATTTTTTTTATAATAACATTTGTTTTTGTTAATTTAATTTGTAAGCAACATGAATGAAAAAAAAAAACAAAACCGAAAACTGGAATTGTTCGAGCACAAGCAGCGACTGCTTTAAGTTTTGTTTTCTCATCAATTGTGAACCCAAAAGAAAGAAAAGAAAAGAAGCAATATTAGTTATTAAACTTCTGTAAATCATGTGTAGAATTTGGTCAATTTGTAAGCTTAACTATTCCATTAATTAATAACAAATAACATAGCATAGACATAATATCGCTAAGCTTAAATGAAGACACGCGCTTTAGTTGAACAAAATCCGATTGGAACGCAATGAAAATTCAATTTTTTTTTTTCAATTGAGTTTTCTGAGTTTTTTTTTTTTGTTATGTATACAAAATACAGCCTTAAATTTTAATTGGGCATATCATGTGCTGACATTATTGGAATGCTAGCAAATAGTGAAGGTAATTTCAGGTTTTTCAGCTCAGTTCTTCCAAAATACAAAAAAAAAAAAAAAAAAGAAAAACACTAAAAATCTTAAATGATTATAAACGATACGAGTATAAAGAAAAAGAATAACAAAAAAACACAAAAGAAACCAAACAAATGCCTTTTACATGCCCACACGTACACTAACGAAATGAAAAACCAAACTATATACATACATGCATAAACTAATGTTTATTAACAACAATTATAATCGGACTTGGTAGGCGTTCAGTTCAAATAATTATAAAACAAAACAAAAATTGGTCACATGTTTGTTGAATGTGAAACTTGGAACGCAATTACTTGTTGAAAATAACTGAGAACAACTATTTGTTAAGTGGGTAAAAAATTAGCAAAAGAAAATACTTAAAAAACAAAGATAGACAAATAATATCTATTGTTGTATGTTTTATTCTGAAGCGCACGAAATATAATAATAACAATAATAAGTAAATAAATAAACAGCAAAAGCAAAATACATGCAAATGAAATGTAGCTAAAGAAATGTTAAGGTAAAATTTTTGTAAACTTTTTGATATGTGATGATGATTTGAATAAATTAAAACCACAAGTAAAATAATTACATAACTTAGCCGTAGATATTTAAACTAATACCACAAATAAAAAAAAACAACAACAAAAACAAGCAAGCAAGAAAATATGAATAATAAAAAAAATTCTTATAAATTAATGTAGCGCAACGCAAAATTTAGTGCATAAAGAGAAGAAAGCAAGCAGAACAAAATGAACAAATGCTAGTTAAAGTTTATAAACAATTAAACTGATGAAAACTTGTTAAACAATAAGATGTCAGCTCTCGGCTAGCCGAGGCACATGTCTGGCCCCGCCCCGAGCTTTGCCGCAGTTTCAGCAGATCTTTTGATTTGTATGCAAAAAATATACGATAAATGATTATTTCACGCGATTTTCCCCTTAACTCTTTTTATAGATTTTTTGTATCGTTTGGGGCAACGGGGGGCGAGGCTAAATCTAGCAATATTCATGGCAATTCAATTGTATTAACGACATTGATGAATCTGAGGTGTACGTGCATATGGAAAGCAAATTTAGCGAGCATTTTGTAGGAACGTGTAGTTAAAAAAATAATGTGAACTAAATAATATTTATCAATAATTGAATAGTAAATCTATGTGCATAAGTAGCGAATTATTCAATTGTAAATACATTTTTAATGTACACGTACGTTGAGTTTTTGTTGTTTTTGGCCAGAACGAAACGAACATTTGATGTTTATTTAAACAATTGCAATATTCGAATGTTTATCAGTTGGTCTCGCAAAAGAAAGCAACATAACAAACTGTTAAAAAACCAAATGAAACACAAACACAAACACATACACACGAAAAAGCTTTAAATAATTTAATTACAAATACATCATATACATAGATGTACATGTATTAATGGTAATTGTTTTGATATCATTATCATTGATCGATTCCATTGTAGATACAAACTTGTATTGAAACAAATTAATTCATTAACTAGCCAGCTAAGTCAATGTCGCCTAATGTCAGTTCTATAAGCATAAATCAATTAAATTAATTATAACAAACAACAAAATAACAAAACACACATATTAACTATAAAAGTGCAACAACTACTTTTCAAAAACAACAAAAATCCAAAAAAAAAAAAAAAAACATATATATATATATATAAATAAATAAAAGCAAACAACTGAAACAGGCCTCTGCAACAACACAAAACACACAACACAACATCCACAACAACAACAACAACAACAAAAACCAAAAGAAAAACTAAAAACAACACGAAGCTTTTATAAAACTATTTAAAAATATATATATATATATATATATAAAAACGAAAAAATTAAAAAAAAAATATATATAATAATCCTGCCAAGTAACATTCGAATACCTGCTTGATGAAGATACACCCGCTTTTGCTAAAGAAAACCAAAAGAAAAACAACCAAAACTAAGTGAAAAATTAAATATTAAAACAAAAAAACAAAAAAAAAAAACAAATAATTAAAAATAAAATGAAAGGCTTAATACGATTTTTATACTTTCGATATAATGATTTTTTATACTAAACGTAAACTCTTTGAAATGAAACAAGAAAACAAACAAAAACTGAACGATTTTTTGGGGTATCAGCTAAAAGTCGAGTACACGCCATTTGGGTGTAACGTATTTTTTAAAGAAAACAGATATTGATTTGTTGCAAAAATCGTACTTAAAGTCATATATATATATATATACTATACATTATATATATATATATATATATATATATAAACCCTAACTGCAACTATGGAACGAGAGCACAAATTTTGTTGAACAAAAAGACACACATTAAGCAACAACAACAAAAAACCAAATAAAAAGAAAACAAAATACCAGAAATCAAATACTAAGAGAAATCATTTTTTTTAAATTCCACTCTCAAAGAAACACACACACACACACACACAGAACAGAACATGAAATCAAATAAATACATATTTATATATATACAAATCCTCAACTAAATATATGAACATGTATGTATGTATATCTAGCTAAAGAACCGCACAAATTGGTCACCGAAGTATGCTTTACGAATCGCCCCCTTCTCGAATACCCTAACTGCCCCCCCCTCAACCATGCCCCAAATTACACTAACTAAAGCAGCAACAATTTCTAGTTAAAAATATCACATATTTTTCAGCCTATAAATGCGATTTTTGTATGCGCATACAATTTGTAAATATATATTAACTAATTTTATCTACAAAAAAAAAAAAAAGAAACAAAAAGGAAAAGGAAAAGAAAAGAATTTCAAGCATTCATTTGAATAACTTTAGTTTTCTCCTAATTGCATTTGTCAATGCACAATGTGTTTCAGCAAAAAAAAATGAAGACATTAAAACACGAAAGTTTTTACCCAAATGGAACACATGGTGTATGTCTCTATCATCTATGTATTAGATATCAAGGTACATAAGCGAGAAGCATACTTTAAACGAAAAAAATGTCAACTACAATAAATGAGCAAGTGGAGAAAAGAATATTTAAAAACAAAACAAAACAAAAAACTAGTGCAATAACAAATTATTCGGTAATAAATGTAAAATTACAATACATTTAAGTAAACGCTTTGTAAAATACATATAAACAATTTATTAAAAATACAGAATGAAAAACAATAAAAAAATGAAAATGGAAAATGAAACACTATTGAGTAATAAAAAGCGTTATGCATTGACATTGACACACGTGATTCGATATCTCATCTTATAAGCATAAATCAATAAGATAACAATAAAGAATAAATTAAAGAAACATCCCAAATTTTTGGAATCTGTACAAGTTTAATTTCAAGCACAGTGTAAGTATTACAACAAATATGCGGCCATTTCAGTTCTCAATGCTCTTCTTAATTTATATAAATGTATATCTTTTATTGTATAGCTCGTCCGACGCCATCAAAGACTTTGTCCTTGTGATCGGCGGCATTGGCACGTGCCTCGTAGTTGCAAATGGTTACGCCGTGATAATGTGCCTCCGTGAACTCGCCGCGAAGACCTAAAAAGTGAATTAGTTAATTTATCTATCTAAATGTTGACCGATTCAAAACCAACCAATATAATAGATGCGCGTGCTGTCATCGCCAAAGTTGCTGGGAAAATACAGCGACAAATGATGCACCGAGGAAAAGGTCACAACTCTGCAAGAGATATGAATTCAGGTATTATAAATCATATTCGGGTTTATGGGCAGCCACCTACTTGGGTGAATATTCGATTTCCCCGAGACAATCGCGCGACAGCTCGAACTCCTGGTCCGCTTTGCCACGTGCAGCATCGAACGTCATCTTGGGTCGATTCTTAAAGCTGTCAGGCAATAAATTTTAAAATAGCACGACTTATTGAATGCCCCATAAATACTCACAGTTTGACCCTATTTGGATGTGAGTTATCATTGGCGCCTCGAATGATAATGCCCTTTAGCTTAATGTTGCCGGTAAATGGTATATTAAACAATAGTTCTTCATCAGCATCGCTTTGCACAAACTGCAAGGGAGAACATGATTAATTTAAATATATGTATATTGAGCTACGTCACGCCCACCTTGCTTGTATCCAGGCGCTTTTCGTACGGCTTAAAGACCGTCTTGCCGCTGCCATCGGTCTCCTCGTTCAAACATTCCGTATTTTCGAGGTCGATTTTTGTATACAAACTGTACTCGATGCCCATTTCCAGTGCATTGTCGATATCGGTGGCCTCGTGGCTGCAGCCATGTCCATGCTCGTGCGAGTGTCCGTGTGGCATTTTTTTAAAATAATAATAGCTTTTAATACAATATATACAATGTGACGAGAATTTAATGCAAGTAATTGTTGTATTGAATTGTGCAGAATTATCGATATATCGATAGTCGCCCAACGATATTGTCATAGTTTTCTAGTGATGACAACTAAAATATCGTTGCCTTTGAAAAATCACAATATTAGCTACTTAAACGGTTTATTGTATTAATATTAATTGAATTTCGTTTAAAACTACAGCTGCTAATCGCATGTCATGCAATAATTTGAACGAGTGTCGATACATTTAACTAGATAAAATTACTCTTTTGCTTAGTCTGTTTGAAGTAGATTACGGCTGCTGCATGACAGTGCGCACATATTGAAGCACATCTTGGTTGGCCAAAATGCCCAAGTGATCGACACCCTGTAGCGCCAGTGTGGTTATATGAGAGTCTGTATAGCCCGTCCAGTGTTGGCAGGCGCGTAGAGAACGTTGATTAACGGTGCCATCACCCAGACCCATTATAAGTTTGGGGGTTTCTCCTGCTATCGTGTCCTTTTTGTATTGCAATCTGGCAAAATGAAATGTTTTGGGTAAATAAGTGTTTGATTTGATTTCAAGATTTGGGAATTTGGGAATCACCTCTCCACTGTGCTGACCCCATCGCCATACAGGCAATGTAGCTCCACATCCGGAGGACTAAAGTTTTGTGTAAAGCGCATTGTATCTTTGCGCATTTCCCAGCCCGTCCTGTAGTCAATATCATTGAAGAATTGCTCCAGCTGTGCCATAGTATAATTACGCGATGGTGTCGACGCAAGCACCTCAGAGGGCTTCCAAAATAGCGGCGAGGGCAACAGCCAAGCGGAGGACGGATGCGAGATCTGTTCTTCGCGCAGTATTTTAGCGCTCAACGCGAACGAGTCCAAATCATCGCCCATGGCAAACACCTTGACAGCTTTGATGCTGCCCGCCCAAGCGCCAGCCAGACTAATTTGACGGCGCACATATTGAGTCTTCCACTCAAGTGTTTGCTCCTGCAGAAATACTAGTGTCATGGGGCTGCCCATGCTGTGCGTTATAAAAGTGACGGGCGTCTGATTATTGGCCTCGTATGTGTCCTCCACAAGTTGCTTCATATCGATAAAGAATTGCTGATTCTCATCTACAATGTAGTAAGAGCTCTTAATAGTTTAAAGATTAATTGGCTAGCTGAAGCACTTACTCGGCGCCCGTCGGAAGTCGTAGGGTGCACCGTGTATATTTTTATGGCGTTCATAGCCCAGGTCGACCAGTACATTGGCAATATCTTTAAAGTAGGCGCCAGCCTTATTTTTCGTGGGGTCTATCCACTCCACGACGTTGGGATCACCCCAGCCGGGTACGCGCGTCTCCACGCCTGGCGTATTGTGCGTTGTGCGCGTCACCTTGTCATAGTAGAGCTTGACATTGTCTATCCAACAGTAGACCATCGGTATGACCAACTGCTCCAGATCTAGCCAGAGATTATACCAGTCGTGTGTCTTCTCGCATATGAAGTAGGGCGTACCCGATTTATTTAGGCGTGCTTCCATTTGAGAGCCACCATCGCCTGGCACTGACAAAATTGTATTTTTATAATTTTCATTCGGTTTCCCTGTTTATTGATATTTACCAAATATAACCGGAGATAGCTGCGGTTCCTTGGGCGGCGCGGGTTTCGGGGGGTGTCTGCCTCTTTTGCTAAAGGGCCAAAAACAGTTTCCCACACTGAACAAAGCTGTGAAGAGCAGCAGCGCGAACAGTATGCTGGTCCCCTTGAGCTGCATTGTGTTGTGCGTACCCTGCTGCTGATTGCAATAACGGTATAAGAGTTCCTCTCTAGCTAGCGAGCCCTCAATTCAAATCGCGCCACTCGCTGTCCAAGCAGATAAAGGTATTTATGGTATTAAATAAAAAAAAAAAAGTGCTGTTGTAAACAAATGAATCAGCACCACAATTATCAATTGATTTACTTACATATATGTATATATATGTTGTATCTGAAGCCAGCACCAAAACTTAATTGACCTTTAAACCAGTATGCGTAACTGTAACTGCATTAACGCGCGGTTGTTTTCCGCATCTTAATGGAACGCCATTTTGCCTGCTTTCCTGTTGTTTTTATTGTTTTTTGTGCGCTTTCGTAAACAAAGAAATGTTTGTTGTTTTTACTTCGTTATCATTTTGGACACTTGTTATTGTTATTCGTTTTTTTTTTTTTGCGCAGCTTTAATTCAGCTGCTTAGCCAGTGCTATAGAATTTTGCATTGTTGGGAGCATTTTGGCGTTTTTAATTTTTATGCTCATGGTCACATTGTACAGTGGTATAAATTCAAATTGGTTGCCTTGCAGCAGTTAACAAAAGGTAAATGGCAACAATTTTGTTACTTTTAACTTGTAAATTTACGTTGTTTGTATTGCGTATTTACATGGAAATTCATTAACTATTCCATTGGAAACGCAATAATCATCGCTAACATGCGAATACAATTGCTCGCAATACAGATTGTCGTGCTTTTGTATCGATACTCACGATTTGCAAATGGACGACGTATCGATATTTTTGATTATCGACACGACCGGCAAATGCACTTGTTTAGCGCGTTCAAAGGCAAATTTTGTTTGTTAAAATAAAATAGCTGCAACTTTAGCCTCGATCGGTCATAAGCCACAATGCAAGAGTTCTTCAGTGTGCTGCTGCCGGATGTGAAAAAGGAGCTGCGTCGTGGGATAATTGAGTGCTCAAAACGAGGTCTGCTGCACAGCACCAAATGGCTGGCCGAGATGCACCATGGCCTGAGCGATGTAAACATCGACAACGCTGCGCCAGACGATGATCATTCGTTTAGCGAGTGCCAGCTGGAGGGCATTGCGGCCGCCGAGTACAGCGATTACTTTCTGGCGAAAAGCTATTACGATGTGCGTGAATATGACAGGGCAGCGCACGCCGTAAGGAACTGCGAGTCGAGCGTGCCACGTTTTCTGCATCTCTACTCCACGTACATGGCGCGCGAGAAGCGACGTCTTGACTCCACCACAGATCAGGCGAATCTCAATGAGCCAAATCAAATGCGGGACCTGGCCGATCTGCTGGCCACGCTGCGCGCAGAGCATGGACGCAGTCGCTTAGATGGCTATGGCATCTATCTGTATGGCGTGGTGCTTAAGGCATTGAATCTAAATAAAGCAGCCGAGCAAATGCTTCTGAGTGCGGTGCGTCTGGTGCCCATGCTATGGAGCGCCTACCTGGAGCTATCGCCGCTTATAATGGAGAAAAAGAAGCTGCTGAGCCTGCAGCTGGGCGGTCATTGGATGCGTCATTTCTTCATGGCACACACCTATCTGGAGCTGTATTTAAACGATGATGGACTTAAGATCTATGAGGATCTACAGGCGGCGGGCTTCAGCAAGAGCATCTATCTAACCGCCCAAATGGCGCTGGTCTATCATAATAAGCGAGGTAAGTTGATGAAGCTTCGCCCATCTTCAAGTTATAACCTGTTTCTGTTTCTCTGCCAGATGTTGACAAGGCCATCGAGTTGTTTCAGGCCTTGCTCGACAGCGATCCCTATCGCCTAGACAATGTGGATACCTACTCCAATTTGCTGTTCGTCAAGGAGATGAAAACAGAAATGGCCCAACTGGCGCACAAGGCTGTTAGCATTAACAAATATCGACCCGAGACCTGCTGTGTTATAGGTAAGTTCTAAGCGTTAACTATGTTAAACTTTCGTTCTAAACTTCTCTCCGCTCCCAAACAGGCAACTACTATAGCATACGCTGTGATCACCAGGTGGCCATTTCATATTTTCAGCGCGCCCTAAAACTTAATCCCAAGTATTTGGCCGCCTGGACGCTGATGGGTCATGAATTTATGGAGCTAAAAAACACAAATGCTGCGATTCAAAGCTACCGCAAAGCGGTGGAAGTCAATAAACGCGACTATCGTGCCTGGTATGGCCTGGGCCAGGCCTATGAGATTATTAAAATGCATTATTATAGTTTATATTATTTTAAAATTGCCCACCAATTGCGTCCGTATGATTCGCGCATGTTGGTCGCTCTGGGCGAGACCTACGAGAAGCTGGACAAATGCGAGAATTCGGTCAAGTGCTATTGGAAGGCCTGCGATGTGGGTGACATTGAGGGCATAGCCATGTACAAGCTGGCGAGCCTGCACGAGAAGCTGGGCGACAATGAAACGGCCGTCCATTGTTATATTATGTACTGCGAAGACGAACGCGCGGCCACCGATAAGCAAAGCCTCTACCAGGGCTTTATGACGCTGGCCAACTACTATGAGAAGAAGTGCGACTATGAACGTGCCGCTTACTATGCTTACAAGTGCCTGGACTCGGATGATGTAAGTTAAATAAGTTAGCTCCACTTCAGATACTAAATTCCTTTCTCTGTTGCAGCGCAAGACGGAGGCCAAGGCGCTGCTAAAGACCATTGACTCACGGCGCAGTGCCGAGTGCCAAAAGAAGAAGTCCACAACGGTAGTGGCCACGGCGGAGACCAGTTCCGAGGATGAAATGGAGTGGGAGCAGCTGGATGTGCGTGTGCGCGTACCATTCACCTCAATAGCTGACAAATCAACCTCAACGTCAACGGCTACCGCCAACGTCGCAGGCCCCTCAACATCAGCCAGCAGCACACGACGACTGCGTTCGGTGCCAGAGCGTGTGCGTCGCGCCCAGCCTAGTCAACGTAGTCTGATTGGACCAACGGCAAACAGCACGGCAACCGCAACAACTACGACAACGACAACAACAATACCAACGATTAGCGAGGAGACGCCAGGAAGCAGCACAGCGGCTACGGAAACGCTGGAGGATATAACGCCGGGCACAGCGACATCCGAACAGCAGGGAACAACACACGATGGCAGTTCCATGGAAATATCGAGCGTGTCCATCGATTAAATGTACACATGACACATTTATGTTTGTTGTGAATTATATTGAAAATTATTTTATTAATGAGTTGAGCAATGATGATGTGCTTTAAATCAAGGCTATGAACCAAAACGGTTCGAACCGGGAATTCCCATTTTTATTGTACTATGAGAGAAATCTTGAACCGAACCGCTTGCCCAAGAAAAAAGCGATCAGGCATTCATTTCGAAAATAGTTTGGTTAAAAAATTACAATATTATGGAACATACGCATTAATTTTTATTAAGTTAATTGTGATTCGGTTGAGAGAGCCAGTCCCAAAGCGTTAAGATTGCGCTAAAAGCTATGAAAATAATTCCTTATATATACATACTATATATCCTAAATCATATTTTTAATATTTCTAACAGAACGAGCAATTTTGAGCCTACAATCTGTTTTCTATTGTCAGCTCGAAGTTATTCTATTTCTTTATTGCAATTTGTTCGTACGAATTAAGTTAATTATTTTCTTTAATATTTGAAAGAATTTGATAAAATATGATCAGATTGTAAGAATGGGAAAACCCGGATTCACGAAACGAACCGAGTTCGCAACCACGAACGACTAATTTATTTGCATTTAATTTACGATTAAGTTTTTTGATCAAACATTTAAGAACGCAGCCTCGTTAAAAGCAGCTACTGGAGCCAATTGCCGAGAGCTTGCAGTCAAGATTAAAGCATGCATCGATCTGTATCATTGATAAGCAATAATTAGGCTATAACATCGAGATTTAAATACTTAAATAGAATTGAATACAAGCTAAACCCAGACTCTCTTAACCAACAGCACAGATGCCGTGCCGCTCTCACAGAGCACGTCGGATGCACACATGCAGGGATAGATTGAAGGCGATCAGCAGCAACAGCATGAACAGGCCCAGGACAAGAATATCTTCGTTAACGCTGTCGCCGGACATGTCGAAATATTTGAGAAACTGTTCCGACGACTTGTGATAGCAGAAATCCTGATGACATGGCAAATCGCCGCGTCCATAGCCATAAACGGCGCGCATTAGGCCCTCGAAGATGTACCGGAAAAAGGAAACGTCACAAATGGGCCGCAGTAACCAGGATAATTCGCGCATCCGTATAAAAAAGCCAGAGAACAGCAGAAACGGTATGGATATGGTGGGCACTATAAATATGGCCAACTGCATGGGCAACAAGGTGCCAGCAATTACGCCTATAAAGTGTCCAATTAAGGCGGTCAGCACGCATATGCTCCAGCACATGGCAAAACGGCCCAGCTCCGGCGGCTGGCCGGTCATAAAGAAGCCAATGCTAATAAATAAAGTGGGACAGATTAATTGTAGTGGAATATCCGCCAGCACTTTGGATATATAGTAGGCCTTCAGGGAATACCAGCCATTGTAGTACTCCCTGATGAACACGGGCGCGTCCTGCAGGCAGAGCAGAATGGAGGGCATGGCGTTGCCCGAGAAGACAAACAGTATGATGAAAAACATGCAGGATACATTGCTAATAACCTTGGCGGCATCATTGCCGATCTGCCAATAGACCACGCCCAGCAGCAGGGCGACCACAATGTGCATGGCCACACGCAACTGCACGGCAATCTGGAGAGGATTATACAGTTAATAAACGTCTATTGGTGGATATACCAGCTACTTACCGTATCCCTGGACATGGCACGCAAATGTCGGAGCATCAGGACGCTCAGCTGATACCAGAAGCCCACCTGCTCCTTGGGACGCAGTGCATCAGACGCCGTCGAACTTTTGGATAGCTCAATAAAAGCTGCTGCAAGTAAATTGAGGTAGACAGAGAAAAGAGGAGCAGATAGAGCAGTGGGAAAATGAAGGAGTGACAAGCGCAAGTTGAAACAGGAAACAGAAGCAGAAAAGAAAGCGGAAGCAATTGCGGATGATCAGCCAACGTCATCCAATTGAAGCGCAAGCAAATGCGAACTCACTCAGCTCATTCGCCGGAGCACTGCTAAAGCTCTGCAGAATATCGTACTTGGACTTGTTCTGTGTGATCAGCGTCTCGCAGCGCTGATTCGAGGACTCGCTGCCCACCTCAAGGACTGAATTGTGGGTGAAGGAGGGGAAAGAGAGAGATCAGACTTGTAAATGATCCACCAAATAAAAAGTCCAATAGTACACACCAAAATCACCGGGATTATAGTACTGTGGACATCGGAAACCGGCCGCCTGGAAGCTATCCAACATATCGGACTGTGCGCCCGCGTAGAGCATCTCGCCATGAGCCAGCACCAGGACATCGTCAAACAGCTGCATCAGCCGCGAACTGGGCTGATGCACCACACACACCACAATCCGTCCGTTGTGCGCCAGTTTCTGCAAATAGCACATGACCTGGTAGCTGGCCACGCTGTCCAGCCCGCTCGTGGGCTCATCGAAGAACATGATGGGCGGATTCGTGATCAGCTCAATGCCGATGGATAGACGCTTGTGTTCTCCGCCAGAAATGTCGCGCACCAGCGTGTGACGGCACGAATGCAAGTTGAGCACCTCAATAATGTCATCCAGCTGGGAATATGATTGAAGGTTTGAATGATTATAAATAACATAAATGCTTAAATGGTAGAAGTTATCGGGTGTATGTAGGAGAGAAAATAAGACCCATAATTTGCAAACTCTTGATTAGAACCAAGTTCTGGACTGATCTAGTCATTCTCGGAGACTATGAAAGCTGGAGCTTGGAATATATGTATGTACTCATTTATCGTACGAGCAAAGATTTCGTTTAATCGAAGAATTTTCCTATCGATAAATATCTATTCTCCATCTCGATAAATTTATTTTCTTACTTTCGATAAATATGTATTCTCGCCTATCTATAAATATCGATTCTTCCTATTGATAAATATCGATATTTCCACATTCTTACATCAATCGATAAATATCGAGGTTAAGACTTTTTCAATTTATATAAGCGATATATACTTCAACTTCGTAAATAGATTATTACAAGTATGCAGTATGTATCGATTAATATTTTTTTCACAATCGATAATTATCGATGTGTAACCTCAGTTAGTCGAGCTTTAAGCGAAAATTGCAAACGATTTTTAGCGCTCCAAGCTCCAAGCTGCTTACAGGGTATTTCCTAGTCGTGCACTCAACAGTACGCTTACTTATCTTACTTACGATTTGTTGTTTTTGCAGCGTACTCGTGCCTGTGGGCAGCTTCAAATCGGCGGAAACACGCAGCGTTTCCTGCACCGTGAGCAGCGATAGCATCACAAAGTTCTGGGCTATATAGGAAGACATTTTGCGAAAGGCGAGCAGATCGCGCGGCTGTCCATTGATGAGGAACTGACCCGTAACGCCGCTGACCCTATTAAGGGAAACTGGTCAGGAAATTGATTCAAAAAGAGTTTCCCTAGATGCACTCACTTGAAGCCAGCCAGAACGTTAAGCAGCGTGGACTTGCCGGCACCGGATGGACCCAGTATGGCCGTTAGGCGACCCGCTTGAAATGCGCCGCAGGTCTCGTTCAGTATTTGGGTCTTGGATTGCTTTGGACCCTTGAGCTTGTAGCACACCTGCCGGAACACTAGCTCCAGGGGCGGAGCTTTGCCCAGGCCATTTGGCACGCTCGCTGCAATATTGTCGACCATTGTCTCCTATTTGATATTGACCAGATCTTGCCCTGGCTGCGGGCAATGCTCGACTGTCTACTGCGTTTGCTCTGGCCTCAATTCGCGATATGCCAACTGCGCTTATCGGCTTGTACTCTCTGTTGATTGTGGAGTTCAAGTGCTTGCAGTTATTATCAACATCGTAACTGACTCAACCGTCTAATCCAAATTAGTATAAGGCACAAAATTGCAATCTTATCTTCACCAGCTGTAAAGCTGCTGCCTTTGTCCAAGACAAAGCAGGCAAAATGTTTACATCTCTACATATAGTTGACTTTTTTCCTGGCTGATTGATCGACTAATTGATTGATTATGAACAGCTCAAAACGTAAGGCTGGGAAGCTAAGGTTATCTACGTGAATACCATAAAGATATTTTGTACCTGATTTTCCTGACGGATTGATTGATTGACTGACTAATGGTCGACGCACAGCACAAATTCGGAAAAGTTCACAGTAAGTTATCTTAGTATATACTTAGAAAGATCTCTATATATAAAACTGTTTTTCCAGGCTGATTGATTGATTGAGTGACTGACTTATGATCGACGCATATCTCAAACCCTTAAAACTGGACAACTTAATTTTTCACAGTAAGTTTTCTTATTTTTCTTATTAGGAAAGATTTGTCATACGTATCTCATTATAAATAATACTGATTTTCAGATTGATTGAGTGATTGACCGTATGGCTTATGATCAACACACGGGTGAAACAGTCAAATTTGGACAACTGAATTTTGTAGAGTAGATTACTAAAGTGAATACCAAAAGTCATAAAGCATATAAAGATGTTTTTCCTGATTGATTGACTGACTAAAGGTTAACACATAGCTTAAACCCTTAAAAATGGACAGCTGAACTTTTCACAGTAAGTTATCTTAGTGTGTAAGAAAGCCTTTTTATAAGTATCTTCATATATATACAACTGTTTTTCCAGACTCATTGATTGAAAGAAAACCTAACTGATGATTAACGCACAGCTCAAACTTCAGTCTAAGCCCTAACAACTGGATAGCTGAATTTTTCGCAGTAAGTTATCTTAGAAAGACTTTTCACATATTTATCAACATATATAAAACTGTTTATTGACTGATTGATTGATTGATTGATTGATTGATTGATTATGAAAACACAGCCCTAATCGTATGAGTTCGAAAGTTGATTTTATTTCCCATACTCTTGTATCTTGTTATCTAGAAAGTTGACGAGAAGCAATTTTATAATATTTGTTTTTCTTTCATTCATAAAAACACATTGAAGACGCATTTAATGAGTTTTTTTAAATGCACTCGCTTAATTTTCTGTGGTGTGTCTGTGGTCAGTCGGGAGCGGTTTGATTAGCTTGTTGTTTGGGCTTTTAAATGCAGTTGCGATAAGCTTTGCAATAACGACTACAAATTATTAGTTGCTGTACTTAACAACCTTAAGGAATGCCGCGTAGTAGCGATAGACTGTGAGATACCCTATAATTATATAATCTTCTATTGCAACAAAGAAATAAAAACTTAATTGTGTGCCATGTGGATTTGCTGAATGAAACTTTAGATTCAGGAAATCCTCATGGCAAATGCTCCTTCTAGACTTCCTACTAGGGTCTTACACAATCTCGTAGCCTTTAATGGCGTACATTTAAAAAGTTTAATCTTTTCAAATAGTTTTTTATTTCTTAAAAGATGCAATAATTTGGATGAAAATATTGTTAAACTCTTAAGATCTTACAGCATAAACAATCGAAACAAAAGGTAAACAAATTTAATTTACAATTACAATTAAATTTATGTTTTTGAACTAAAATAATATAAAATAAAAAATAACTTTTGTTAAATTTGATGTTTATTCCCTTTGTTTTGGTAAATTCGGAATCAAATAATTTTCAAAACACATCAAACAAAGAACAACAAAATGCGAAATCAAAAAAAAAAACAAACAGCTACAAATATGAGTAAAAAATTATAGTTAAAAACTGGTTAGCTGATAATTGCGGACGATTTTTTTTGGAAACCTCTTTAGTTATTTGATAAATAAAACACTTAAACATTTACATTTTGTTGTTGAAAAATGTCTGCTGTGGTGCAAATCATTTATCGAACTTTGTCGAATTTCCGGGATGGTCGCAGTTATCATCCAGATTTTTGGTGTCATATCTAAATGCGCCTAAACGTATGCAATACTCTAACAAGTTGTTGTCCATGGGCTAATGCAATGTTTTTCTTGAAACAAGAGTATTAATTGGCGTGCCTTGATCAATTGGGAATGACAAGAATACTAGAATAATAAACAAATAAAACAAACTAACTGCGAAACTGCGTAATATGCGCGCGCTTTCACTTCCTGTTATATTATATGTCTCGCATATACATATGCAAAATTGTAAAAATGCAGCTGATTTGAAACGCTTTCCCTTTGCAGCTGCTTATCAGTTTAATTGAGTATATAATACAATTTCCATATATATATATGTATATACATTCTTGTTGAAGTGCAGCTGTAAAATAATTGCAAATGTTTTTCGTCGCGTTTCGTTTGAAAATAGAAAACTGGTTTGCTTTTTCCGGCAGGCAATTCCAATCAAAGCTTTTGTTTTGCGTTTCCCAAAAACTTTGTTACTTTGTAGAAAACATTTTCATTTGTATAGACTTGATGAATATACCTGATATATATGCTTGATTTATATACTTTATATCTATACTTGATTCATATACTTGATATATTGTATATATATATATATATACTTAATACTTGTTGGTTTTTTGTAGCACTTTGTTATTGTTGTTTTCGGGCCTCGCCCAATTAAATGTTCAAGTCGCGTCCCCCACTCGAAATGGCGTGTGGTAACCGATAAACATTTAAGCGCTGACTACTCTCCGGCAAAATACAAAACACAACTGAATTCAATTGGTGTTTATTTTAATTTTTTTTTGTGCCGGCAACTGTTGATATTCATATTTTCAAAGCGAGCCTCAACACGTTTGAGTCGCGCTTACATCGATCGGGTTGGATCTAGGCTGGTATGCTGTTCGCGAACCAGCTTATCGAAACAAAATGACAGAATTTCTGGACTATATTCGATATATTTTAGCTGGCCTGGCATTTATTTGTATTCTTATTGAGCTTGATTCTTTATTCTCTTACTGAGGCAAACACTTGTTGGCAAATGAGTCCAGCTTCAAAAAGTTGACACGGAAATCTTGTAATATTATATCGGAAGGTGTGGAAAATACTGGCTCCAGGCAGATTATGAGCCGTGTAGTTAGTTTCGATTATTGATAATATACAGATTGGTCACAAAAAATATACTTTTTCGTAATTTTCCCTTACAGCCCGATACCGTAGGGTGTGGAAAATATGAGTTTCAGATAGCTTATCAGTTGTGTGGTTGAAAATTTAGCTTGCGAGCATTTAAATTTGGAACCCAATTTTTGAAACAGGAAGGTAGAGCTTGATTTTCATATATACAAGCACTTCTTGCTGATTCAAGGTATTATTATTATTATATTACTTAATTAACTTTAATTGCGTGAAGATTTTTGTAAATACAAAAATGTTTCATTAGCCACTTTTCCATGCATTTTCCACGCCTGCAGCCACAATTTTCGATAGCAACATTTAAATCTCCGCCCGAATACAATTGTATAAAATATATGTAGAAGCTGTTTCCTTCCGGTTAAATGTTGACAAAGAATATGAATACAAAATATTTAATATTTATTCCAAATAGGTTCAGACAAAAGATTTTGAGCTTAATAAAATATGTACATGCGCTTAAAACTAAGCAATAGTCGATGATGGGGTCATTAATACGATTGTAAAAAATACAGGGCTATGCTAATGGTATTGTATATATATATATATATATATATAAATCGTATAAATATATATGTATATACGGCTGCTAGGGAATTGTGAATTGGTGTTGGGTATAGATAAGATAAGTATGTATGTATATCACGATTTCTCCTTACGCTAAACGCTGTTCAATTCTTTGGCACATGGTTCTCTCAATTAAATGCTAAAAGAAATCATAAATATACCTGCACTTGCACACCTCTATAAATATATATATATATATGTATATATATGTCATCTATATATAAAACAAACTGTGTCAACTGTGTACGGAATGTGGCTGCGGGTGGGGCCCGTCCCGGCACAGTATCGTATCATCTGAATAATCTCAGTCGAAAGGACATGATGTAAAAGGCCAAAATGCGCATCATAATCAGCAGGCCCAACATGAAGAAGATGGCCAACTGATAGTTGGCATTCTCCATATCCAGATCCTTGAGTATATGCTTCGGTCGCGACAGATGACAGTATATCTCGTTGCACTCGAGCCGCGACCGATCGTAGCCAAACAGGGAAAGCATGGCGCCATCCAGACTATATTTCAGAAAGGAGACATCGAAGAACCAGCGCAAATAGACGGGCGCATCCTTCTCCTGCAGAAAGAAGCCGCTGAACGCCAGAAACGGACAGATAAAGAACGGTCCCAGTATCGCGCCCAGATTCATGCTCAATGCCGCCCCGACCGCCAGCCCAATGCTTTGGGCCACCAGCGCCGTCATGAACACAATCAGAAAGAACATGCCAAAGCGCCAGGGCTCCAGCGGCTGGCGGGTCATCAGATAGGTGGGCACTATGAACAGCGAGCTGCAGATTATCTGTATGGGCAGATCCGCCAGCGTAATGGCCACGTAATAGGCGCGCAGCGAGTACCAGCGATTGAAGTGCTCACGCGATACGATCGGCAGCTCCACGGGAACTGCAAGAAAAAAAAAGAAGCTGGAATTAGTTTCTATTAAATATGCGCTGAGCTTTGAACCAAAAAAAGAACATCGGAACCAGAAACGAACCAAAATGAATGTTTTTATTAAGAACTAAAAAACTTTTTGAGACATTTTACAAATAATCTTTACTATACAAACTTGTGCGGACTTTTCTTATTTTCTTATAAAACATATAGGGAACGGTAGAAGATATTTCCGATGTCATACAGTATACATATTCCTGATCAGTATCAATATCTGAGCATCTCTGTCTTAATCTATTGTCATTGATCGTTTCTTTGCCTTTCTGTGTACATTTATCGAAATCAGCCGGATCAAACGAATGTAAAATATAGCTATCATAGGTAGGATCGGTCGAAAATTAGCTTCTTGTATGGAAAACTTTTTTGTTTTTCATGATATCTAACCAAACCCCCAAGAAACGGAATTTACGAACCTTTTTGGAGCCCCGAACCTGAGCGACTGTTAACTATTTGGTCTTAACTATTAAAGCCACATTAATGCCAGACTTACACTTGACCAGAATGCCAGAGAAGGCACAGTACATGATGAACATGATGGTATAGAAGACATAGCGGAAATTGTTCATCGAGTTGGCGGCATCGTTGCCAATGCCGTAGTACAGGAAGCCAATTAGCAGTCCGATGGCCAGGTGAATGCCAAAGCGCATCGTGGTCAGCGAGCTGTCCCGCCAGATCAGCAGAAAGGTGCGCACCAGCAGTATGCTCAGCTGGCGGTAAAAGGGCGTGGCATAGATATTCTCGCGCTTGCACAGATGTGCCGGATCCAGTTCTAATGTTGGCATTGACATGGTCGGCTTGTTCTTCTTCTTCTTTGGCTTACAGCAATTGGCATCCGACTTGACATCGTCGCAGCCCATCTGGCTGTCCCACATGCGCGAGGAGAGCTCATTAATGGGCGTCAACGGCTTGAAATTGAACGATTGGCGACAACCGCCCGACATGAGGGGCGCCGTCACAGGTGTGAGCAGGCCCGAGCTCATCATTTGCTCTGCAAGTTGTTCGAGTTGGATTTTTGAAAAAGGGAATTTTGAAATTGTTTTGAATTGCGAGCTCACCAACTTTTCGCATGGCCGCCAGCTGTGCCACGCGCGCCGTTTTGCTTTGCCTGTAATCATCGTTGCGTCCATTGTCCATGAGTGCTATCAGCTTGTCCACCTGCCGCTCGTCCTCCGTGTCATAGTCATGCGTAGCTATTTCCATTACTATTCGAAAAAAGCACAACATATATAATATTGAATTAGTCCAATATCTACATAAACTCGGGCTAATTGCCAAAATAACCGAATCTAAACCTGAATCAAGCCATGTTTTAATACCCTGTGCCCATACAAATGGGGTATAAAGATTAGAAACTATATAACATATTTTTAGAAACATTGTTAACCCCACAAAGCATATTATATTCTTGATCAAGTTGGCGAACTGAATCGATTTAGCCTTTATCCTTCTCTGTTTTCGTGTTTTCTCATGCCTAACTCGACGATTACAAAAGCTAGTTACACAATATAAGGATATATTTAATTACCGAAGTTAATGGAGAATTTTATTCCCATAGTTTAGGGGCAAAGGGAGAAAGAAAGTATGTCTATAAGGCAGCTAAAATTTTTGCAGCGACAGCTTAGGGTATCTCCTAGTCGGGCACATGGGCTTTTACTTCTTATTTATCTCTCTTCACAAAACTTACAATAATCCGCCGGATTGTAGGACTCGGGACAGTGCAGATTGAGTGCACCCAGAAAGGGCACCAGATTCTGGGCGCCGCCCGCATAAATGCACTGACCCTCGGCTATGGCGTAGAGATGATCGAACATGGAGAAGGTCAGCGCGCTGGGCTGATGTATGGTGCAGATGACATTGCGACCCTCCACGGCCAACTTCTTGAGCAGCGTTATGAGCTGGTTGCACGTGGAGCTGTCCAATCCGCTGAAACAAAAAAAAGAAATCTTTAGTTGAGTTCAAGGAATCTCCTTGACTGCAAAACATACGACGTGGGTTCGTCCAGCACCAGCACGGGCGGATTGTTGACCAGCTCAAGGGCAATGGCCAGACGCTTGCGTTGCCCTCCGCTCAGATTGCCCGTGTGCGTATTGCGGCTCTCGTACATGCCAATGGCCACCAGAATGCTGAGGACACGCTCCCGCTTCGCGGCCGGCGACATATGTGTGCCAATCTTTAGATTGGCAGCAAAATGCATGGCCTCCTTGACGCTCAGGTAGGGCTGCAGCGACGTGTCCTGCGTGATGAACGCCACATTCGGCTTGAAGGCCTTCAGATCGCGTCGCTTGCCATTGATCCGAAAATCGCCTGTGTAGCCATTGAAACTATGGAAATGTATTTATTAATGAGTCAACGATAGGAAATTTGTTAAAGTACAGGGTTACATTACGTATAGCCTGAGAGTATGTTCAGCAGCGTGCTCTTGCCCGCACCAGAGGGTCCGGCAATGGCATTCAGCTCGCCGGAACGAAAGTAGCCCGAGAGGCCTTTCAGTATGTCTTTGTTTTCTGGAAACATCAAATGGGAATTTAGTCAATTAAACAAGGCAAAAAACGAAAGTCGCCTTGAAAGTAAAATTTTTTTTATGGTCTTCTCAAGAAAGTCTTGTAAATATCATTTGTCAACCTATTTTCGGCCCAAGCAAGTCCAAGAATCTTGGAATGTGGGGAAAATGGAAAATGTGTGACTGCTGCAAATATTCTCCAATTGTTTTTCAGTTTTCAGTTGCTTGAAGATGATGAGTGGCTAGAGTATCGTTGGGGATTAGGGATCAAAACCCTGGACGAAGCATTAAGATAAATGTGTGTACATAAATGCTTAAAAGCAAGCCCCAATTTGTTTTGCTGTATTTGTTTTTAAACCCTAAACCCATTGAAAATGAGCAAATGTATGTAACAGCCAGAAGAAAGTATTTCCGAACCCATTAAGTATATATATTCCCGATCAGCATCATAAGCCGAGTCGATCTGGCCATGTCTGGCCGTCTGTCTGAATGAATAATTGCTCCGATCTCAAAACCTATAACACCTATAGTATTTTGAGTGTTGGTCCTCTGAGTGCCTGCGTAGTACGAGTTTTGTCCGATAAACGATAACTTCGCCAAGCAATCGATGAAAATCAATATCAAAATCAGGTTTTTTAGGCAAATCTTTCATTTTTTAAGAGCTACAGTCATAGGATTTAATATGTATCTTTTAGAATAATATATCTTTCATTGAAAAGCAGCCGCTATGGAAATCGATATTTATCGATCCTAGGAAAAGTAAAATTCATATGCGTATTGGATGTAAGTTGCATATCTAAACTCTCTAATTCTTATAGACTCTGAGATCAAGGCATGTTTATTTATATATAAATGCATTCCTTCTGCCTGCTTCAAAGATTTAAACAAACCGTTTTTAGCCCTATTTAAATGGTAACACGTCATGAAAAGTTGTTGAAATATTCAAGATATGTCCATTCCCAGACGGATCATAAGTCAATTATGGGCGATTCGATGAAAACGAATAGTTTTTATATATAATTAGTTGTTCAAGTGGTTCTGGTTATGGGAAATCTTGTTGCTACTGTGCCTCGGCACAGTTTGCAGCTGGTAAAGGGGGCCTATTAGCCGCGTTTCATGTAAGCTAATCGCCTTTAGCAATGATAATGCCATAAAATAAAAAACATTTGTTCAATTTGTCGTTTCGAGCTTTTCGTAGGTTTTTTTTTTTTTTGTCCAAGTGCTTTATGGTTTTTTATGGCACAGGCCGATACCTTGACTATTGAGAGCTGGCCTGATGATAATCTATCGATTAACTCAGGTATTTGGCCATTTTGCTAATCGGCCAGAGTCTTGCCGCAGCCGAAGCTCTTATCAAGTTGGTTTTGGTTTTTGTGGATCGACACGAATCTTATCGTTATACACGGTTTCGGTTTACGACTCGCGTATGCCATATGCCAGCTCCATGTGGACTATTTTTTCTGCCAGATGTTGTGAAGGTGTTAGCCAACCACCTGTTTATTGCACTGATAAAGTCTGCTTGGCGCAGCAGGAAGCCAGCAGAGCCTCTGACATGGCCTTGTGCTTGACATTGTATGCGCAATAGACATATATATTGTATATAAAAAAAAAAAAAAAACAGTTTACACCGATCGATGATAATAGCACGAGGTTTTCAGCTCGTGCCCGTTAAATGCTATCATTAGTCTACACGCTCTCGCATTATAATTGCATTGTCCTAATCTAATGCAGAGCCCAGCAATGCGGATTAGTGAAAATCCATTTAAAATAAGCCCTGAATGCCGCTTATCTATTTATTATTTGCTTTTATTACTTGCAAACGATACGTAGCTATGACTTTTCAGTTGTATTAGAGGAATATGAAATGTTCTTTGGTCATAAAAATATTTTGGGCGGATTTTAAAAGAGGATAGAAAGATAGAAACTGGATAATTGATTAATCATATCTTTGATCTAGGCTTGATAATGAACTATTGTCACTCTACATTATTATAGATTACATACATTGACGATATATGTTTCACTTTAGAGATTAAAGAGAAGTATGGTGGGAAAAGAGTCAGTTTATAAGCCCTGAAAGCATATTTATTATTGATCAGCAGATTAGCTGGGCGTATAATTAGTGAACGATCGATACATAGGAATTCAAACCGCTTTTTGGTTAGATGATATTCGAAATATTATTATTATATTAAATGATATTAGAAATATTGGTGTTCTGATGCCTTTCAGATTTTTAATTGGGCTACTCTAATGTATTATTAGGTTGACACTTGTCGATTATTAATAATATATTAAAAAAAAGATATATATATTTAATATATTTTAAAGTGTACAAAGTATAAATCAGTTTAAAAAAATACTTTTTATTTGTATAATTTATAAACTTTTATCAACTCGAGGGACTTGACTAAGGATAGGTCCATATTTGCATAGATATAAAAGCGACTTTTTACATATATTTTCCTTTTTTTACTTTTTTTGTGAATCAAACTAAAATGAGCATAAAAAATATAAATTATTTTTAAGCCTAGAAGAGAATCCAATAAAAATCTTAGACTAAAACTAACACGCTGTAGAAAGATCTAAATCTAGGGAACTAATACGATCTAAATACACCAATCTTTGGATCATAAGATCGATGCAAGGAACTAAATTCAAGGTCTGGTATATAGCTTACATACTTAGCTGTAAAGCTGGGATATAAACTTAACTTGTTTTTAAATCTCGAAAAGCTCAATGGGAAGAAATCGCAATATAATAATAATCTGTTTTCGAGACTTTTTATTACAATCAGGAAGTTAATTTTTGACCTTTTAAGTGACTTTTCACTTGAAAATATGTTGATATAATTTCTTTGATCTTGCGACACGCAACGTATATCGGATGTTTTCAGTAATTAAATCTAATACGTAGCACGCGCTAGAATTTGGTTTAATAATAATACTGGGGAAATGTGAAACTGGAGCTGAAAATGAAACGAATGCTCCGCTAGGAGGAAGCCCAAAGAAAATAAACACAGGAAAACTCACTCAAGCTGATGCGACAACAATACAAATAACAACAACAACAACAACAACAACAGCAACAATGTGAAATCAAATGAAAGAACATGCATAATACTTAATGGAGCTTAAGTGATATTAATTAAAACGTTTGCGACCTTTATATTGTCTAAGATTTGTTGCCAGGTCAACTATTATGATACGGTTAGATACGATTAGGCAATATTAATGTGCATTTATGCTCTATATATGGCTAATATGAATATTCATTTCGATTTTCCACTTTGAGCTCTATAAATGGGGGTTGGCAAACTCTCTTTATATATTTATACCCTCAACCTATTGGAAATGTCTAAAAGGGTATCATGTTTTCGTACAAAAGTATGTAGCAGGCAGAAGGCAGCATCTCCGACCCCATAAAGTGTATATTTTCTTGTCTGTCTGTCCGTTCGTATGTTTGGGATCTCTGCAAGGATCTCTCAACCTAGAGACTTGCAATTTGAAAAGTAGCTTGGTTCAAGCGAGGCAATTATTATTTTCAATATTTTTATTACTGCTCAAGCTCATAACTAGAGCTTCATTTGCCGCCATATTCATTGTAGAAGAGGGTACAGGGTATTTTCTAGTTGAAAACGCCCGACTAGAGCCCCTTGTTTGTAATTGTTATCTATTTATTAGTTAGGCATTCTCGTTGCATTGTGATTTATTTTTAATTGTAGTTTTTAGACATTTCATACATTCTGATAAGCAAATAGATAAGTTTCCTTTTTATGAACTCTGTGCCTCGAACTCCCAAAAAAAAAAAAAAAAAAAAAAAAACACAGATAAAATGAACATGTTCATGTTGTCTTTGGTCACACTCGTAATCAATTGATTCATGAGTCATCCATTGGCAATTATGCAGTTATGAGTTTCGGGCACTCTGGCACGTGTCATAGATTCTATTAGGACAATAAATTCCGGGTGACTCACCCTGAATCATACCGCAATAAACTTCTATTTATTACGAAGTTCCATACATATGTATATCAAACATGTTTTTCCTGAATGTGCGGTAATTAGGGAACACAAACGAATTTTTATAGATACACATATCAGCCCAAACATTTATATCTGTATGCATTCATAAAGTGGGGCATAGGCTCGACTGTGCTCGAAGGTCCCTTGATAAAACAAGCTAGAACAAACGATTATTACAACTTGTTTCTATATGGTATATAGATTCATATATTTATACATACATACATATGCATATCTGTATAGTTCGTAACTCACAAATCTTATCGGTTCGTCACTTTTGTAATATAGGTAAATACACACACACACACACACACACACCCATCTGTGACCCAACTGTTATGCAAATGTTCAAATCGTTAACGTGAAACCCATAAAAAATTATTTAAAAAAAAAAAAAAACAACGGCAAATGACGACCCGAACGATCCCCATCAACTGATCATGTAACCCAATTCTCTTGTTCTTTCGCAATTTGTGGTAAGTACTATATAAAGTTATTTATATATATATAAATATTTTAAAATTTTCAATTTGAATTTATTTAATTGATCTTAAATAAAGAATAACGCAGCGACCTTTCGTATTGACCCTTGCACTCGACCATAACTTTGATTTGCTCAATTGGAAACGTGTCTAAACTTTTTCGAATATTGTTTTTCTTTTGTTTTCTAATTTATTTTCTATAGAACTTAATCGTTTAGCAGCCATTACTCATCATTATCAGCCTTTAAGGCTTGTTTTTCTATGCATTTATTTGATTCCCAGCGGCTACGTTGATAAGTCCCACAACATGTGCATAATATAAATATGTGTATATATTGTCTTTGTGAGTCTAAGTTGTAGCTAGTACAAGGTACAAATATTAACAGCTGTGCCTATGCGTATTCCTTCCAGATGATAATCAATTGAGTTGTACCAGAATAATATACTATTAATTATCCGCTCGCTGATTGCGGAAATTTGGTAAATTAAGCGCTGGTTCCTGAGTAGTTTTTGGGAATCTGATATATTTGTGGGTTCGGGGTCGAAAAGTGCTGTTATTATATATATTTGAAATACATTATTTGTAATTAGTCATCAGCTAAGCATTACGATTTTGATAGATTTGAAATACATAAGCATTAAAATAAGGGTTTAGAAATTATAGAAAATAGTTGCATAAATATAAGATCTAAAAACGAAAATTTAATGGAAGAATGTGGGTATATTTGTTACAAGGTATTTCAAATTGAAACAAAACTGTAATATACAGGGTATTTCCTAGTTCAAAACTCTACTGTAAGGTGCTTTAAAGTGCATTTTAGCTCCAAAATAGCTTAAAAACGTGTAACACAGGGTGTTTCACAATTCAAGTTTAAGAAAATTAAGCACAGGGTGCTATACAGTCCATAATTTCTCAATACACCAAAATGTCACAGGTTGTTAATTACCAAAAATCATTCTTTTCATTCATTCCATTCATTAATAATATTCAATTATTACAAAAATTAAACAAACGTATTGCACAGGTTAATTTAATGAAGCACAGGGTGTTACAGATTTCATCAATTCCAAGACACCTATGTATTACAGGGTGTTACGTAACAAAAATCATTCCATTCATTTATTACACTGAATAAATACACAACAGGGTGTTTTTTGCAGACTCCAATAGTGTGTTGGGTGCTTGAAAGTGCTCAATAGTCGAATCTAAACAAATTTCGTAGGGCGTTAATGTTTTTCCAACGAAGCTCAACTAATTCATTGGACAATGAATATGCATATTTATTACCTAATATATGCGTGTATTTTTGGCCAAATGTATGTAGAGTTTTGCCACTAATTTGAGCATATTCAGTAGCTAAAAGAACCGAATTTGTAGCCTCTGTGTATTGTTATTAAAGCACGCACCAAAGCGTGACTTTTTATATTGGCACAGGGACACTCAATAATGCAGCAATGAGTAATTATTAAAGATCAGCCAATGATAGGTACTATAGAGTGATGATTGCCTAGGCAAATACTAAATAAACACCATCGAATACTTCGAATAGAAAACAGATTTGGTCATTTGTTTGGGTAATAATGGAGGAAATTTGTAGATATTTTACTAAAATACTTTACAAAGTTGATCACACTGTAAGGAGCCAACAGGGTGCTTCATCTCAATTACTCAATGAAATGAGCGCAGGTTGCCTCGAAGGTAGACTGCCAAGTGTACTTTAAATGTACCACAGGGTGTTTCATATTGATTAATCAAATCTCATTACTAACTAAATTGGGCGCAGAGTGGTTTAAAGTCAGATTGAGCTACAGGGTGTATCATCTTCATGTCAAACATATCATTACTCATTGAATTAAGCTCACAAGGCATCATATTTAAAGTCCACCAAATGTGCTTTTAATGGACTACAGAGTGCTTCATAAGATTCATAGTTAAGAACTTTCCTTAAAAGGGTACCTTATAAAAGTGAAATACTTCTTAAAAGCAGGGTTCTTCATAGTTACAGACTCAAAATTAAACATTTCATGAGTCACATAAGATGATACACCCTATCTTAGTTAATAGCTTATCATTAGTCATAACAATTCCCAAATGTACTTTAAATTGGGCCACAGGGTGCTTCATGCTTTTTATTACTCATTGAATTAACAACAGTGTGATTCATATAGAAAGACTCAATTTTAAATTAATTCCGAAACTTTCATCTCAGCTAACAACTTCTCATTAGTCATTAGTCATTAAAGTCATTAAGCGCAGGGTGTTTCATGATTAAAGACGTCCGATTACACATTGAACCCTCTTTTAACTTCTCATTGGTCACTTAATTGAGCACAGGGTGTTTCAACGTTAAGGACTGTCAGTTACACATTTAATGGCCACAGGGTGTTTCATCTTCGTTAATTACTTTTTATTACCCATTAAATAAAGCGCAGTGCAAGGAAACTAGAATGTTTCACAGGGTGTTCCGCTGTAGAACAGTTAATGTTCTTCGTTTCACTTACCCCTCTTAAAGAATCCAAACCTGGCGCTGTAGCGCACATTATCGAAATGAATATCAATTTTTTTGATCGTTTTGTACTGCTCGTGGGGAAAAATGGAGCCGGCCGTGCTGTTCGAGCTGTGGCTGCCGGAGCTGGTGTTCTGGCTGGTGTCAAGGCTCTCCGGCGTGAGCGAGGCGGCGGGCGCGGCAGAGCCGAGGGGTGTGCCATATATGGAAGAGCTGGCCGAGAGCGCAATATTCTCCGGCTCCGCGAGCGGCGCATCGTGATCATGTGTTGTTGTTGTTGTTGTTGTTGTTGTTCTTGTTGTTGGCGGTTGGATGTTTAATGTCAGATGTGGCGGCCGCTTTGTGTTCAGCTTCTTGGCGGGCACGGGCGTGGTTGGACGGGCTTTGTGCTGCTGTGGATAATCAGTCGTTGTCGCCCTGTCAATGTCGGAGGCCGAGGCGCAGGCTTTGAGATTGTTGAGCCTGATGACGTCACCGGCGACGCCCGACACCGTGGGCGAAACGGCGCTGGCCAAGCTCCAGCTGGACATCCTCTTGTTGTTTTCGTTGTTGTTTGTTAAAAACTTTGACGTTTGTTGCGGCCGCTTTGGTCATCAAATTGCAATTACTTGTTACTTTTAATAATACTTGTTTATCTTATTGTTTTGTTTTTTTTTGTTTTATTTGGTTTTGTTTTTTTTACAGCACTCTCGAGTCGAGTGCAAGTCGAAATTTGTTTAAATTTATTCTAATTCCCTTTGCACTCAACACTTTGCTCTGTCTTCTGTCTCACTCGCTCTTGCTTGCTGTGTGCCTGTTAAGGGCGCGCCATGAAACAGAACAACAAAAATTTGCATAAATAAATATATAGGCTGGAAAAAAAAATGCTAATAAAAAACCGAAATGTTTGCTACACGCGTCGATGAGTTCGGTCTGTTTATTTGTTTTTGTTTTCGCATACATATAAAGAAAAAGAAATGAGCGGCGCGCTCTTAAAAGTCTTTTCTGTGTGTGCGTGTGCGTGTGTGTGTGTGGGTGTGAGAGTTCATTAGCTTTTTAACTGACGGACGGACCGATAGCGGGCGGGGAGCAGCGTGTTGCTGCTGCCACTGCACTGTTGCTAATCAGAACTTGCCCCAAAACAAGTAGGTAGAAAATAGCTCAAAGAGAGCAAAAGCGTTTTGTTGTTGTTATTCTGCTTTTCGATTTCTTTCGCGATGACAGCTGCTGCTGTTGTTGTTAGTTGTGCTTTGTCCTACACGTGTTGCACATTAGGGTGCGCTCTTGCTAACAAACAGGGTTTGCTCTTATTTTGAAGTGCTCTTAACTGACTCGGATCCTGTGTAATTGCGCTATGCAACACGTAAATAGACTAACTAGTGCATATGCAACGCTCTCCCTTATGCTCTCTCTCTCTCTCTCTGTCTGTCGCGCTCTTTATAAACAAAACACACTCAAAGCTCAAATGCACTTGAGGCAGGCAAATGAATATTTATTTATATGTATGCATATGTGTGCGTACATACATGCATATGTGCATATATTTGAATTATAAGTATTCTTTTTTGCGCGTCTTCTGCCTTTGTTTTGCCTATCTTAACAGTGGCACACATTAATATATAGTTTTTATTAATCTTTTTTTGTGGCTCTTGTCTGTAAGTGCTTTTTGTATTACTTTTAATTGCTGTTAATTGTTGAATCTTTTACTATAACTTTTACTTGGTTACGCTTTGCACACACTTTCATTCTCATTCTCTTCGCACTGCTGAGCGCCAAAAGCCAGCCGATTACCACATACATATCTATTTATCAACGCGAGTGTGTGTGTGTGTGAGTGTGTGTGGATCTATCTTCCTGTTTTTTTCGGCCTATTTCATATATGTCATTTGCTAGTCTCAATTTCAATTGGCCACGCTACCGTTTACCACACACACAGACACAAACGCTAGTTCTTATTAGAACATCAGCGTAACATTGTGCTAAATGTGAACGTGTTTTGCTTGGCCTCTTTTGCGGCTTATCGCGATTCTTAAAAGTGTTGCACTGAACCCCAATGTAAGCCACAAATATTGTTTTTCGATTGATTGGTCAAAAGTTACTGATTAGAACAGCTAGCTCTTTTATTATTGTTGTTGTAATACAATCTGAGCTGATATGACACAAAACACACACACACGCATGCACAAACACACACATGCACGCACAAACACCCGTCGCTTATTTGTCGCACACACAAATTACATTATTAATACATAATAATTGTAATGAGCTATTTACTCGAATTTCAGCGGTTCACATTTAATAATCGCTTTTTGTATATTTGTTATATTTTTTTATATCTATATGCGACAAACGATCCTCAGCGACCGTTAACATGGCACAGACTGTTTTCATAAATGAAAAACTGAAAATTATATTCTGCTTGTTGCCCATTATCTCGCCCGCTCACGCTCGCTCCGACTCTCGCTGCTTGGCTCTCTCTCTCTCTCTCTCTCTCTTGTTTTACAGTGGCGCGCTGACTACGCTTATCTGTCGTGTGCGACCCCTTGCAGTGAGCAACTGACAACGCCACTGTCTTTATTTATGTTCGCTTCATCAAGCGCTGCCGTTGCAGGGGGTGTGTTTTTCCTCTTGCACTCAGTGCATGTTATGTTGTTGTTGTTTTTTTTTTCAATTCTGGGCTTGTACAGATTCATTTGTGGTAGGTTCACATTGCACACTGCTCCTTTGTCCCAGACCCAACAGCAGCAGCAGCAGCAAAACAAAGCACGCAAAACAAGTTTGACCAGTTATGGGTCCAAGAGTGAGAGAGAGAGAGAGAGAGTGACACAGAGCGCATCGTTAATCGCCTGACTGCAATGAAAACAAAAATATTATCAGCTGTTCCTCAAACAAAAACAATCTATGTATCATTCTTGATGTTTTTTATTGACAACTTAATTAAATATTAAATTTGTGTACATAAAAATACTAGTGTTTGGAAAGTGCACGTTCATTGTCGCAAAATGAAATTGCTTGAAATTAAAATATTTAAATATTTGGCGCCAAGTTTATATTTACATCGAATTTTGTTGCCTATCGAAATACTGTTGCTACGTGCACAGATGGTCACACTGCTCTATTGATTTAACAGTTCTGATAGCTCTGTTAAACTCACAGTTAATACTGAACATCGTAACCGATGAGAAGTGTGATATAAATATATAAATGCAAGAGTTGAATTTATTAAACTAAAAATTTAAAATTGAAAATGTGGTTAATAGTTGAAAAAGTTTTATAGAGTTATTTTTGTGTAAGTGAATTCAAAATCTGCTGCAGCAGTAAAAACATCGATAACAACATCGATAGGCGGCGTATGTAAAGAACATCAATCGCGCTACAGCTGTGCCCTGTGACAATTTTGCCAAAAGTTTTTCTATCGAGCCGCAGCCGCCGACGCAAATAGAAGCAGGAAAACAGGCAGAAAAAAAGCAGCTCCAACTTTTGTATTTTTTTAAACCATACAAACAAAGCCCAACATGACTGATATGCGCAATGAGATGGACAGCGATCTGGATCAGAATTACTCGCTGAACAGCAATGCGGATCCCAAGAATATGCAGGAGCTGACAATTTATGTGAGTAATGCAAAAGCCACGACTAAATAGCAGTAAATACAATAACACGCCACCGCCCACCTGCCGCCCCCACCCCCCATCTCTCCATCTCTCCATGCGTGTGTGTTGTGTTATCTATTAGGTACAAAATCTCTTGCAGAACGTACAGGATAAATTCCAGACGATGTCGGATCAAATCATCACACGCATCGATGATATGGGCAATCGCATCGATGACCTGGAGAAGAGCATCGCGGATCTGATGAATCAGGCGGGCGTCGAGGGAACGGCCCCGGAGAAATAATAAGTGCCAGTGCCACGCCCACAATCATGGCAAATATAGCATTCAAGCACATAAAGCATATACATCGAACATACATACGCACGCACACACACTCATGCACACACACACACACACTCATGCACACACTCACACACACATTTATAACAATTCCAGCATTCACATCCCGTGCACCACACGCAATTGCTCTCAAACTGTAAAACACAAAAATCAAACCAAAATTTTGCTCATTTCGTTTTTTGCATAGTTTTAAGTTGTCAAAATTAAGTTAAGTACATTTTTGAAAGTTCATTGTTTTCGAGGCAAGGCAGCAATTTCGAATTATGGCCTTTCAGTTTTAATTACAATTAAAGATCGAGAATTGTACACACACAAAAAACGGAACATAAAACCTCAATTCATGTCAAACTGTTAGTTTTAAGCACGCTTCGATTCAACAACGGTCACCAGGCGACGTCCTCCGCCGGCTGCCACCTCAGTTGTTATCCCCGCGCCGCGTTCCGTGCGCGGCTTCCTGAACGCCGACTGCAACGAGAGGGTGGGAGATAGGGAGAAGGCGGTGGGGGGTTTCACCTGATTAGTTATGCATCCAGCATTTGTGATACCCTTGCAGAGGGTAATTTGAATTTTGTGTCGAAGATGTCTCCTAGTACTTAAATTATTTATAATCTCGATCAGTTTTAAAAGCCGAATCGATCAGTTTTTTGATTAATATCGGATCGCTATAGCTGTATTTAGAAACAGCCGTAAATTGCGTTTTTCAATATATCTTGTCGAATATTGTCATAAAATATTGATAAGCAATATCTCAAATAGTTCTACGGGAAAGCAATTAAAAAGCTTTTGGCTTTTGCCAAATCGAGCCTTTCTATGCGCTTCTCATTCCATCAGAATCTCTAGCACATCCAAGCACTATGTTATATAGCTGCCAATAGGAACAATTGGCAATAAATTAACATTTTATATGGAAATATTTGTCGCCCAGAAAAGGTCTGCAAGGGTATTTGGACTTCGGCTGCCCGAAGATGGTTCGATTCTTGTTTATTTGGGATAAATAATGTGGCGTGTGTTTGTAGGCAAGCGGGCGAGCTATGCAAATGAGTTCTAGTTTTCTAGATTTTGGGGCACATGGAATTGCTTTTGCAATCTTACGTGCGTGGCTGCCACGGCCTTAAACGGATGCTTGACGGTCTGGCGGGCTGGCTTGCTGGCCGAGTCCTTGCCGCGCGTCTTGACGCCGAACACATTCTCGAGCGGCGTTGAGGGCGTTTCCTGATCCAGTTCATCGTCTGAGGCGCTGCCGGAGGCCTCTTCCTGCCCCTCCTCCTCGGCACTTTGTTCACTTTCCTGTTTCGGTTACAATGATAATCAGATAATGTCTCTGCTGTGCCTAAAGCTTACCGCTTCTTCCTCCTCCTCCTCGTCGTCGTCTTCTTCTTCGTCCAGCTCGCTCTCATCCTCCTCCTCCTCGCTCGGTTCGGCCTTGCTAGACCGGCTTATGCCGGCGCCAGTTAAATTCTTGCTGCTTCTGGATAGCTTATGCTGCCGCTTGAGCGGACTCAAGTGATCACGCTCCAGGTTGTCCATAGACTGGGCGCGCAGACCCTTCTTCAGCGTTGACTTGCGTGTGGTGGGCTCCTCTTTGGTTTTCATCAGCTTCTGAAACTGCAGAAAATCGTCGCGTTCGTCGATGTTGCACACATCGTAGTAGCTGGCGCTGAGCACCTCCAGTGCCTTGGTGTGCTGCTTCATGGCAATCAGTATGAAGTCGCTGAGCACCTGCTTCACATCCCGCAGCTTGCGCTGCTCAAAGCTGCTGATGATCTCGTCGATCTCCTTGTTGGTGCGCTGCACCTCCATTTTGGTCTTGAACAGCTCCGAATCGGCGGCGCTCTAATTGGAGGGATCTTTATTTTTAGCAGGCAGTCGCTTTAAATTCTGCTCAACTCACATTGTTGGCCGCAAACTTGGACTTGAGCTCCAGCATTTGGCGCTGGCTAAGCACCTCCTTGTCCCGGGCTATGACAGCCAGACGCAGATTATCCCTTGTGGCTTTGCACAGCTGCTCGAAGTGCGCCAGCTCGTTGACAATCTAAAAGGAACAAAAATAAGACTGTCTGTGCACTTCCTTTTGCCAGGGACTGTCACCTTCAGCTCCAGCCTGTGCACATTAATGTCCATGTAGTCGCCGGTTATGGTCAGCGCATTGCTGAAGCTCTTGAGGCCGTTGCAGAGGCTCTCGTTGATCTCCTCGTCATCGGCGTAGTTTTTAATATTCTTGGCCAGCTCATCGTGTGCATCGCGGTATCTGTATGCGGTTAAAATTAGAGGCAACTTGTTAACTCAATAATTTTCTCGCTAACTTGGCCATTTTCCGTGTGAGCAGGGAAAATGCCGAACACATTTCCATCAGATGGCGTTCGGTGAGATTAATGCGCTCGTTGATGATTTTGATGCGATCATCTTTGCTGCTCAGAAAGGAGAACTTGCCGCGACGAAACATTTTAAGTGCAAATTCAAAGTGTGCCCTTTTTTATAAACACGAAATCAAAACAAAACTGTTGCCAGGACAACGCAGTGTTGCTTTATGTCGCTTACATATATATCGTTTGCTCTGTTAAGCATAACATGTTGACAAAACAGGCTTTACAAAAGTTCCTTTAGTCCACAATTTTTATTTAATTTGCGAAAAGTGTAACAGCTGCAAAATTATTTTTTAAAGTTTTGCGGCATTGGTTTTTGAATATCGATACTTTACTTAACTGCAATCGATAGTACGCAAAAGCAATACTATCGCTTGCAGCCGACTGTAATGTCCCCTAGTAAACGTCAGATGGCGCCAACATCAAGCATGTTCTAGAGGGCGCCGCAAATACAACGACTTAAGTCAAAACTTTTCAATCTTCGTGTTTTTTTTTTAAAGATTCGTCCAAAATGTAACCCCAATATGAACAGTGTCAGGGTCAAGAGCATGTGGCGCCCATACCTCATGTGTACGTGGGCGACGACAGCAATCAGCCATGGAATCGATTCTATATTTAAATACAAGATCCATGACAAAAAAAAGAGAGATACATATGTACGTACATATGTACATACATATGTACATACATATATTAAATGAGAAAAGAGAGAAAGCAAGCAAAATGTAATTAAATCAATATGATTCAATTCTGATCAGTTGGTCCTGACCTTGATGCCAGTTTCTTTGGAAGTTAAGTGTTTCTGCAACCGCAAGAATGTTGTTGCCACAACTTGTAAAAATTCCCCGCCAAAAAAGACAAAACAAAACAAAAAAAAAAACCGTAATTAATTTTATAATTTGAAATGCTTTTCGCACTTAAGGCAATGCACGCCTGAACCTGTACAAAATAAAGCACAGTAAAATGTGCAGTTAAATGCGAATCCGGTTGGGCAGAGAAGGCAAAACGCACACGACAAACATACATACATACACACATACATATGTATAGACATACATACATACATACGCACATACACATGCTCGTGTGTATGACGAGAATAATATGTGAAGTGTCCGCGATTGTGATCCCAATCAGGGCGACAGAAGACAACAACAAAACAGATGGACTGGGCCCAGGGCGATGGAGTTGGTCTTTTGTTATACCCTATGTTATGCATAGAATGGGCATGTTGTTTAATATACATAAATTCGTATTTGAAATCTTGGCATGTCCAGGTAAGATTTCATTTGTTTTGGGCTTAATTTTGAAATTGATCGTTAGTTTTATAAACAACAAATTTTACGTTGATTTCTTCGAAGTGCTTCGTAGTTTTACATACTGGCCTTAGGGTGTCTGCTAGTCGAACATTCTGTAGATTTTTCTACCGTTTCTTTTTCTAGCTTCTCATTGACACACTGACAACGTTGCTTGACGCGCGTTCCTGGTCGTCGCTGGCGATTTGCTATACATTTTTAATGAACAAAATTGTTGTTTTTTTAAAAAAAATTTTAAATTAAAAACTTTAAGCTTAATCCAAAAGTGCAACCCAAGACATTCACTTTTTAAGGCACTGTACGTGCCGTTGCATGCGATCCAGTTCTTGATCGTGCGGGACTCTCTCTCTCTCTCTCTCTCTGCTCCCTCCTCGCCCACTCTTCTTCTGGCGCTCTTGCTGTCCCGCTCTCTCGTTGCGTATTCTTTGTGTTTGGTCAGCTGCGTGCCTTGGTATAAATGAAGCCAAATTTGTACGCAACGTTTAGTCCGAAATTTCATACAAAAGTCAACAGACGCGAGACCCCTGCGATCGCGCGTACAAAAGCAACAACAACAACAGCAGCCAAAATAACCGTAAATAAATTTGCGAATATTTGTGGTTACATACATACATACAAACATATGTACACACTTGTTAATCATGCCTGTGTGTTATGTATTTCCGTTTCATTATAAACATCATGAAATTGAAATGTGCAAAAAATGATTTGCGTTAATAAACATTGTTTATACTATCAGAAAAGTCAAATGCGCGTGCGAGCCATAAACATAAATAGTGCTTAAATATCGTATTTATTTTTGCCAAATTTTGAACTTGGATAAATTCGCAAGAAGTGTTTTTTCGGGATCAAAAATTTAAAACAAATTATAATTTTGTGAATGCTTTGAATGGAGCTCCCTTAAAAATGTTTTTTATGTTTTGAGCCAAACGATTTGCTTACTCTTGAGAGCAAGATTATTAGATAATTGTTTTGTAACTGGGCTGGTGAAATGCATTAAAATTAATCGTGATTTTTAATATGCGCTTGATTTAATCGTGTCGAGCTGTGAATAACAAATTACCAGGAATAACTCAATCATAACCAAATTAATTATATACCTGCCATAAAGATGCTTAGCCACACGCGCCCTTTAACATTCGTTGGAAATACACCAGGAACTAAGTGCAATAAGCTAAAAGTTCACTTTTTGTTTCTGCGAATGTTATCGATAACATTTGATGGCGCGCTGCGTCCGCTTCGATAACTTAATCGAGCGAGTGTGAGCGCGATTGAAAGAAGAAGAAGCAGCAACAAGTTTAAATTGTTTATAAAGCCCCAGCTTTGACCTTGAACTCGGCAGTCAGTCAAGCAACAACAAGTGATTATATTGCCAACGGGCTGATTGACATAATTTCTCTGAGGCTAACACTGAAAAGCGAAGCAAAAATAAGCAAAAGCTAAACAAAACTAAATAAAATAAAACTAAATAAAATAAAATAAAATCGCGTATTAAACGTGCAGCTAACGAAGCATAAACGACATTTGATTAAGCCGCAAATAAGCTTTGCAAAAAAGGGGCACATGCAACAAATAAATACTGGAAAAAATATACATACGTACATAAGCATTCATATATGTATATGTACATTCCCATACAACAGCAAAAATTGAGCATTCGCCGCGTTTGCCGCCGTTCATTACCGTACACTGATGGCCAAATAAACATGTCCAGCTGCCAAAGCAATTACTAATTGCTTTTACTTTCATAATAGGCTTGTATATTTTTTTTTTTTTTTCATTAGAGAGACGTTGCGAAAGATTTGAAAAGATTTGAAAGATTTTATGGCGTTATAAATCTAGAAAGAATTGTTGCTTTTAGAGCGAAAAGTTAGCTGTATACAACATTTTTAAAAATATTGACCTTCCCAAGCTATTTATCGTGCTGGAAGCTAAATAAACGATCAATATGTGATATCGCCTATCTATCGCCTTCTTATCTTCCGCTTTTAATATTGTCTGAATACCTAAGCGTCACTTTTCTGCAAAATCCAATTTCTTTTTGGTGTTGCAAGATAGCTAAGCGATCAAAATGCGATATCGCCCATGTATCGCCTTCTTATCTTCCTCTCGTGAATGCCCAATCGTCACAACCAAAAGCCTTTTCGTGTTTGATTACAAAGAAGCAATCAAAATACGATATCGCCCATCTATCGCTTTCTTATCTCCCGCCATATTTACTGTTTGCAGGGCATGCCATAGTCTCTATGACCCTCCATCTTAATTGTACTCGTAATCCCACTTGTTTTTAGCTATGGATTTATTTTAGTGACTCTTTCGCTGTCATTTATTTATATTAATAATAGCACGCTCAACTAATTGAGTGTGAGTGCATGCTACGAGTGTGAGCGTGAGTGTGAGTGTGAGTCTCTCGCTAGTCTCTCGCAGTCTCCAACATTCTCACCTATCTGTAACGCTCAATCTGTTGCTCATTTTACTCGCTGATTTCTGTCGCTTTTACGTTCCGAACGTTCTGTTTATTTGCCGTTTCCTCAACGCATTTCAGCGCATTTGACTATTGTTTGTCTTACGAAACAGAACCGAATCCGGCAACCGGTGCCAGAACAAAAGAAAAAAAAAACAAAAAACCTAAACAAATCAAAACAGAATTTAACAAAAGTGCTTAGCAAAAAAACAAAAAATAAAAAAACAACAATTTTGTTAAACTCAAATAAAAAACAAAAGCCAAAGGAGAAAAATATCGTGTGAAAATAAATATGAAGCTGCTGTGCGGTGTTCTGCTGATCGCGTTGGCTGTCAGCGACGTTTGGACTTTGCCAGGTGAGTTCTAGACTTACTCGAGAACTATATAAAATAAATACTTACAAAAATATATAGTATATTGGCTGGGCAAAAACAAGTTTTGGGCGGCTTCAAGCAGGCGCTTCGACAAATATATGTATTAAATTTAAAAAAAACAAATATTTCCCCGCACCGTGATGATCATTAAAATGTTCAAGTTGATAATGCTGTTGACGGCCTCTTGAACTCGCGACTGTCGGTCGTATTAACAATGCAAATTGATAAAGCTGAGCTACACTCAGGGAAGAACTACCTCGAAAGTTCTCGTATGACAGGCTCTGTGCCTCAATCATAATATTTCCATTCGTTCTCAACTTGATTTTCAAATAGTTTTTTTGATTTTACAAAAATAGGAAAAGAGCTTTATTAAAAAAAAAAAAACAATATCTATAACAAGAATATGTAGGATTAAAATATAAGCATAAATCTTTAACAAGAATTTGAAGGCTTAAACTAAGTACTGGACATTTATTGTAAAAAAATTGCTTAGAGAGGAGAATTTCGCAATTTATCAATGGTGAAAAAAACATTTCTTCCATTTCGGGTTTTGGGAAATTTTTGGTAAAAAACTCTTTAAATAAAACCTTAGCACCAAAATTTCCGAACTTGTTTGAAGCTCTTCGCAATTTGAGTAGAAAATTTAACTTGTTAATTTCGAGGAAATAAAACTCTCTAAATAAGAATTTTCGCTAAGTGTTGGAATTTTCTAGGAATTACGGCATAATGATGCTCGATTTTGATAAGAACGTTGCAGGCAACACTTGACAATCAGCCAAACTGCAAAATGCATCCTGCAGATACAAGATACAAGATACAAGATGCAAGATAGAAGATACAAGCCAGCAGCAAACGCAGCTGCCTCATCATCGTCATGGCTGCCGCTGCCTTTGGCTGCCACTTGAATGCATAAATTGCAGCAGCTAAAGTTGAAGAAGCTGAATTGGTTGCAGACAGCAGCAGCAGCAGTCGAGGGGGGAGGGGGGTTGGTGCAACAGCAGCTGCCACTGCCACTTGAAGTTGTCAAATTTGCAGCAGTCAAATCATTTACCAGAGAAATATGCAAATTTTATGCATATTTCCGATGGACAAAAAACAAACTTTTTTTTTATATAAATTTTTGCTTAAACGCAGCTTTAATATTTCGAGATCAACTAGAGTTTGATGTAGAGCATAAAATTTGAAAAATCAACAAGAAAAACACAAATCCAGCAAAACTTTAGTTGCATGCAAATACATTCTATATATGTATAATTTAGTAAGGGTATTTCATCGTCGCGTTTGCTCGAGATAAACAAAATTAATAAAGTAAAAATAAAAACACATTCTATACAAGATATGCATATGTTTGCAGGGTATTCAAACTTCTGTATTTCGTTTAAACCAGCTCGAAAGACAGAAAATTAATGGAATAAGAATGCAAACATTTTCTATATATGCTATGTTTGTAAGGGTATTTCATCGTCGGCTTGGCGTCTACAAATTGCTCGAGACAAAGAAAATAATTGGAATCAAAAACAATTTTTTGATCTCAAGGCAACTAAGTTCAACAATATCAGCCAGAAAGGCCATACAAATATATTTTCATAGAAAATACAAATAAATATTAATTGAGCCCAGGAATGGGAAAGTATAAATAAATACTGTAATTGTTTAAATATTATGGAGTTTTAGCTGTAGTATGAGATGCGTTTATGTTGAATTTTGTTGTAAATATGGGAAAAATGGCTTAGATTTCCGTATGTGGAATCTATAGCCAGATCTTATGACTCATGCACAATATGAAATATGTATATATATAAATAAATATATATACATATATATGTAAGGCAGGCAACTCTGCCAGTTAGAGATATCAATTTGAGCCTGTAACGGCCGATAAAATGTTAGACGCATGTTAAGTAACAGAAGGGCTGGTAACAGGAGCATACGATAACAGAGAATAGAGTCGGGTTCGAGCTTATAAAGGGGAAGAGAAAACGTATCACTAAACCGATAAGAAATGAATATATAAAGTGAATAAAAACCAATGTATTAATAAGAAAATAAAAGATCGTATAGTAATTAAAGGGTTCCAGAAAATCGATTCCTATTTATATATATGTACACTAGCGGGTATTGCCCGGCCTTGCCCGTGGAACGTTTTCTGCCAAAAAGTTTCAATATTACCTTTCCACTAAGTACATGCCCTTGGCAAATTGAAATCTAACCATTTTGATCTCCACTTCAATTTAATGAAGATTCGAATCAAATGAAGATTCATGTTAGTCTTGCGATGAGAATCTTGAAGCTGAAGACTAAACTTTCGTTAATTAAACCTTTGACCCGCATTTGCTATCCAACAACGTATCAAATAAATTCTCTCAAAGATCTTTGATATTTAGTTTTAGGCTGATCGGAAGGTAAACCGAAAAGTTTCCTGCACAGGCTTTTCACGATTTTTTCACACATGCGGGTGGAATTGCCCGAAACCCCGTAAAATAAGGTAATTATAGTGAAAATTTCGGCCAGTTGTCGCCCAAAACATTCGTCAGTTTAATGAACCCTCTTCTTGTGAACTGCAATTTCTTTTATTTATTTCTCGCTGTTACTTCTTTCAATTGAATATTTTTTCTTTATTTTGTCGTGGCCTGATTTCTTTTCTCTGCTGTTGCAATTTGTCCATTGCAATTGTTCTCGAGTGGCCGGCGAAATTCTTAAGCAATTTCTCTTGCTGTTCCTTATTTTATATTTTATATACATATATATATTTATTTATTTGTATTTTTTGACAACATTTATGGCATTTAAGTTTATGTGCTGCGTGCAGCTGGCAGCCAACTGAAATTGGGTTAATTGTGGCCATAATTCGTGTTTAAGGCCTTTTCCATGGAATAAATACGTGTGCTTATATACAAATCGGGGGCAGGGGCACGAGGCACGGGGCACGTACAAATTGCAACTGCATGTTGTGCAAATTGCAGTTAAATTCATATAAATCATATATTTTATTATTTAAACTAATAACTCGACTGCCGCTTGGTCTATAATAAATCGCTTTATAATTATATTATGTATAGATTTATTCATTGTATAAACTTTTTGTTTATTCGATTTTTTGTTTTTTTTTTCTTTTGGCGCGGAACGCAATTTGTTGAATTTTCTCATATTTATTTATATAAATTACTTTTGTATTTTGTCAATTGGCATTAATTTTCGCTGTGACCAAAATAAACGTTTCTTGAATTAGTTACGCAAATTGCGGCTAATTAGCTTGGGGCCGCGTTTTTGAATGGGTCAATAGTTTTTTTAATTTGTTTATTTTGTGGGTGGATTTTCCATTATTTTTGGTAATTGCGTATTAGATTTATTAACTCATTTATTTAGTTAGTTTTGCGCTCAAATTTAGTGTTCACTTTTAGCTGGGGGCAAATAAATGAAAAGTGTAATTTTACCTTGGGCAAAAATTAAAAATGTAAAATAATGTTGATTAGAAGGTTATAAAATTCAAACGAACTAGTAAGGGTATGTACGACACGCCGAAGACTAAATACTCTTGCAGGCATATCCGTTTTGCAGTTAAGTGAGAATTGTGCAGCTCTCTTAAATGCTGAGCTCAATGAAAATATCTTGGAAATCAAAATATATTTGCCACATTTTGGCATATCTACTGTTCTACCGATGTTCCCTACAGCAGCTGCATGATATAGTGGTGCGATGTTTCGAACGATCGTTCCTATATGCTTTATCCTATCAGATTTATGATATGTACTCTTATGTACTCCCTGCAACAGAACGACAGACCTATGAAAAAGTAGCAAGACGGTGGCTTAAAAAATGAGAGACTAGTTTGCATAGAAACAGACAACTCAGCTGTTGGTGCTGATCAAAATATATATATACTTCATGGGCTTGGAGATGTCTCCATTTAATGACAAAGTTATAATAACTTCTACTGGAATAAATACAGCTTCGATATTATGTAGCATAACAATAAATTGCAGCTGAAATTTGAGAAATTACATTACTCAATTCTCAACTCAACTTCAGGTCTGGGATTTTTGGCCAAACTCTTCAACAACAATACCTTTGGTTCAGGTGTGACATCATTTTGTAGCATGGCGACATTTACATTTAATCGCAATTTAATTCTGGCTGGCGATTAAATGTCAATTAAATGCGCCATTCAATTTACAGCCTGAATAAACGATTTGAAAAATACCTGCAAATCGCATAAACCTCAACGACAATAACAACAACAACAACAATGGCTAAATGTGAAAATGAAAATGTTTATGTTTTTCAATCGAGGCAAATGAAATACGTTTAACAAAACCAAACATTTCCATGTGCATTTCGTTCGAGTTTCTTGAACTTGCGGTCAATTTGGGTTTGAAGTACAAAATAGCTATTAAATCAATGCCAAAGCCAATTCAGAAGAAGCCAAGCAATGAAAGCAAAATTGTTTTACTGAATAAAAGTGATTTCTTAATTACACTTTCTATTTGTGATTTGAAAATTCAATTATGAATACAAATCTGTACCTTTATATATGTATATATAAAACTGTAGAATACTATGGACTCTTTGTCCTTACTGACTGATTGACTGACTGATTGACTGACTGATTGACGACATGACGACATTGACTGACTGATGACATTGATTGACATATTACTGACGAACGATACGACGATTGACTGCCTGATTGACTGCCTGATTGATTGACTGACTGATTGACTGCCTGATTGACTGCCTGATTGACTGATTGATTGACTGACTGACTGACTGATTGACTGACTGATTGATTAACTGACTGATTGACTGACTAATCTTGACTGATTAGTCATAAACACAGAGCCCAATCCGTAGGATCTAGGAAGCTTATATTTTTGCTTGGGCCAATTCCACCCGTAAGTGTGGAAAAAGCGCGAAAAACGTTTTTATGAAACTCTAGCACTAGAAATAACAACAATTTAATTTTAGAATGTGCAAAGCATTGAAGAGGAATTTGCTTTGAAGTTGTTTTCGTTTCTCAAATAATAAAAATATTTTTTCTTAATTATGATTTAATTAAATCCTTTTCATATAATGTGCATGTATGTAAGTGTATTATATATTCGGTATGGTTTTTTTTATATAGTTTGTGAGTTAATATGCGCTTTATTTTTCGTGCATTTAAATGTGTATGCACAAATCCAAGAGGATTTAAGCATTAAAAAATTTGAGTTTTTGCCTTTTTTTTTTTACAAAATAACAAATTTTTTTTAGCTACAGCAATAAATAATTTAAATGAATATCTCAATGGCAAAGTAAATGCGATGCAATACAGAAAAATGCAGTAAAAAAAATGGTGTTTGTTGTTAATAGTATCTTTTAGCTGTAATTGTTGCTGTTGTTTTTGTTGTTGTTTTTGTTGTTGTTGTTGTTGCTAATATTTTTGCTATTATTGCAGCTGTTTTTGCCGGCATTTGAAAATGATTAATCATCTCGCAGTGCAAATATGTATATATATACACAAATGTTTGTGACGACTGTTGATTTTATAAGTGGCAAAGTTATATTATAGTTGGGCATATAATAAGCTGTTTATTTTAATTGATACGTATAGAAAATTCTAGTTTTCGTGTGAATAAATAATGAAAGATTACTTTGTTCAACGACTGTAAAAGTGTTATTTAAATATTTATAAGGCTGTGCAATGTTTTTTTCTAGAAGAAACTAAGTGCCCTAGTCGGGAGTGCCCGACTAGCGGATACCCTCAATCTTCTACCAGCAACAAGTGCAGCTCTGGCTAGGGGGGGCGGGGTTCGGCGGTTGCTATAAAATTAAAGATTCTTTACCTATATATTCTATTCTAGCAGCTACATGTCAAAACTCAGAAAAAACCAATTTCGATATCGATTTTTATCGATTGCATGGAAACGGGGCAAGTTATCGATTAATAAAATCGTATTTAGCGGGCACTAGATGGACCCACGCTCAAGTCTCTAGCTCTTATAGGCTCTGAGATCGACGCGTTCGTACATACGGACGGACGGAGAGACAGACAGAGGCACAGACAGACAGACGGGCATGGCTAGATCAACTCGGCTTGTGATGCCGATCAAGAATATATACCCTCTATGGGCCCGAAAATGCCTTCTTCTGCCTGTTACATGCATTTGCACAAAACCAATTTACCCTTTTTAAACATATCCAATGGGTTCAGGGTATAAAAATCAATTAAACGTCAAGTAGGAGTTAACTTTTCTTAATTAATAGAGACTAGAGATTCTCAAGGCCCATTAACAGCAAGACAGCATTAATAGCAAGATCATTTCTATAGTCTTTTATAGGATATATAATTACTTTGCTATGAAATGTGAAAGGCCATAATGTATATTTATTTATTCTTCTATATAAGTAATGTGGCGAGAATTGTATTTTTGTTTAATCTGAAGTAAAATTCTCAAGCAACGCTCTCTCTATGGCCATTTCGCCTCTTAGTGATGTGCTATCGCATCTATCGATATCGAAGTTATCGATGACAGGCTCCTTAGCATCTATCGATATCGAAGTTATCGATGACAGGCTCCGTATGTGGAAACTCTAGTTTTTCTATTTATGCGGCTTTAATTGCATATCTTATTTATAATTCATATGATTCTGACGATTATCTCGAGCGATTCGCTTGGTGAACCAAGACTCCGCCCCGTTCAAGACTTAGCTCTAATTTATCGATTATGGATGGTATTTGAAGCTTATTCTCAGCACATTTCTCTCAGTTTTTAGCTGAGCTTGAAACTGTCTCTGCCTGCAATTGGTTAAACCTAATGCTAATTGCCCTAATTTTGTTGCATTGGCGATTATTTCGTTCTGTTTTTGTGAACGCAACGTAAAATTAATAAACAATTTCGTTGCCTGATTGCTTTATCAGCTGCAATTTCCGGCTATTAGACTAGACCCACACACACATACACATCCGGCAAATTGTCAGCTGTCACGAAAAGCTCTAAGCCAAATCCTCCCCTCCGCCCACCCCCCACCATAATTTTTGAGCTGAATAATCATAAATGTTGCCAACTGTCTGTCCCGCTCTGCCTTTGGCTGTGATTGAAAGCTGCCGAGGCACTTAGCTCTGGTTCAATGTCACGTAATCGCTGCAAGAGGCCTTCCACTGCGGGTGCCACCCACCGATCCCCAGCCCCCCTCCACCTTCTCCCAGGCAGAGCTCAACAGCCGGCTCTTTATGTTAATTTATGTGCTGGCAAAATGTGCAAGCGCCTAATGCTCAGCCACGCATGGCGCAAACCCAAAATCAGAAATAAATTACCAGACTAGAGAGGCTAACAGGGAGCGGGGGGGCATGTCAGTGCTCGGCAGACGCAGTTGCTCATGTTATATATATATATATACACACACACACGCACGTGTATAAATATATGTGAATAATTGTGTATTATAATGAAAATCCTAGAGTATTACTCAAATAGTCAGCTGGCAATGTCAACGTGTGCAGATTTAAACGATTGTCAAGCTAGTGTGCGTGTGTGTGAGAGTATGTGTGTGTGTGTGTGTGTGTGTGTGCGCGTGTGGGCCACCATTTTGTGGCTGTAAATTTAATGAGATTCCTGTCAAATTAATTTCCGGTTATGATTAGATTTTCGTTAATGGCAATTTGCGGTTTTTGCTGCCAAACCAAAAATCTGCAGCCTGTGTCATCATATCTGTCCCCATATCTGTTGCTATATATATGCACGTATATAGCCAAACATATCTGGCCGGGCTGTCACAATGCATTTGCGTTGTAATTAACAACAAATTGCAAGTCGCATAGTACTCTCTCTCTCTCTGCTCCCCCATCCATTTCACATTGATTAACATTAAGTAGTTTAATAATCATAAATCATACTATGCCCGCCCGAAAACAGGGCATTTGTGAAATTTGCATTGCTTGCATTTTGTGGGCTTCCGGCCTGTGGCTTTCAACGTCTTTGAGTCATTTTGGCCACATTGACATGCTGCCTGAATGCACATTTTGTCTGCACAGCCCTGTTCGCCTACTCTAATTGAAGGCCTTGCCTGACGCACTCAAACTGACAGCTGAACTGTGTTGTAATGCTTAAATTGATGCACAATTTTTAGACATGTAAATGAATATATATATTACATGAATGAGAGAATACTCTTGTAAAGAGGATATATATCCAGATATATTATTGGAATGTGAACGTTCTAAAGATACCATATACCCAGATATTTAACCCAGATATATACTCCCAGATAAATAACCAGCTTTGTATTTAACACTTTCAACATTTTATTCTCGATTACCTTCTGTATAAACACTTTAAATAAACACAGCAAATAATTCCTTTCGCTTTAAGAAATTTGTTTATTATTATGAAATTTTAATGCTTGAATGCATTAACAAATAATAACTTTATAAACAGAAGGTTAATTATTATGTGTGTTTCCTATTTTTTTTACCTTCAACCTCTTCAACCATTCTAGCTGAATCCCTTCAAAATATGATTTATTAATATAGTTTTCTTACATTTTGTCAGCATCTTTTCTGTGCTCTTTCAATATATTTCTCTCTCCTTCTGCCTCTCACTCATTCTCCTACATGCTCCTTCTCGCCTTGTCACAGTTGCTCGATCGCTGGCTCGCTCTCTCCCTAATCTGTTCGCCTTTCTATGCGATTCTCACAAGCTGAAGCAATGCCTTTAAACTATAATCACAATTAGCGTCGCCCCCCGCCAAACAAATGTTTCCAGTGAAAGCATTTGTATCATTCCTTTTGGGGCAACACCAGCCCAATCGGAATTCATTAGCGATTGCTGCACCTGTGGCAGGCAGCACAAATCAGGCAGCATCAGAACTGAAAATATATATTTAAAATTTGCTGCACGTGTTGGCAGTCGGAAAAAAAACAAAACGAAAATAATAATAATAAATCTTAGGTGGGCGTAATGAAGGCTCGTGATTGTGAAGTCGGTGGCAAACACGAAAAAAAAGCAAGCCTAAAATTAAACAATTTTACTTTTTGCTGCCGTCGAATAATTTGCTACATGTGGCAGTCGGGATGAACGACAAATCATAGCCGGGGCTGGTAAGTTTTTGCCTTTTTTTTTTTGGGGGGGGGGGGGGTAGAGTTGGGGGCATGGAGAACCGGGAGCCGTGTCCGGGACCAAACAATCAAAATCAAATTCAGACTCGGGGAAAAAAACTCATTTTAAACGCGACAAACGTAACGTTCAATCTTCCAGAACATTGCGTACGTGACACGATTGTCACATTTGGCAACGCCAGCAACAACAACAACAACAACAACAAACAATAAACAACAACAAACAACAATAACAACACTTTGCACTGGGCGCTTACAACGGGGCAAGGTTTTTATTTAGGCATTTTGTTTTTTAGTTGTTTTTTTTTTCTGTGCCAAAATGCAAATGAAGTGAATGGTGAATGAATGAATGAATGCGTGAATGAATAAGAAGTGAAAAATGAAGCCGGCACCTGACTTATCCGTCGGATGCACGCCAAGCAGGCGGCGTTACCTGACCCATCGACCCAAAAAAAAAATTAATTTAATTTAATTTTATTATAATGCCAATTTATTTTCTTTTTCTTGTCATTTACATCGCAGTTCCCTTATTGATAAAAACGCGATTTTTGGCATTTTGCATAAATTGTTGTGGTTGAAAATTTGTCTTTTAATTGGTTAAACAATTATAAATCAAATGGTAGAACATATTAAAATTGATAAATTTGTGTGTTTAATAGAAGCTCAAATATATATTAGAAAAATATACTAAATGGCTTCATTTAAAGGACATAAACAGTACGAAACTCTAGCATGACGATAAATAACTGTGGAGCTTAACATTTAATTTTTAATAATTCTTAATTCCTATTTTAATTCTCAGAGATAAAAGTTTTAAATGCCAGACCTCCAGTTACTTAAAATGCTATATTCTAATTGTCAGAAAGTGATTGTAGCTTCCTCTGCAACAACTTAACCCCTTTAGCTGCACTTTTCTTCAAAACTCCCCAATCTTATCCCTTTTAAAGCACTCTGTACCTTAAGCCTAAGAACGGCACGTACCGCTAAATGACACAGGACAATCACCGACAACTGTGACAGCATGAAATGCACGCCTTATAGACACACCCATATTTTCAATTACATACATAAGCCAGGAATCAGAAGTCCGCCAGCGAACCCCATTGAAGCGACGCCTATGTCGACTGCTAACAAACTGACAAACTCAATTGTATGCCATTTGGCTTAAAATGATTTCAAAATCAGTTGAAAACCAATGCAGAGCCAGCTCAAACTGAGGGGGCAGGCATGTGCTTAGCGGGGGCGGGCGGCGTTTTCCGGATTGCGGGGGCAAAGAGAAAGAGAAATCAGGAGGGGAGAGTTGTTGTCCGGACAGAGATGCCAGTTAGTTAGTTTGGCCACGTTCAAGAACTCTAAACAGGGGGAAAATTAGTTTGATGCGCACCACACACACACGCACACACACACACACACACACACACACAATATATACACACGCACACCAACACACGTACTGCACTGTCATTTAGCTCTCGGTCTCTGTGCTCCTGAGCATTGTCAAGTGTCAACAGCATTTGAGCCGAAAGTGAAACGCAAGCCAACCCCAAAATGTAGCCTGTTCCCTGCACAACCCACGCACAAACACACAGGCACACTTTTATGTATATACATATACACATGCACACACACACATATACACACATATACCCATCACCCCAATGCAAGTGAAAGTGCCCCAGAGCACAGTTGGGCTGTCTGTCTCCAAGTGAAATGCCATTCAATTGACGTGTGCTGATATTTTGTTAGCACGCATTTTTGCAGGGCCCCTACACTAGAGCTGGGCACATTTCGTGCTCTCTTTCGGGACACGAGCTCATACGTGTTCGTGTTCACAAAATGTCGTGTCTACTGTTTGTTCCGGCGTGTACGAAGAGGGACAACGCGACAGCGCACAGAAAAAAATAGTAAAAATAAATTTAAAAAAATGTATAAGAAAATATTTAGAAAAATATATAAAATATTTTCTAAATCTATAAAAAAAATGATAAAAAACTAATCAAAACAAAAATTAATAATTAATAATAGTAAAAAATATGTATATATTTCTTGTTAAATACAAAAAGATGAGTTTTTCATCCATAATTTATTGCCAGAGCACCGTTTGGCTCTTTCAGCATCCGATTTCGACTGGCCAGTCGCTAGAAGCTTAAACTGGTTGCGAATTATTACTCATCAAGCAATAGAAAACAGAAAAAGTTTAGTTGTAGCTTAAGCTTATATTGCAAACGTCGATGTTTCGTGCTCGTTTTGCGCTCACCTCTAGTGAAAATCTCCCCAAAATAGGGGCTACTACTGCTGCCACAGAAATAAAATGCAAAACTTTTAACAAATGACGGACGTGCTGCTGCTTGGCCCCTCTCTTTGAGTGCACGCATCTATTCACATATCCGTGGACTCCGTTTGCCGCTTTCAATGGATTCGAGAATGAAATTTGTTTAACGACAACTGCCGCAATGGAGCCGATGCCCAACGCCAACAGCTTTTTGCGCTTGCATTGTCATTGTGTGCGTGTGAGTGTGTGTGCGTGTGCGTGTGTGTTGGGGAAGAGCTCTGCAATTGGGGTTAGCTGCCCCACGGTTTTCCTCCGGTGTCTCCCGCACCTGGCCCACTCGCTAGCCGCTGCCTGCTTGCTATCAATTCTAATTACAAATGTCTACAATGATTTTTCGGTCACCCTACGCTGGGGCCGATGATGATGACGATGCGGATGATGTTGATGGTAATGATGTTGATGATGATGAGCATGATGATGCAGGTGGCGATGGCGATTGCCCTGGCTATGGCATGTGGGACTTCGGTCTAGGCTTGATTAATGTCACGCGCAGCACAGGCATAATATAAGCAACAACAACAAAAGCAACAACAAGAAGAAGAGGAGCAGCACGAGGAGCAGCTGCGTCTGGTCAGAGTCCGGGGTTTCTGTTGCGGATGCGTGGCCTATTAGAGGTTGCGGCGTAGTTCTAGTTATCTACGCGACTCAACGCAAGCTGGGTGTAAGGTGCGGTGGGCGGTGGCTGGGGCGAGGCGTGGTTGTGGCAAATTCCCGCGCCCCTTGACATTCCCGGGCATTGACTGTGGCTTTAGCTGACTGCCGCCGACTGATTGGCAGCGGCGTGAAAGAGACCATGACACTGTGATAAGCGGCAGCAACAGAAGCCTGGCCACTGATACCAGAGTTGAGACGAGATGCTGGTGTGGATAATTAAGAACAGACATTGATGGAATTTGATGAGGGGACTAGTAGAAGGGAGGCATGAGGGAGCGAGAGTTGACCCAAAAAGAAAGCGTGGCATGCAACAAAGTACAGCGCTTGTTTTTAAAGGTAACCAAAGAGAGCTGGCATCTTTGTCGTTGCATAGTTTCGATGCCCTATCATATATTTACATATAGATGATATAGTTGGATTTTTGATAAGGTTTTGCTTAAAAGTAGGGAACTTGTGCAAGCTTCAGTGCAGTGAGATAATTAAGGAATATTTGATAAAGAGGAAAGAGTTCTTCTTTTAATATTAAAGATCAAAGTATAATCTGACTCTGATAATTATCAGATATAACAACTGAGAAGTTGTTGTTTATTTTCCCAAGACGAGAGTCTGGATCGCCAATTTGTTTGCTTTGAGGTATCGCATGGGTCGCCATTAATTTATTACATGTTTCACTTGCTAATTTAACTATACTTTGGAATATAAATACATTGTTATATAACAATCCGTTTAGCAATTTGATTTGATTCAATCCGTTCAAATAGCTGCTTTGTTATTTAAACCTAGTTTACTGGAATCAAGTTACTTGCAGTAGTTCATTTTTTAGTTGCAAACACCTTTGGCCTAGCTTGTTATCAAATCGATTTAACAAATGCAGAGTATTTCGAATTCGGCGACATGCAGAGCATATCTTACCTGAACCGTTTTTGCATTTCAATTAAATTTCATTTTGATTTGAATTTTCAATTGAATTTTCTTTGGCTGCCCAGAAATGGTTGTTAAGGCCCAAAGATTATTTGATATTATTCGCAATGCTGGCCAATAATTTGTTATGCTTTGGGGCTCAAATGCAGCCGCAATTGATGCCATAAATACGGCACAGTAGTTAACTGTGTATTATATTTGGCAGCTTTTCGCTCTGGCCACAAATCACTCAAATGACAGTCGAACAAAATTCATTTGAAATATGAAACGAGAGCTAAACGCGGCGACACAAACAAATGCCAAAATACTCGCTAACCAAATAAATATGTGACGATAATTACAAACTGCTATGGAAACTTCTACAGTCCATAATTTATACCAAATGTGGGTGTGTGGTGTGCGGGTGAGAGTGTGTGTGTGTGTGTGTGTGTGTGTGTTGGCTTTGTGCGCTCAATCTCGTCTCGTTTGGCTGGCAAATTGCTGCAAAGTATGAAAAAGCGTTTTTCGAACCAAGCCAAATGTGAGCCCCAAATGGTAATTAAAATGATGGCCAAAAGTGTCGGTTGCTCCGGTCTAACCCTCGCAATCACACACACACACACACACACACACGCCCATAAATACATTTGAACATTTTCAAGTGGCCACGAAATTCAATATGGCTTGGCAAAGCTGGAAAAGCCCATGCGTTGCATGTGTTTTCCAATTACTTTGGCTCGGATTGACCAATATGTATTATATATGTATGTATGTATGTATGTACGAGCTGTACGACAGAGTTGCCGAATTTCGCAATTTTCATTTACAATTTACAATATTTTCATCATGAATGAAAATCAAATGCAAAATCAAAATCACAATTTCGATTTGTGTGTGTGTGTGTGGGTGTGTGTGTGCGTGCAGTTGCAGGCTGGCCGCAAAACTTTTCTAATTAATAACTATAACAAAAGCTTTATTCTTTTTAAATTTTTTTTTTTTTTTTTATGGTTGCAGTTCAAAATTATCGTATTGCAATTTGTAAATATTCGCAACTTTCTCTGCGGGCGAAATTCTCATTAAATTCTGAACGCTTCTATCTATCAATTATTTTACAATTTTGCGCGCAAATCAATTAAACTTTTGCAGCTAGTTTTTTTCTTTTTGCTGTGCGGCTTTTTTACTTTTGTTTTCCGATACCCTACAGCCATAAATCTAGCAAATGGGGTATATTAGGGCAACAGGCAGTTGGTAACGTATTCACATTGTTGAATCGTCAAATATGTTCTTAAAACACAAAAGTAAAGACAAGAGTTATTTGAGAAGCGAGGGCATGTCAGTTATTTTGTTTTTTTTTATGTCTGCCTTAATGTACATATACTTTTTATGAGCATTTGTTTGTTTTGTATAGGGTATCTACTAGTCGTGCGCTTTTGCCTACTTGCATTTTTATGATGTATTTCGCTTTTCAGTTGCATGCGATTAATGAATTTTTAATAGCCCGCACTTTGGTTAATGTAAAAAGTTGCCATAATAGTTACAGGATGTTTTTCCAACCCTCCCCTCCCGCAAACTCCGCCCGCCGCGAACCCCTCAGGCAACTGTTGGGCAGAGTATGGCTTAGGCTGCCGCAAGAGTTGCTCGTCCTAAATGGCAAGTAATTATGATTGCCGCTGAGTGAGAAGAGCTGCAGTTAGTTGGTTGGATATGTAAATCTTTTAAAACGTTGTCCGGCCACAAGTTGCTAAATGATTGAGCGAAATCTTTAAAAACCATCTCGTTTATAAGTTTTTAAAAAGAAGAACTTGAGAAAAAGCGAAAAAGTGACTGAAAATTAAATAAAAGTTTCTTATTTCTTAGCTTTAAGAATTAAAAACTAAAATTTAATTTAATCGAGATTGAATGAGGATATAGAATGGAGCATATCATGTTTAGATAAGTGTCTGGAAAATCCATTACTAATGGTCTTTTGTTTTAGAATATGTTAATATAGATGGTTGATGGGCACTTCTTATGTTATCTAAAACCATTGCGCTTGTTAAGAAATGTTAAAGTAATTTTCTTCGATGTTTTGAACGTAAAATAAAATATACAAGTAAGAGGTTCTAGTCGGGAGCTCCCGACTAGGGAATACCCTGAACCCTCTTTGAGGTGGTAGCCGGGAGGTGGCGATAGGTCTAAAATGAAAGATACTTGACATATATATAATATTCTAGAAGCAACATATGATGTTTGGTGACTCAAGGTCTAATTATTATCCCAATTTGCTCAAAAAACAGGATGTCGATATAGACTTTTATCGATTGCTCGATCTGCGCAGGCACTAGGAGCACCTACATCTAAAATTTCAAGTCTCTAGCTCTTATAGGTTCTGAGATCCTTGCGTTCATACATACGGATGGACGGACGGACGGACAGGCAGACAGACAGACGGACATGGCTAGATCGACTCGGCTATTGATGCTGATCAAGAATATATATACTTTATGGGATCGGAGATGCTTCCTTCTGCCTGTTACATACATTTGCATTTTGCACAAATACAATATACCCTTTTTACCCATTTTTAATGGGTTCAGGGTATAAAAATTATGCGCAATATTTAAAAATGTTCTCCGCAATTATTATTTTAAGATTTTCCAACTCAACTCTACAAAACTCAACAGAGAAAAAATCGTTGCCTAGTTATTTATGCAAAATTGTACAATTATGTTAATTAATTGACGCACAGCTCAGGACCGGCCTCCATTCTAAGCCGAAAGCGCCCCTCCACCCTTTCCGCCCCTCCGCCCTTTCCGCCTCTCTAACTCTTCCGCCCCTCTACCCATCCGCCTGCTGGCAATTACCACCATAAAACGCAGGCCAAGTGATTGCCAGCAACGGTTTTCGGGATTTTATTTGTGGCGCCTCAGCAAAAAAAGTAGAATGGCAAAAAAAAACGTAGGCAGGGCTGGCGCCACGCCCCCCTATTTGGGCACACAGTTAACCTTACATAATTAGCAACAAATTCGTTGTGTTTAGAACAAAAGCGCCGAGCGCTGCGAATTTTCGCCAACTGCTTTTATTAAATTCATAATTCAGAAAACGAAACAATGGAAGGCTGGAAGGGGGCGTCGAGGGGGGCGGGGGTTAAACAGTTGCACGGGGGCACAGCTTAATTATTGGAAAATTAATGAATATGCCATGTAGATATTTTCATTAGGGGAACTCCTGCTTTTGTTTAGCATTCGCATGATTAATAACTGTGTGTATGTTTTTTTCTTTTCTTTGGGCTTAATAGGGATAGCATTGGCAAGCAGTGGAGTGTGGGTTGCGGGGGGAGGGGCTTGGGTAGTGCTCTCAGCCCCAAAACATTTCACTTGCTGCACAATTTCCATTTTCATAAATTCTTTGGCACGTGGCCCCCTCTCAAACATGTTTCAATTTGGTTTGGCACCAAATGCCATGGCAACAACGCACCCTCAAGGTATGCTGCATGAAACCATGAAATATTATATACATATGTATGTGCAACAATCTGGCTGGCTTTTGTGCTCTGAATATATTCAAATGGGGCATATTAGTTTAGCACTGTGCGTGTAGAAGCTGAGTTGCTTGAGTTTCCTTGATTGATGATGTCCTAATAATAGCTGAGTTACTTGAGATAGCAATTTTATATTCTTCGATTAAAGGCGCAATTTTGGGGCTAGCATTATGACATTTCGGACACCTTTATTTTTTAGGATCATTCTTAAGATAGCAAAGCTTTAGCATGATCATAGATTTGGAAGCTGAGTTACTTGAGTTATTAATTTTATATTCCTCGATTTAAGGCGCAATTTGGAGGCTAGGCTTATAAAACATTTGAAGCATGTGTGCTTAGGATTTGTTCTTAAGATAGCAAAGCTTTGGCATGATCTGAGGCTCTGAAGCTGAGTTACTTGAGTTATTAATTGAACATTCTTTGATTAACGACGCAATTTAAAGGCTAGCTTTGGGAAATTTTCGATGCATGTTTCTTGGGTATTTGTCTTTCAGATATCAAAGCTTCAACAAGATCGTTTGTGGGGCAAGTCTTTAAATAAAGTTTCTTGCCTATTGACAGGTGCATATACCCGAATATTACGTTCATATTTGCCAGGTATATGCATGAAAATTTCCACGCTGCATATTTGCCAGGTTGTAGCCCACTTTCGTATGCGCCGCAAAAGGTAAATATTTGCACTTGTAAATGACATTCATATGTGCGACCCCAGTCCGCATTTTGTTTATGTTTCTGTTGCATCAGAGTCTACCCCCATGCATATAAAAAGCGCAGACCCTCTCCCCTTTTCTTTTCGTTGCTTTGTAAACCAAACATATTGCGAGTGTGCCGTGTGCTTTACTTATAAATCGGCTTAAAAAAAAAGTGCATTCGTTTTGTGACCTCCTCTGCGCGTAAAAAAAAAGAGGTTTTGCGTCCAGGGGTCACGTACATTTTGCATTTTGCGTACGCATTTTACGCAGCTTGTAAATCGTCTCACATATCGCATTTCATACCAAGTCAAGTCTTAACTTGGCTGGACTTATTTTTAACATCGTTAGTTGGTTGCGTTGGACATGATATTCCTCCGTTTCTTGCTGCCACTTGTTGTATGCTGTGCGTCAGTCTCAGCTGCCGAGATTTATGAAGTGCCACATGGCCAGAGGGACAGATTTATCTATGGACCGAAGCGAAGGCTGCCTGAATCCATGTGAATTGTGTGGCAGTTGCAAGATGTTGTTTATTTACCCCAACAGCTCTAGACGATGGTTTATTATAGAGCCATGGCCTAGTTTCAAGATGGTGAAGCGATTTCCTGGTATTAAAGATGGGCATTACGTGTGCCAAGGAAGCAATATTAATAAGCAAGTAAAAGAGCTACAGTTGAGACATTGAATTCACCTGTGGAACAACACACTATAAAAAATTCATGTATTAATCAATTTCGAGCTTTTAGTCTGATCATTTTGGGGCTTAAGATGGTATTTACATGATTTTATGTGCCTACAAAATTGATGTTGAATTATTGGAAAATATTAGCTGAATAAATCATACGAGAATCTAAATGCCAAATATAATAATTATTAACATTATATAATAACTATCGAATCTTATCGATTTTAAGAACGTTGAAAATGATCGAAACAACAAACTTAACTTAACTTAAGGGATATAGACCATCTGGTCTCCAAAGTTATTTAGCAGATCAAAAGATAGATAAATATAATATATTTAACGACATTTATCGATTTTCGAGAACGCATCGGTTATCGAACAATTAATTAAAGGTCATATAATTAGCATTACCAATGAAGTCAAAGTACCAATGATGTCTCTTATAACCTCCAAGACTTATTGTTATTTAGTAGATCCAAAGATAGATTAATATAACATGTTACATATTATAGAACTATTGATTTCGGAGATCAGTGAGAGTTATCGAAATAACTCTTTCTGCATTTGATACACATTACAAATGAAGTCTGTAGCTCTTATAGTCTTCCAGGTTTATTTTTATTTATGAGAGAGATATATGTAAAAAATAATACCGGAGTTTTACCGAATTCTTTGCAAATCTTTTAATTCATTTAAATTCTGGTCTTAAGTGCAACTCTAATGCTAAGACAACGCTGGCAGCTTCATATATATTTATGAATCATTTTGTGTACAGCTCTCATCAGCATTTCTCAGCCGCCGCCCCAAGCCCAGGCGCTCGACTTTCGAAAGGTGAGCGTGCCACGGGGGCAGTCAAGACATTTTCCTATAGGGCATATCCCCAGAGCGCGGCAAATTATGCAAAATGAAAACTCTAATAAGCGCTAATGAGGCCACTAAATGATTAGCACAAAGGGTCGAGCGGGCCCAGAGAAAGCTTAGGGATTCTCTGCGCTCTGCGGTTTTTGGCTTACGAATTTGCTGATTTGGCTTAATTCGACGCATTTTCAGCGGCTAATTTATGGCCAAACGGCGCGCGTTTTAACTGGGCTTTTAATTATAATTACGCGTTATATTTATTTGTATTATTAATATATATATATTTTTAAATATATTTTCCTTGCAGCCCGCAACAGTCCGCAGGACGATGCGGAGGTGATTGCCGTGCCACAGGCTCGGCCCACAGCAAGCGATCCGGCTTTCCGTGACTTTAAGGGCGTAATCGATACGGGCGCTGAGAATCCATTCCTGCAACCGGATCCGTCAGTCTTCCACTTTAACCTGGGCATTCCCCGTTCCTTTGATGGTGAGTTTTTAACTCGTGACGCATCTGCAATTGCATTTAATTACAATTTTATGTTGCCCCGCCCCCCTCCCCCTTTGCCACGTCCCTCATTAGCCCAGCAGATACGAGTAATTACCAAGTACGGCATGCATTTAATGCACTTTTCATTGTTATGGTTATTACATGATGAGAGATTTTTATTATTTGGATATACAAGAAAGTGAAGTTAACTTCAGAATGTCGAAGCTTAAACACACTTGCAGACATTGAGAAAATATTTATACTAAATGATATGGGGGTATATTAAAGAGGTTATTTGATATAAAGCTTCACTGTTGATACGATTTTAGTGAATTATTGACTTTTGGCAACATCTTGGGATTTATAGAGCATTCAAGTAATTTGATATATATTTTCAAAGTTGGTAACACTTTCGGGAAGTTTTGGGATCCTTAAAATACTTATTTGGTGAAGATATCTTGGGTATGAAAAACTTTTTCATTATAGAATTTAATTTTCGAACATTTGTTCATTTGGGAACTATGTGATATATTAGTCTGATGTTATAAATATGTTAAATACCTTCGGAGAAGTCTCCTATGCGTTACACATTTCATGAAAAATTTATAATACCCTCTACAAGGGTATAAATAGTTCCAAACACCAAAACGAAATTTGTAAAGAATAGGGATCTATATAATATAGTTGCTCGATCTGATCGTCTTTGAGTAGTCTACTGCCTACAGTAAAAAGGGGCAACCATACGTAGTTTCATTGAGATTCTTTTTTGAGCGCTCAGTTACATACGTACATCAGGCTTGAGGCTAACCAAAATAAATTTGTACAGTTCGTGTGATTGTACAGTCAGCCAGCCAATTAGTCGCCGGGCTTTGCCTGCAAATCCCTACATGGCAGATCCTTTTGAGTAAACTGGAGTTTAAAGTGCGTCACACAGTTAAGCTTGAGGGTACTGGAGAAATGTAAACAATTTATCAAAATATTATGTCAAAATTGTTGTGGCCCAGTCAAAGTTTTTGCCTTGTACTTGTCTTTATTTCTTATATTTATATTGATATGCATGTGCTGGGTCACAAAACTCTGTTGACCATTAAAAGTGAAAAGTTTGAGCCTTTGGCAACAAAAAAAAAAAAAAGGAAGAAAAATAAAGAAAGGCGAGGAGGGAAAACATTTATAAAATGCTGCTCTGCTTAACTAGGGATGAAGAAGTGGCCAAACTTCATAAATCTTTTGCTAACTAATACGCTGACAAAAAGTTCTTAAGCCAATGGCTCGTTTTATATGCAAGAAACTTTTATTTGGCATCAGCCTCAAAGATAACAAGTGAATAACAACAGCACTGAAAGAAAATATTCTATGATTTTTAAGTGCTAACCAACACTGCGAGAAATTTGGTTTGTGTTTTTTATGAGTTAACTCAGCTAATGTTGGGCTGTTATACAGGAGGTTTTCAAACCTAGCCAGCACTTTAATATGCTGTCAAATAGATGAGCAAGCTGTTAAATATTTGACATGATGATTGAGCAGTGTTGCCTTTTGAAAAGTTTATCGCACATTTGGCAATGCCCAAGCAGTTAAATAAAAACTTTATAAGAGCTGGCAACTCTAAAATCACGGCGTTGCCAATTTCACAACATTGCCAGAAATTTACACAATTTGCACATAATGTTAACATTGACGTGGATTTTAATGGAAGTTAATCTTCAATCTATTACAGTTTAAAGTGCAAAAGGATATATAAGTGGAATATATATGATAAAAGAAATTTGGAATAAATATAAGGGTACAAGATCTTCAGCAAAACTTGACTTCAAGTTGGAAATTCAAATGCTGCATTTAAATTTTGTGACAGTTGTAGAAAAACCCCTTTTGAAAGTTGTAGAAAGAGCCGGCGCTTCAAGTTAAACACTAAAAGAAAACCTTCAACAAAGTTCAAAGGTCGCCGCCTTTAAGAATGATGTCAAGCTTTTGGTCTAGCTGGTCAAGCATTTGAGGCACGCTTTAAACTCATTAGGATGCAACAAGCAAATGAATTGCAACATGCCAAAGCCGGGCAAACAATGCGGTCAAGTATTTATGACAAGGTTGACTACAAGAGAAAAAAAAGCTAACCCTCCGCCAGAAGAAAGAGTGAGAAATGTGACAACATATGTTAGACAGTGGGCGTGTGGGGGCGTGTCAAAGAGGATTATGTAACAAGCAGACGGCGACACAGAAAACACTTTCTTTTTTCTTATTTGTATTTTTTAGTGCGTTTACGGATTAGGGAATTTAAACAGAAAAACGCATTAGCTAGGCAAAAGGCGTCTGCCGTCTGGGCCGTCATCAAAGAGATGACAACAACAAGAACCAAGTCGATTTCAGCTGGCATTTTGGCACTTTGCAACACCTGCGCCAGTTCCCAGCGCGGTTCGCCTTTGTAGCTGCGTACCTTTTTCAGTTTGACAGTGGCCTTGCTCTTAATATAATACCCTGTACTTTCAAGTGGCTAAAAAGGGTATCAGAAAGTTGGGTAAATTAATGTAACTGGTAATGGGTGACATTTCCGAATGTATAAAGCTCATATATTTTTGACAAGTACCAGCAAACAAGTGTAAAGCCATAGTTCCCTCTTTCACGGATCAGAGTTATCGATAAATATCGAAATAATGCGTTTTTTGTGGGCTACAGCTTCTTTTTAACTGGCCATTATGAGAGCTGAAAAGAATAACTGCGAAATGTAGCTTCTCATACACCAGACGCATATAAATAAAATGTTAAACGATCTGTTTCGCACAAATTAAATCGATAATTATCGATTTCCATGAGAAACTTAAGGCTTACGCTCGTAGAACTCGGGTAAGATGTTTATATATAAGAGAGAGAGAGAGCTCTGGGAATTGTAGCCACAAAACAAGTGTACGATTAATAATGTTGTTAGCTGCTCTCACATCGATAAATATCGATTTCTTACACAACATTTTTTAGCTAATTTTTGCTCTGTAGACTATCTTTGTGAATATAAAAGCTGAATGTAGAACAAGTTTATATAAAGCAACTAACTGCGGCCCTTCAAATCGATAAATATCGATTGACCAACGCAATTTTGTTCAATGTCATTTTTCATAGCATGCAAATTATAAGTCGTTCTGCTGCCTATAGAATACCTGCTAGTCGAGTATAGCTGACTAGAACATGCCCTTGCTAGCTTGTTTTGGCGTTAAATTATACCACAGACAACAACATTTTTTATGCATTCCCATTTTGCAGACATTTTCCGCCGTCTGCGCGCCCGTCTCTGGCCCATCGCTGTGGATTCCGATGAGATTGCCGGCTCCGGCGATTCGTCTGAGTCGCTAACTCCCCTCAGCTTTGGCCTGCGACCGCTGACAACGCTGAACGACAAGAATGGTAATACCACATCGACGGTTAAGGTGAGGCAACATCAAAGTGTAACGCTCAATTCAATTTAATCCGAAGCTTTTCTATCTAAAAACAAGGTGGTTAATGGTCACAAGGTAGAGATCAATGAGACCGTCTACGGCGACGAGAACAGCTCGTTCAAGGTGCGTTTGGTCAATGTGCGTCCGCTGGAGAGCGGCGAGCAGGTGGCCGAGGGCGTGATCAATAATCACGGTGGCTACAAGCCGGTAAGTTCGCCCAGCACATCGGCGCCGCCGCAGCAGCGCCACGAATTGGATGATTCCGAGGAGGACAACGATCGCCGCGAGCCGCTCGAGAAACAGCCCAAGGACAATGAGGTGCGCGACATCGATGAGCCTCAGGTATAAAAGCTTTTTACAGCATTTCCAAGCAAACTTTGAAAAAACAAAAAAAGATAAAAACGCATCTAACCAGGAAATGTTTGCAAAATGCCTTGCCAATAAAAACAAAAAAAAAAAAAATACATAAACGAAACTGCGTAGAGCTCTACTAACCGACTATATACTACACTATATATACATACTATATATACTATATATATATAAACGACATGTATATTGAGCCGACTATGTAAACTTGTAATATATATTAAAAAACAATTTCTAATATTTTTTTCAAATAAAGTTTTGCATTAAACTCAAATAATATTATATGTATATACTTGTATATATATATTAAACTATAATTAAGGAGTACCCAAGCTTTTATTATTTTTTGCCTGCTTTTACGACTAATACTAATGTTTATTTTGAAATAATTTCTAATCTTAATGCAACTGGTTTGTGGCAGTTTTTCGGCTGTGGTTTATTTTCGTACAATTATAATTTAAAAGTTTTCCTAATTTTCATGTGATTTAAAGCTTTGGCTTTGGCATAAGAGCGTGCTAATTTGCATTTGGTTTTGTGCAATTTATTTATTTTTAATTTTCAATTGTTTCGACATTTTGTATATATAGTATTTATTTTTTTTTTGCAGCTGCTGAAACCATAATTAAGTTTTGTTTATTTGCCTGGTCAATAAACCGGCAGCCACCGCAATCATAAATATTTTATTAACACGACAACATTTTTAATTGTACAATTAGATTTTCTACTTTGTATACCCTGTAGAAATTTAAGGATCAATATGTAGCAGGCATCATATTAGCATAAAGTCGCTGGTTATCAGAGCATATATCGATAAATATCGATTTCCAAGTTTGTACAATTTTATAGTTTTATGTAGCCTGTAGAATTTTCAAATGGTTGCGTTAAATTTAAGGAACAGTTTGCAACAGGGATCACATCAGCATTAAGTCTGGTGGTTTTATCTGAGCATATATCGATAAATATCGATTTCCAAGATTATACAATTCGATTTTCTTCTCTACAGATAGGTTAGTGCAGACCATTGAACAACAATGTGTAATAGGTAGAGGGGAATTTCTTCCTCATTAGCAGTCGCTGGTTATCAAAGCATGTATCGATAAATATCGATTTCCAAGCAACGCTTTTGAGGTTAAGCAAGGAAATCCTCAAACTTTTAAAGCTTTTTCAGCAGATCTTCATATGCTGGTTTATATTATAGTTAAAGTTTTTGATAATTAAGATCGATACTTATGAATTTTAAGAATATTTGTTAAATGAATGCTAATTTTTTGGCATACGCAAATATTTTAATTAGATTTTTGCATTTCTTAAATTTTGATGTCACTCTGCAGATCTCTTTACTGGGTATTTCCCAGTCTATAACTCTTAATAGGCAAACTAACTTGTCTTTTGTTGCTGTTTAACATTGTAATTTACATATTTGCGTAATAGATGTGTGAGAGGTGCCATTTTTTGTGTACGTTTTTTGTTTGCTTTCGGATTGACTTCATTGCGTCCAAATTATTAATGCAAACAAATTATACATTTTATTATGTGTCAACGGGGTGCATAAAAACAAAGTATATATTAAGCTAAAAAACGAGGCAAATGAGGTTCCCAGCATCATATACCTATGACAATTGCTGTCTGGGTTATAAAATATGCACAAATTAATTGCATAATTGAAGGGATCTTCTACGGTTACAAAATTTCAGTTTAAATAACTTTTTAAGCTACCCATCTGAATTTTGTCAAATTTTGCTTATAATGAGAAAGTTGTTTTGATAAAACATTAAAGAATTTTCCATAAAGCTTTCATTAATAGATAAATTAAGATTTCTAAAGCTTATATGTTTTGTCTCTATTACAAATTTAATTCTTTAATTTAAACAACTTAATAAATTGTTGTTAATTAGAAGTTTTTCTAGTTTATAAAGCTTCACATATATAGCTTTAATGAGCTTTTCTTGCCCTTCTTTATCTCGAAAGCTCAATCGCGTGCTTTATTGATTTTAGGCCGCTGTTCAATTTGAGCTTTCAGAAGCTTTTTAAGCTGCTTGATCTGTGGAAAGTGTTTGCTTAAATAGCATAACATTTTAAAAGGCTGCAAGGTACCCCTTTCCTTAAAACTCTTTGATATTTCGATAATTACACCCTGTGAAATGGAACTCTGTGTTTGCGTAAATGGAACTCTTTTCCTCATTAGCTTTAAGGGAATTCAATATATGGGATTGTGATTGTGTAAATCTTGCTCTTTTCCCCAAAAGCTTTAAAAAACTCTTAAAGCTCTCAAAAATTAACCTTTTGTGCTGACTTGCTGAGAGAAAAGCAATTTTATGTTAGAAATGCACTCAAATGCAATCAGTGTGCCCAGTTCATTTTGTAACAGGGTTGCCATCTGGCTGGCACAAACAGTTGCGTTATAAATGAGCTTTTTGCCCCACCCCCAACGCCCACTCACGCGACGCGTTACAGTTGTTGCAGCAATTTAACGGTACATGCATCATATATGCGGTTTTTCAAGTCCATTAATTACTTTTAGCCATAATAAAAATTAATTTATATTAAAAGTCATGTGCGCCAAGCGCATAAATCCTTGTCTTGGGCGTCTGCTTGCGCCGGTGGGCGTGACCATGCCCGTGTTGTATTTATGAGAATTTATTGTATCGAATTCGACGAGCACGCGACTTGCGAGCATTTTGCGTGTCGCAATTTCAATTTTTTTTGCATTTTTTTTCCCCCTCATAATGACATAAATCAGCGCAAAATTAATAAATGACCAGAAAAAAAAAAAGGAGAAAGCGCAATTATGAACAGCTTTAAAGCATAAGTGCGACATGTCAACATTTCAATATATGCACAAAAAATGTTAAATTTGCAAACAATGAAAAACATTTGCAGTTGGCGTAGCTTTTCCGTTGGGAAAAACTATTGCACAAGTCGCGTTAAATTTATTCAATTTATGCAACTGCTTTTTGTATTATTTACTTGTTTTTTTTTTTTTTTTTGGTTTGTTTCCATCTCTCACGCGGATATTGAAAGCTGCGGTTTTGACACCTCAAACTCGGCTCATGCATTTATTTGAATTTGTAAAATGCATGGTTATAAATATTAATATAAAGTAACACACACAAAGTGCAACTTCCCATTACCTCCCAGCCTCCCACTCCGCTGGCCAACTCCTGCAGAAATATTGCAAAATTGTTGAAGCTTGTTAAACAATTTGCCTGTCGCTGTGGCACCAACCAGTCAAATGCGATATTTTATTAATATTTTCCTATTAAAAAACAGTAAAAATACCTTATATAGGGTATAATCGTATATATTGAAATACATATATATACATATGTACATATGTCGACTACCCAAAGCCCTTCATAACTTTGTAAAAATTACTTTGTGCACTTGCATTTCAATTTGTTATGCGCCCCCGTTTTTTATGTGCTGGTTAAAACTGGTGTTTAAGGGGCTTAACCAGAGGGGGGTTATGGTGGGGGGTCTTTGGGACCCTGAAGCAGTTGTGTGCGTGCTACAAAGTGTGCGTGAAATGAGCAAAAAACAGCGAGAACTGTGAACTGCCACAAAAACACATCAAATATGCAGCGTAAAATAGAGCGTTAAACTGCGAAGAAATTTTCATATGTGAGGGGGCTGTCCACAGGGGGGAGGGGTGTGTGTGCCCCATATCAAGCATTGACAAGCATAGGTCATAAATTTCAGAAGATCTACTAGCACAAATACTTCTTAAGAGGGCAAAACTTTAAAGTTTTTGATAGGATTTTATTATCATAAGTTCAGCTGGCTTTTCTCTTATCACTTTTTGTTATATTGGGGAAAAACGTTTTTCCATAATTTAAGCAAAATGTTTGCAGAGCAAAAAGGCCCAGAAAATGTATTTCTAAATTTTTTATATTTTATTTATTAACAATTTCAAAACTTACAAAACGCCGAGAAAGAATATACAATTTTTTTGATATTTTTTCTTAACAATTACGAAACTCTGAGCTACATTTTTTTTTATACTAGAAGCTCAGTTTAGGCCAACTTCTTTTACACCAAAAGATAAGCTTTTTAACTTTAAACATAACAACCCAACAAAAGATCGCACGTGGTATTCATTCGACTTGCATGCGATATCCCTCAGTTATGCGCGATGACATGTCTTAGCTTATCAGATAGTCAATTCTCAAGAATTTCCCCGGAAACAATTATTAAAACGTGACTCAATCTGCTCAATTGTGACTGAGCATCTTCTGTAGGTAACACCTACATCCGTTATAATAATAAAATCATCTCAAGACTTAAGTGAGCGCAATAAACAAAAATAAACAGAGCGATGCGACAGCTAATGCGCATTTTGTATTAATAATACAAATTTCTGCGAATTTGTGCAATTTGTTACATAGCAGACGACTGTCGAAAACTGAGAATAGAAATATTTATATTTTGCTCATTTGACGGGCGGCTGTCAAATGCAATAATAATAAATGAACTTGTGACGTCACACGTTTACAGCGTTCGACCGAGTGACCAACAAAACTGTGCGAATGACAGGCCGGGGGCGCTTAGCTGCTTGCATGCTAAATTGTATTCGGCAAGGTATATAAATAAATTTCAACGAAATGTTATCAGACGCGAAGGTGATTCATGCGTGAGGCAACGCATATTAAGCAGAAATGTAAATGAATGTGGGACAACAAAAGCGAGAGTGAGTGAGAGAGCTCATGTCTGCGCGTGTTAGCAGGATTAACAGCGTGCGTTAGAACAGATCAGACGAGAATAGAAGAGCAGCTTAGAAGTCAGCTCACTAACAGCAATGCTGCGAGCTTAACAGCGCTGCTGCTGCTGCTAGCTCTGTCCATGCCTCTCTCTCTCTGTCTGTTAAAGCACAGCTTACTATCTGCTCTCACGTATGAGTCAGCCGCGCAGTAGTTAAATCTATGTATAAAAGTCAAAGCTGTGAGTGTGATTAACAGCGTGGGTTAGAACAGATCGGTAAAGAATGGGAGAGCAGCTTAAAAATCAGCTCAGTAACAGCAATGCTTTGGGCATAACAGCTTCCCCTGCTGCTGCTAACGCACTATCTCTCGTTCTCTGTCTGTTAAAGCACAGCTTACTATCTGCTCTCACGTATGAGTCAGCAGCGCAGTAGTCAAATCTTCTATGTATAAAAGTCAAAGCTTTGCTTAACAGCAAATTAGTTTGAACTTTCGGTGCGTGCGTAACAGAGCTGCGTCTTGTCTGTAAGTTTTTGTAAAAATAACATTTTTAGCTACTATGTTGGAGGGTATTATAATTTTGTCATAAACTGTGTAACTGTGTATATATTCATGATCAGTTTTAACAGCCAAGTGTATAGAATTTTCGGACGAAAACTTGATCTTCATATAAAGCAAATTTTAAGTTTCTCAAGAATTTTTTTATCAAATCTAACTACTATAATATGTAAAACCATTCGATGAACCAGACTTAAATTAAATTTTTGGATATCATTTTTGCATTTCATGAAATAAGCAAAAGCAGGGTATCCAAGCGTTGGCAACAGAAACATGGATTTTATTTCTAAATTAATTAATTTGCATGCGGCGACTGCTTGTACTAAAAACTAGCCACATAATTGGCAAACTCGAAAGTAATACAAACTTTTATTCCATTTATTTACATAACACACACACGCACACACCAACGCACACACAACCGATGCACCCGCAACTCCATTACACACACAGCGCACAAGCACAACAACAACAACAACAACAACAACAACAACAAAAAGCAACTACAGCCACAAGCACACTTGCCTCCAGCTCGCCCATAGAAGATACCCTCGCAGAAGCCACTGACATCAAACAGACTGTACAGACTATAATGGCCGACCTGATGGAAGATGTGCAGCAGGAGCAGCAGCTGGAGGAGCAGCAGCTGGCCGCAGCTCAAGATGCCGGCACAATGGCGCATAATGAGGAAACGGAAATGCCGCTGCCAGACAGCGACAGCGAAAGCGACAGTCATAATGCGACAGAGGCCGAGTCCTTGGTGGCCATTGAAAACTTTGGCGACGCATCGGACACGGAGTTGGTCGTTGAGCCGCAGTCGGAGCCGCAGCTGTACCGGGAACGCGAGGAGCTGGAGTCCTCGGACGATGAGGAGGATGGCCGTGCGACGCCCGTGGAAATGAGCGAAACCTTCAACGATGAGTGGGCCACACTGGAGGCGGATGCTGCAGCAGATGCCGAGGCAGATGCTCCGGCTGGCGCGGATCCCGGCAACGATTTGAATAATCACATTGACATCTATGAGAACTTTGTGCCCGTCGATCTGTCCAATGATATTGCTGTTAACGATGTGGCCGCCGCCAATCCCAACTATCCGTACAATCCAGACGCCGAGCTGATTGAGTTGCCCGCAGCTGTCCAGACCATGCCCAAGTTTGAGAAATTATCCATCTTGACGCCGCCGACGCCGCACATGAAGTGAGCCCCGCGGCCACAACATAGTCTAGGCTCTTTAATCTTAAGTCTTTTAGTTCTTTAAGCAGCATTTTCATAGCTCGATTAGGTAACTCTTTAAGAAACATCATGCCTTAAGCAAATCAAAAATCAAGAAATACCTTAAGAGAGTTGCCAGAGCCGCGCATCCATTAAATTATTATCACTGAGCTCAGTAAGTACGAGTATTAAATGCATCCGATGTGCATGCTAACATATTTATTGATCAAAAATATATATATATATATAAATACCAAAAATAAAAGTAAATTTGAGTAACATTTTGGCTTGTACTTTGCACAAATTAAGCCTAATTTTAAATTATCTCATGAGAAGGGAAAGTGAATTAAAATTTAAAAGGTTACACGCATTCTTTAATACCCTATACCTAATTGGAAATTTACCAAAATGGTTATCATAAAGAAATGCTAGAGACTAAGTATCATATTTGTTTATATTGATAGCTCATTAGATCTGCCTAAAATCGATAAATATCGATTTTGATTTTATTTTTCAAGGTATATCCTGTAGCTCAAAAGTGCTATAGACATAATTTCTTATCTAGCTTCGGGTAAATATAAAACAGTTATTTTCAAAAACCTAACTTAAAGATTAAAGAAAAATGCAAAAAAAAACTTTGAGAGGGCAAAGAAGGTATTTATGAAGAACAACAAGTTGAAGAAGAACCTGCTTAGGGTACTTTAGAAGATTTGTAGCTGAATACAGGGTATCCTCTAGTCGCAAAGTTAGTGGCAAGTTTCTGCAAAGTCCAGTCACATGAGAGTACAGAGTATCTACTAGCCGACTTATTTACTTTACCTTGTTGTAATCAAAGCCTAGTTGCAAGAGATTACAGAGTATCTATTAGTCGACTAATGCACATAACCTTACTTTATGTATAGCCCGGTCGTGTGAGAGTACAGAGTATCTACTTGTCGACTAATGAACATCTTTACTTTATTCATAGTCTAGTCGTAAGACTTAGCGTCAGGCCAGAGCTCGCTTTAAATGTTTAAAATACATTGTAATTGTTTTTTTATTAAATTAAATCTCATAATTATACTTATTTAATAGTGGCAAAGTACAGTTAGATTTGCCCCGTATAAAGCATCGGATAATGCAACATAGATATGGCATTAAAGATAACTAAACCTAGAAACCAGAGTAGAAATTTGAAGTTCATGGCCTGTCGCATATTCCAAAAATATATTCGAAACTGTTCGACAAGCAGCTGCAGATAAAAGCTAGAGTTCTGGCGAAGAATAAAGAAGAAGGAACATTAAGGATATTCCCTTCAGCTTTCTGCCATACTCACCCTTGTGCTTACGAGCTTGGCCAGGGGTATTCCCACATTGGGTTCTACGCCAGAATGGACCCATTGCCAATGCGAAAATTCGATGCGAAAAAGTTGTTGCCTCAACTCTTGGGTAAACCTTTCAAGGCGGTTATTGCACAAGGCCAGCAGAAATATTTTCATCAAGGGCGCCAAACAGCTTCCAATTTTGATTACGAACATAAATATATTTTCATTCAGTTTCTTATAAAATATGATGTTATACATGACATCTGCATAGTCTTGAGCTAACTTTGGGATGCCGACAAGAAGCACGCCGGCTACCTGCAGCCAGAGTTGGCTAATGCTTCTATGTACCCGATTCAGTCGAGCGTATACCCTAAAAAACTGCATCAGCTGACGACGATTGCGAGAGCTCGGAAAGAGTCCAAGTTGAGGATTCAAATAATATTCACTTAAAGTGGGCTAACAGAGCCCGGAGCCAAGCCATCAACAGCAGCTGATAGACAAAATAGGCACAGAAATATATTTCGAATAACAGTGAATTGTATGTAAAGATCCAGGGTTGCCACCAACCGTGCAGTAATTGCAGTGTTGTAAAACCATGTTGTATTAAAAACAACACTAGTATAATAGTTTCGGTGGCAAATTTACAGCCCCCACAGCTCAATCTCACACACTTATGCAGTTTAATTAATTTGTTAACAGCTAACAGGCAGGCTTTACTGTACTTCTGACTGTGTGCCGGGTAAAACAGGCACAACAGCTGACAGTTGGCCAAAAGCTGCGTCGCATAGAACAAAAACGCCTCAAAACCGTCTCGATTTTCCCGAAAAGGCAGTTTAAGGCTAAAGTTTGTTAGCATAAAAAATAATATGCCAATTATGTTGTGATCGTCCATGAATAGTAGACAGAGCTTAACGATCCATTTAAACTTTCTACTAGGCCTTATACGTGCAATATTTTCGAGTTCTTCTATTGTATTTAAAGTGCCCGAAACCCGCGAAACGACAGACTCTATAGAGTGTATTGCACAAGATTCTAACGCTCCACTCGAATAGGAACCGCTCCAAGTGCTCCATTGAGAATAACTAACTTTTCAAGGGCTCAATTCCAGTGACAGTTCCAATTCCAAGGCTCCTGGATGAGTGAGTGCTGTGGTCATCAACTGTTGAGCCCTAATAATGGGCCACATAATTTGAATAATGAGCCGTAATATATATTCGAAAAGGTAAATATGAAAATATAATACGATAATTTTTAATTTTAAGCCATTATTATTTTGTTTAATCTGTACTTAAATGTTATCTTTTATTATTTCCGTTTTAGTTGAATTCTTCGAGTATTGAAATGGAGTTTCCTACAATATTTATGCTCCGTAAGGTATGCTATGCTTTTTGTCAATTTGCTTCGAACACTTTTTAGGTAGGTAATTATTTTTTAAATTTTTTTATGCTCTTGAAGATTTTAGCTGAAAACTTTATATAGTTTCTTTAAGGACTTCGCAGTGTTGGAAAACGTAGCATTATTGTTTGTACAGCTCGGTTAAAAGAGTGTAAATGACTTATTTGTCAGTTCGTATTGTAAATTTGACATTGCATTTAAAAAAGCGAGCCATATAAATAACAGTAGAAACTCGATATTGATCGTTTGTCCTGAGTGCCAAATATGATTTCTGATCGGACGTGTGTGTTGCTGCAGGACAAAGCAGTTGAACTGTAAATAAGATGAAATACTCATCGAATAATTGAAAAAGTAATTAACTCACCTTAGAAGCCAACAGTCTGGTAAAAGGTTTTCTCTTAGTTGACGGCAGCTTCTCCAGAGATCTCTTCCAGTGCAATAGTTCAATCAGATAGATTTGTTGACCTAGAAGCTTGGTCAGTTTCTCGATGCGATTATTACATAGGCCCAAGAGGAAAATTTTTACAATTGGTGCCAGGCAATTGCCAATTTTTTTGACCATAAAATATTTCCATTTCTCCAAAGGACTCTCTTGTTTGTAGATAATATCATATAGTTCTTCGGCAATATCCGCCGATAACATGGCAATACTGGCGAACAGGCCGCCCGCTATTTTCAGCCAGTGTTGTGTAATGTGGCCGTGTATCGCACACATGCGAAAGTAAAAGCCGTAAAAGAGCATTAGGTGATGGCGATCACGTTTGTTGGGCCTAAGATTCCCGGCATAGGAACTGAGCAAATTGAGCAACACCTTGTGCCAGGCTATCAAAATCAACTGATAGAGAAAATAGGCCCAATAAAATAGCTCAAATAATACCAAGTGATAAACAAACACCAAAAGAATGTAATTACTCATCAGTTGATTCCATATTTGTAGCAGAGTCAAACTGAATTCGATTACAGAAATGATGAGAATATTATATTCAAGCGTAAAATTGGACTTATCAAATGTTGAGCTAATATTTCTATGCAATTCCATTATCTTATTTATCACCGTCACATAGGCTCCACTATTGTTCCAACTGTGCAGGAAATATATCATTCTCAGACACTGATAGTTGACATTCCCGTAAATGGAGGTCTCCAGATAGAAATTGTATCCGGCACTCTTTTCCGAAATGTTATCAAACATATGGGCGAAAATATCAGCCAGCATATAAACGTAGTTTACATAGTCGAACAGCAACAAACATATTTTTATAGTCCAGGTAATGTGTTTCCTTAAAGCCGTATGCTGGCAAATATATAACCTCTCCGTTTCCTCATTGTACTCAAAATAGCCGAAGGCACAGCAACGGCAGATTTGGTAAAGAGTCTGGCTTATAAAATGGACTGTCCTTTGGAACAAAATTTCCCGCATTTTCCCACACTGTTATTCGCTTCACGTTGTTCTCCTTGGACTAAACACCACATGAGGTAAGTTGAGGTTATCATCAGAATAATAGTTGACAAATGGTCAGCTACATAAATAGCATCATTATTCCCACATATTATGTTTTATGCTCCACATAATAGTCCCATTCCATTGATTCAATTTTGTTGTATTGAAAATGTTGACAGGAAAGTGTTGATAAAATGTTTTGTTCAGATACAGAAAAAAAAAACACTTGCCATTAATGAGTTGTGCGTTTAATTAATGGTTAACTTATGGCCAGTTAATTACGCATTATCCTTTTGTCCTGTTGCTTTTTTTTTTTTAACAGCAAGCACTAAGCTGCTTATTGAAATGTTTTTATGCTGCCGCAGTTGAATGTTACTTTAACAGGCAGCTGTTAAGTTTGTGCTGTAAAAACACTAACAGCTTAACATGGCTGCAAGTGCAGCAAACAGGCTACTGTAAGGCACGTCTGTTAAAACTTGAACAACTTAACATTTTATTTCCCCTGCTGCTGTTAAGGTTAAAAGCAATAATTTGTTTTCAGCTTACGCTTAAAGTATTTTTACAAATCTAGAAGATTATATTCAAATCTAATTTATTGCGAGTGCTTGATAAAATTTTAAAGTCAATGTCTGGGCGGGTTGTTAACTTTGAGAGCCCTTCAATGGCTGAATTTCAGCTGCAATATAAAAGCAAAAATAAACACCTATCTTTGTTTTTCATATTATTAATGCATTTACATTTTGATATTACGCGCTGGCTTTCAAGCGTAAATACTAACAACATTAGGACGTAACATACATATATAGATCATGCAGATGCTTAAATATGATCTTAGCATTGATTGAGCTTTCACTGTTAACTTAAACAGTAAGCTGTTATGTGGAGACAGTTTTAGCTCGCGAGTTCGGCGAGCTGTGACCCAGCATCCCAGTTATCAGTAGTCAAAGGCGTAAAAACTCGAAATACTATGTTTAATAATTCAACAAATTGTGTGTTTGGTAAACAAAGTGAAAATTGGTTTAATGAAACGCAGTTAAAGTTGTTATAATGTTTGGTTTTAAGTCCAAAGCATGGCTGCGCTCACCCACACAGAAAAACGTGCGAGCGAAAGAGACGCGCAAAGAATAGTGCAAAGCAAAATAACGGAATTTAAGAGCGGTCAATGCGAGCGCTCAAAATATTACAGCAATAAATATGTGTGTACATGTTTTTATAGAATGGTGAGTACATATATTTAATAGAATTGATAACTTTAAAGCAGTGTTGATTTATGTTGTGTGCAAATAGCAGAAAAGCAGTTGTAATTTTGCCATTTCATTTTATATTTACCTGTTTTAATATTTACGCGTCAATTTCATTTTGCTTTCGCTTGTGTGCAGACACTTTACGAATGTTTCTTCTTTCATTTTGTAACCCCATACCCATTGAAAATGTATAGAAGAAGGTATATCGGTTTTGTGAATATGCATGTAGCAAACAAAGGAGGCAACACCGATGCTGTAAGTCGTATATGGATATCCATAATCAGGTTGTATGTGTGTGTGGGTGTATGTGAGAATGTTGCTTGCAGGGTATTTTCTAGTTGAGCATTCGCAACGACCAAGCACTTGCTTTTTTCGTGTTCGTTTTGCTGCTGTTGTTTGGGCGAATCGCAGGCCCATTGAATGCACAAGTGGCCAACATATTTGTACATTATGGCTGAGGTAGTAGGCAATGCCACTCGAACTGGCCCGTTGCCAACTACCCAGCATCAGCATCATCATCATCATCATCATCATCATGATCATTATGATCAGCATAGCAGAAACATTTTAACATTTTTCTGTGCAATGCATAAAGCATAAAGGTAAGTAATTATGGCGTTGCCACAGCCCGCCCGCACCACTCGTTAGTTATCCTGTGGCAATTGGCGCCTTTTCAAGTGCCAATTGGCGGCATCGCACTGCTGCGCTCTTGCAACGCCGGCAGCGCTGCCAGCGCAATCTGTCTGCTCCGGTTCTCTGCTTCGCTTTTGTATTTACATAACAGTTCCATGTTGGGCCTCGATGATGGCAACTTTTCAATTTGTATTTTGTATTTGTTTTAACAGGGGCAAAATAATACGAGTGTATGCTCGTTAAATATGATCTATTTGATATGTAAAACTTTGTGCATACTCGATTATTTTGAATGTTTTGGCACTCATTCAGCTATGGTAAGAAATCATAATTTTTTATGATATATCATTTTATTACCTTGGATTGTGGTTTATTTCAACTACATGCATAGGGCTGGGCATAGGCATACATACTTTTACAGACGGCACTGTTCAAATTTGATTGTAGAATCTATTATTAATAACTACGTGTAAGCTTTATTTCTTTTACTGTCTGCGCTACTTTGAAAGGCTACTATTAAAGCTAAAAGTATTTGGACATCGCCTGATTTGGAGATTCCATTTCTATAAAGGTTTTTGATTTTATTTCGATTTTATCAGCGTATTGAGATCTTATATAAAATTTTTTGTACTACATTTGCCGAGTCTTCGAGCTATTGCCTAAGACAGTATATTTTGGGAGTTAATATAGTTGATAAATATATCTATGACAGTAATTGTTAATGCTCGTGTTAAAATGATTAAATAATAGTGTGCCTGAGCCTTTTTATGTTTTTGTTAATCATAATTAATTATCGACGAATTATTGTAACATTTTTTCCTACAGATTGTATGCTCCAGAGATAGATTTATGTACAAGTATATTCTTCACATTTTTGTTGATTCGATCGAATTTGGGTTTTCACACTAGTTTCCCTTTTTACACGTCATAATTTCTTTTGCATTTGCCTTTTACTTTGTTTTACACGTTGTATAAATGCAATTTTGTAAATACAAATTGCTTAATAACTTTTCCCCTGTTTTGTTCTCCACTGTTTCTGCTTTCAACACAGATGTTGCCGCTTGCCACACACGTGCCACAACCGCAACGGGGCGAGCGAAGCGTGTATACCCCAGTCCCAGCAAGCGGGTGCTGCACGCAGATAGTTAATGATGCTCCCCCCGCCTGAGCCACATGTCCTTTAGCATACTGGGCCCCTTACCGTTATCTAAATATATATATGTATTTGGTGGCAACGCTTTGTTGTGCCCTTTTTTAAAACCTCGTTATGGTCTTGTGGGCAGGACAAAGCGGGGGTGAGCGGGCTTCAGATTTGGCAGAGATTAGCGCAGTGGGTTTTTGCGGTTCTTTAGCTTGGGTGTTCAGCGGACCGAACTTAATTAATTTGTTTAAAATAAAGTTTACTCGATGATACAGGTGAGAAATTTCAAGGAATAAGGCAGACTTATGCATTCACGTATATTATTCAAAGTCCTTCAAAGCACAAACACAAAAAGCTTTTAAAATAACTTAACATGAATATAGAATTCTTGGTAAACCTCTTTACCCGCTCATTATATAGATTCTATACACACATTCATACTTCTTCAGGACTTATCTGTTTTTCTTGATTTCATTTTCCACACGCTTCAGTATGCCGTCCATATTGGTGACCAGCTGTTCCAAAATTTCCTCCAGCAACGAAACGCGATTGTTAAGACTGATGGAAAGAGAGGGAATTTAAATTCTCTTGGAATATATTTAATTTAAATTGTGCCTACCGAAACATGTCCTTGTCCTTAACATCATTTGGTACATCTTCAAAGTACTGTGCTCTGTAGAAAGAGTATTTTTTTTTTTTTTGACAATTATTCGAATCATGCTTTCAAAATTAAAACTTACTCTGCCTCCGTCATATTTCTGCGCAATTGAACCTTGGGCTGTTGGTAGCGACTGGAGGCCAAATCATCTGGTAGATCCTCTTCATTCTCATGTCGCTGCGTCCTTGGAGGTTGCTGCTGACGTTTACGACCACAGTGCATGACGAAATAAAGGAAACCAGCTATTTTTTTATAGATATAAGAGCCAAGCTGACTGCGACCCTGAGTTATTTCACTCTTAACCGTGTTGTACGTTTCCATTATGATGGCCAAGAACATGTTCTAGAGGAATGAGAGCCGTTAAATAATTCTGATCAACGGCAAATGAACGTAGTATTCCGTGCGGCTTGTAGCCTCGATAAATCCTTGACAATGGAAATATTAAATAAATGTCAAGCTTACCAGTAAAATAAAGAAGACCAAGAGAATATAGGTTAGAAAGTAGATGGGTCCCAGCACACGATTGGCGTCCTCAATGAGATTATATTGAAAGTCGCCAAGAATCATGCGTATCATGGTCAAAATGGAGGTGACAAAATTACGAAAATCTGGATGCTTGGTGCCAAACAACAATAGACCCAATTGAGCATAGGCCAGAAATACAATGCCAAACATAAGGCTGAAACCAGCCAAGTCTTTGGAGCACTAAGGAAGGAAAAACGAAATGAAAATGGTGAAAATTTATGAACTATAGAGACTTACACGCTTCAATGTGGTTGTGAACTGCACGAGGGTCTTGTTAAAGCTGATGAATTTAAAGATCTTGATCCAGACCAGAAATGCCAAAATGGCCATCATATCCACGTAGATGGTATTCCAAAAGCACAGAGTATCTAAACTCTGATAGGTTTCCTCGAATCGTACTCTGGAAACCAAAGACTTTATTTTGAACGTATGCCAAATATTATAGAACAGAGCCAGGTAACAAAACTGTGGCAGAGTTTATTTTATTTGAGCTCAGGTCAGATTATGTTAGAAGAAAACCAACCAGTTGAATTAGCAAGTCCTGCACATTGAGTATGGATTTAAAATAGTTCTTGAGGCCACATTTGCGCATTGCATTGATCTCATATATGTTGTAGTACACAACCATAATATACCAGAATATATAAACAACAGACATGGTCAGACTTTTGTCCGTTATGAAAGAGAACTGTTTAACTGTCTGCAGCTGACTCTGCGGTATAACTCCACCGGTGGGTGGTATTTCCGCTATAAATCTGAAAATTAGGTAATTGTCAACTATGAATGTCCAATTAGAGTCCAATAAGAATACTGGGTGTCTTCCTAAAGGCATGCTAATCAATTCTACCCCTAACTTACTTGGCGCTCTGAAAGATGTCGGTATTCTCGTTGTACAGATTGAACTCGATCAGACAGAGACGCGAACCCCGATCCAACCAATGACTTTTCATTAGATCCTTGATGGTCTGTAGATTCTTCTTTTTACTGTATGTCAAATCGACGGTATAGCCACCGGAACGATAGAAACCCAAGGTTGTCCACAATGGCATCGAATCCAATTCCCCCATTGTTCTGTATGGTGCGCCGCCGTGGTGCTCAATTATCTCCTCCGCACTGGCTGAAAATTCGGCATAGCAGGTGTTGAAATATCGTATAAATGCATCGTTCACATAGCAGCTATCCTTGCGTACACGTATCTGGCGTAATCGTGGCGGTCCCAGCAACAGGTTCTCGTGCAAAAAGACCCGGCCTTCGAGGCGCGTCAAGTTGCCCTGTCGTGTATAAGTTCGATAACGTGGCCTTTGACGCTTAACCCTGGCACCGCCATCGCCATCGCCCTCTGCCGTATCAGGTGGCTTGTCAGGTGGTTCAAGGTTTGGCTCTTGACCGTCAGCATCTTTGTCTCCTTTCGCATCGCCTTCTGGTGGCGTTTGCTGATCGTCATCATCGTCACTATCACCTATTGTACCATCGGGATTAACGATGGTCATATCGCCGTGCAGTATCACCAGGAAATTATAGATCAGATAGTCCCAAAAGTCTGGTATGGTGATCAGTTTCTCAAAATTTACAGTCACCGAGGGCGAAATGACCATATCACGTGTGGTGAACAGTTTCTTGATTGTATCGTTAAAATAAAACATATACGAGTGTCGAACAGAGAGTGTGACTGTAATGAAGGTCCGATTGCTATTCTTATTATAAATGATATATGCGAATATATGATATTATACTGAATGCTGAAATGTTTACTTTATTTGATAAAGGCTAAGACGATAAGATGTGGTTTCGGCTAACTTTTAGTTTACCATTTGATCGGCTCAAACCTCAAATATCTTAAATAGACAGGTCGAAATTTCCCACTCCCAAATTTCTCGTTCAAATTTTAACAGATTTGCACGAGGCTTGGCTTTTATTTCATAGATCAATTTGGCATCTAAATCTGAAAACATTATTCTTGGCCATAATTCATGTAAAAATGGTACCCTCAATTATCCTATCTAGACATGTGACAAAATTTCTAATTTTTAGACCTACAATATTCGCCTTGTTAAAATCAGACTTAACATAATGCCGTGTCTGTAAATGAATGTATTTTCACAGTAACATATTTGTTGCTGGTAGTGATATTTATGTGAAGCTTTTAATGTGACGCTGTTAATGTTGTTGTAGTTACACTCGTAAAGGAATACTGTTGATAAACGCCATTAAAGTGACCCTGTTTCACAGAATGAACGCCTTGTTATAAACAGTAGAGTTGCCACCCTACAGAGCAGTATACACATGGCATCACCATAAAAATGAATACACTTTTCTTTCGAACTATTCTATGGCAAAATATCAATTGGGTTCGACCTAATCCATTATTTTGTACTCACCCAGGGAGGTCAAAATGAGAAATATGATAAACACTCCGAATTCCATGAGTGCATCGCGCACCTCCTCGTCGGTGGTGTAGAGAATACGAGAGGCTTTTACCTTAATAATTTCCCGAGCTCCAATGGTGGATCTACGATGTTGTGTAGCCTCGGGATCCGCGTCGCCATCACTTGTACGCGAAGACTCTCTGCGTTTGAACATATTGCCAAAGACGCTGCTGGAACGTCGCCTTGAAGGTGCGTGTTGTGACTCATCGGGGTCTGGCTGTTCGATTGGAACCTGTTGGGCCTCTGGCTGTTCGGCTTGTGATGCTGATTCCACGGGCTGTGGTCCGTATGAATCCATCTCTTTTTCTGACAGAACTACACGCTTCTTACGACGCGATGAACGCTTACTCGGCAGATCGCTTTGCGTTCCCTCAGTTTGAGCGTCAGGCTGAAACGTTGGTGAACTTTCACCGGGATTTTCAATTCGTTGACGTGGTTGCACGGGCGGTGGCGGGCCGCGAGGCGGGCCGCGAGGCGAACGCTTCGGCGGCTTGGGACGCGTTGCCTTCTTCGAGGTATTGGGACTATCTTCATTTTCGGACATTTTCGGCTATTTTCTTTGTTCTATTTGAATATTCAAATTTGTTTTTTTCCTTTTTGTTTTTTTTTTTTTATGGGATATGTTTATTGCGTTGCTGTGTGCTTCACAAGCTGCTTGACTGAGACTGAGCAGCTGGCAAACGGGCTGCTCTCTGACAGCCCACAGCTTGAAGTCTGAGCAATGTTTGCTTTGACCTGGCGACCTATCAAAATGTGGGTATGACTCAAACAGAGGGTGTGTGTGTGTGTATAAAAAATGGCAAGAAACGCAGCGAACATCTGCACACAGCAACTGCATCCTTATAGCCAAACACATCCTGGCATCCCCTTTATACATATGCATATTTCATGCGTTAACGCCAACATTTGAATTGCAGCAGCAGCAGGACAGTGGCTGGGACAAGGGCAGGGGCAGGACAGTGGCAGGGGCAGGGGCAGGGGCAGGGGCAGGCTGTGTGGCAGTTGCAACTGCAGGCAGTTTTTGATTTATGTTCCTCCTCAGCGCAACTCCTTTGGGCTATCAGCGCCCAGTTGAGTTGTCAGGACATATAAAAAATGCATGGGAAATCGCATAAATGTGTAAAGATCCCTCAACAAACCGCTCACAATGGCTTAAGGGCCCAGCTGCTTGAATAACATAACAATCTGATATTCTATGCAAATTCAAATAGTTTTACTAAAGTACATACTTCAACGCCATTTGGCATTTTAAATGTTATAAAAAGACAAAATTAAGAAAACGCGAAGAAATAAATCATTTATGATAGGCAAGTCCAGAAATTTGCAATATCGATCAATTTTGTAAAATCATTTATATTTATATGCTTAGTAGCTTTTAGTATATATGTGAGAAGATAGGAGTTTAAAAGAAAATGCAGAAAAATCTAGGGGAACTAGCTCCTCTTGCAAGGTTCCGAATCCTCTTGAACTGAGTTATGATTCCTGAGAACATTATCTCTTTTAACGCTCATATTATAGTATATAGCGAAAGCCAAGTAGTTTTTTACAACTTTAATTGGATATATTATTTATTAAAAAGTTTCTTTGTACAAACGTTACCAAAGTCTCGTGATTACGATTTCGGGACTCGCTTGGGAACTAGTAAACTGATACAGTTCACGTGTTTACGACTCAGTTCTGGATATTCGATATTTTAGTTTTCCTATCGAGCTATCGTGAATGCCACAGTTTGTGGTCCTACTGTGAATTAGGTGTGACTTATTTTGATTGTTTAACAATCGAAATCTGCTTCTTTAAGAACTTAAATAGATAAATGTTTTACCGTTTATCAATTTACAATAGCTGCTCGTTTAATCATCTCTTCTAAATTGATAGTCACTGAATAAAATTCGTTTATTTTATATTCATTTTATTGTTTGAAAATATTGATAGGTTTGTTTCCTTGCATTTATTTTAAAATATTTATAAAGTTTACTTTTCAATATTCACTAAACAGCTATTAAAACTCTAGATCATTTCTTTATCATTTTTAAATGTTACAACTATTTCATAGGTAAATTTATACGTAATTTTTATGCAATTTAAGTACACTTTTTTTGTTGTATTTTTTGAAAACAAATAATAGCTTGAAATTTTTAGCAAAATAGTTTATAACTATTTAAATATAATATTGTTGTTTTGAAGCAAGAAATCAATTATAGTTGTGCTTAGGCCACGATTAAGAAACGAAAGACTAAGTTTTAAAGTACTACTGACATAGGAAATACATGTGTGACAATATTAAAGCTAAGTAGCTGCAAGTTTTATCCTTTTTTTTTTAACATTTTCCAGTTTTTGCTTGGTGAATTTATTAAAAGATTTTTAGCCGACTTAACTGAAATTTGCAATGTGTGCTCGCTACGAACGGAATTTCGAATGTTTTGTGCCATATAACTATGACTACTAAGGGTTATAGTTACACATATGTCTATATATAAATATATTTTTATTATAAATATGAAACCGAGCTGTTATCGATAAAGATTTCGATGCCATTCAAAGAGCTTGAAAAAAGCTACTCATTTTTGTGGGTTGTTTTTTATTCAAATTGCACAAAATTGAGTCGAAATGTATCGAAAACAGATCTGAATTATTTTTTATTTATTTTTTATTAGCACTAGAAGCTACAAATTAATTTGCTAGTATAATTTGTTTATATTTGTTTCTTTTAACTTTATGTGTTATTGGGTTTTAATCATTGAAAATGTTCGTTTGATTTTCCATTTTTGCTTAACTATTTGGCTTTGAAAATACTTTGGCGCCACAACGCAGCTTCAGTTTTGTGTTGGTTAACATTGAATTGTTTGTTTTTGTTTTTCCCCTTTTTGACTTTTCCCGTGTTTAGTTTTGTTTTCCATTCTGTTTTTGCCAACCACATGGATAAAGAATATAATGCACTAGAAATTGTTTTCAGCAAAAGTGATTACAACACGGATGCAACTTTTAAGCTACTTCTTTGGTTGGTTTTGTGTGTGGATGTTTTTTTTTTTTTTTTTTTTGTTTTGTTTTTGTTTATTAGCTTGTTTTTACCTCATTTTCTTGTCTGTGCATCTAGTGAAAACATTATTTGTGCCCCCAACTCTTGCCCCACGTTTGCATATTTGGTTTTTTTTTTGTTTTTTTTTTTTTGCTTAACATTAGAAGATACATTTGATAATTGGTCCTTTGGTTTCAAAACTTTCACGCTAAAAGGCACAATATGGAACTAAACTATTTCTATTTGTGTGTCGGTGTGTGTGTGTGTGTGTGTGTGTGTGTGTGTGTGTGTTAGCCACGCCCCCTTGCTGTTGTTTAGTAGGGCTTGCCCGTATCCTTGGGCCGCTTTAGCTGCACCTTCAAGCGCTTTGTGCCAATCTGAAAGCCATGCATGGCCTGTATAGCCGCATTTGCCGAATGCGGATTGTCGTAGGAGACGAAGCCAAAGCATTTCGATAGATTTGTTTGCTTATCGATAAACACTTTGGCCGATAGCACATTGCCAAAGGGCAAAAATGTCGAGGCGAGATCGGTATCTATGAATTCCTGAGGTAGATGATAGATAAACAGATTGCTGCCATCGGGACCTGTGATTGGAGAGAGCATTAGTTAATATTATAACTATATGATTAATTTGTTATTGTTGTTTGCCTGTACAGTGGCCGCTCGAGATTTGGATAAGTACATCAATTCATATTATTTCTAGGCTGTCGCGTGTTTTCTATTTGAAATACACTAAATACATACATGATTGAATTTGTATATTGACTGAATTCTGGAGTGACTGACTGGTAGGAGTGGATTGATTGACTAATTGATTGATTGACATTTTAAAAAAAACTAGCTGAATTCACCTATTTGTTAAAAAAAGGGCGCGAAAAATGCGCGGAAACCTTATTATAAATTTAACCAGCTGTTAATCATTTCTGGTATTCTCTACATATTCATGGCACATTAATTATTATAGAAGTTAAAAAAAAGCCAATGAATCTATATTAATAATTACATATTAAATTTCTTATTTATCTTTTATTTATATTTTTTTTATGATTGCTGCCCAATAGGCGTCTTATCTATTGAACATATAAATCCCCATTCTACAAACTGAAAGTTGTTATATTCGAGGGTTCACTGTAGGCATTCTTGGACTTACCCTCGATCTGTTTGCCTGCCACGCCCGCGGCGGCTGCCTGCAAGGCGCTGGCATTCAACGACTGAGCGGCTCCATAAGCCGCGGCGCTGGCGCCGTTGGTCAAGCCGCTTAGTGTGCTGGTGCCGTAAGGATCTGCGGCGCTGGCGGGCCCTAAAAAAATGTGAGAATTTTCGATTTAAAAAAAAATGTTTCTTGCAAAATATGAAAAATGTTGGCGCTGGGCTAGAGAGAGGAATAAAACCATATATGTAAGTTGTCGTTTGTTGCTTAAGCTTATGCAAGTAGTTGTTTCATAAAAACAAATTACACGACACACAGAGAGACAGAGACAGAAACAGACTGCTGACACGCCCACACACGCCCACACACACACACCACTCACTGAGTTAACGCGTTTGTAAATCGGGCTTTATATATTTGAACCGAGGTTTTCCTTTGTTATGCTTCGCATTTTTTGTTTTTGTTGCTTTTAGTTATTTTTTTCTTCTGATGCCTTACATTATTAAATTTTATACATCCTTTTGTTGTAGCATAAAAAAATTTGTTAGCCTTTGTTGTGCGCACGGCGCCTGTTTTTTAATTGAGCCGAGACCCAGCCCCAGCCCCAACAACAAAACCCAACCCCAAGCCCCCCACCGCACGTTTGCTTTGTGCAACACACACACACACACACACACACACACACACACACACACACACACAAAGTTTTGTAATCTACTAAAAATTTATTACGTTTTCTCCTCGTTTCTTTTGTTATTTACATACGTGTAATACATAACAAACAAATGAAAATAAAAAACCTATTAAAAATAAAGAAAAAAAAAAACTTGTTACGCAATGAAAGTTTTGCATTTCATGCAATTTTATATGCACTCGACATGTGGGGAAACAAAAGGAAAAAAGATGAAAATCATCATAAACATTGGGCATTTGTTTTTTTATTTACCATCAAATTATGGCTCTGCATTTTTTATGCGCAACATTTTTTTTTATTTTGGGTTTGGCCGCACAATTTAGAGAGTTATTAATTTTTCAAAAAAGCCTTCTGGCAAATTGGGGAAATGGTAATTGAACAGCTGTCTAATCAGTGTTTAAAAAATAATAAATCGATAACATTCTACTGAGTGCCAGGGTTGCTAAGATAAATATTTTTATTTACAATTGACGATATTTGTACTGCGCTTCGATAAATGTTGATCTATTAAGGAATTTATCTCTATTATTTGTGCTACGGATTTTATCCTGTATATCCTTCTATGTGTCGATATTGACCTATTATATCGTATATTAGATAGATTTGATCGTATATTGGAACAATTTTTATCGTATATGTCTTTCTATGTGTATATCGAAAGATTTTATCGTATATAAGAGTTATCGTATTTAGTACATTTCTATGCGCATATCGGACTGCTTTTAATCGATTTCAACCTCTTCTTTGATCCAAAATCACTAGCCGAGATTATTAAAGAGCCCTTTATAGAGAAATCCTGTGAAGTATTTTCTAACAATTACTATATTGGTTTGATAAATGTAGTATATTTGCCCTTATATATATACTAATAATTCTGCTGCCTCTCTATATATACACTGTTCTCCCTCTTCTTCTTAAGCCCCACAGAGTGCATTCATTATTTAAATAAAATGTCCATTTCTGTGTTGTAACTTTTAAGCTACTCTGACGTTGATTATCTCAGCTCTGGCATTATATTTGTACATAAAATTCACCATGAATTCAATAGAAAATATATGCAAAAAATATTTTAATACCTATTGTCAAACCTTCGAGGCCAGGAGTGTTTTTTTCTTCAGGCTTTTAATTCATTTCGACGACTATGTTCGGCTTCTGATAGGATTTTGATTTTGAAACTGACGTTGCAATTTTTTTTTTTTTTTTTTGTTATCTTCATATTTTATTTTATTTTTTGATTGCAATCAACCACGTTCTGTAGCTGTGTCTATTTTTTCCCCCCTATTTTTTTGCTGTCAGTGGCATGATTTGATTTTTTCCAGTTGCTTTTATTAAAATTTTGTTGTGTCGAAATTGTAAAATTGTGAAACGCTTTTTTGTTATTGTTATGGCATAACAATTTTTATTGACAGAGTGTGTAAATAAAAACAGGCAGAGCTCGAACAGTTAGAAACAATGCAAAAGGGTGGCACTCGAGGGTATGACTACATGTGTTTTTAATTAACAATAGGCTGGTTCTGGGGGCCGAGTGTAGGGGTTTTTCAGGTGGTCGCGCTTAGAATAGAGTTGCATTTGGTATATTTTATAAGGAAATTCAACAAACTGAATCTCATGTATCTTTTTTTTTAGAACATTAAAAATGAACTACTATCTAAACAAAAATAGGTTCTTTGTATATTTAAATGAATAAGCTGGCAGCATTTTTTAATTCGGACATCTCAGAGACCTTAACATACTCCAATTTATTCGTTTTTAACATGAATCTAAATATTAAATTAAAAAAAAAAAAGGAGAACTATTCGAATAGACTTTATGTCAAGTTGTATTTTTATTTTATTTATCGACTATTGTTAATCGTGATTTATTATTTTTGGGTCTAAGGCAAATAGTGAGTCTTTTTTTGACGACCCAAACATAAAACACATTAACCTATCGATAGTATGAATTGGTGCGTGGAATAAGCTCCCAGAATACTCAAAATATTATTTAAAGAATATTACTTTCGATATACAAACCTATGAGAACCAAGCTAGTTGTACAGCCCCAATATATTAATGGTATCGTATTTAGCCTTTGATATATTCTACTCGAATTCGAATGTCAAAAATGTAGGATATCGATAACTATTTTTGATACACAAAAGTACAGTAACACATTAAGTTTTACAGAACTAAAATAGTATTGGGAGAGTTTAAAGAGTTAAAGGGATTTATGTTAGGTGCAGTTAGTTTATATATAGCATACATTTCGGGTAACTGTTTTGTGTAGAGGTTTTTAGTAGGGCGGGGCAAGGCGCATGCAGGCGGCATTTTATGGTGTAGGAATTGGGCATGACTGGGTGTGAGGGGTTGTGTGTGGTGTGTGCAGGCTTGTTAATTGTTAATGCACTCTTAGTACACAAGTTGAAACAGACAGTTAACAGTTAGATACACGCACATTCACACCTGCTACAATTAGACACACACACACACACACACACATGAATGTACATACACACATACAGAGTTGGCGTGTACTTACAAAGCGCGCTCAGCGTGAGCGTTTGGCTGGCGCTCGCTGGCGGCGGTGGCGGTGCCACGCCCATTAGCTGAGCTAAGTTTAGGCTGTGCTGCGCATGCGTGACCAATTGTCCAGCGCTGGGCGCATAGCTGGCGGCGAGCTGGCGTTGATGGCTATTGATGCTGTTATTGTTGCTATTGGGGATGTGACTGTTGCTGCTGCTGATGCTGCTGATGTTGCCGATGTTGCTGATGTTGCTGATGCTACTGATGTTGCTGCTGTGGCCACTGTGAAGGCGGTGGCTGTGACTGAGGCTGCTGACGCTGCTGCCGCTGTGCTGCTGCTGCTGCTGTGGTGCGTTAAATAGTGTTACCAGATTCTGCATAGACATGGGTGCACTGGCGAGCAGTCCAGCGCCAGCAGCATGCCCGGCGGCAGTGAGCCCGCCGCCGCCGCTGCTGCCGCCGCCGCCGCCGCCGTAGCCGGATGCGGTTGCGGATGATGCGACGCCAAGTGGGAGAGATGATGATGATGGTGGAGCTGATGCTGCTGCTGACCCGGCGACAGCTGCTGCTGCTGCTGCAGCGCTGGCAGCCGATAGAGTTGCTGCTGCGCTGCCGGCAGCGCCGGATGATGGGCCGTGTTGGCCGTGGTGGGCACTGTTATCCGGTGGGTGGAAATTTAGTCCTGTTTTCAGTTTCCATATTTTTTTTTTTTTGATTTTTTTTTGGTTTTTTTTTTTTGTACAGTTTTTGAGTTTTGGTTTATGGTTGTAAGGTTTGGTTGAGTTGGTTGATTGATTGATTGATTGATTGATTGATTTGTTTTGTACATGACCACAGAGTCAATCATAGACATACCAAAAAATGTTCAACGAATATTTATATATATAAAAAACATAGAAGAAAACACACACCCAATTGGATTATTTACATTTACAAGAAATTAAAAATTAATTTTGTTGATTTTTTTGTTTTCATGTAAATATATATAACATACAAATCATAAAACATAAATAAACATAAAAGAGCAAACAAATAAAAATAAAAAGATAACGTAAAAATAAAATAAAATGTGTAAAAGTCATAAAGGAAAACATAAAAAGTTTCAAATAAAATAATATAAAAATGAATCAAGGCAAGAAATTAAAAATTTAATATTTTCGAAATAATCAATAAATAAAAAGAAATTAAACAAAAAAAAGAAGATAATAAATTTAAAATTTTGATACTTTTAAATAAATTGAATTTTAATTAAAGAAAAAGTGAAAATAAAAATTTAATTGAAATAAAATAATTGAATATATTAAAACGCATAGACATAAATTCAATTTCAAATGCAGTTAGACATATAATAATAATAATAAAATAATTAAATTAAAATAAATTAATAATTGCATTTGCATTAAAAGGCGCTATTAAAAAGGCTGCTCGAAATGAAAGGCGTGGCGGGATTTGAATTGATTTTGGACGCTGTTTTCAACTGAAATCTGTTGTTCTTGCAACATTCTCATTGTAAATTTTGTCTTAATGAATTGGTTGGTAACTAAATTAGTTTGCAAGCAGCTACACAAAACGAGACTCCTGAACATAAAGTAGAGTACAATAAAATTGATAGAGCGAGAGAGTTAGAGTGAAAGGGAGAGAGACGGAGCGAGCAACATATAAACTGCCAGGCATGTGTGTGTATATATATAATATGTATGTACATATATATATGTTCGTGTGTATGTATGTGGCGTGTGGCATGCCCACAAATATAGATGAACACAGACATGGGGCACAACATTCAACAAAACAGGCAGAGTTTTTAGATACCTTTACTGCTTAAACCTTGTCTTTTACTTTTGGGTTTTCACTACTTTCCAAGGAAAATTTCACTTTGAATGAGCTGCAAGCTGGCCGCTGGAAAAGCCATTATTTCAACTATCATAGACAATGCATTTTCTTTATGTTAGCACCCACTTAGATCCTCAGGGCTTCGTCGTCTTCATAAAATTTTAAGTGCGCTTCACCTGTGGCCAGGTGCACCGAAAGAAATTATTTGTCTTGCAGAGGCCAAAATGGTCTACAATTTTGTAATGTGCTTTTAGTCAAATTTGGGAAACCATTTTTGATCCAAAAGAGATTTGTACGCTCTTGAATGTTGCCCTTGATTTTTTTTAAATAATTCCCTGTATTATTCTCGTAAAAGTTTCAACATAAATGGACTTTTCTTAAGAGCATATTTTTTTGCCTTGTCTTGGCCCTAGTATATGTCCACCTTAGACAGTATTTTTTATTGATTAAACGAAAATTGTACGTTTTAGAAAACTTTCTCCACGTGTAGTCACACTTTGAGTCTCCTTTTTTTTTTCGTCCCTTTCCTTCTCTTTTAGCTTGTGCATTTGTTTACATGCCAACGCCCTTCTCAGTGCCCCGGGGCTATTTGGTATTACCAGGCGCTCCTCGCATGTCTCCCCCTTTCAGCAATTCCTATGCCTTCCTCAGGCTTTACGCGAGCTGTCTTTGATGCTGCGCTGCCTGTGGGCCTTGGCGTGGCTTATAAAAATTGCAGGCCCAAATATGCCAGACGTGTGTGGCCAGGTCAACAAAAAATTAACCAAAAACAAGTAAATAAATAAATAAAATGTTGCCAAGGCACACACAAAGGCGTTTGCCAAGTGCCACACATGCTGAAACGCCATATTAAATAATTGGCAAGTGCCACGCCCCTTTGGCTAAAGCTTATCCCGAAACAAATGTTCTTTAACAAAACTTTCAACGCAAATTGGTTAAATCAGCCACATTTACAGGTTGCACACTTAACGGACGGGCACTCTTTCGCTACTTTTTTGTAATTGTTTTTTTTTTTTTTTTAGTGCGCTCACATAAAAGGCACGTCCCATACATTTGCTGACCATCAGCGCACACGCCCCATTTTGAGTCCAAGTCTGCGTCTCGGAGTCCGGTTGCTGACATTTAAAAAAACGTCATTTGTTATTCAAGTGGCATACGTCGCTCTAAGTTGCCTCTAACTGGCCCTGACTGTCAGCGCTTACCGTTGTCGTTAACTGTTCCTCATTTGCCCCACCAGCTGCAGTCTGTACTGTACGCGCCAAGGGTATATTGACTTGGACATGAAGTTTGTAACAGCCGACTAAAGAACAGAATTTCGATTTATTTTTACTAATTTCCAACTCTTGGCGATATTTCTCGTCATATTGTGAGAACCTAAGCTGCCGAGCACTTATGCCTTGGCCTGTGCATTGATCATCAATCACTTACCCAATCAGTCAATCAGTCAGCAAGTGTTTTCTTTCTAGTTACAAATGTAGTTGCAATGGTAGAAAAATTCTTGAATTGTGCTTTATTGAAAAACCTAATTCAAGTGCTGCAAGCCATTGGAATGCATTTGAAAAAGGTTTTTTAAATTGATTGAATGATTGATTCAAGCTCGAAACTTGAAAGGCTTAGCCTCAGTCGTATTCCTTTTATGTTAGTTATTTAAAATTGTCTGCAACTAATTTTTTCATCATTACCGGAATTTTTTATTGAAGAGCATTTCAATGTGCCCTGTGTAAATGGGGATACATCAACATCTACATCAGTTTTTTTTTTTACGATTACATCACGCGCCGCTCAACATTTGGCTGTCTGTGATTCTTTTCGTTCTTTTGTTGCTGCTGCTGCCAACTCTTGTGCTTGATTTGTTATGCGCAAAATGTGCACGTCGTCGAGACTGGCCAGACGGACGGGCAGAGAGACAGTTGAGAGTTGGGTTGGTTGCGAAAAAGGTTCCACAGTGCCGTCGGCATGGGCGTGGCATGTTGGTCATTCTAATGAAGCGCCGTTGCATATGCAACACGTTCACATTGACGCCACGTACGTGTCGCTGTATTTGTGTCTGTCCCTCTAACTGTCGCCCATATTTGTATCTGGCAACTGTTTTGTTGTATCTTCAGTCCGAAATCTGTGCAATGCCTTGGCCATTGCCAGCGCCCGTCCACCTTTTAATCCTATTAGAATTTTTGTTTTATTCATCATGCTCTTTAGTTCGGCCTGCTGCTCAAAAGCTGCCCCTTTAAGCAACAGTGTTTACTATATCATTTTTATACCCTGCACTCATTGAGAACGGGTGCTTTTGGTAAAAAGAAGGCAACTATGACTCCATTAGGGATGACGAGCCACATCCGTCTGTTCGTTTGTGTAAATGCGTCCGTCTCGGGAAGTACAAGATTTGAGACATATAATTCAATATGTACAAAAGATTTCAGACATATAATTCAATATATGATACGTAGAAAGAGCTTAGAATTTTTGTTTGATAACTTCTTTTTATTTGTGAAAAATCTCTAAATAACGATTTTCAGACTCAAAGATTATATGAGCTATACACATATGTATGTGTGTGTAGCACAGGAACATTTCCCTATTTTCCTACTAAAGGCGAGCCTGCTTAGTACATACATACAGTTGGGTGCCATATTTAAGCCCTGAAAATTTCAATCAGATCGGATTACAAGCACCGAAATTAATGAAGAATGCATTTCCAATGTATAGTATGGGGCTAGGCGAAGAAGAAGCACAGTCCCGCATATATGTTACGTTGTATATTGTGTGGGTACAGGGTATCACCTAGTCGATCTTTCATGATTAAAGCACTCATACTTGGTTCTTTGTTCACGCTCTGTTCTGCATTTATGTAAATTTCGTTTGCTTAAATTGAAATTAATTATTTGACAGTTGTCGCTTACAAAATGACTGAAGAGACACTGGCTTCGGCTTAGTGGAGGGGCGGAGGCAGGTGTTGGTGTTAAGGGGGAAGTGTGAAGGGGGGGGGGGCAGCTCCTGTTCGCCTGTTATTCATGTCTTTGTTAGTTTCCCTTTAGCTGACTTTGTGTCAGTCGAGAGGTCGCTTGTTATAAATGAAGCGACACGACAAGTTAAGGGAGAATGCAACAATAAAATGGAAAATATAAAAATAAATAAATGAAAAAATTGCTGGCTTTTGCAACTTTTACATTAATTCTTGTTTACTTTTTTAAATGCTCAACAAATGACTGCCGTGTCCAGGCGCTTAGTTTGCCACATTTAAAGTCATTTATCTTTCGGCTACGTTATAAAATTTTGGCGCACAGCAAACCCAAAATGACAACTGGAGACCCAACAAGAAGTTGTGTGCTTTTAAAGCTAAACAGATTGACTAACTAGAGTTTAAATCTAGAAGATGTGACTAGTGTTAAGACCTAGAAGGAGTTAAAGATAAAGAAAACTGCATATTTGTATAGATTATAGAGAGGGAGATTTTAACAACTTCTCATTAACATCTTATAAAATAAACACCGTGTCGAGTTCGAAAGTCCGGCTATCAATTCAAATCAATTCAAGTCTAAATATTACTGAGCTGCTTAAGAGGCTGACCAAGAAGGTCAACTGCTTAATAAGGCTTTAGGAGGTTAATTGCTAGATTGGTATATGGAAGGTGTATAAGTAACCTGATGGTAAGATTTTTAGCATTAGGTTTTTCAGGTTTTTTATTATAAAATGATGCCCCAGTTAGAGTTCAAGTCTTATTATTAATATAATAGTTCATGTGTTTTATAAAGTTCAACTAATTCTTTTACATTTATTCACTTTTATATAATGTTTCATCGTTTAAGTATTCAACAAATCTACAAGCTTAGCTTTTACAGCGTTTTCGCAGCTCAATCAAAGTGTTTTTTCCTCTTATTTTCTTGCCAATCATTTCCTTTGTCTTGATAACCTTTTTGATTATCTTCTTTCTAAATTCGAATTCACATAGAAAACCAAAATAAACACACAAAACTAGACGCTAACTAATTAAAATTCCAAACGTAAAACAAAGTTCGGTGGCGAAACGAAACGAAATGCACAAAAACAGATAAATTGATAGATAAATAGTTAAACAAATTTTTTAAAGTGTACAACGAGATAAACTAAACACGCAATTAAATAAAACAAAAGAACATTTTTTTGGTTGCATTTAAAAAAAATTTACGAAAAAACACAAATCACAAAGTGCGCGCAATTAATACGAGAGTTACACGAGAAATAGTTTGTTTTTTCAAGCGAAAAACAAGGAAAGAAATATATATAAAGAGAGTGAGAGAGATGCAGACAGACAGAGAGATAGAGAAGACAGAGAGAGAGAGAGAGAGAGAGAGAGGGGAAAGAAACACAGTGGTTTTTTCTGGTTGTGGTAATAACTAACTGAGCTGAGGGATGATCGTTCACGTTGGGAGTTTTGTTTGGGGTTTGGAGAAAGGGTCTTATTGACTAACTAATTTGGGGCTCGAACCCCACGCACTCACCTTGCAGATAGTGTGCCGGATGCAGGGCATAGGCCTGCATATGCTGATACAGCTGCAGGTGAGCAGCCGATGCTGGTCCCAGGCCACCCGTCGGATCTGTACTTAGGTGATAGGCGGCAGCTGCTGCTGCTGCCGCAGCGCCCGGCGTCTGTGCATGATGCGGACTGCTGCCGAGTAAGGCCGGCGCCAATGAGGCGCTCAGCGCCGCCGATGTGGGCACCGTGACCAGTGTGGCGGTTTGTCCAGCTCCTCCGGCTTGTTGCACGGGCGGCACACCGGCCAATGCGGCTGCCATTGATGGATTCGTGCGTTGCGCTGCCGGCGCTGCGGCAATCAGCGCAGTTGCCGTGTTCGCCGTGGGCGTGGCAGCAGCTGCTGCAGCCCCACTGGGCGTTTGGGTGAGTGCACCGATGCCGCATATGGCCTGCAGCTGCTGCATCTTCTTTTGGTCCTTTTCCTTTTGCGTATCTGCGAACTTAACGACCAGCGGCGCCGAACAGCCCTCCATGGTTTGGCTCTGGTGCAGGGCCTGAAAATATGAGAGGGATTTTGTTGTGAGGTAACTGTTTAAAATTTATTTGTATATATACAAGTGAAGGTCATGAATGACTGATTGATTGACTGCCTGATTGGGATTGACTGATTAACTGATGCTGACAGCTGATAACTGATTCTGATTCTGATAACTGGTTCTGCGTATAAAATACTGAGTGTCCCGATTGACTGATTGATTGACTTACTGATTGACTAATCGACTTTATTTTGTGATTATCTGATTGACAAACTGATTGAGGGAGAAGTCTTGTTATAAGGTTACTGAATATAAATCTGTATATATAAAACTGACTGTTCTCATTGACTTCAGTCGATCAGCCAGATTAATATCGAATGGTTGAGATACTGATTGGGGGATAGGAGAGGGTATATAGATTGAGCGAGGGGTTTGTTACAGTAACTGTTAATTGAATTTAAAATATACAAATGCAACAACTACATTGTGTTGTTAACAATTCTAAGAGCTCCTATGTCAGAGCAGTTATTGTACTCAAGCACTTATTTAATAATTTCAATTAAAGTCGATGCCACTTGAGTGAAGTTCCAGTGGACGTCTGTGGCACGATTACAATCTTCGGCAGCCACTGCAGCTCATCGAAGTTAAATGCAGCGTCAAGAAGACATAACGAGGGCAACGTTAGCTGTATAAATAGTTTTTATGGCCGCAACAAAATAATGACGCGCACTTAAGCTAGAGAAACGCCGGCAGCAACAAATCCAATGGTTGTCCAAAGCTTCCTGCGGCTCTGCTGATCCTGCTGCTGCTGCTGCTGGTGCAAACCACAGCAATTTTGCCTAAGCGACTTAATTTACACCTTTCACTAAGCCTGGCAACAACAAAAACAAACAAATGGACACGAAACTAAAACATAAACCAGGCCAAAACGCGCCGTTGAAGAGTGGTGAAGCAAAGGGAGGAGGGGGGGTTGGGGCAACGGAATGGGCCCAAGCCACTTTAGTCATTTCCCGGTTTATGTAGACTTTATCATTGAGACCAGGCGACGAGCCTCGCCAACTTCCGCTCAATTGTGGCCGGAGCCGACAGTTTGTGAAAACTGGCGGCTGTGGCCGGGCGGCTCTTGGGTCTCGCTCCGCGTCCTGGGATGTCGGGTCGGGGGCTGCGGTGTATCCTGGCACAGCCAACAGAAGTGCTCTTTAATTACATTGACTATAATTCTTGCGGCTGTGGCGCGACTTTTATGACCGGCTGCTGCAGCTGCTGTTGTTGTTGCTGTTGTTGTTGTTGTCGTTGCTGTTGTTGCAGTTGCAGTTGCATTTGCAGTGCCGCATCCTGCGTCTGGCAACAAAGTAATTAGGCAAATTTCCGAGTTTTTAAACAGGTCACTAAAGTTGCTGTTGTCCTTGCTGTCAAGGCAAAAAGTTGAAGAAAAGTGTACTATAAGCACGGACTATATAGCACAACAACAAGATTTTTTCAATTAAGAAGTGCTAAGGTTATCGCCAGCGATACGTTATAGGAAAGTTAGCTTAGACACAGATATGTTTCTATAAAAAACTGTTTTCTATATCGTTAATATCGTAAATATATCCTCCAAGCGATACTGAATTCTAAATGAATGAAAAAATTTGGATATTTTTGGGAGTAAAAGAAAAACGCGCTGCTTTAAATTATTTTTGGTTTTTTGCGTTCCTCAGCAGCAGCAGCAACTGCGTTTTGCCGCCTGTCAGTGCCGTAATCTTGATCTGTTTGCCCAGCTGAAAAACGAGTTAAATGACCTGGTAATCAGCATGAAACTCTACTTACAGTCCGAGCCAAGAGCCCAGAACCACTTGACAAATTAGCGCGAAGGAGCAAATCTGCATGTGATGAAAAATTGTGTAGCATCATTTGCTCTACACACCAAATGCAAATAAAAAGCAGTCTGCGGAACACAGCAGCAACAACAAGTCAGAGTGGATGGTGGGCGCTGGGCGTGGCAGCTGTGCTATTCTGTTGAAATAAATTGCTGAGGTTATAAACATGGCACATTAATATTAAATGCATTTCGCTCTAACTCGTTGGCGTATTGCATACTTTCAGGCGTCAATGGACTGCAATGACTTGCAGCTACTTGCCACGCCCACCGCCCGCCGCACACAACCCGCAGCCAACCCCTAAGACCCGAGCCCTTAACTCATTCACTCGCTTACTTTGCCAAATCATTTGGCCAGCGCCGGCAGCAGCAGCGCATTGCGTTTGGCTTGGTGCGTGCTTCGCATTCAGTAATTTGACTTCAAATGCATTAAAATTGCACAACATACACACACACACACTCTATTTATATATATGTACATACATATATATATTTATATATGTTTTTGTCTGTGTCTGTATATAATGCAGCTCGCCCGCAACACATTCATCTTGCAAAAGGCGACAAATTATGTGCAATGCACACAGAGACAACATGTTTGAGTCGCCCACACTTTGGGTCCACCCTAATGTCCCCCCAGCTTCCCACCCACTCTAACACACGCACACCCGCTGCTGCTCTTCTTGCTTTACATGTGTTTGTGTTTGCCTGTCGGAAGTTTGTAATTTTGCCTGTTTCCGGCACAAAACTTGCATTAGTGTGACATGTGTGTTCTAGTATGTGTGTGTGTGTGTAAGTGTGTGTGAGTGTGTGTGTGTGACCATTGCAGGCTGGGCACATGGGTTTCTCTATGGAATCTGTTGTGTGCTCTGCCATGGCAAAAGCATTGCCGTTGACTTCTTCCGCTGCCAGCGGCGGCGTCTTGCTTGCATTTCTACTTCCTGTTGCCGCTGTTGTTGTTGTTGTTGTTGTTGCATGCGGTTTATGCCCAGGCATTTAAGCATTTATATGGGGTATGCTGGGCTTGCTAGCCTGCCAGAGTATTCATGCTCATTAATCATGAAGTTATAAAAACGGATTAATTAGCAGATCCTCGGGAAACAAGTCTGCCAAAGTCAAGCGTATTTAAACATATAATTTAATTTGAATTGTTAAATTATAAATTAATATATTTAATTAATACTTTATAAGGATGGATGCGGCCTCTCAATGCATACTCTCCTTACATGCATAAAACTATTAATGGTCATTCTTTTTATTGCATTCATTCTCAACAAGTGTGCAAATTGAATTTTCACATAAACCCATTGAAATTGATCTACAGAAACCATGGCTGTAAACGCAACAAAGTTCCAAGTGGTTCCCTTCACGGTTCGTAAGCCTGCTTTTCCACATTCATGAACTCCGATTTTGGCTCAAGTCGTGTTTCCTCTCACTTTAACAGTTTTAAATTCAATAATCCAGCTCAATGTATTTACATATTTTTCTTTAACGAAACACGTTAATTTATTAATTCTGAGTACGGAGCGAAATGTGAGAGGAACTAAAAATATTTGTCAAAATAGCTAAGCAGAACGTTAATAATAAAAATATGTTAAAAAATAAAAACGTGCCACTTGTAGCTTGTTACAGCAGGTTCTCAGACTGCAAAAATATGGCAGAACTGATTTATGTATATATTTAGAAAGATCTGCACAGCTTGGTATACCCGACTTCTACTTATTTGATGGGTATATCAAAACAGGGATTGATAAGACTAGTGTGTTATTGACAGATGATAAATACTTGTTAACATTTAAAAGAAGTTTCAGCTATTGATTGACGCTGTGCTATCCAAAATTACAGGGTATCAGCTGGCTAAGCAGCTATTAAGTGTTTCAGCTTGTGTATGGGTGTGTGTGTGTGTGCCGGCGTGCATCGTGTTTTATATGCGCGACTCTTGCTGCCACAGCAATTAATCATTGCGACAGTTTTGCGATGCGGCCAACACAGATACTTTCACGCACACACTCACACACACACATGCTGCATAATGTAACAATGGAATGCTTAAATCTTTAAAGTACGCTTCTTACAATTCTGATCAACTATTTGATATAGATATATATAGTTATATCTCACCTTGATCGCCCCAATGGCATTCTGTTTGGTTGCGAATGTTACGAAGGCGCAGCCCTTGCTTTGGCCCACCTGATCCCGCAGCACGGTGCACTCCTCGATGGTGCCGTGGCCCGTGAAAAGTTGCCGCACATCGGCTTCCGTAAATTTTTTATTCAGCATGCCAACAAAAAGTTTGCGCTCTGCAAGAAACAAAAAACGAAAATCATAAAAATTAAATATATGAACATTTTTGTAAAATCCTGCAGAAAATGTTAACTAATTGTAAATAAAAAAAAAACTCAACTAGCTACAAAAAGAACAATTATGAAATGCACAATTACAAGTGGCGAAAAGGTGGAGGGGGAGGGGGTGTGGGGCGGAGGGGGGGCATGTACAAAAATATGCAAGCAAACAACATGGCGACAGTTTCAATTGTTTCGGTTGCGCTGCACACAGAGTGCAATAGGGGTATATTGGGTTTGTTGTCAAGCTCGTCGTGATCAAGACAAAATTTTCCTTGGCCCTAAAAAGCGCAGCTTTAGAGTCACTGTCGGGCTTAAGGGTCGCAATGCCTATAATAAGGGAGATTTTCCTTTTTGCAGAGTATTTCACAGTCGCTTGTACCTTACTATACATATTATGCTCTTAAGCCCGTTTGGCTATGTGTATGTGTGTGTGGGTGTGTGGGTGTGTGCGTGCATGTGCGGGTTTGGGGTGTGGCACTTGACTCCAACTGCAAGTGGCATTCATGACTGCAGAAACTGTTGCCTGGCCCAATTTTTGAACTAACTGAATGAAGTATTGTTCGCTTGGCGAGTTTTCAACAAGTCAAATGAGCTTCATAAAGGCGGCATTAAAAGCTGGCAGAAGCGTGCAACAATTTGTGGCAAGTAGTCTTTAGTTGAACTGATTTAACATGTGGCATGCGTAATATTCGCAGAATTTATCAGGCATAATTAATCAGCGGGCAACTTTTGCATACAACTTTAAAAGTCATTTTCTGCGCAATTGACAAGCAGCTGCTACAAGCAACTTGCAACTTGCAACTTGCCACCAACGGAAATAACTTTAAGCTGCAACAATAAATCCAAGGAACAAAGCTCGATTGCTGCCCAGGCCCCAGTAGGGTATTTGTGAGCAAACTTTTTGCATGGCAATTGCATGCTTTATCTTGGCCCAAACACAAAACGCATACGCTGCCCCACGCCCCACCTCCCTCGCGCTCTTAACCCTACCCGCATGCAAAATGCGTTGCAAGTGTTGTTGGCCAAAAGTTTGGAGCGCACATGCAAAAGACTAAAAACGCAATCGCAACAAATCGAATCATTGCAACAACAAAGCGCATGCAAAACTTTTCATTTTGCAACACTTTAGAGAAGCGCCCCCAAAGTTTCCATTGCATAGACAACACTCATACGCAACGTGGTGCCGTCTGAGGGGTTGAGCTGATGTGGCAACAAAAGGAGGCATTGGCAGCCAATGCCAGCTACATCTAGCTTCAAAAATAAACTAAGCATGCATTCCAACCACTCTCAAATACCCTAACTTGAGTTAGTCTGACTTGCTGTGCTTGTTTGAAGAAGGAAGGAAATTGAATATGAATGGCTGTTAACCATACTTCAAATTGTTCGCTTGTTTTGTCAATTAGAAAGCTGTTACAAAGGTATTCCTTGGCAGATACCAAACAAGTTCTTAAGCAGTGAACTTGTGTCGATTATTATTATTATTAAGCCTTTTATTTTTATTAAGACTCAACAAATGTGTTGAAGATATATGTAGAAATACTATCTAATTGAAAAAAACATATAACTATTGAGTTTTCATATAAACGAGAGCGGATTTGATTATTAAGATCTGAGGGCATCAAATCTTCGACACAGATCGTACTAACGCTTCTCTTCTCGGTTCCTTTTTTTCCTCAACTGGCATTCGGTACCCTTCTTGGGGCTGACGTCGTAAAGTATAAATATAGAAAATTGTGTCGCTGCAACGGAAGTGATTGGAAATTGTTGCGTTTCGCCTGGAAGACGTCGACTTTTTGGAAGGGGTGGTGGGGCATACGATGCGAGGCACTCAGCTAGAGCCTCTGGTCTTGCCCGTTGGTCTTATCGAACGGAAAGTTTTTCTCCATACACACTTGCACACACACACACACCCTGTTGCTAAATACACACATACATGGTTTGCAGTTTGTTCATTCTTTTGTTTGCCGCTGCTGGCAGCAGAGGCACCTGCCTCTGACACAGGTGCGAGAAATTTATTTGAGGTTAGTTCAGGTGTGACACAGAAAGTAACATTTTATATATTTATTGTATGGATTTGCCATTTCAAGTTGCAACTTTGCGCCAGCAAAAGATAACCAAACTATATGACAAAAAAATATAAAAAAAAATTGGGGGCCAGAACGAACCAACTTATTGCAACTGACTCAGCGACAGGTGCAACGATGTTGTTGCTGAGAGCTTGTTAAGCACCTCTGGCATGTGAGAAGTATAAAAAGAGAGGGGGCGAGAAGAGAGAAAAAGAGCGAGAGAGGGATGGGGAGGAGGAGAGAGCTAGCTAGCGAACACCGCTGATTGGAAAGTTTTATGCGCACGTGATTTTGCACCGATAAAGATGGCAAAGTCGAGCCAAGTATCTGCAAGTATCTACAAGTATCTGCGTTGTATCTGCGAATGCGCGTTTGCTGTTACTGACATGCCATAAATTGCGCTAGCGATAAAGTAACATAAATGTGGCTCCAATAGGAGCTGCTGGCTGCACTTAATTTAAAGCATAAAATATCGTATTTTGTGTATAAAGTCTGATTAGACGGAAATGAAATCTTTGAAATGGGGAAAGAATCCTTGATTAGATTGGGCACAAAACTGTATTGTTTATCTTAAGTGAGGGGATGTCAGGATTTATCGCGTGATAAGAAAGATTTTTTTTTTGGATGCAATTATGACTTTATTAACAGGCATTGTCTTGCCAAAATTAACAATTTATTCTTAATTTTTAGACAATTTTAAATTGCTTTATTTACTAGAAATCTTTTAGTTGAAAAACTGATTACCTATCACATTGTTTTTCTACTCTTAAGAAAAGTTACAAGTCGTATTCAAAAATTTTCTAAGAAAATTCATAAAAAATAAGAGGAAAATTTATTAAAATATAGGTCGACTTGAGACAGTTTTTTTTTTCCCGAGTGTATATGCCTATACATATTTATATCAGCAAAAATATAATAAAAAAAACTGTCTAAAAGAATTTTCCAGAAAATCGTATAGCTAAATAGATTACAAAAATTGTTTGGAATATAATGTGAAGAATTATATTGCAGTATTTGAATAAATTTGAGCATAAAAACTAAGATTTCTAGTGCACATATAGATGGAGGTCATTTAAGGGCTTAGTTTTCACGCCATTTATTGTGTTATTGCGATCTAATTGATATCAATATATCCATTTTTTATTGTTAATAAATAAAATGCCGAATTGTTATTTTCGTTGAATATTTAATATATGAAATAAATAGCGACAATTCATGCCGATCAGGAATATATAAATACAAATCTTACAAGTTATATCACGCCAGTACTCTGTTTGTATTTTTATCAAGCTTTTCAGTCCTTATGATATAGGGTATCTAAAATCGATTGTATATCTCTGGTGCCACATAAACTGAATCTTGACATGCTCATGTGCATCATTAACACGCGCAATAATTCGACATTCGTAGACTTTAATGTCCACTGTATAATGTCAAGTCTGTGCAGTTTCTCAGTTCCAGCCAGAGGACAACGCACAGTTTCTTGCCAGTTGCAGTCAAGGAACCACATTTAACCAACTCACGCTGCACAACCAACATTGCTGCCCCCTTTGTCGGCACAATTGCAGCTGTAGCTGCCCCATTACAGTTGCAGAAATTGCAATTTCACGACAATTACCACAAATTGGTTTCCTCAACCGGCGGCGCTCACTTCGTCCTCTCGAGTTGCAACTGCTGCTGCTGCTGCTGCCCTTCGTGCCTTCCGTCTTACAATTATGCAGAGAATGAAATGCGCATAAAGTTCGCAGGCTTCGCGCGGCATATAATTTTTGGGGGCAAACAGCCGCCCACTTTCCTGCGCCTCCGCCATGTAAGTTCATCTGACCCTGGAGCAAAGCCCTGACTTGGCATATGATGTCGTTAACTGTCTTAAGATTTATGTGCCGAGTCAAAGACGGAAACTGCACTTAGGTCCTTCCCCTGCCCTCCTCCCATATTCACACTTCGCACTTGAGACATCAACTTTTGTGTCAGAGAGTTGGGCAAATTTTTGGGCAAAATTTTTTGTGTGCATGTGCACAATTTTTTATATCCGAGATCTTTTATTTTATTGCAGTTGCATTTTGTGACCTGCTCGAAAGTTAACTCAAGCAGGCATCTCATTCAATTTGCATGGCAATTAAATTTGAATTTTCTTCTCTTTAAGCTCTTATTGTAAGTCTGGGCGAAATGGAATTTAAATTATTTTAACAAATTTGTTTGCCATGCATAAACAAATTAAGCTCTTTAGCAAATGTTTACAAGCTAAGTATCCAATGTAAAGCATACTTTTAGCCCACAAACACAATCAAACGCACTTAAGTATGCTACGGAAATTACAAAACAACTTTAACAACATTTCAGGTAAATCGAACCGCAGTCCTCCGAATGCTGCATACACTTTCGTTTGAGGGGGTCTTAACAAGAGATTATTGTCAGACAATAATTAGAAAAAAAATATTTTAAAAAAGTTGTCAGAGACCCTAAGACCCTGAGGCTGATAAGTTTGTTTTAATTTGTCTTTTTGAGCGCCCAAAGACTTTCTTAGTCAAAGCTTAATTAAAGAAAGATAAACCATATGTTTATAAATGAAGAAATATGTTTGAGTTAAGAAGCAACAGTTAAATAATATAGATATTTAAATTTGTATTTATATACATATACCATATTATACTTATATTATCTATATTAGATTCTTACAATGTGTTTCCTTAAGTGAAAATCTATGTTCGCTTGAGATCCTCACTCATTTCATTAACTTTTCCTTTTATGGAAGTGTATAGGGATAACAAAAGTCAATGCATTAACCAGGACAATGCTTTTCATAGTCTCGAGCAAAATGTTGAGCAAGAAAATATGCCTGAAGTGTTTGGGATTTGCATAAATATATTTATGCACATACACGCGTGCAGACATGTATAAGACACATATGCATATGCAGCAAAATAAATTGCTGGGAAATTCGTTTCTAATGCGCGCTGCATTAAAATGCTTTGTTATGGTGCAAAGCAGAGGAAAAGGATCGAAGGGGGACCAGGAAAAGAAGCAGAGAAATTGTGGGGTAGTTATGTTAACTTATGTGCGATTTACCAGCAAACCGAATTCAGTTCTTAACAGGGGCCAATCGTGAATGTGATTCGAAGCGGTCTGAGTTGTAATGGTGAGGGGTGTGGGGGCGTGGTTTGACAAGCGTGCAATATTCAAAGCATAGCCGCAGGCGTTACGCAAAAGCTGTAAAGCAATACATGTGTAAAAACAGATGTGAACAAGCTTGGCTAATGGCTGTGATTCTGATTGTAATTGGTTCTGCCCCAGTCTAATAAATGCCATATAAATGCAAACTTCAGCTCAGCAAAGTTATTATATTTTGGGGTTAAAGAAAGTAGTTAACGTGCATTTAATTATTTGCATATATATGCAAACAATTATTTATATTCCATTAAATTGAATATATATTGAATATTTTCTTGGGTCAATTACAGTTTCTGCAAATATAAATTCACAAGTTTTAAGACTTTATTATTTCGGCTGGCATACCTGACGCATACTTTATTTTATTGCTACCTTTTAAATATGTACAATACATTTCTCGAATATTCATTTTCTTGAAATTAAAATTAATTATAAAAAAAAATAAATATCATTACATTTCTTTTTTTCTTGAATGTATACTTTAAAATATTTGTTTAATTTAATTAGCAAGCAAACTATTTGGCTGGCATACAGTGCGTATGCTTTATTTTTCCTCCATTAATTTTGTACAATTGTTAATTATATATATTTATTTAAATTGCATTTGCTTCTCATAATTTCTGGGATTTATTGCACTCTCCATAATTATAACTAATATAAAAATGTTCATATTTAACAACGCATTTCATTAGTGTTTACTTTTTTATTCGTTGAATGAATTGTTCGCATTTTTTCTTACAACTGCATGGGAAATTAGTTGAAATTCCGTTTTAATTTCCGTTTCCGCATCAACATTTTCCGCTTGTCAATTATTGCAAAATTATGCAAATATGTTGTCGGCATAATTCGCGATGGCTGCACAGCAAAAAAAAAAAGAAAAAATGTGAAAAAAAACTTGAAAAATGTCGAAAATTTGCGCATTAAATGCGCCGTCCACAGTCGCGTCTCTGCTGAAGTTTTCAACCCACCAGAGTGGGCGTGGCTTGCCGCCTAATTGAATTAAAACAGACAATTTTTTGCACCGCAATAAGTTTTGGTTGCGTATAACGATCCCTTGGGCTAGGCTATCAACTTTGCCAGCCCTGGGAACTGAAATTTGGTGACACCTCTAGAGTAGAGAAATGAGCACTGAATGCTGTCATGGTGAATTGTTTGTTTGTGTGTGTGTGTGTGTGTCTGTGTGTTTGTATAGGTCATGCTGACTTTTAACTACGTCTTCATATGTTGCAAAAAGCTTTACTTTTTTGACTTTCCGCTCTCTTAAAATGACAATTAACTTTTAAGTATTGCTAAGCAAGTCCAGTGTGTTGTTTGATATGTGCAACACTTCCTTGCACTAATTTAAGTATTTTTGAGTTTTATCGATGTTGGACGGAAGATAACATCGATACTAGGAGCTTCGATAATTGGAGTATTCATTGTGAAATAAAGATATAGAAAAAATAAGAAAAGACTACAGACTCTTTAACCTCTGAATCTCATAATCCATAAATAAATCCAAATAAGCAAAACTACCGTTATTGAAAAGAACAATCGATTGTAAGAAGCAGTGGCCTTCCCATTATAGTTAGGTAGAATTAATCGACACTTATCGAAACAGCACAATTGCTTGAATATAAATATATAACTATTAAATATACATTGCGATACGTTTATTCTTTGGAAATTTAAGCCTACATATATCCTATATATTGATTACAATCATAAATAGTTCGCTTTAAATATGCCCAAACACTTTGCGTCTAAATCCATTTCTGTTAAGTGCATGCAACTGCATTTAAATGGATTTGAATGCAGCGTTTAAATGTAAACTGGCTGCAATTATGCCGTTAAGTATTTCAAATGAATGTAAAAACATACGCAAATTACGTATCTGCTGCTGCTGCTGCTGCTGTTGCGGCTGTTGCTTTGGTTCGTTGTTCAACACTTTTGGCAACTCATTTGCAAAATATGCAATAAATATTTATGCAGCTGGGGCGGTAGCAGCGGCAACGGCAGCGCCAACTACTTAACAACACAAACAGATACAAATATGTGAAAAGTTGCTCCTGCTCCCCACACATACACACACAAATACACACACACACACACTCACTCTGCAGTACTTGAAAAATGGCGGCTTCACATGTGCATTGCATTTTCATTTATTAAGTCTGCCGCGTTCGCTTAATCTGAACAGCAAACAGCAGCAGCCGCAACAGCAACAACAACCACAACAACAACCAACCAAAACAACAACAATAAAGCAACAACAATAAACAACAAACAATATGAGTGCCTGTGCAATTTTGGGCGTCTTTTGTGCCATGTGTTTACGTTATAATTGAAAACGTTAAACGCCAAATCCGCGGATCATGCAAATTGCATCCTATACTCTGGAGGCGCAATGTTTTACGCTCAAATCCTAATTAGAAATTAACAAGGCTTGTGTCTTATGTCTTGCTGCTGAGTTTCTTAGAAATTTGTCGATTTAAAGTAATTATTTTCAGCACAGTTTATCCTGGAGATAAATTCTGTATTTATAGAATCTCGAAATTATTATCTGAATTGTTTGAAGGTGTTTCAATTTGTTAAAAGAAAAATTAATCCAAAATATTTATGTTAAAAAACGTAAAGGTTTTGACATGTAAGGATCTTAAGTCCATGTAGAAGTCAAGTTTTCGGTTAGAAATCAAGCTAGCAGCCTTTTATCTAAGTTAAGTTTTTTATTAATTGCTCAACATTTTTTTAAAATATTATTTTAAATGAATTGATTGATTGATTTGATTAAAAATTAATAATTAGACTTAGACTTAGACTTAGCTCGATATCTCAACGTATTACGTTTATCAAAAAAAATTCGATTCGAATTTCTCAGCAATTGCCTTCGTCTTACTTTGACATTAGCTCCAGCCTTCAATCAATTCAGACTGAATGTTATTATGACGGCAATTCCGAGTTTTTTAACTTTTAATCAAAGGCAAGTCGCATATTACATTCTTTTTCCACCCCCCCGCGCTGCAATTCTCAGGGCAACAAAGTAATCACCTAGCATGCCACAACTATCCCTCTCTCTCTCTCCTGCTCTCACTCGCTCTCCCTCTTTCGCTCTAATGCTATCTCAGCTTAGCTCAGTGGCTGTGCGAGAATCCCTGTTGATTATTATGCAAAGCGCATGGCGAATAATTTTGAGGCAAATCAAAAAGCAGCGCAAAAGTTACAACTGAGAGGAGAAGAAAAAAAAAAGTATCTCAAAGAATTTACGACTGTCAGCGACAACGTTGAGAGAATTTGGTCGCATTTGGCTGGGCTGTCAGCATGCGAGACTCCCTTGCTGCCAAACACACGACTGACTGACTGACTGACTGACTGACTGACTGACTGAGTGACTGACTGAGTGACTGACTGAATGACTGAGTGACAATCCAAGTGTTTTTGACGTGACGTTGCCGCCAAAGCCGCAAATATGCAGAACACCTCAAGATTAAATGTGCAGCGCTCTGTGGCGTCGAATGCGAATGACACAAGATACTTTACGACGTCAAGTAAGAAGCGAATATGTATCTTATGAATACGCAGAGAGCAGCGCTCATTGTCTCACATCAGCATTAAGAGGCAGCACGTGCGTCACCAGAACCAGTTTCAGGTAAAGACACGACCGGCAACAACGTCAGCAGCAATGCAAAAGCCAAATAATCAGATGAGAAAAAAAACAGCTACTTGAGAGATGAACCTAATGAGTACAGTGCAAACTTCACGAGCTTTACTAAATGTATCTATGAGATACATCCGTATGTACTGTACTGTTATGTATAGCAACTACTAAAAGTATAAACAATCTAATGCCAATAGCTTCTCATCATTTGCATTCGCAAACCTTAATTAAATTTTTAGAAAATTAAAAGCAAATAAATTAAAGATTAATTAATTTTAAGAAATTAAAAAAAAAATGGAATTAAGCATATAGATAGAAAAATCCTAAAAATATTCGAAAATAACTTTAATATTTTGATATTTATTATTCGAATATTGGCACTTAATATTTGGCATAAAAAATGGACAAGAGTTGGGTTTTAAGATCCGGCCCTGCCAAAAAGCTTTATTTTTAGCTTAATTCATTAACTGAAAAAAAAATTATTTTTTGTTTATTAATATTTTTATTTTATTGCAATTTTTTTTTTCCTTCGATTATGATAACAACTTTTATAGTATATCACATTTCAAGAAATGCAGAATAATTTTCAATCTTAAACTAACTTTATGTGCTCCCCAAGACTTTCCGTCCAGTGTAAAATGTGCAACACTTTATCCCTCGCCCCTCCCGATTGCATTGCCACTTTGAGCCATGGCATCAATTTTAAGATTTGGCTGTCTGTCAAAATGCATTTCGATAATGAAATGCCAGACTTGAGTTGCAGCCAAGTGAGCAAAATAATTTGTGCGCAATGCTCAATTCAATGGGATCTTTAGATCATAACTGGTATTTGGTTTAATTTACTAATTATGCCCAGGCATTAATCGCCTAGTCTAGGAATGCAGCCACAACGTAAGGCAAACATTCGACCACAATATTGAATTCAGTGCCAGATCCACGCACAAGTAGTTTTTCAAATTGAATGTTTCAATTTGTTGTAGTGCCCGACACTTGAGCTACACAAAAAGCGCACTTTCGACTCATATCAACAAATTCAAAGTGCTTCGGCTGGGGGAAAAAACAAAAACGAAATACATAAAAAATATATAAAAGCTAAATTATAATAAAAGACTTGCTGAGCGGCCAGTCAATAGGCTGTCCCGTTGTCTGGCAACAGTCGCATATGCATTGCATCCACTCATCTTTCGAACTCAGGGCAATGTGCCAGCCAAGCACTTGAGAAAATCAAAAGGGAGTTCATGCTACGCCAAGAGGGGAACGGAGTGGGGGCGGGTGGCACATTAGAATAGGATCTGCTGGCGGGCAGCGGTAATTGAATGAGCCAGCAGCACAGCAGCACGGGGCAAAGCGTTTCGGTCAACACGATATTAAGACACAAGTAGTAACAAATGCGCGACTAGAAGATACCCTGTTATTTTCATCGGCTAGAGGGTATATAAAAAATACATATATTTATATATAAGCATATACACTGTATGTACACAAATGAACCCTTCGAGTAGCTGCTGAAGTGAGCGCCACCAAAACAGATCCTGCCCCATAGATGCCCAATCGTGTTGACGTTGCCGACCGTCGACTGCTCCCTGCTGGCAGTTTGGCGATTGCCCAACGCATACAACGCGCGGGCGCTGCGGAAATTGTGGCGCTCGCGGCCCGGAAGTGTTGCCAACGTAATCGAAACGTGCTGGCTTTGGCTCGGGCTGCGATTCCGAGTTCTGTGCCCCCAACCAGCTGCAGCTCCAACTGCTGCTGGCTGTCGACGACGCCGTCCGGTCAAAGAATACAGAGACTTGCCACGCCTACTGGGCCTCTTCACTTTTTGGCATGCCACACACATAGCTCAAATGGGGGGTAGGGTGCTGCCAACTGATTTAAATGATTTTGCACATTTGTCGCAGCGGTTGGCAACGCGACTGTCATTAGCTTTTATTAACGTTAATTGTATGAACAGGTCGTGTATTCAACGGGCTATCATTTTGATTACCTGTAATTGTTGACTCGAAATACTCATTTAACAATTCTTTTTTAAGTTCAACTTTCAGTATTGCTTTTTATCCGACAGCTCCAACAAGCTGCCCCTGAGTAAACGTACATTTATTAAGAGCTTCGCTCAATTAGCAAGCATTTCGTTCTTTTCTCTCTCTATATCTCACTCTTTCCCTTTATTGCATATCTTAGTATCACACACACACACACTGACACTCACCTACACTCAATTGAAAACTTGTCTATGCTAAATATGCGCCCCTTAAGCATTGCTCTCGGTACAAAAGGCGGAATGCAGGGCAGACTTGACTATTGGCTATTGCATATGCAAAATTCAAAATGCTTTCAAGTTGAGTGCGACCCCAATTTCCCACACCTCTTCTTGTGTGTAACAGTGTTGAACAATGTGCTGGAGAGAGCAGTACACACACACACACATGCACATAATATGTAGATGTTAGTGTTAAAGATGCGCTCGTGTCAGACTTTCATTTAACATGACATGAATTACATATTTTAAGCACGATCAAATCACGCAACGATGCGGCAGGTAGATTAAGTTTAATATGGAATAACAGTATATGTATATTATAACAAAAAATATAATATATGTATAAAGTCGTGTTACATTCTGATTGAATCGTGTTAAGTCGGGCTAAGCCCCTCAATAGCCATGCCAGCGTCGTATTGTCTCATATTGCCTTTTGTTTAAGTCGTGTTGAACTGTGCTAAGATCGATTATAGTCATAGCAGCGTCGTGTTAAGTCATATTGGCTCGTGCTACATTTAGATTAAGTCGTGTTTAGTCGTGCTAAAGGTCTGCCTAGTCATGTCAGCATCGTTTTGAATCCTGTTAAGTCGTGTAAGAATTGGTCTAAGTCGTGTTGATACTGAATACGACAGTAGTACCAAAACGCTTTCCAATAATTTATTTGCCACCTTCGTTCGTGTTGAGTCGCCTTAAGACGTACTGAGTAGCTGTTTTATAATGTTCTAGTCGTGTGAGGCCGTGTTAAGCTTAAAGTAGGGTCGTGCTCAGTCGTGTTGAGAGCTTTTATTTATTTAGTGTTCAGGTATTTGAGGTCTCGTTTTGTTTTTAAGTTGTCTTAAGTTGTGCTGAATTCAGTTTGAAGTCGTGTGGAGTTGTGTGAGGTCGGCTGAAGGTTGTGTTATGTCGTATTTGGCTGTACTTTACATAAACATGCATATTTTTTTTTCACTTTTATCGCGAATTCCGCATGCTAAGTCGTGCGTGTTTGCTGCAGCTAGAAAAACATAAACATTGTCTCTCATCTCTAATTCACATCAACAGTCGCACACGATTGCTCAGATAAATAGGCAATAAATGTGCATGAGCTGCTTTCGTTTGTCCCCTGTCAAGGTTCAAAAAAGTATTTTGTAAGAACTTTCGTTTGCTATTTCGGCTTCGCATTTGCTTTCGACTCTATGTACTCTAGGCAATGTAAATATATGCACGGGCCTTGTGTTGAACCAGACACAGATACAGATGCGGCATAAAGTTACAGCAATACGTATGTATATACATATATATGTATATATATATACATATACGCACATAAGTTCGTATTTGTTTATATATAGTGTATCTGCTCCAATGTATATTTGTATTTATATCGATGTCGGCAATTGATTACGTATTCCGCATGTTGTATTGTCGCGACAGAATTTAATTTCGTTCTTATGGGACGCACATTCGATCGAGCGGCCAATGCGCCGCCTATTGGCCTAGCCCCTACCCCCTACTCCCTGGTACACCTCCGTTCTCCCACCCGGCCTTTGGTTTTATCCACTCTGACAGTCTGTATTGAACTGTAACGCATTCAAAGTTGTCATTGTTGTTGTTGTTGTTGTTGCTGTCGTCTGTCTATCGCACCATTGTCTACGCAAAATGTACAGCAGCGGCAGTAGCAGCAACAATCGAATATTTGTTGTTTTCATTGAAGGGTCCCACAGAATTCTCGTATTTGTGTTCTCTGGTCACTTGTCTGCCATTTGACGTTTCGGTTTTACAAGTGTGTATATGTGTGTGTGTGAGTGTGTGTGTGCTAGGATTGGGCGCATGGTAAAATTTTCAATAGTTCAGGAAATTAGCTGCAAACAAATTGACTGACCCGTACGAGCTGAGAAAGTCACATTCAACGAAAACAATTAAAATTGTCAAAATACCGTAAAATATATTGGAAAATTGCATTTTCTGCTCTCTTCACTAAGTAAATCACTTTGAAAACATTTTTGTTAATTAACAAATAAAATTTCAATCGTTTTTGTGTTAACTCTTTCATATGTGTTAGTGTTTCAAAGCAGCTTTCAAAGCACATGAAAGTTTTGCCAGTTTCCTAACACTAGAGTATTCATTTTTTGTATATGTGTGTTATTTTCTTAATTTCTAAAACAGTCAGCTCTGAAAGCACATGAAAGCTCTCTGTATCTAATTGTCTTTAAGCGGAAGCTTTTAAAAACACCTAAAAGCTAAAATATTTTGCACTCACAATTTTGTTTAAGTAGCTTACTCTCTTATAGCTGAAGCTTTAAAGGCCTCAATATTTTGCACTCACACCAAATATGGCCAAATATTGGCCATGACAATTTTGTCTAGTATTTTACTCTCCTTTAGCGAAAGCTTTAAAATCTCCTTAAAGCTTCAATAAATCACTCTCACACCCAATACTTGGCTATTACAATTTTTTGTGAGTATTTTACTCACTTTAAGAGGGAGCTTCGGTAGAGTGGCTTTTAGTTTGCTTTTCAATCTTTAATCGCGAGCTTTTTAGCCACATAAAATAGTTGATTAGTTAGCTCTTCTTTCTGTATTTTGTATAAAAAATATAACCTTTTGAAAAAAGTTGAGAACCAAACATGTTGACTCTTGGAAATTATAACATATTCGCTCTAGAGCATTGAATATTGAAAGGAAACTTTTAAGACTTTTTTTTGTACTTAAACTTATTGCATTATACAAATATGGAAATTGATAATATCAGTAAATTTTCAGGCAGCTTTTAAAGCACATGAAAACTCAAGGTCTGCTGCAACTTTTAGGTATGGCGCTTACCATCAGGTTGATATTGAATTTAGCTCTAAAGTTCTTAGTTTTTAATTCTGATCTGAATACCTTTGGCCAGGTTTGCCTCATGTTATTGTGTGTCTTGTGTCTGCCAATACTTTTCTCTATTTCTCTCTTTCATTCTCTTCAAACTCTTGCAGTTTCTGCTCTTAACTTGAACGTGTGTTTGTTTTGACTAATTCAAATCAAAATCAAGTTCATATTTAACGTTTGCACAATGCTCACACGCGTGTTATTTTTGTAATTAGCAAATGGTTGCTAAAAAACCTGAAACTACCAACCATATCGCCATCATCATCATCATCATTATCCGCAGCTTTATATCAGAGATCATGTCAGTTGGTTACAAATAGAATTTTTGGTATATTTTAAGTCGATTTTGGGTTTTCCTTGGAAAAAAAGGCAGCTTGAACAATTTTCTTGACACTTGCCAATGTGACAGTTACGTTTGTTGGCGAAAATCTTCTCCCGGTTGTGACGGGCCACCCCTCGACTGCAGCTGACATGCAAAAGCAGCTACGTGACATGGCAACGTGCAGGGTTTTCAATTGTTGCTGTTCTTGTTGTTGTTGTTGGTTGCTCGTTGTGGTTCGTTGTTGTTGTTGTTGCTCGTGTTGGTTGTTGCCACAGCGAAACGTGTTACATTTATGTTAACACATTTGCGCACGTTGCGTGCGAGCGAAATGGCACTTGCAGCTGCTCTCGCTCGCACCTGATGCGTTTGCCACAAAATTCTAAAACAGACAAACTTATGCAACACACACACACACACACATTTGCACGGGCTGCTACGTTTCACTTTGACTGACAGCCATTTTGACTTTGACTGTTGTACCCCGACCTAGCATAGTCAGCTCTCCCCTCTCAGCCCCATCCCTCTACCTGTCATTTGATCTGCTCATAAAATGATTAGTTTTGCTGCTGCTGCTGCTGGGGAACGTGTCTGCTGCATCGAATTGCTTTAAAAATATCATAGCATGCACTTGTTGTGCTCGCCGGACTTTGAGTTTGTCGCCTTGCACAGGGCTATTCATGCACTCATTGATTCACTCACTCATTCACTCACTCATCTATTCACTCATTCATTCGAATGGTTCTTTATTTATTTATAACCATTTTTGTTTGGCCTTTTGACGTGGCGCTGCTTATTTATTATCATTATTTGCTGCCTGTCAGTGCTGCCGCTTCTTTAAGCAACAACAGCAACAACCATAACAACAACAAACACAACGACAACCACAGCAAACAATTCATTTCGCATATATCGCATAAATATGCAAGTCATGCGCTTAGTTAGACAGCTTCGACGACGACAACAGCAGCGTCCACATCGATAGAAACGTCAAAGCATGCCAGCATTTTGCTGACCCTCCCAAATGAACGCCTCTGCCACGCCCACTGCAGCAAAGAATTACAGAGCCAAGCAGCAAACCAGCAATACCCAAAATTTCCCCAATAGCTATTTCCAAATGAGCTGTGTGTGAGTGTGTGTGCGTGCCTGAGGGTAGATATTTTGCATGTACTTGCAGTCAAACATGTTGAGAAAAGTTAACTAAGAAGAGCGACAGAGAGAGAGAGAGAGAGAGAGAGAGAGAGAGAGAGAGGGGAGATATATACTTAAAGAGCACGTGGGAGAGAGAGAGAGAGAGGGGGGGGGGGGGGCTGTATTAGCCATATTTGGAGCAATCTGTATGCAAGTCGCAACAGCGGAAATGGATTAGATCGTTAACTTATTGATTTGCATGCACAGCACTCATTTGCTGTAGTTGGTTAGAAAATGGTTCTACAATCAAACAATTTTAGCATCTAGACAGACTTTACTTGATGGGCGAAAATTCAATTGTAACTGTAAGGCTTGCATATAAATCAGATAATCAATTATTAGCTGTCGTTTAACTAGGTTTTAATTGTCATTACTCGATAAATGAGGAAATAAATGAAAAAAATTTCAATGTTAGCTGTTAATATGTATGTATATATGCAAAAATATTGTTCAAATTACGAGTACGCTTCGGGAATTAAATTGAAAGAATGTCAATCGGCTAACCTTATCGGTTCGAGCCTTAAACCGAACCAGCTATTACAAAGACAGCTGGTTCTAAGCACAAATTCATATTGAAAGGGAAATCTTAATTATATAATATATGAAATTCAATTCAGCTGACTTGCAATGCATTTTTAACTGAATTGTTTGAAATTTTTAAGATTATTTAAGTTTTCTAATACCAAGCATAAGTTAAACTTAGGAGTCATTGACTTGAAGTGAATATGATTTATTGGTATTGGTATCCAGCCCAATGCTACCGCCGATATGCCACAAATTGTCTATTGTGGCGGGTCGCAAGCAACAGTTAATAGCAACAAAATAACAACAACTGACACAACAAAAAGGACAAACAAAATGCTCTCCACATGCCCCAAGTGCAAATCCCCTGACAAAGCTAAAATTTAATTAGCAGCCAGCAAGTGGCGTTTGCAAATGAAATTACACACAAAAACGAGGCGCCGCTGTGTTGCATGCAACCGATGCCCGAAACAAACGCCCACAACACATATATCCCTACACACCCCCACGCACACCCCCACACACACCCTCACGCGCACACATACAAATATGCTATAGGCAGCATTAAAATCCAGCCCCAGCTTCACACACTGGCTTAACATTTTGCCACTTGGCAGCGCGACTCGGGGACTAAGCAAAATACGAGAGAAAAAAAGCGAATGGAAATAAAATACAACGACATACACACACACATGTAACACGACACGGGCCACATTGGCTGCCCCTTTTGCCCCCGCATTTTATGTTTTGTACACTCAGAGAAAAAACGTTGCTCGAAATTTTAGCACATTCCGGTTTGAGTTCATTTGGTGCAAATTTCGTTTTTAAATATTGAACCATTAAGTAAGAATCGACCTTGGGGCAAGCCGTAAGGAAAAAGGTAAAGAAACTTTACACGAGCATTTACATACTTGAAAAAAGTAAACTTATTTTAAACAAGAATTTAAATGGTTTATGCTTCAAACTTGAAGTACATTTCGTAAACTAAACATAAAACAGCTTTAAAAACTTTTTTAATTGAAAATATACCTCTGTGCTCAACATATTTTAAGATTCAAGGAAAAAATTCTTGAAAATGGATTTTAATGCTCAGCTTGAGTAGATTCTGACAATGTTTATATTTAATTTGTGTACAAAACACAACAATATTTTGCTCAGTGTTATCCTCGCGAGCTTTACAATAAACACGAAAATATAATTTGCAACATTTCGGAACAGGCAACGCGTTGCGGAAGGACACCGGAGGGAAAAGGTAGGGAGGTAGACGCCTGTAGCTGGAGTTAGTGTAAGCCCGAGATGGGGCTTTTGGCTATGGCTGCAAGTAACACTAATTACCTGGAACTAAATATGGCGCCGGATTTGGTGGCGGCAGCCAATACGTTGCCGTTATCGCCGGATACGACTGATGGCCATTTGTGGCCATGTTTGTGGGCTGCTGCTGCTGCTGCTGGTGCTGCGGGGGTGGCGAGTGCGGCGACATGCCGGAGCCGCACAATTTGCTGTTGTTGCTGTTGCTGTTATTGTTGTTGGGCTGGACTGTTGCTGATGTTGCACATGTTGTTAGCGCTGTTTTGGCCGATAGAGGGCGCAGCTGCAGCTCACTAACATTGCCATTTCCGTTTCCGTTGATATTGGACGCTGTGAGGCTGCTGCCGTTGATGTTGTTGTTGTTGTTGTTGGTAGTCTTGCTGTTGTTGTTGTTGTTGTTGTGGTTTAAGCCATTGCTGCATTCCATGATATTTGTATTTGGATTTTTCATATTTATGCGCCCGTACTTGGCGCCACACACACACACAGAAGGGCAACTTGTTTTTATGAGCCTCTTGGGCTATATTAAAATGCAAGCTATATTATTATGTTTATATTTATTATTTTTTTTAATAAATATATGCATTTAGCTTATGTAAACATGTTTCTATTTATTTAGTGTGAGCTGCATTATAAAAAAAAAATATACCACAATTATTCACTTGTGCATAATTTGAATTTTTATATGTTTATTCCTTTATTTTTATTTATGTAATTTATTTTTAATACGCCGCGCGTGTTGCATTCTTATTATGAACTTTGTTATTGTTGTTGTCGCACACTTTTTTTCATGGTCTGCCATTTTTGTATAACTAATTAATTTGCCATATTGCCCCGTTTGCTTTTGTAATAATGTATATTTTTTGTATTTCTGCTCTTTCTTTACGATTGTTATTATTTTTTATTTACTTTCAATTTGCTGCATATCATCGCATCATATCGAGCGTTAATGTGCCAGGCATGTCACATACATATATGTATATATATTACGCACACACACGAACGATATTTGCTATTGTTATTAAGCTTATTATGGGGATCACATAGCACAGTTATTTGATTTTGCATTTAATGCCAGTTAGGAGCCAGCTCATGCAATGATTTTGTTGCCTTGTTCGAGAGGGCTTTCGCCTCAACAATTTTTATGTGCACTTTTTTCGTATTGCACTTCAAAAATAGCAAGGCAGAAAATAAAAATATCAATAAAAATTAAATATAAAAACTATAAAACGTAGCAACAGCTAAACAAACCTAACTTTCCAGGCAACTGTTTCAGGCCAAAGCGAATTTCACAAATGCCACGCCCATGGGTAAACACCTCTCTCTAACTCTCCCAATACAGAGCTATATATAGCATTTAGGTACATAATATGACACCTGTCTCTAATCAGCTTGAAAATAGCTGCAAAGAAACGAACGTCTGTGCTTATATAAACCAGGCCTATGTATAAGGTGTTTAGCTGCAGGGGGGCGGGTGTCTGTTTGTGCAGGGGCGTGTCTGTCTAGCTGCGGAATCCGAAACCGAAACTAAACAACTGTCGACACATAACACTAAATGAATTGTGAAATTTTAAGCTTATTTATTTTCAACAGCAACAACAAAAACTTCAGCAAGTAAAGTCTCAGTTGGTTTATTACTATGAGAAATTCTCTCTAACTAAAATATCAAGAAGAGAAAGCTGAGTCGATCATAATATGCCATTTTAATAGCTCACGGAGCATTTATTCTCTATAATATAGAGGATCATTTTAGAAATTCAGTGGAATACAAAGATGTTCTTTGTTTAGGCATTGTCTACATTTGTTTACTGAGCAGAGACATGATAACTAAATTGTTGTTCTTATGAGATGCAAAAAATTATTCAACACAATATTTTTAAAAGTTCTCTGTGGAGCTGTTTTTTACATATTAAATAAATTTATAATAATAACATTTATATAATAACATAAAGACTAAGTGTTTTATTCACTTTGTAAAATTCACACGTTCTATCGAAAATTGGGTGGAAAACAATTGTGAAAACCCTCCTTTCAAAAAGATTATAGAAAAGTCCATTTTTATTTTACCAATAGGTGGAAAATGAGCAAAAAACTTTCTTTGTCTTCCTTAAAACAATTTCGTTTATCTGCGCAGAACTTTGTGAAAATGCTTTCAAAATTTGTCCCACACTCTTCGATAGATTTCATAGACGAGCGCCGCTTTTAAATTATCGATATTTACGGATTTATTTCCAGCATTCACACATGCTTACAACAATTTTAGCTGTATTTTGACAATTTTCTTCAGTTGATTAACACTTGGCAGCTATGCAAATAAAAATTGGGGTTAATAAACCTAAAAACTGCGAAACATATGTACATAAATCTTAACAATTCGATATTTTTCATGTGACAATCGATTGTTATTGTTTGTCTTTAAATATATTGATGCGTTCATTGGGATAATGAAGTATATTTCCATGTCAACTATTTTCTATTTATTTTCATTTTCTATTCATTTCTATGCTTTCCACAACTTGTCGGGTCTGTCTATTTTCAATTTCTTGTGGCCCAGCTAAATTGACGTTTGCCAGTCTATTGACAGACTGCCGCTTCTTCTAGTTGTTGTTGTTGTTGTTGTTGCTGATGGACCATGTTGTTTGTACTTGGTCAACATATAGACATAAATATGCGTAAATAAACGAAACTCATATGCTTATACATGTATATACATATACGGCTATATAGTAGAGTACATGAAGCTCTACGAAGAAAGTGCAAATATTGTTGGAACGCATTTTGTATTTTTGGGGCTTGAGCCTTGTTGCAAGTGAAGTGCATATTGCCACACATCGTTCACAAGTGATTGCAACATGTAAATGCAATTGATTTGCTGCTGCAATCGTATATGCATGTGTATAATAGCATAATGTGGCATGTGGCATGCGGCATGTGGCAATGTTGCAACTGCTGCCATTTGACTTGTTTTGTAATCATTTATTATTATTATTATTATTTTTTAGTTACGCCTCGCTGCACGCTGCGAACTAACCAATTTGTCAACTCGGTCAACACATGACTGCGACTATATTATAAAAGCGTTTGTTTTTTTGTATATTTTTTCCAATTGCTGCGCTTAGAAATTAGCACAGGGTTGCATAAGCCCCGGTTAGAACTGATTAGCCTAATTACCATAGTACTTTGACTCGAAGCACCTCAGACTGGATATCATCTATATTTAAGTATCTGCGACTTTACACTTTGTGCTTTTTTGTACTTTATCTTGACTTTTGCTTCTGCTTTAGTGTTATTTTTCGCTGTTGTTGTTGCTTTTATTCTGCACTTCAGCCACTACAACAATTATCGCATAAACTTCATAAACTTCACATTTACACTCTGAACTTTGGTTAATGTGCGGGTATCTGAAAATTTTTAGAGCGTAAAGCGACGCGTTTTCATTATAAACTGAAGCATTTGAAGCATGTTAAAAAACATAGATTGCGCTGGCCATTTATTTTACGAGGTTTGAGATTCATGTAGAGAGAGACAGAGAGAGCGGGAGATAGAGAGACGTTAAAGTATATATGACCAATAGATATATGGGTATGGGTAAGGTCAAAAACGAACTATTATATATTGATTATATGGAAGTGACAAGGCTTTAATATATGGTCTAGACCAGAGAGCTTCAATTATGTTTTTGATATATTTATCCTTAGTCTTTCAAACAAAGTTCTATTTGAGGCGCCTAGAAAATCATACAAATAAGCTTTTGATGTATTTATTTTGATATATTTATTTATTATTTATTCTAGATACTTAATTCTCGGGAGAATTATTGATTAAAGGATTGGGGAGTACTCTCTTATTTCTTTACATGAAGTATTTCAAGAAGATGGTATTCCAGGTAAGTAGAGAGAAAAATGTAATATATTATATAGAAAAGAGTAATACAATCATTTTGGAAGATTGTGAAGTTTATATAAAAGGCAATGCCAGGCGATGAATTTGACTAATGTCTAAGAATGTTAGCCTTAAAAATCAGATTAATGCTATAATAAATAAAATGTATAGTTCACATAATGGTAATTCTTAACTATATATTTTAGGATTGGGATTTTCCCATCAAAAATATTGAAAAAACTGCCTCAAGCATTTTTAACCAAATTGTTTTGCCCCTTTTTAAATGTGCACTCTTTTGGCTGGGCATTTATGTTCAGATATACATAGATATGCATATGTATACATAATGTATATAAGTATTTTTGGGTTGACGAGCTGTTGACATTTTGTATTTAATATGCCGCACACCTTTGTTGTGTTGTTTGTTGTTGTTGTTCTTATTGTTGTTGTCGTTGTTGCTGCTGTTCTCAAAAAATTGACAACTGACAATTTCCGTTTGTTGCCGGGCAATACGCATTTGTAGCCCTCGGTCCAACCCAAGCCAGAAAAGTCAGCTAACCGACTGATTATTTTCAATTGGAATTTACTTTGCCTACGGCCAAGTGATTCATTTTCATGCTGACGCCAAGAAATCCATTACGTGATGTCTCTTTTCTCCTTCTCTCTCTCTCCCACTCTCCCACTCTCTCTCTGGATTTGTTTTAAATGATATATGTGAGGGAAAATACACACATCTAGAGCCATTGCGTGGCCTTTTCTTATGGATGTTTTCAATTTAATGACACTTGTGCTAGTTGTTTGCCTAAGGCATCTTTTAATATTTGCACAAATGCGGCACTCGCGGCAAGTCAACAAATTTCCCGTATTGTATCATAACATAGATATGTCTACTATATACACTCTATATATATATATGTATATGGAACTTAGGGCGCAGTCATTGGCGACCTTGAGCTAGACTTTACGCACGTACCCATATTGTTCAGGTATGAGTTCGGGCTCTCAGATCGTGAAGATGCCAGCATTTATGATGCTCTCTCTGGGTATTTCTGTTTGTGTGTGTTTGTGTTTGGGGCACACCCCGAACAGACTGCGGCATTCAAGCGTTACCAACTGTATCGGAAATCGGTTTAACTTTTATACAAATATGTCGTATATATGTATATATATATAAATATAAACAGCGTGAGAGCGAGAGAGAACTATTGGATGCATTGTTGTTCAGCTATTGTTCTCTGTAACGAATCAGCTGTTGCTGTGCCTGTACAGCAAATTTATTTAAATACATTCGACACGTTTCTACATGCATATTCAGTCCAGGTAAATAGGGTTTATCAACAGCAACAGTAATAACTGCCTATCTAGGCTAATATACACTTTAGTTTTGCAAACTTCATTTTTACTGCACTTTTAGCTCAGCGCGTACACAGCGACCACAGTGATAAGTGCCTAAGTTGAATTGTAGGAGTTTGACATATATTTTTCTTAAGCAAGCTGCAGTTATTATCACTTTACCAACAAGTAAATGGCAAGTACAGTAATAGAGCCTGGATTAGTTCATAGAAAATGCAGCTTACAACCTTTTATCAAGCAAGTTTCACTGTTCTTTAATTTACTCACCCAGTGAAATGATAAAACAGGTGGAATCGCCTTTACAATCTTCACTATGCTTTACCTTTGATAGCAAGTACAGTGATGACTGCCTAAGAGAGTTGAGTGGAATACGGCACAGACTGGCAAAGCAAGCTTTACTGTACTTATTTGCTTATTCGATAAGCTTTAAAACAAGTTACTCGCAAGTAATTACCGTAATAACTGACTAAGACTAAGTTAAGCTTCACTGTATTATTGTGGTTGTCAGGGTGTATGCTCACTACAGGGATAACTGTCTATGCAAATTGAGCTTCAGAATTGTTTTCTGGCAATGTAATGTAGTAAATGCCTAACATGGTTAGGCAAGCTTCACTGTGCTTATAGCGAAAGAGTTCAAAAAGCAGCTACCTAAGACTTCTCAACATGTAAAAGCCTAACGAGTACTTGTTAGGCAAGCTTCACTCTACTGTTGGGTCTTTGTGCCTTTTTTTAAAATACACGAACAACTACAAATGTAATGAGCACATCATTAATTATATGCATTAGAAGTATCTGCATCTTACAGATACAATAGCTTTAGGCAGATGAACCTAACACACGAATTTCTTTCGCTAGGTTCACTGTGCATAAAGTTTTTGTTCTACATGTGCAGTTTACAAGAATATGCTGCATTTTAGTGCATTCTTTTTTTTATTTTGGTTTTGTATCTGTCAGATACAATTAAAACGATAGATACATTTTGACACTTCGAATTAAAGACGCGCGTGCGCAGCTCAAGCGACTTGCAGCGACGCGCACGTCTCGCTTTGTGGTAACTGCCAATGTATCTATGAGATACAGAGATATGCGCGTGTATCTTAAGCGGCGTTCTATGCCGCAGACCGACGACAAATAAAAAACGCGACTGATTGCGGGCCGATTGAGTGACAAACTGCTAGCGTCGCGTTTTTTTCGCTGCCGTTTTGCGCTGTCGTGCGGTTTATTTTACTTGATTTTACTTTTTTTCTTCTCATTTTTTTAGCTTTTTGTTTTTGTCGCAGTTGTAGTTGTTGCATGTATGCATGTGTGTGTGTGTGCCTGTGTGTGTACTTTAGCCATTGTGTACTCAGTTCACGATGTGCTGCTGCCAGTGCCCAACCGCATGGCGCGGCATCCGACATTCGAACATACGAATACGAATACGAATACGAATACAAAATTATCATTATTATTGTTGCCTTTTAGTTTTGGCATTTTTCGTTTCGGCTAAATGGCATTTGCGACAAAATGAAAAACCACACACTCTACACACACACACATCACACACACAAAATGCAAATGCGAATATGTTATACTCTCTATGCCAAAAAAATTGTCAAGAAATTATAGTGAGTGCAAGGGAGGGCAAATCAAATGAAGTAAATTAGATTTTTTTGAATCAACTCTTAGAATTGAATTTTCGAAAATAAGAAATACCTTAATATATAGAGCATATACTATTATTGGAATTCTAATAAGATGAAGCTGAGCAAATTAATTGCTTTAAATCTCCAAGAAAGATATCCACAGATCTTTCCAAGCTAGATTCCTATGGGTAACTTCTAAACTATCGGTAAAGTCCTATGATAAAAATAATTCTAATAGACTGCTTTATGAATCTTTACTTTAATATATTTTTATATCTCACATTCCAAGCGTGAAATCCCTTAAATAATATTAAAATCTACATTTAAATTCATATAAAAATTTGTCGTTAAATAATGTTTAAATATCATAGTTTTTTGGATGCAAATTATCTCGATAATAACATATGATAAAATATTGTATTTTTTTGTTCTCTTTTTATATACACATGTATTTCTTTCCACGACCATACAGATATTTATTTATATAGAAAAGAAAATCCACAAAGTAGACCGTCGCATAGCTTTCAGTATCAGCCTTAGGCTCGCTTCGTTAGTGCAGTGTATCTAAGCCAGAAATTGGGGGTCTCATCAAGTGACGCGTGCTAAGCAGCGCTGATCACAGCCGCCACCTGATCACGAGTATCTCACAGATACACACAAGAGCGCATTTCGAGTAATTTTGGTTTTATTTTGATTTTTGTTTTTGTTTTTGTTGAGCTTGGAGTTTTGCATTGTGTTTGTGCCTTTGGTCAATGCAATTTGCGCTCGTCTAAGCTGATAAAAATCGTTTGTGCTTCCATATAGGCAGAGTTGGGTTTATGTATCTGAGCTTTTTACCTCTGTGTACTGGACTGTCAGACTTTGCAAACTTTGCTGCGGCTCTGCGTCGCACATTTTGTTTGTTTGTTTATTATTGTTTCGCGTTTCAGAGCCCGGCGACAGTTGTTTAATTTATCAGTTAACAGCTTTGTGGCTTTTGCAGCTACACGCTAAAAGCTTCAGTTGTTTCCACTCTCGATCGTATTTCAGCGGATTTGTTTAGCTCCGATTTTTGTGTGTGCTTAGCAAAGCAAAGCTGAGTACTCGAAAAGTACTCATTGCCCTTGTCGTCGGACATTAGAAGAAACCAACACAAAAAAACAAAAAAAAAAAACAGAAACAAACACTAGTTGGGGTCTAAAAAGCCACGCTCAACCACGAACTGAAGGGCCAGCTGTGGATGTGGTTTTGGGTGTACCGAAGCGCTTATCTCGACAAGAAATTTAATTAAAATAAAACCATATGCCGCAATTGAAACGCCCCCTAATTACGAGCAACGCCTTAACAATAGCAGCAGATACAGATACACAGATACAGATACATTTGGAGGGGGGCGGCTTGGGGGTACAAAATGCAAACAGACGCCCCAGCAAAACACTTGAAAAGCCCCAAAACGACAAAGGGAGAATAAGAAAATAATATATACATATATATATATATATATATGCGGCATATTGAAACAGACGCAAAACCATTTTCGATAATTGAAAATAATAATTAAAATTCTCTGATTGAGGCGCATTCGTTTTTGTGCGAGCCTCAACTGACGTCCACAATTGGAGTGAAAGAAGCTATAAAAAAGTAGCAGCAACTGCAACAACAACAACAATTACGACAACAATGTACATGCAGCTACCATACACAATAATTTGCCATACAATTTGTTATTCAATCTTGAGTTTTGTATACCCTGTTGCCATTATAGGCGACCAATAATGGGGTATACTGCTGTTGCTCAGACCTGATCACCCTCAAGAGTCGAGTCGAGTTAGCCAAATAAATTTATTCTGTATAAATAAGTTGATCTCAGATACTGTCTGAGCTAGAGATTGGGTAGGAAAAAACGAATGTAATATACTCAAGTTTGTTGCAAATTTAGACTTATTCGCCTTATCAAATTGATATCTGTAAATGTCGACTACTATCTCCTGGATTATTATTTTACAAACATAAAACTCGGCGTTTAATATCTCGTATGGCATACAAAGATCGCAAACATTTCAGTTATCTACAATAATATTGTATAATAAATATATATATTACTGGGATCGTATATCCAAAATCCAAGCAGTGCATCGAAGTGATATTCTCTATTTTTATTTATTTTTAATATATTTATATTTACAATAAAATATTTAATTATCTGGCTCGAAGTCCCGTGTTTAATTTATTAAAATCGAATATGTAAAAATGAAAGCCACGACCCGTGATATTAAATATATTATAATTTATATAGATACAATAAAAATATAGAAAATATGCTTTCGAGACATTGCTTGGATTATTGATATATGCACAGACTAGAAGCTCTACAAAAACACAAAAAGTTTACCCAACTGTATTTTCAATAGTTGGAAGGCTAGAAAATGTATATTTATAAAAAATCTCGTGCTGTTTACAGGGTATCTTCTGTTCAGACATGCTCGCCTTAAGCAAGCTTGTTTGCTTTTTTTCTTCTGCGTTTTTAATATGCAAAACTTGTCGCCTGCCTTAGAATTGTGTTGCTGCTGCTTCTTCACAGTTTTTCTTTGCTTTTTCAATTGTCGTTTTTTTTTTATTCTTTTTGCCTTTCATAGAGGCAGCCCGTTAGCCGTATTTGTGCCTGTGTCCAGGCCATAGAAGTCATCGTTATGGTGTCCCCAAAGTCATTCAATGCGCCTCGCTTTGTTCTCTGTCCACCTCGCTGTCTCTCGCCCCCATCTGGCTCCCTCTCTATCTCTCTTCAGAATTTATGACCATACTGCATTTGGGATTCTAAGTGCGTGATTTCTTCAATTAATTGCCCCAATGTCTCTGAGTTCTCATTGCAGCCGCCGCCGCAGTCGCAGCACTTGCTGAATGGCATTGCACAATCATGTGGCAATGTCTTTGACTCTAGACTCCTGCTATCCGACCCTCTGCCCAGGCCTTCACAAGAAAATGATGTATGTTAAGCATGCCACAGCTCACAGCATTGTCTATGGTCTATGGCCCGTTGTCGTTCTAAGACTCTTTTGGACAATACTTGTAGTTCAAGCAAGGCTTTTAGCATAATTCCCAAACAATGACAATAGTTCAGCCAATAGAATGGTTGGGAATAGAATAGAATAGCGTGGAATTGTATGCAATTATGATTAGGAAATCAGTTTGTTCAGCTTGTGCAATGCCATTCATGCCTAATTGAAGTTCTGCTTGGATTGGTGAAAAGGGAACTAAAGATATTCTTTAATTAGTCAAAGATTATTCTGCTGTCAATATTAGGATTGTTATTTGAAAGTTAAGTTCAGCTGTCCTAACAAATTAGTCACTAGGTAAATAACTCTACACAATTAGAATATACAAATTTTTTAACATCTATCTATAAATACAAATGAGCACAATGATATTATAATATATCTATCACAATAATAATGCACCAGATTCATCTGATTCTCGACCTAAGTAACAATCCCTTGTCACCTATTCGGTACATATTGAGAATGTCTTTGTATACATGTACCGTGTAGAATTGATAAAGTGCGAAATATAATTTCTAGAGCTTATTTCATATTGGTATCTAAGTGATATTTCATTCGCATTTGCTACGCACTGCAATTATGCGCATATTTCAAGTCGAGCGTGCCGCATGTGTGGCTTGTGCCACATGACAAACTGCAGCTGCAACAAGGCAAAACGCACATAGGAACAACACGCAACATAGGAAAATTTCTCCATTTGGTGGCATTCCACAAATGCTTTTGGCAATGGCTCGACGCGGGCCACGCAAGCGCAAGTAGAATAACGCGGGCACAGACACAAATAAAATAACAGCAACAGATACAGATAAAATATCTGCGGCATATAGTTACAGATGCATATGGAGAAATAGCTACAGATAAGATGTATATGGAGTAACAGCTACAGCTACAGATAAAATATCTATGGGATATAGATACAGATGCATGTGAAGAAATAGCTACAGATAAGATTTTGGCATAGATGCAACAGGTAACGTATCTTAGGGATGTAGATAAGGTATCTGTGATATGGGGAAACAGATAAACTATCTCTAAGATATCGATACAAATATATATAAAGCCACAGCTATAGATGCAGATAAAAGATTTGGCGAATATCTTTACAGATACTTACGTATCCAAAGCTACAGTTGCAGATAAAGTATCTGTAGGCTATCGATATATATGATGCGACCGCTATAGATACAGTTGAGGTATTTAAGGAATATTTTTATAGATATTTACGTAGCCAGAGCCACAGCTACAGATAAAGTATCTGAGGGACTTAGAGCAGCAATAAAAGATACAATTAACGTATCTGCGGGTGTTCGCAATGCACTCGAAGCAAAACAAAACGACAAAAACAAAAAACAGCTGACTTAATGACGGCTCAATTGCCGTATCTATGTCTACGTTAAGATATACATATATATATATATATATATATGTATATGTATATGTATGTATTTCTTTATATATAAGAAGAAGTAGCAGCAGCATGAGCGAAATTGAATGGAAATTGAAATTGAAATGAAAAACTGGTTGCGGCCGTTTGACAAAGGTGGCAAAGGGGCGGATGGGCGGGTGACGCCGGCTCCCAATAATTAACCAGCTGTAGGAGCTGAGATACCGAGAAGCCGGCTGGCATGAGTCAAGCTGCAGTTGCTCAGATTTTTTATAATTTTTGTATTTTATTTTTATTTGTTTTAGGTTTTTTTTTCTCTTAAAGTCTTTTGTCAATACGAAGCTTATTTGCATATTGTTGTTGGGGTTTTGTTGGCGTTGTTTACATTTTGGCAATTGGCAAATCGAATAACTGACCGACTGAGCGTCTGAGCAATTATTTAGTATTAATTATAGAATCTTATTTTAGGCGAAAATATATTACTCAAAGACTTTAAGTAAGCGTAAAACTAAATATATGCACTTTATGGGCTGTAATAATTGCCCATTTCTGACTGTTAACACTTTGTTGAGTATTGCTTTAATTTTTTTTCCTTTAAAATGTTTTCCAGCTTTACACGACTTCACAATAATTGTTAATGACAGCTAAGTGCGCGACATTTTCAATCAATTGAGTGTGTAAGCCTGGGGAATCGATCGCAACAAATTTAGTTTCAATTCACTTCAATTAAGCGCAGCGCATTTATTTAATTTAAAGAATTTAATTTATTGTTTACTTTTCAAGCGAAACAACAAATACAAAACAAAAACGTGCGCGATCGATGACTGTCAGCTGCGGCGAACTGCGGCAAACTGCGGCGACAAAGTTCTATTGAATACGCTTTTCACGTATGACAAATTGCGAGCGTGCGGCTATCGACGCGTCCGGCGACCGATCGACTGACTGTCTGTGCGAAGACTGAACGACCCGTCGTTGCCCGGCTCGGTATGTGCTTGGCTTTGGTCGATCGACAATTGCGCTGCACTTTGAATTTCATTTGATTTCGCCGCTGGCAATGCCATTGCGCCGGCTGCTCGCCCTCTCTTACGCTCTCGCTCTCTCTCTCCCACACACTAACGCGGGCCGCTCTCTTAGCGTCCAATTGCACAGCTGTTGGCGCGCTCTTCGACACTTGTGGCTAACTGAAAGACAATTAGTTACGCTCTTTGCTTGCCTTTTATTTTGTTTTGTTTGTTTGTTTATGTTTGTTTCGCGCATTCGCGCTGCTGCCGGCTGACTCAGCGTTTTTATTATGTTCCTTTGTTGTTGTTGTTGTTGTTGTTGTTTGTTTATGGCTTAGAGTTAAAACGAGATGATTGCCTGGCGTCTGTCTCGCTCTTGCATAAGTGCAGCCCTTTGAAGTTTTTTTCGTTGGGTTTAGGAAGAGCAGTGAGTGCAATTAACGGTGTTTGAAGTGAAGCTTATATTTGACGTACAAGTTAAACAATTCTAACCTCAACTGTGCGCCTAACCTCACTTTGCATTTGAAGACAGTGGCAGCTCTTTTGAGTGGACACCCTGATGCTCTAAGCGATGTCGAAGATTTAATAAAAGTATTATAGGAATACTCATATTAAATAATACAAAAGTATTGATATACGTACTCCGAACCCATTGAACATGTCAAGAAGGTCAAAAGGGTATTATAGGCAGAGCAAGTCATAGCCGACACATAAGGGCTTATATAATATTGATCAGGGTGAAGATCAAGAGTCTATCTACCAATGTCCTATAAACTAAGTACTTGAAATTTAAAATACATATAATCTTCGATTTCATATCCCATTTCGAAAATATCGATAAATATCGATAACGTGTCTCAGGGTTTGAAGCAATATTTGAAAGTGATGACCAGTTTCTATAACATTCAAATGTATTATATATATACAGGTATGTATACATATATACATATATAGGACAAACAGGGCAGCTGAATAAGATCTCCGCCCAATGAAGCCCCTTCTCAGTAGACCCTTCAGCTTAACCTAATCCCGCTCTTAGCTAATTTGTATGCTCTTATTCAAACAAAAAGCAGAAAAACTTCGATTTGTACAATATTTAACACATTTAACGCCAAGTTATACGAAACGCTGCTCACAATTAACAACTTGGCTACAAATTGTACAAGATCCCAACGAACGTACTCATGGCTGTATCTAAACAAGCGATCACGTCAGCCGCTAAACGAGCAACAAATGTGCGAAAATCAATTGAGGCGCACTCCAAGAGCCTCGGTTGCGGCTCAGCCATGCTGGCTACATAGAAAAGCGCTTTGTGTTTGCCATAATTGAATTGAAAAGTGTGTTAATGTGACCAGCAGCAAAGTATCTAACAGATGCAGATACACAAATTGCAAGCATGAAAATGCATTTGACTCAAGCGCAGATCTAAAGATACCGCGGCCCACTCTAAAATAAAGTCTTATGCTGTTGTTGTCGTCCAAAAGACTTCACGTCATGGAATTACTTGCGGAAAGGGTGGCCTATGCAGGGTGTGGGAGGGCGGAGAGAGGGGCGGGGGGGGGGCTACCCTGTCAGCGCCTGACATTTCGCGAATAGACTCATTAATTAGAAAGCCAAGCGGCATAAATAAAAGTGTGCGTAAAATGTGCAGCCACTGCAGCAAATAATTAATTTGCCATGATTAGGCAGGCGACCAGAAAGAGACAGCACTTTGCAAGCCAGAACGAGACAAATGCACACTTTCTCCCTCCCTCTCTCTCTCTCTCTCTCTCTCTCTCTCTCTTTCACTCTGTGCGAAAAATTCAAAGCAGCTCGCAAAGTAGAAGCTGGCGACGGCAAAAAGGGCAGCCAAAAGGCCAACGACAAACGGCTAAAAGTGTTTAGAATTTCTGGCATTTTGTCAAGTGTCGCCAAAACATTTTGCCAAACACGCAGGAGGCGTGGCGGGGGCTTGGTTTTGGCCCGTTCGGGGCAGTGGGCAGGGGGTAGGGGCTGTGGGGTAAGTGAGTGTAAGACAACTTTTGCACTTGTTGCATTTGCTTATATCGTGTGGCATTTGAAATTATGCGGCATATATTTTTTTTGTATTTATTTTGGCCAAAATATACTCTACACACTTGGGGTACTACGAAAATTAGATTGATTATATGCCGCACGGTATATTATATTTTAAGCACACCCCAACAAAATATTCCAAATTTCTTGGTTTTAAACATATTCCCTTTAAATACATTTTCTTTTAGTGTATTGAATATTCTGCGTGCTTGCAAGTTTTCTAATTTTAATAGCTTTGTTATTGCTACGCCTTGTTATAATTAATTTCTTGGCACTTCTAGACACAAATTTATCTGAGATAATGTTTGGGCTGCATTTCGCATTATGCGTCGCGTAATTGCTCACAAAATATTGAATGCATTTCTATTTAAAGTATTTTAGCTATAAATATGTTTGTTTGAAGCCTACGAGAGATTTTGCAGTTCAATTTGTTGAGTGACAGTTTCTATACCCTGTATCTGTTGGCAATGGGTGTAATGAATTAATAGTGCAAATGTTTATAAGAAGCAGAAGGAGCCAGCTCTGATTTCATTGTGTATTCATGTATGTATATATTATTTATCAGCATCAGCTGTGAAGTCGATCTAGCCAAGTCTTACGCTCTGATCAAACGACCCTTTCAATCAACCCTTTGACCTTGGAGACTTTCAAAGCTAGAGATGCCAAATTTGGTAATTGTGAAGGTTTTTCGATGCTCAACTCGATAAATATCGATTTACAGCTTTGGTATTTCAACATGTAACTCAATATTTTACATCAATGTATGGTTGGGCATCTCTTAGTCGTGCATAGCCGACTAGACAACTCTTTTTTTCACATTTTCTTAATTTACCATAAAATTTCTATGTTACGTATTTTTAATTTTGTGATTTATTTTTGTCACGCGTACAGTGTGACGCACAAGACATCAAGAACAACAACAATTATTATTTTGTGGTGCTTGTTGAGCACGTTAAGTGATTGAAAAAGATTAAAAATTTGCAGATATACGCGAGGGGCCAAATATACTGATTAAAGATGTGAAAATATATAATAAGAGCAAAAGATATGGTGGAGATTTCTAAGAGATATGCAAAGCTTGATAGAGAAAGTGAAATGTGCTAGATTAATATACGAATTAATCCCAAAAGATTTAGTAGGAGGATGAGAGATGCACATAAGTCGATGCATAACTCCAAGATACTTCAGGATATAGGATCTAGTTGAGCATCATAAGCCCAATCGCTGAACAACAAATTAGCAAGGCCGGAAAAGCAATTAAAAACAGTTTAAAAAGTAGCCCGGAAAAGCAATTAAAAACAGTCTAAAGGCCCTAAAAAGGTAGACAACGATCGGAAAAGGCAACAGGAATGATAACGACTTCTGAGCATTGACTTTTCATAGAAGAATTGTTAAAAAAAGTAGACGAAGCAAGACCAAAGTCTTAACCACAGCTGCCTCATTCAACAGACACCAACACGCGCTCGCACACGCACGAAGCGGAAACGGAAGCGCAACGCGTGGAAAAATGGCGTCGCAAGCGCGTCTGTTGATGGTCATGGCGAATAGCGCGGCAAAAAAGGCTCAGTAAGATTTTCATTTTTGTTTGGCTTTGGTTGACCAGGGTTGCCACCTGGTTAACATGTAGTCGGATACTTTGGTATTTCAGTGTTGGGCTTTTATGGTCGAAGGAGGGTGAGAAATCGACAGAGAGAAAGAGAGAGCAGGAGCAGGAGCAGCTACGTGTCTGGTAAACAGTTGTGCGCTTATTGAAATTGTATTTATTCAGAGCGTGTTCTAGGCACCTAAACTTTCAATGCCCCAGACAGAGACAGGGACAAAGACCTTAATCGATTTAGTGGGTCGCCACAAGCTTACTTTAGCTGCCATATCGCCAGCCCCCCTCTGAATGCCGCCCGGCCATTATTCATGCATATGGTAGGCGCATGTTTTCCGATACAAGTTGCGATTAAGACCACAAGGCAGGGCCATAAAAAGCAAGACTGGACATATTCTCAGCAATCAGCCAGACAAAGGACAAATAGCAAAAAAAAGAATGCATTTCCTTTAGTTTTTTGTTGCATTACTTACCATTTCTGTTCTCACTATCCGCAGGCTTCATTTGAATGGGGTGATGCATCTGTGAAATGGCAAAAGAAAGAGAGAGAGCATGTTAGTTAGAGTAGGATGGGATTAGCAGAGCAAAGAGCAGAGACTACTGTTCGTACGCTTTTTCTTTTTTGTTTTTTAATAGCTGCCAGCAGCTGCTGAATTGCAATTCAGGCTCTCAGGCGATGCCAGGACACATGAGTGCTGTCTCCCACACAAGCCCCCCCCTCTGCCACCCCCTCGGCTGATAAGTTGTTCAGCTACCTTTCTGTTTGTGTGCTTTGAAGATTTCATTACCATGATACCGAATGAAATGCAACAAGAATGTTGCTACAAAAGGCAAGTGCAAAGGCTAACAAATGTTCATGAAACTAATGAAATGGCTAAAAAGAAAAGCAGACAAGCAAGGCGATTGGGGGCGGGGGAAATAAAAATCAAGCGTCCATTTCATTAACGTGGCCATTAGCACTTGTGCAATTGAATGCTCTGCTTTTAACAATTTTTCATTTATTTTACATTCATTGAGCAAACCGATAAGGCTCTCAGCTGTCCTCGGTGCCAGGACCAGACAGGGCCGTTGCCAACGGGTCTACTGCCATTACTTTGATTTCAATTAACTTTTCATTCAGTTAAGAGGCGCCAACAGCGGCAAATGATAATAATAATACTTACAATCATGTTAGAATTGCACCAATTGCTGCACGTTTTTCTAAAGCGCATGCCAAGCAAGTACTTGTTGCTCGACTAAGAGATACCCTGTGCGTATTTAATTAGTTCTTTAAGATTGAAGATAGAAACTTGTACTTCAGAGCGTATAAGCACCTGTACATCATTTGATATTTATTTTATTTTATTTTAACAGGCAGGGTGTAAAAGGACACACATTAGTTTGTTATTTGTGTATCGATATTTATCGATTTGGGCCAATGAAGTATATCTAATCATAAATACACTAAAAATATATGCTTATTTCCTCAATGAATGCATATATATTAATTTTGAGGGGTAGATTTAATTATATAGGGCAATTAAGTTCTTTATAATAAAATGTAGTGGAAAAATTAATTTTTATCGAAATATACTAGAATATGTATCGATATTCAAGCTACGTGCTTTACGGTACGGTGATAGCTGTACATAAAGTCATAAAATTAGTTTGCAAATCGATTTTTATCGGTTGAATTTTGAAGGTAACTGGTTCTTCGATTGGCATAAGGAACTGCATATGATAATTATGGCTGGTCTAACATTTATGATCTCTGAGATCATCGCGTTTTAACAACTGGGCAAACTGAGGGAAGTTGTGTATATAGCTCTTGTGTTGCTTTGGGTAAAAAATATATCTACTTTGGGTAGGCGATGTCCTTTTCTGTTTGCTGCACACACTGGTACAACTCTTTCTTATGCCCTTTCTTTGTTAACCATTTCTAAATGGCTACGCGGCATAAAAAACGTGGCCGAACGACGACAGAGAGAGAGCTGCACTAAGTGAATGAATGAATGACTGAGCGACTGACTGAGTGACTGACTGAGTGAGTGACTGTTGTGCTGAAATTGAAATGAAATGCTCAAGAACTCAAGCTGGAGCTGCTGCTCGGGCCGTCTGGCCGGCCTATCTGCAGAGCTGGTTGGCTGGCCTGTTGTCTGGTCAAAAGGTTTTGCACAAATTACGAGAAAATGTCACTGCCTCAGCTGTTACGCCCTGCCTCCCAGCCCCGCCCCCCTACCCGGATTGCTCCCATTCGCTGTTGCGTCATTTTGCTGCTCTATTATTCAAAATTGACAGTTGAATGAGTTAAGTGGCCTGTCCAGGACGTCGCTGTTCTTTTCCCAGTAACCCCTCCAACCGCCTGCTGCCCGTTGCTCCATACACAATTTAGCTGTCTGTCCATTTGTGTACGACTCGGCTTTCGATATGTATTAGCCCCATGTACTCAAATAGTTACCCTTTTCACTTTAATGACAATTGGTTTATAAAACGATTTGCCTTCTAGTTGTTCATTTATTTTTTCTTTCCTTTTTTTGGTTTTTGTTTTTTGCTTGTGCTGGGATATTTCATGTGTGATTGCCGTTCAAATTGTCAATTAGCTATGAAAATATTGCGAAATGTTCGGTTTGTCAAGCTGTGTGGTATGGAGAGAAAGGGTTGGATAGAGCGAGAAGTGGCGAGAGAAGAGAGGGAGAGAGGGGGTAGCTACTAGCGCGGACCTAACATTGGGATTTGAATTAAAACACTGCAAGAAATATTCAGAATATATTTCTTTAGAAGTATAAAAACTATTTAATATGTTTTATATTTATTCGAAATAAGTTTACAAAGTGTTTTAAAAACATTGTTTATGAAACGTTTTACTTCCCCTGGCTGTTATACAAACAAGGCCGTAATTGCGCGCAATCAAAATCAGCTTAGGTTTTAGAAAGAAAACTGTTGATAAAAGATAGATCCTGCATGTAAGATATCTGACGATAATCCTTTTCACAGTGGACGTGGCGCTCAAAAGGCCATAATAATAACAATTCATTTAAAAAAAAAGTACAAAAACATATAAATTTGTTTTAATTAACAAAAATCTTTCAAATAGAGTTGAAAATAGAGGAGCTGCGAACTATATATTAATAAATATCGTTTAAAATAGGAAAGCATTGTTTGAGATCTTCAAGTTTTGTCCTGCAATTAATTTGTATATACAATTTAAAATATTGTAATTAAAATGCAATATATTCCGCACTCGGTTCTCACGCTTCTCACTTGTGTATCTCTCTTTCTTACTCACTCAAATGCAAGTTAAGTCAAAAAAGCATTGCATACTCTTGGGCTTAACACAAAAATAATCGCATTTCGACAGTTTTACAGTGTAATCACTTTTCCGACCATTTCAAGTGCGTCACAACTGCGTCTTTTCACACGTGTCACACAACACGGAATCAAAAAGAAAAGAAAAAAATAAAACTGGCCACTTAACCCACACACACACACACCACACACACACACACATCACACACTCACACGCTGCGGTCTATATATAGAGGGAAATGGTCACTTCAAAACAAAATATTTATTGAAGCCGTTGACAAGTTGGGCCCCAAACACACACACACACACGTAGCGGCCTATATATATGTGTGTGTGTGAGAAAATGCCGACGTTTTAACGTCTGTTTACCTATCGATTATTTCAGGTAAATTAAGTAGCTCTTGCACAGCAGCAGACGTTGAGGCTATGGTCGAGCTTGGTGGTTGTTCAGGCAGCCTGCCAAATGCATTAAAGGATCAGACATGCCCACACACACACACACACACATGGCATAGCTGGGCACTTACTTATACAAACAAAGCGCGTATGCGTTTGTATGTATAGCTATATATATACATATATATAAAGCTGGACACTGGTCATTATTTTGACAATTACACACGTGGCGTCATTTGCCTGTTGGCCCACCTCAAGCCCCGCCCTCCTCGCACAGCCACCTCCTCCAGTGCTTCGTGAAGGTCTCTCGTTTTAGTGCCATTGGATTTTCCATTAACAATTTGAATATGTAAATGAAGGCAGCTAACTGGAAGGTAGCACAGGGGTGTTAAGGCTAGCCATAGTTGTATATATGCTTGCGTATAGTAGGGGTAGTCCCTTTACAGTGTTTGCCTGTGCGTGAACGCTTCATTTAATACGTTAACAATGAGATTGTCCTCAATAATTGAATCCACTAATTGACTGATGATTACATTTGTGTTGGCCACACAACAACACCCACCCCCCTGTGTGATTGTGTGTGCGTATGCGTGTGTTCATGTGTGTGTATGTGTACATATATAATGGCTGGCAGCTATTAGAAATTGGAGGTATATATGTGTTTAATGGAAAACTATGTCATTCGATCGATCGATGGGCGCCAGCGGTTGACTTTCTCAAGCTGCATTATTTAGAAAGCAAAACAGAAATTTGACGAGGTGAACTACGTATAAAGGAAACGCACACACAAAAAAATACGTACATGAGATACATACGAAACACATACATACACATACAGAACGTAAAACGAGCAAGTCAAAGCGCTACACAATGCTAGGCTATATATATATATGTATATAGTAGGGGCATTCCCATTTGCTGTACTTACCCCATCCAAGGTCTTGATGTTGTGCAGCGCATCCTGGGCCCGCAGAGCCGCCTTGCGCGTATAGTAGGTGACAAAACAGCACCCTGTAAACGAAACAGAACGAAACAATCGATACAAATCGATACAACAATTTGGCAAGTCGATAACAAAAATTAAAAATCGATAGACAATTGCACAAACGTATGATACAGGGACGAGTAATCGCATTTGCTTATTATAATTTGTGTTATCGTTTTTTATTTTTCGCGTACTCGGGACCATTACAAGTTACAGTTCTCTATAGATCTATATATATATAGATCTATATATTATATCATGCAAGGAACAAACTGTTTTAGATACAAGTAAACTTTGGCATGCATGTATATAAAAATGCTTTTGTGGGACAAGAGACGAACGCATCAGGCGAGCCATGCAGAGATAATGATATTAGGACAAATTGAAAATGTGGGTGGTATATAAAAAAGTATACTATATACATATATGGCGTATGACAGCTGTTGCCTTAAACTTTTATATTCCGCGTGCGTGCTTTATAATGATAAATCGGACAGCACATATAATGGAAATCACACTCATCGTTGAACAGTCGGAATACTTTACTTTTATTTATAGTACAAAGACAATGATCGATAATTTATCATTTTACAACATTTGACAATCGGTAAACATAATAACTGTGTAAGAAACTATTCTTCACACTAATAAATATTGCATTTGATCAATAAATCAGAAATAACACAATTAATAAGAAGTTATTTTTGAATATTTATGATCGAATAATTACTAATATCAAAAATCTGTAAGAAATATCGATAATCTATGGAGTTCAGTCTTTAGCAAGTGCGTTAGTTTTAAAATTACAGCGCATATGAATCCAAGCTATAAAATTTTTCTGAAGCATACCGAAAAAATAAATGTATTTTTACATAATGGTACGATTGATAATTATCGAAAATTTGACAGCGAGCAAATGTGATAGATATCAGATCTTATTTTATGTCTATAGAATACAAACGATAATATATGACATACTGCAGATTATAAATCAATAACAAATGCTTATTTGTTGAAAATAATCGATTACAAGTGGACTATGATCGATAGCAGACTCGTCTGTCTTTTATTCTTTCAATGAAATATTGTATAAAATATATATGTTATTAAATACAATAACAAGTAGCATATAATCGATAATATATCGACTAGATTTGCTTATATGTTAAAACTATTGATTTCATAAAGATTGTGGCTTGTATAATATGTAAAAGATTTCGAATACGATCTACGATTGACTGCATATTGAACTTGTAGAATATAGTCGTTAGCATTTGATGTAATCAATAAGATATCGAATACGATCGATAACAATTGGGTTGTTAGGGACTTTCATGTCATTGTGTTTTATTTCTCCACAAATTGTATTTTCTCTTTATAAATAAAACATGAGGTCATATAAATTGATTGAAGGTAAATTATGTATTTATGATGCAGCTAAAGCTCCAAAGCACAACTACCCGGCATCAAGTGTAATCGTCTTTGGCTACCTCCACTCTCACTGCGAGAGCATTATTCCCGGCCCAACAACTCTTGTTGTTTTCTAAGCCTAATCTGCTCATATGGGCACAGGCAAAAAAAAATAACACCAAGAAGAAGAAGAGCGGCAAGTATAAGTATATCCAATCATTGAAAGGCAACAGCACGCCTGGCCATAAATATGCATAATACCATTTCAAGCTTTCATAAAAGTTTGCAAGCAAATGTGCAAATTATTCAAATACCCCATAGAATTAACCAAAACTCGAGTGTGCGTGTGTGTGTGTGTGTGGCAATTATGGCCAATTACCTTATAAGCTGGGCAAAGCAGGCGGCAAAAGTGCGAGTCAACACCTGCCATGGACCGTAGAAGGTGTTAGCCTTAATGTTGTTGTGCGCTCGCCATAATCATATTACTTTCGCCCCCCTCTCACGACTGGCTTAAAAGGGTGCACCTCGAATTGATGGGGCAGTGTAAAAATTCATTGAGCGGGCCTGGCCCCGGGGCCCAGTTCCAATTAATACCCACATTTGTATGCGTGTGCACTCACCTCGGCTAATCGATGTGACCTTATCGCGCAGCACATTGAGCGTATGAACACGGCCGAACTGTTCGAAGAGACGTCGCAATTTGAGCTCGTCCCAGGTCTTGGGTATTTGGCCCACAAACATTTTAATGTTGTCCGCATCGGGCTGATCCTTGGCCGATTCCGTATCGGCCACCGTGCTGGTATCCATTGCATCCGGTTCGCATTTGATGGCCTCCATCGCCAGCTGCGGCTCCTCAGCGCCATTTGAGTCGCTGCAAAGCGAAAATAAAGTCATTATAAATCAGGCGAACACACAAATCCATATCTATGTTGGCCAAAAACTTAGTCCGGCAATTCCATTGAACTTTTATGGCCAACATATTGGACATGGCTTAAACAACCCAGCTACCCTACCCCCTCTCCCTTTCTCTGTCACTCTATGTTCTAACTTCATTTGCTAATGACCATAAAAAACAAAAAAAACTATTTTCGGCACGCCGCAGACTAAATACCCTAGTTGACTGAGGATTCCTTTGTCAACTATATGTTGCATAGAAACAAACAGCTTGATCGACTCGGCTGTTAATACTGATCATGAATACATATTATTATATATATATATGTATACCTTATCGCATGTGTTTTCTTCTAAACGTTGCAGACTTCATGACAAAATTATAGAACCCTCTGCAAGATTATAACAACAACCAGGACAACAATGGTTGTTTGTCGAATGGCTAGGGGAGAATGGCGCTTGTTTGTGGGGGTGTTTGTGTGGGACGTGTATAAAGTGACAAAGGAAGAGAGAGAGAGAGAAAAGAGAGAGAGAGAAAGAGAGAGAGAGAGGGAGACAGAGAGAGAGAGAGGGATAGAGGTAGATAGACAAGCAGTGAGCAGTGCATAAAATACAAATACTAATTGTTATTAGCAAACTAATCTAATCTAAAAAGTTGTAAACGTTTTTACTTTGTTCTGTGGCTGACCAGAGCGCGCGAGCGTGTGTGTGTGTGTGTGTGTTAATGTGTGTGTGCTCGTGATGAAGTGTGAGTAGCTGGCAATGCATTGAATGGTCCATTTTGGGGTCATTTGGATTCTTCACTTGCGTTTTTGTGTAATGTCCGAAAAGTTTGGTTGTTGCCCTCTCTCTCTCTCTCTCTCTCCCCCTCTCTATATATATTTGCGGTTTATTGGGTGTTGTTGATGGCACACAAAATTGACTTTTGGTTGATGTCAACAACAACCACAACAACAATAAATGCTGAAACAACACAATTAGCCACAACAAACACAAGCAGCTTTGCCAATAAGCTGAACTTGTCAAGCAGTTCAGGCAATAAATTTGAAAATCTAATTGCTTTTCAGTATTACAGAACCGAACTGTGTTGGGGGTGTTTGGCAAAACAATTCTAATTAGCCATGAGGAAAAAGGTTTGAGAATAAAGTTAAAAACCAGGTCATGTGCATTTATAGGATTTAATATTGAATGTAACTCAAGTATTGCCGGAAAATATATGTTCAGTTATTTAAAAGTAGACCGAAAGCTCAAGATGCTGTAAAATATATTTAATTTTATTTTATCTGATTTTATTTGTGACTAGGACGTCTTATAATCTTCTAGAATTATATATTGTTTCCATCTAGCTTACGTATTCACAATAGAACGCCGGACAATAGCTTGCCGCCTGTCTATGCTGCATTTATTTTGTATATATTAAGGAAAATATATTTAGGGATTAAATAAAGAAATCTTTCAGCTATCCCTCACTTAGCTATTCCAGCAATTAGTTAATAAAATGCCAAGAATCTTTTTAAATGAATTATATAAAAAATTAAATCTCTCAAGATTTTTATAGCGGAATATCACATAATTCCTATTGACAATATTTATATATATTTTCAATTCAGTGAATAATTCAAGTGCTGCGACTTCTTGTGCGAAAACACAATTTAAAGCTATCTCCCGATCTCTTTTAAAAGCGCTGCGTAGTTAAATAAATAAAGCTCAGCTATTCCGGATATTATCCAATTCAGATGCTATCTACCTTAATTTCGCTTTCAGCCAGACAGCATTTATGAACTGCCTGCTAAATTTACGAGCTAATGAAGCTCTCTCGCTTTCTCTCAATGGGTGTCAGCTGCCACCACGCCCACTTTCGTCGTGAGTCCCCGGAGGCGGCAAATGACAAAACGAACTTAATCTATTAGAGGCGGAGCGTGTCGCTGCCAAATAGTCTAGTGTCAAGGTGATAAATATTGCCCACAAGTCAAATGCAAAGTAGGCCAAATGGGGCGGGGTAGCTAAAGCGAGCCGAGTCTAAGCCGAGGCCAACAGGGTATCAGAGCTGCCTGGCGGGTATAAATCAAAATCTGCGCGCCGCACGCATTTGCCAGCCAATTTTATGTTGCCTACTTTTTGGCGCGCGCGTTTTAAGTATATACCTGGAGTGGGGGGGCCGGTGTGTTGGGGCAGGCAGCGCGACAGGTGTCGCTGTTGCCCCGCAGGCAATTATTTCGCTTTCAAAGTCGCACAGCCGCCTGGGGAATCCATCAGCAGGAATAGCTGCTCTCCAGGGGCAAGGCGACAGCAACTACTTGTGCCGGCAACAGTTGCTGCCTGCGCCTCGGCGGCTTTCTTCGCATTACTAATTCAGTTTCATTTAAATGGGCCGCAGCTTAATGAGAAAATTGCCTGCGGTGGGCGCACACTGGGATTTGCTTCAGCTTCAGCTTCAGCTATGGCTGTGGCCTTGTCTGTTGTTGCTGCTGCTGTGGAGCAGGTGTTGGATTGCTGCGGCTCGAAAATGTTTTATGCTGCAGGCTCATGCCACATGCGATGATATTCAAGTTGATGCTGCTGTTCCTGCTGTTGCTCTAGATGCTATCGCACGGCCTCAGCTCAATGGTCAGCTCAACGCGGCGCCCTTACGACCACGCCTACCACGTCAACGTTGCCGCCGACAAAGCCGTGACGTGGCATTTAATTTATGATGGCAGTTTGTTATGTCGCGCCTGTCACAACAAAAACAAACAGTCCGGCAAAAGATAGAGGACGCCAGTGAGACACAGAGAGGCGCGATAGCAAAGGGTGGCACGTTGGGCAGTTGCACAGAGGCAGGCGCATAAAAATGACCGAACATAAATTTAATATTCTTGCTTTATTATTTAATGGCAGCGCAACACGCTGGGATAAAAACCGCGAGAGAGAGAGAGATGGTTGAGAAAAAGATGGAAGTGGGGCAAAGAGTCTGGCGCCCAACGTGGGACTGCAGAAATGCTGGGGTCTGGGTTTTGGTCTGGGTTTGTGCTTGGTTTATGGGTGCATTTCAGTTTGTCACGTTGTTCTATCGACCACATCATCATCATTATCAATATTTTGTTATAATTACTAGCGGCTGTCAATGATCATTAGCATTATATGCTTGATGACACTGAGACCTGATGCCCAATGGCCCCACTCCAATGCCAATTAATAAACTTAATGCAATGCCAATTATCGTTAGCAAGTCAGGCCAAAGAGTCTTCACTCGGCACGTTGTCACTTATTTTAATTGAATCGATTCGATTGGGGGTGCACGCTGCTTCAAAAATGCCTGCCAACCAAATGGACATTTCTCTTCTCGTCTGCTGCGGCTGCTGCTGCTGCTTCTGTCCCTTTTTTTTTTTCTCTTATAATTTCCGGGCAAAGGAACTTGTCGTAATGGAAAATGACGCAGCGGGGCATGGCATCACAATTTGAAATTTGATAGCGCGGGACTGGTATTTCGCAAAAAGGAAATTGAAATTTATATCAAGCCAATATGCAAATTGATAAGAAATTAGCTAAATTATTCGACTTTCCCTATGCAGCGCGCGAAATGGGCTACATTTCCCTTCAAATGCGCCTTTTCCGAGTTCACATAAATATATCTATATATATATATATATATACATTGTTTTCTTTTAATAAGCACTTCTAATGCGGGCTGACGAGTGTTTCTGTAGGCGTTTGTAAGAAATCCTTTTGCCAAAACGTCTTATAAAAAAGGAATTGAAGAAGGCTTTGGCAAACCGGCTGAAAAATTAATTTGAATTGAGCTAGTTCGAACTTTTAATTTTTCATTAATTTGTTTTAGCTCGCTGGCTTTTCCGTCAAACATAAATCCCATTATAATTTATATTGCAGTTGTTTTAAGTGTGTTTATTGAAGAGTAAGTAGATAACAAGAGTCGAGTGCATCGAAACCATCTCCAAAATAACTATGCGGACTGCTGTGACAAAAGTTATAACAAGAGTGACAACTCTGTCCGTCTGTCTTTTTTTTGTCAACTCTATATCTAGTATAGACAACTGGATGTTTCTCCCAAATCTCTGACTTTGTTTATGAAAAAACTAAAAGTTTTTAGTAAGAAATTCAAGTGAAACATCTGCCAAGGTCTATGAAAGGCGTTTAAATACGCAGAACACTTGATCAAATTCTCTTATTTGCATCAAAATTCTCTGAAAGTCAGATATCACAACAGGCCGAATGGCATCCGGTTTAATCTCAACTGAACCTAGTCCCACAATAGCTGTGTATATTTGTAGCATACTTTACTGCGTTAGCTGCCCATCAAAAAAGTTGCGGCCAAACCAAGCGACTGGTCCAAAACAACAAATCATTCGAATGCAATTTGCAGTCATTAGCAAGAAAAAACCAACGCAGTTGGCGTTGCTGGGAAGGAGGGAGGAAGTGGGGTGGCGAGGGGCGTGACTTACCAATTTGTGGCGCCGCTGGCGCTTTGGTCGGCTAATGAAGTTCTGGAATTAATGCTGGAATTTAGCAGCGTCGACGCCGCAGCTGCTGCTGCTGCTGCTGGGGCTGTGGTTGCTGCTGCTGCTGGCGATGCTTCTGCAGTTACTACTGCTGCTGCTGCTGCTGCGGCTGGCATGGCGGCAACAACGGCAGCGGCTGTAGTTGCATTGGAATTTATTTGGTTGTGCAAAAGTGTTTCAAACAATGTTGTCGACATGCCGACGCCGACACCAACGCCGCCAGCAGTTTTGGTCATTGTCGTTGCTGCTGTTGCTGCTGTTGCTGCTACTGCTGCTGCCGTTGGTATGTTGCTGCTGGGCCGCAAATATGGATGAAAACTTTTAGCAGCACCTGTAAAAGTTGTTGCCGTTGCAATGGCGCCCGTTGCGGGCGTTAGATTTTCTAAATACTTTGCTGGTTGCTGCAGTTGTTGCTGCTGCTGCTGCTGCTGCTGTTGCAAGTTGTTATTGTTATTGGTATTTAAATTGTTAGTATTGTTGCTGCCGTTATAGAGACTGCTGCCATTGGCCATACCATTAGCGACATGTGCAACAGGTGCTGTTGTAAGCATTGTTGTTGCTGTTGTTGTTATCGTTGTTGTGGTTGTTGTTGTGTCTGTGATTGTTGCTGTTGCTGCCACAACAGTTGCCGCAGTGTTGCCTGTTGTTGTTGCTGTTGCTGTTGTTGTTATTGCTGGAATGCCGCTTACTTTATCCGCGCGCAGTTTCAAAGATTGCAACATCATTTGTTTTATTTCACCTTTTATTATTATTGCTCGCTCTCTCCCTCTCCCTTTTTCTCTGTCGGTCTCCCCGGTTGCTGACGCTAATTACTTTTAGTGCTGCTGTTGATGTTGCTGCTGCCGCGGCTGCTGCTGCTGCATTTGGCGACGTTCCTTTTTAATTTGCTGCGGGTTTTACTTTTATTAAAATTGTATATTATCTCGCATTTAATTGCTCCGCAGCGCGTTTTGCCTCGTTTTGCTCGTTTTGCTTATCACAGTTTTATCTCTCACTAAAAACTTTACTATTTTTTGTTATTTATTTTTATTTTGCTTTTTCTTTTCATTTGTTTTGCGCATCGAGCAGCACTTTGCAATTGCACAGTCCGTGGGTTGTTCTGTAATTAAATTATAAAATATAATTGTTTGTTAATTCAAAAACTTGTAAGAGGTGTTCAAATTCGCGGTTGAGTTACTTATTGTAAATGTGCAAATGGTGTTGGTAATTGGCCAGATTTGAAAAAGATGTTACATTTTATATCATTTAAATTCGAATGGAGATTGGGAATACTTAAAACTAAATGTTCATATATTCCGCTTATAGATTTTTCTACTCAGTATGCGATTAATAGATAAGAAACTAATGCAACATTTTCGAGAGGAAACAATCCGTGAAGAAAGAACAAAAATGCAGGTATGTTGAAAACTCTCTTCAAATACAAACATTTTTTTCACTTTCCATTCAAAAGTAATATAAATGAAAAGTGCATACTTCAACAAATTGTAATTAATAGCTTGCACTGAAATTAAGCTATAATAATTGCAAAATCAAAGAAACTCTGGATTGATGCAACACAAAGCAATAATCCTATACGCTCGAATAGAGTGCACGTCATAGATAATTTAATTAAAATTAATTTAAGTGCTTAATTAAATAATTCAGCACAACTATAAAAGAGCAACCGCACAGCTAAACCGAATAGGCTTTTATTTAATTTTTTTGTATTTTTTTGTTTGTGGTGCGCAGTCTAACCACATTCAAAATGGCTACCAAATTGAGCACTTCCTCCCCTGCAGCGCCCGCCCAGGCCCGGCTTGCAGCTGCATAGCTAAGCGCATTTCAATGGACGCATATTGACAGACTGACCGCAGTGACGGGCCACTTGACTGTCCGCATTCAAGTGCTTGGCTTTGATAAAGCGCTAACACACACGCACACATGCACACGCACACATGCACAGTGGAGTGGCCATGTAAGCCAAACATGCTTGTAGCTGCCGCTAAACAGATAAGCATTTTAGTGCTCCAAAGCACACAGACACACACACTCACACAGGCTTATACATATGTATATATATACATATATACTGTAAGAGCTCAGACTGAGCGCTCAGCCATTATGTTGAAGGCCCCAGCTAATTAGTTAAATTGAAATCAAATTATTTGTTGTCGCACTTGACTGGCCACAGGCATGGCCGCCTTAATTAACGCGCTTCATACACACACAACCACACACACACACATACACACATACATGCACTTATGCCTTTTGCGAGATTAGCCAGATTATGTTCTGTTTGTGTGCCCCTTGAAAATTTCAACGCGTTTCACATGGCGTATGCGCAACGCTTCAACAAATGTGCACTTTAAATTTTGTAGATACTTTAACCTGGCTACTTCTTGCATGCGCTTCTTCTTGGCATTTTCTATTATTTTTTAATAAATTGCAACGTTCGCATATTTTCGCGCTTTTCTATTTTCGTTGATTTTCATTTATTATTTTGTTTTTTTTTTTGGCGTCCGCTTCACTTGGCCAGACGCTGGCAACTGGCAACGTGTCGTGAAACGCTTGTTGCACCCCACCAACAGAAGATTCTCGTTGTGTGTGTGTTGTTGTTTTTATTGCTCTGGTTGCTGTTGTTGTTGTTGTTGTTGCTGGGCTGCCAGCTTCGGTTTGCCAGCGGCATTTCTGCTGCCACGTTGCCACACGCTTATCCAGCGCCATCAAACGATGTCGACGACAACAGCGACGCCAATGCCTGCTGTATATATATATATATATATATAACTATTATAGGGTATTTAGATACCCTTGTTTTTATATAAAGCTTGCAACAGCTTGTCGATAATTGGACAAAAAAATGTTTTTTTCAATTTTCATTTAAAATAATTTAATTTAAAAGTTTACTTTTGGGAATTGAATTGAAAAATGGTGGGTTTGGCTTTTTTTTGGCTCTTTTCGCTAGAGTAAATCAATTTTTAGTTGAGAACGGAAAAAAGTGGTATGGATATATAATATTTGTGATACCTTATGTATAATTAGCTATTAACTTATTAATAATTTAACTGCACTCGTAACTAATGTTCAATATGAATGACAATCAAAGGCACTCGTCATAAGATTCCAGTGCTTAATACAATAAAAAGTTTGTGACTTAATCCAATACGATAAATAATAATAAGTATGATTCATAGCTAATGTAGAGCAGAGCATTCAAATTGAAAGAGCTTGAGCATACGACTTTTGAGTACAACGATTTCTAAAATAATTTGCAAAATAGAATTAAATTGCCAGTGAAGAAGTTTTAGTTTCAATCACAAACAAGATTGAAAGAAACAAACCATAATAAATATGAGCTATCCTTGTTCAAACTATCTAGCTAAACAATTCCTAAATAAAGTACTCCCCATTTGGCTGCAGCTATGTTAGAGCATTTCAACTTCGGCGTGCTATGCACAGATTTCACATTGATGTGTTTGTTGTTTTTGCTGCATTATGAGCAGTTAACGTTGCCGGGTTGCTGCGGAACCTGCAGCCATAACGTGGCACGGGCAGACGCCCAGCGGTGGCAGCTGTGTTATCCTCGTGGCTGCTGCTGTTGCTGTCACCTTGTAATTTTATTTATCTATTGATTATTGAGTATCTCTTTTCTATTTATTTGCCTTTGTTTGCACACGCAGCGTGCTGACAGGCAGCCGACGAGAGCGCCAACCCCCGCAGCCGAGACTTGAACAAAATATTCTCCCCTTCCCTCCTTTACCATACTCCTAGCCTGACATTTTTATTAAAGCCATTAGGGGTAGGGTTTGCTATACTATCTCTGCCATGTGCGTATCTTTGTGTGTGTGTAAATATTTTGTGCCTTTGGCCTCTGGCTGTTTTTTAATTAACTTTAGTGACAATATTTTGCACAGTTTGCCATCAGCACCCCCTTCCCCTCCACCGTGCCTGACCTAATCTTCGCCCTGCAGCAACCAGCCACAGTCACTGAGATAATCAAACTGTGTGCCCAAAGTATGCAAATGTAGGCAAGTGATTCTTAGGCCTGACCCAAATTCCATAGGCCGTCTCTTTCACTCTCTCTCTCCATGTTTCTGTGCCCGTCTCTGTCCCTATCTCTCTCTGCTTGTCTCTGTTTTGTGACAGTGACACTGCCGTTGACATCTCACAACTTGTACTCTATATAAGAATCACATGTCAGCAGGCGCTGCAAGGCAATATCCATGGGGTGCGTGGCACTAACTGACATTACACTGCACTACACAACACTACACTACAGTGCACATATGTGTATATACATGTGTGTGCCGCTGGCCTGTGTCAGCTTCATTCACTTGTTGAGCGAGTTTTCCTTATCTTATCTGGTGTGTTGTATATGTTTGTATAGTGGGTTTTTATTGAGTTTGTTTTCGCTCAGTTTCTTTTTTGTTTTTGGGGGTCTAACTACGCGCTGTACTATATCCAAAGGCAAATAGAGCTCTACCTGCAACTGTGAGTTTAGCTAGTTAATCAGCTGTTATCTTTTAGCTATAAAACATGGAAACAATTTCGTCATGTTTCAGCTGCTGCAAAAAAAAAATTAAAATCATTCCATATTCTACGTATATATATCTGAATAACACTTTGTTAATCAGCTTTGACTCTTATATCAATTAAAACAAATTCATTAAACATTGATTGTCTCGGAGTACTTTAAAAAGCAAAAGTGCTTCAGCGTAAACCCGTTTTATAACACTTTGTATAACAGTTAGAGCTAGTATAACAGTTGCGAGTAGTAGTTAACTAGTAATTAATGTCTATACAATGATTTGGCATTATCGCTGAAAATGCTATACTTACGTATAGATCGCTGTAGCTTACGCAAGTATCTCAAAGATGCAAATGTATCTCAAGCACTTTGGCCGTGTTTGCTGGTCACTGGTCAAGTGAACTTTGCTTTATTGTTAACATATGCTCATTTGCACACGCGACATGCCTTCATATCAATATCTAACACACACACTTTTTATAGATACAGATACACAGATATAGATAGATACAGTTACAGTTACTCGATCAAATCTGATAATGATACTGAACTCGCGAGTTATATGCTCGAACCGCACGACTAGGCCAGCGAAAGGCAACTAAAAGAGCTCCGAAAACAAATTGATTTCATAATTATTTTCACACACTCGGTGAATCCAATTCTCACACACACACATGCGCTTGCCGTGTGTGCGTGTTATCTTTTGGCTGATAAGAATGCGCTTATCGTATAATTGTTCGCTGATTGTTGTCAGTCCACAGGCAGGTAAACTGCGATAGCGATTTGCTCTCAATTCTCTCGCTCTCTACTTCTCTCACTCTCTCTTTATCTGTTTATTTTCTTGAGCAAACATTTGCCTGTCGCCTAAACAGATCTCTCTTGTATTCTGCTCTTACTGCCTCTCTCTCTCTGTGTGTGCTACCGTTGACTTGATTTGTTGTCATTTGTTTATTTTCTTAAGTTTTTATCTTTGCCACAAGCCAAGTGCACTTTCTGCAGGTTGCTCGCATTTTAATTGACATCCGCTTATCAAGCGCTGACTCAGAGCAGCAAAAGGTGAGGGAAACTCAAATGAAATGGAACACTTACACACACAATACCCAAGTTTTCGGCCCAAATCTTTGTGGCAATCTGTCAAAGGAATATGCATTCGCATTTTTATGGCCATTCACATTTTCTTATCAACGCGTGACGAAACGACAAACCGAAAGACCGAAACATGGCCAAGAACTGAAATCGAAATTGAAATACCGCTGCAATTGCTTGGCTCGTAACTCGCGCGTCGATATATCCGTACTATAATGCTCATAAATATAAACTAAACTCATGCACGGACCGCAATATGTGTGGGAGTTGCTGTATATATATATAGATATACCACTCGCGCGCACACACACATACACACACTGTGAAGGCTACTGTGTTGTGGACAGCCTGGAAAAATACAGAGACCAATGGCCAGGCCACGTAGTATCCAAAGTATCGATGAGTTTGAAGTGGTACGGGCAGGAGGATTGGCGCGGGGCTGGCTTACATTCGTGTGACCGCACAGCAGTTCAGCAGAACGTGGCCATAACAGACAAGGGTTAGAGACAACTCTCTCTCTATATATATATTTATATATACATACGACTCAATACCCAATCGGGCACATAGGGCACACAGGTATTTCACATAGAGACACACATCAAATATTGCTCGGCCTTTGGCTATGGCTAAATAATGTGCGACTATTTAGTGGTAAATGTGTCTTACTTTACATGTGTATATATATGTATATCGGTATTGCCCCTTCCGGACATAATTATATAGCAAAGCGATTACAATAAATGTGTAAGCTATGTGAAAAACGGATATTTAATTATACACTGCATACAGTCAAGTAATTAGCCTATATTTTGGACACCATAATGGGTATGGAGCTTAGAAATATATCACACAGATACATAATTTAATGAAATTAGATTCCCCAATTTGTACATAACAGACGTATAACACTTTTCTATGGCTTCTTTGACTTCAGCTAAATTAGTTGAATTTTTGTATAACAGCCAAGAAAATAATGTCCCATTTCGTATAACAGTTGCAATACACATGAACAACTGTTACTACGTATAACACAAGGGATGAATATTTCCTCAAGAAAGGATTGCAAATAATAGCTAGTCTTGCATATAACAGTTGTAAATATGATATTTATTTTTTATACCAGTTCTGTCATTTTAAGATTGGATAAAAGTAAATCTCTAAACTCGGATAGAAACCACGTATAACACTTTCTAAAAGGGGTATTAAGGCTTAGGACAGCTGTATAACACTTTTGAAGGCTAATACTTTTTTCCAATACCTATCAAATTGTAATTAAATGTTTTAAATTTGAAGCAATAGCTTTTATGTGTGTATAATAGTTTAAGATATGTGCAATATAAAACTGAAATCATAAATGGCTTGGTCTATGTAAAGCAGAGAATAGAAATATAAATATTCAGACAGAATAGCTGTATACCACTTTTAGGAAATTGATTATGACATTATTTAAAAATTTAAGAAACATAGAGCATATAACAGTTTTAGACAGCTAATAATATATCCCTATGTAGAACGGTAGTTAAATATGTACAAAATTCGCCCATGAGAAATGTTTTCATATAGATAGAAACATATTCATATACCAATTTTTCTTATCTGTTGGCTCCCCTTTTGTTGTTTACCAATTTATCTAATCTGTGAATTTAGATACACATAATTGTAATATACTTCCATCCATTAGGCAGCGCAGTGTGAGCTACATTAAATGGAAGCCAAGCAATTAGTAAAGAATGGTAGCATTAAATCAGAGCTATACCAAATACATACACGCAGTTTGTAAATGTATCTGTATCTGTGTATGTTATTGTATCTTTATATGTATTTGTATCTATATCTGCTGGCAATTCATTGCACTTGTCGCAAGTTGTAATCCTTTCTCGGCCTAGCTCGCCCACATTTCGATTTTTCATGTCCTTTCATTTGCTGCCCAGCGATCAATATTGAATTGGATTTTGAGCAATTGTTTCGAGCCGAGCTGTGGGTCAGTCAAGGTGCACACACCTGACTGTTTGTCTGCTGGGCTGTTAAGCGTGTTAGTTGGGCAAGATACAAAAAAATGAACAAGAAATATTTAATAATTTATACGCATGAGTTGCAAGCAAAAGGTGAATTGTGGCCAAAAGAGCAATAAATCGACAAAAGATACTTTTATTAGAACGCTTGAGCGAACTTGCCTAACGTGTGTTTGTGTATGTGTGCTTGTCAGTAACTAAACTTTCATCTAATTGGCAAACTATGCCAACTGCAAAACTTTCGTTCGTATCAAACTTTCAACTTTAAAATGTATTTAAATGGACAGGCCAAGGCAATAGTAAGGCAACAAGGCGCAGCTGAAATAATATTATGAGAAATCAAAGTGTAAAATCGAAGATGCGGCAACCTCGAAAATGTGGTTCGAATGTAACAAAAGCCAACAACACAGTTTAGTGGTTGAATAGCAGCGGCAACCACACGAACAAATGAGACAGCGCACTGACAAGCGACTGCAGCAGCAACAACAAGAACAACAACTAATAAAGTTGCCCCCGTGTTGCAGGTAAACAAAATGAGCAGCATTAAAAGGCTGAGTGTAAGAGAGAGAGAGGCAGAGCGAGTGAAGGTGTGAGTGAGTGCAAAGCAAAGCAAATGCCAGACAAAAGGAAGCACAAATAATATAAATTAAATGTGTGTGCACGGGTGTGAGTACGACTGTGTGTGTGATTGTGTGCGTGTGTGTGTTGTGTATGGGCTGAAACCCTTAAGAAAGCCAAGCTGAGTAATTATTTCCGGCAGAGCGCACAGCAAGTCCATAGTCCACCTTACGGAGAGTTTCGAGTCCTGCGGCTTGACTGCAACACATGGCCGGACACTTAAACCCCAAAAGTGGCAAACGGAGGGAGCCCCATACGCATACAACACACACACACACACACCAGCACTCACCAAAAAACCCTCGAATCCGAGGTGAATGTATTTGAAAATCTATCTGGGCAATAATTTCGGTTGACATGCTTGCGGTAATTATTGACCGTAATGACAAAACCCCAAAAACCATAGAATCAGCCCAAACAAATTGCTTTAGTTTTGCGCTCTTGACACGGCTCTGTGTGTGCGGTGTGTGTGTTGTGCCATTCATTTTAATTGGATTTTGCCAACTGACACAAAACAGCTCTAGAGAGAGAAGAAAAAATGGAATTGATTTGATGCCTGAGTTATAAGGGCGGCTGCCCTGGAAAACTCTGGGAAATTTAATGAGCGTCTCGCATAAATATCAACAGAAAAGTTTGTCAAGAAAATTAAGGCCATTAGAAACTAAACATTCACTCCAAAAACTATATATATATATATATATAAACACATATATATTTTTGTATATACATATATATATAGCTACCTGAGCAGCTTGTTTTTTAGCTGTTTGATATTTGATTTGTCAGCTTTCACAGCGGACAGCGCCTGCCAAATATTATCACCAAATCATTTAGCTTATATATAGAGCATAGCTTATATAGACTATCAAGGGGCAGCTGCTTTAGCACACGTATAACTTGTCCAAAAACCAATTAATAACATGTCTATTGGCTATTTTTGGATACCCAAAATGCCGGCTGCGCTAATTTTATTTCAATGTCGACTATTTTAGTTCGACAATTTCAGCGCAGATGTTGCCGCCTTGCGAAACGCACATAAATATTCGCAAATTGCTTGTTTGATGCAAAAATTTCACTTTGGGGCATTTTGGAATGCGATCTATCAAGTTACTGGATATATATACACATATCGCTGGCTGGGAAAAGTTCACTTAAGCAGATGATCATAAATGTCAGATTTGTTTGTTTCTAATAAAAACTTTAAGTCCCTATTAAGTTTTATGCTCTGAACCCAGTGAAGATGGGCGAAGGAGGCATCTGCGATTCCATTGGGCGTTTATACTTATATATAGATAAGAATATTCTTATTTATCATAAAAATTGATGTCGATAGCTTATAGGAGGTAACTCCCCCTGGTTCCATCATGTTTAGAGTTATAGACTTGGGCTTGGTATTTACACACATTTTGCTACCATATTTATGCCCTGAAAGTTACATAAAGATCGGCCTGTAAGCATCTCAGTTACTCAAGAATGATAGTGTGGAGCGAAGAGAAGACGCAATCGGGGCGTGCGAGCGGTTGCTTGCGTGTATATGTATTGACGACATGTTTAGAAGAATGATATAATTGTTGTTAAGGGAGCTGGTTGCAGGGTATTATCTAGTCGGGCACGTCCGACTAAAGCACTCATACTTGCCTCTTGCTCAGTTTTGCTAAACAATTACCTTAAAATTGTTCCATGTTCCTTGTTAATGGCCAGCTATATATTGAATATTTTCATATTGTAATTTAGTTGTTATACACAAATATTTTTCTGCAGCTTTATCTACAGCTTTATCTTTATCTCAGGCTCACTTCAAATTCACTTTAGCAAGTAGAAGCTCACTTGACTGCAATTTCGAATTGGAACTATTATGCGAAAGACTTCCGCGCGAAGCAAGTTGAATGATTTCTTTGTATGACAAATTGCCTCTGGCAGGGGCCGGCTGGGTGAGGGGCCAGCTCACGAGGGGGGGGCTCGACACAAACGATGACGAACTAGTGCGCCACGCCTCGCACCCCTCTTGCGATGTTGTTAATTCGCTTGATGGGTGAAGTGCGAGGTCAAATCTTTCAGTTGACACAAAGCGATCGCTCACAGATACAGATGCGCACAGCTATGGATACAGATACACGCACACGACTTTAACAAACAATAATAAAAATAAACAGTTGACGTGTTGATCGCTGCGCACTCGAACTGAACTTTGTTTTTTTAACTTTTTAACTTTTATTGACTTTTTTATTATATATTTTTTTTATTTTGCATAAATATTTTTTGGCACTTGCTCAGACTTTGGGTTGCTGTTGCAGATTTTCCATAATTTTCACTCAGCCTTTGCCGCTAAATATACATACGAACGCGCACATTAAAAACTTGTTGTTGTTGTTGTTGTTGTTTTTGGCCACTTTGCACTTTTAGCCAAGATTTTCGCACTGCAAGTGACATGATTTCCAAAAGCAACGCATTGGGCCACATAAACTATATACTATATAGATATATATGCATACTTAATATCATATATAATGCCGAGTACATGCACATGTGGGCGCTGCCCACACAACAACAACGACAACGCGACAGCCGGCTAAGATGCAAATGGAGACGAGGGCGACAGACGACGGACGACTGCGTTGGACGCTGAGGAAGACTTCTCTTTGCGAGGAGCAGCGCTGACAACGTCCGAGTGAGCACTGAGCCAATCGACTTGACAGCCGACAGTCCATGGAGCCCACAGAGCACAGCACATCAGCAACAACAACAGAAACAACAACAACAATAACAACAACAGCAACAACAACAGCAACAACAACAACGTCGACGCCAACGCTGCGAAAAATCACTTTTCCGAATTATCAAATAAATATATAAATAATATTAAAGAAATAACAACAAAAATGAATGGCAACAAATTAAATTATAGTGCATGTTGTTGGCCGTTGGATTCATTTAGAGATTAATTAATTTTCAGCTTTTGAGCATTTTCCATAAAGTGGAGGCGCGGCGCGTTTGTGGGGCTGGGTTTTGGGAGGTTGGGGGCTGGGCTTGGGCTATGCCAAGACGACGACACTTTTGCATGTTGAACATAATTTCAATCAAAACTGAAATTAGCAACAAATTTTGCTAATGTTGTGTTGGCGTTATTGTTGTTATTATTATTGTTGTTGTTTTTGCCGGTGTGGCTGACTTTTGGCTAAGTTTTCTTTCTGCATTTGTTGCTCTGTTTATTTGCTGCCTCAAAGAGGCGTCTGTCGTTATCAATTTGCATCTGAGAGAGAGCGAGTAATAGAGAGAGAAAGAGAGAGAGAGAGAGAGGATGGGTGTGAGAGAGGGAGAGTTTAGTTAGAGAAAGAGAGATAGAGAGAAAGAGCGCCTGCTGTCTGCTCTAGCTTGACAGCAAGTAGCTATTTTTTTCGTATTTCTAACAAGCAATAAAAAAGAAATTATTATTTATATTTAGTAAAAATCTCAGCATTTCTCTCAGACTCTCTCTCTTTCTCCCTCTACCATTCCCCCTTGCCTGCAGCTGTCGCAACAAGCGTCCGAACAGATGTTTATCTTTTATTTTTAATGTGTGCTCCCCTCATTTGTTTTGCCGCATTGTCTGTGGAGGTGAGTTCTCTAAGTGTTCCCTTGACATTTTGTCAGTTGGATTAAACGCTCATTAGCTCGACATCGACCACGCCCCCACCACCCTCCCACACCTCTTTGTGGAGATGTGGGCGTGCATAAGCCAAGTATGTGCACACCAATATATATATCTTCGTATAAAAATTGTTTTGCATGAATTGTGAATAATATGGCTAGAATTTTTAATGATTGCGTACTTTGTTATATCTTTTGGGACCCATGCGTGGAATATTCCTATTTATTGGCTAAATATGTAATGTTTGGAAGGAAAAAACTATGTTTCTATTAAGTATATTTTCTTGGCCAGGACAACAGGCTAGACAATTTAGGATTGTCTTTATTTCATAATTTATTTATATATTTTTATACCCTGAACCCATTAAAAATGGGATAAAAGGGGTACAATGTTTTTGTGCAAAATGTAAATGTATGTAACAGGCATAAGGAAGCATCTCCGACCCCATAAAGTATATATATTCTTGATCAGCATCAGTACCCGAGTCGATCTAGCCATGTCCGTCTGTCTGTCCGTCCGTCCGTCCGTATATATGAACGCAAGGATCTCAGAACCTATAAGAGCTAGAGACTTGTAATTTTAGATGTAGGTGCTCCTAGTTCCTACGCAGATCGAGTTTGTTTCCGATAATCGATAACTCCGTTTCCAAGCAATCGATAAAAATCGATATCGACATCCTGTTTTTTGAGCAAATTGGGTAAATAATTAGAGCTAGAGTCACCAAACATGATATGTTGCTTCTAGAATATTATACATATGTCAAGTATCTGTCATTTTAGACCTATCGCCACCTCCCCGTTAGCACCTCAAAGAGGGTTCAGGGTATTCCCTAGTCGGGAGCTCCCGACTAGAACCTCTTACTTGTTATAAATATAAACGATGCACTTTCTGTTCGTTCTCAAAAATAAAAAGAGGATGAACAATTTTATGATCATTACATGAACCATAATTCATAGCAATTGAAAACAAAAGCATTTCAGCCACATTCTGTCTGTGTGTGTGTGTGTGGGTGCACCGCACCGCAAGGCTATTATTAATACCACTGTGCAATTATTCAGTTCGCATATATGTAAATTTGTTGTTTATTTTTTTTTTTTTGCCACTTGACAACCGAATGTCAATGGCTGCTGCCTGTCCGGGTGTTGGACTACGCCGTAAACCGTTTTAATTGCGACGAAACAGTGCGATTTACAAAGCTGTTTGCCGCGGGCAACAAAAGATTTAAGCACAAAATCCGCCAGGGAAATTGCCACTAAATATGCAGTGCATAAAACAGAAAATAAATATGCCAAAAGCAACCGCCCGACGGCAAAAAGACGTCAACAAAAGGCAAATCTGTTGCCGCAGCCACCTCCACCAAGTTCCCCAAAAACCCCTTCAAGCAACTCGGGCGAAAAATTATCAGCGGCTAAACACAAAAACAAGTTAGCATGCTCCAAACGGGAGTGACTGACTGGGAGATGCCCTACGCCAAGCTGGCCTTTTACTACATCTTCATTCTAGCTTCCTTCTGTAAGGACACAAAAACAGACATAGGCACACACACACACGCACACACGAGCAGGCACCCCACAGGCTAAACAATTAATGAGAAATGCATTCCTGATTAACTTCGGTTCTAATAGTCCGATCTTTATGAAGTATTTTGGGCCTAAATATGGCGAGAAACTACATGCCAAGCCTACAGCTCCTTTAATTTTCGATTAAATTAGAATCTTTAAGAGACCTAGTCTCAAAATGAATATTTATCGATATTATAGATATGGAATTAAAGGAGATATCAAATGAATCATCAAATGAATAATCTAATTCTGCATATATCTCATAGTATATAAGAATATGCATATATGCATTTCAAAATTAAAGTCCCCATCTTTTGTTCGTTGCCCAGTTATATAGACAAAGATATGATCAGATCGAGTCAGTTCTTCGTCGTGATAAAAAATGTGTATATACTTTATGCACATTTTATTTGCACAAAAACATATTACCGTCTTTTATCTATTTTCTATGAGTCGAGGGTATAAAAATAGGCGAGTGGCTTGTCTGGGAAGGAGGGCGGTTGGCAGAACTGCAAGCATAATTTTGCACGTGTTTCGAATAAGTTAAAAGCAGCGGCGAGCCCCAGCAAACTTTCGGGCTAAAACTTTGGGCGCCACCCAAACCGCGAAAGCCAGCAGAGCCACCCACTCGGTTGGGTACGCTTAAAAATGCGCGACCGCATTCATTAGCGCAAATGGCTTAAATACTTGGCCCGCAAATGTTGTGTGGCAGCTTAAGAAGTAGTTGCCGCCTACTCCCCGCAACTGCACTGCCCCTCTCCACCCTTGGCAGACGCTTCGGCTTGTTTGTTTGACTTTGAGCTTGGTCCGTTGTGCAGCGAAAGGATTAAGTTTTCACAGGCCCCACGGCAAGCACACACACACACACACACACACACACACAGTCGAGGCAGGCGAAGTTTAAGCAGCACCCGAAATACACTTGCCCCAAACCCCACCCCCACTTCGCCTCCTCCCCCTCACGCTACTCACCCACTTAAGTAGTTTGCCAATCCGTTCGAAGCCGAAAAGTATTCGCATTTCGCCATAGATTTCGCTTATCGTTTGTTCGCATAGTTCTCGCACTTCTTTGCCGTAGTCGATGGAATGGGTGGGGGTGGGTGGGATGAGAGTATCTGGCGATTGGTGTGGAGCAGCAGCTGCATTTCCTATTATCACAGAATACTTTTAGGCATAAAGCATAAATTCTTTGCGCACATATTTTGCATTGCCATTATAAAATTGCCACAAATTAGTGCAATCTTAATGCGTTCTCTCATTGTGGTCAGCTTTTCGATGGGTTCTTTGTGCCGACTTATGGCTGCGGGTCGCATTTGGTCCTCTTTTGGCATATAATGTGGGCCATTTGAATTAATCTAATTGCATTTATTATTGCATTTATATGAAAATGGTTATGGTTATTTAATTGTTTGTGATTTTAGTTTATTTTAAGTTATTAATGGTTTATTTTTATCAGGTATATTTGCTTCTTAACTATATTTATTTGGTATATTTCAATAACTAACTGAATTGAAGACGGAATTTTGTATACTGATTTTGAAAATTATTCTCTGTAGTTTTAGCAAACGCGCAAGGTCTAATACTATTTGATTTCGACACTCTGCATAAGAAGAAAAGATGCTGTGTATGCACTTTAAGTATGGGATCATTAATTCTCAATGTAAGTACCGTATTTTACAATATTTGTATACAATACTATATAGACTTTACCTTCGACGCTTAAACTTGTTGCGAACTATAACGCGCCAATTAACGCAAACACAGCAAAGCAATTAAGGCTAAAAATCCAAATGATCTTTGGCTTTTTTAAATGCACAGTTAAAAAATATAATGCCAATTCGGTTTTACTCTAAAGTAGACATTTCTTTTTGTGAGTGCATCTGTTGGATGGAACTCCTGGGAGTAAATCATTATTCCTGCCCGCCCGCTATCATGCCACTTTCAGGTGTAACTACTCAAATCTCTTTTCAGTCTCAAATTATGCAATTAAACAGTGCATTTTGGGAAAGTTTTCGTTGACGTTGGCGTCGACAGCGACAGCGACAGCGACGTCGACGTCGTCGCTCAACGCTCACTTAGGAACATGAATAATATTAAACTCACGGCATAAGTTTTTCTTTGGCAGCAGCGGGTGAAACTTGCGCAACTGGCGCATATTTCAAATACTGAATGAATTTTGCACATATTTCAAACTTAACTTCTCTCATTTTTTTTTTATACATGTTTTTTTTTCTGGTATTCTCGACTCGAAAAAGTTTGCCGACAAGCAACGCAAGAAAACGCCGCAAGGCAAGTTTTTCACTAGCTGTTGTTGTTGCCCTTCTTGATTGTACTTTTAGTTGCGGCCAAAAAAAGTATTTCTATATATATGTACTTATTTATATGTATGTAAAGGAGCACTAAAATTGTTTATGGCGCTACTTTGGCGCAAAATGTATGTCAAAATTAATTAATTTCATGATTTATGCTCCGCAAACTTTTCAGTTTCAGTTTTCCACTTTTCGGGTTCGTCTGGTCAAGCTGCTAAATGTGGTTAATGTAAGGGGTTGCCGCTCCTCAAAAAAAAAGAAAAGCATGCAAAATTAAGTCGAAATTGGTCATGAATATATCCGACAGCAATATGCCCTGTCTTTTATAATAAAATATAATCTGTACTCTTTCAAAAATTAAATGTCTTCCCTAGTTTGATAAAACAAATATGGTTGGATAGAGCTTGGAACTTTTACGCTCAAAATGAATACCCCCTGTTCTGCGTTGGCTACAGGGTATATAGTACTGCGCCGTAAAATGAATTATTTCATTTTTCTCATCGTACAGATTTGCCTCAACATATTATTTAGCATTGTCTATAAAGGTAACAAAAGTTTCCACGACTTTTATAAAGCTTGCCCTTTATGCCATTAGCTACAGGGTATACAGAACTGCCCCTTAGATAGCTAAAACTAAACAAGTCACGTCTTTGGGCCATAAAGTAGCCCCAAACTGGACCGCGTTCGGGACCTGCTAACCTCGGCAAACTTTGCGTTTAGTTTTGCCAAAGTTCAAGTGCCCAAATACTGGACAACCAGCTGCTGCTGCTGCTGCTAGTAAATGTTGTTGTTGTTGCTGCTGCTGTTGCTTTGTAGGTGTGAACATTTGTTTCAACGCCCTCTTTTTTGATTAGAACTGGCTTTCACCCCCAGATCCCATTGTCCCTGCGGCCGCACTCTTATCTTGATTGGCAAAGTTGCCGAGCTGAGCTGAATGAGTTGGTGTTGTTGGTGCTGCCAACTCGGTTTTTGGGCAATCCTTTGGCTGCTTATCGTTTTTGCATTCATTTGTTTTCAATTGTAATTAATCTTGCAAAGTTTCCTTTTGACATTTTGTGGCTGAAAGTCGTTCCCAAACCCCGAACTTTGGCCAGAGCTTTTGTTTTATATAGCAAGTTGTCGCCTCGCAAAGTTGCCCAAAACTTGTTGGGGATTTTTTCATCTTCTTCTTTTTCGTCTTCTGGTGCTGGGTGGCAACGCCAGCGTGTTAGTGTCACAATTAAAATAAAGTTTGGCGCACTAATTGAAAAGTGTCAAGTGTAATTTCTTTAAATTTGCCCAAAGTCTTCGTCGTCAGCAAATTGTTTGACTTTTTACTCAGCCAGCGGATCAGTTGTCCAATTGGTTGCGGTGTTGCCAAGTTGCCGGCTTGCGGTGCTTCCCGGAGTTTTGGCCACTAAACTTGTCGGCCCTGGCTCAGCACTAATGGCTGCGTACATTAATTGCGCCCGGGTCCGAGTTGACCATTGTTTCCGTTGAGTTTCAGACTGAATGCAAAATTGAATTAGTTTTATTTGCTCGGTGTTCAGATTTCGGCGAATATTTGTCTTTCAGAGGAAGGTTGTGCAAAAAAGATTCCAGAGATAATAATAAATAATAATAAAGTACCCTCAAACATATTTATATCACATTCTCCATGAATAGGTGGATCCTTCGAACTCCTATAACAAGAACTTCTACAATTAAAACTTTGAGGAACATTAATTTCATGTGTAAAAACGTACTTTTTCTTCCGTAAACTCAAACAGAATCTTTATAAAAATATTCAACATTCCTCGTCTCGCATTCCAATGAAAAGCTGATCGGCTAACTCCCAAATCCAAGGGACTTCCAAATGGAATTTTATGTGTTTGCCTGCGATTCGCTGACTGAACTTTCTCCAGCCACAAACTGAGAAACTTTCAACTTATACCGAAAATAAAATAATAACTTTAAGATTGCTCGGGAAATATTCTTAGAGCAGGCTCAGGCAATTAAGCAAATGCAGCCAGCGAGCTGGGAATGAAAATGGAACTGAGGCCAGAACTGGGAATGGAACCGAGAATGGAGCTGGGAGTCAGACGCATAAAATGCAAACATAAAAGCAAACTGTGAATGCAACTTGCAATGCAAAGAAAAAGCGGCAACTGTGACAATGTAAACAACATAGCGGAAGAGGGGCTGCCAGTCATGAGAGGGGGCCGGCTGGGGGTTGGGTCTGTAACTTGGCTAAAAGTGCATACAAAATTGCCAAGCAACAAACAAAAGAAACGACGTCGACGTCGACTGCAGCTGCACCCCAAAACCAAAAACTGCAGCTAGACCCGGGCTACCCAAAATGGTAATGGCCTTTCAATGGGAATTGTAGTGCGCCGGCGGGGGGTGTGCGGTGGTTAGGGCGCTGGCAACTTAATGCGAAAATCTTGTTGCAAGCAGCGGTGGCAGCCAGGGGCAGTGGCAGGGGCAGGGACTCTTCGGTATGATGCATAAAAGTCTATTGTTTCTGGATCATAATTCTCTTGTAAGCTGTGCGGAATCAAATGATGGCTATGGCAGGGGCCTGGGCGGGGGGTGGAGGGTCAGGCGTAATGGGTGCAGGAAATGAACATCATTAATTTTGCCATTTTGCATTTGCATTGAAATGGCATTTCGATAGGGTTAAGATTGCCAGAACAGTCAGCAGCAGGCGCAGCGGGTCCAGAGTTTTCTCAACTGCTGTGCGCGATTGGCGCGACGTGACTTAATTTGGATTTCTCACAACTAAATGTTTGTTTCTAGATGCGTGGCAGGGCATAGTTTTTGGCCAGCATTTATCAATATGAGCCGGGACAGCGCGCTGATAACGTCACACGCTGAATTGCGGCACGTAGCCTCGGCCCAGACGCCAAATGTCCAAATGTCCAAAAGCGGCGCAGAAACTAACACGTACGCAAGGGCTACGCAGAGGGGATGGGGATTTGGCTGGGAGGGTTCTATGGTTCTATGACCAGGCAAAAATCAAAGCTAAGCACTTTCAATTGAATTTATGCGTTTGCTATGTGAGCAGCCCAACTTGACGCCCAGCTCAGGCTGGCTAATATCCCCGCAGAGAGCCAGGCTCTATTCACAGAAACTGCCTGCTACTAATAGTTGTTGTTGCCGCTTTCTTATTAATCAGCAGCAAGTTGTGCGTTGTTGGTTGGCAACACAAATTGCAATTTATCGATAAGCAAATAGCCAGAAAAAGGCTGTGTTTACACACACGCATACATGGCCAATTATCCTGTCTGGCTGTTCCTGTGTCTGTTTGTTTTTGCCTATTAAGTTTTATGATCAGTTTGTGTTTTGCGTTGAAACGATTTATTTAGCTAAGCGCAATTAATAGGAATTTTACGTGTTGATTTTGTATTTTGACAATGAAAGTTCAAGCGCCTTGGCAAATAGTGTGCAGCTTTTGTGGCCTTTAACAAAATGGAATTTAGGCAGAGAAATAACCTATGTAAAACAGGCTTAAAGTCTGCCGTTGTGCAACTCAACACATATAATCTATTTTGAAATGTACATTGTGTTAATTGAATGTAACACTCATTATTGTAAATTAATTAGTGTATAAATTATTCAGTAGCAAACAATTAAACGAGATTTATTGTTGCACAAATAGAAAGCCTGTAAGCTTTGTCACCGTCATCTCAAAGGAGGATTCATGGAAAGTTAACTAGAAACTGAAACTCTCCATTTGTCAATCAATTTCTTATCCCTTCCCGTTCCATTCGTTATTACGTATCGATAACTTTCGATAACTATCTAAGTAGCACAGTATAACTTTAAAACTATATCTATATATCTATACAAACAGAAACATTGACCAAGCTAAACATTAGTTTTAAAAAATCTTTATATTTTATACATGGTTTTACAATTTTCTTCGATTCTATTACCCAGAATATTGATTGAGTTGGAATCTCCCAATGTCAATTCGTTTTAATCAAAGTATTTTCCAGGTCGCTCAAAACCTATCGAAAAAAACTTTCTTATATTCCTTTCTGTATCTTGATTATCAATAGCCCTAGCTGGCTAGAAACTTTATGTGCCACAGCTCATCACACAAAACTTATCTACTCTATAACTTCCTTATCGTTAAATATCGCTCGATAGGCGATTTAAGTGTGGACTGTTCCATCTCCAAATAGACCAAATTTCTGCCCATAGCACTGTGAAAATTTATGACAGTGAGTGTCCACTTCAAAGGCTCCGGGACCGCACTTAATGCCCAACAAAAAAGCGGCCATCTTTAGATCCGTTTGGCCCGTGGCTCAAAGCGAGCCGAAACGCTTAGCAAACAATAGAAATCCACCGCAACCCAATCCCAGACCCACCCAAACCCAATTCGAGCCGCCCGCCTGACCACACATCATATGCGATTCAGCAGCTGGGCAGCATAAAATGCTTTATGAGATTATTTGCTGAAATGTAGCGAACGGTTTTTCTTATTTATTTGCTTTGGGGCCGGGTCCACACTTTTATGGCGCCTCAAGGTATGCAGCGAAACGGAACGTAGCTGAACGGGCCGAAAAGGGAAATTGTTGCGGCCCAGCCCGATGGCAGGCATTAACCAACATTCCTGTGGCCAAAACATTGCCGCATATTTCATGTTTCAGGATTCAAGGACCTTTCCTCCGCACTTTACTTGTTTTTATTCTTTTCGTGTTTGGCTCAAATGCGCTCAAGTGTTAAAATAGACCAAGATTTGCATGGCAGGCCATAAGTTTTTGATACCTTTATTGAAATATAATACGCTTTCCATTTCGTTGGGGCGTTCCCGTTAACCGATGCGATAGCTTTTCGATTTGTGCGGCTTTTGCTGGAATGCCAAATTCGTCGATGGATTTGAGGCGTTTCCATTGGAATTGGACGCGTGACAAAACGCAACTTATGCCAGCTTGGGATTTATGTTGCTGCTAATCCAAAGCACACAAAAGTGACATAGCTCTGTACCCACACACACACACACACGCAGACACACGTACGCCCACTTCTCAGGCCTATAGATCTAGTGGTGCTCACAGAGCTGATGCCGTCTGTCGAGAGATGTCTGCTGCCGAGTGTTAAGCCTGCTCTTCAACGCTTTGAGTGGGCCTGTCAGAAACGTGAACGGGCGTAAGAGCCCTATGAAATGGTCAGCATGACGTCATCGATAGCCAATGTTAGGCCAAGCACTTCACATGTGTGAGAAATCTGCGATATGAGCTCCGTTGTCAAATGTGCAGCAACAATTGCTCAGAAAAAAAAAATAAAACTAAAATAAATTTTTGAACAGTAAATATTATCAAATGAAAAAGAGCATCTTATTAATTCATTAAAATATAATTGAAATTATTTTAGTTGCAGAAATTCAAACTTCCCTAATTCCAACAAATGTATGCTGCATGCTGATTTCAGTGCTAGAAAGTTATTAAATACAACTAATTGGTATTGAAAATTAAAAATTATAATTCTTCAATATCATTGAATAAATTAATTTGAAATCCCAAATTTTCAAGAGGTTCAACCCCCGCTTAAATGTTTAAGCTGACAATTATAAAAAGGATAGCAATTGGCGTTTTATAAACACAAAAATGCCAAAGGTTTTTCTTGTCAAATTTTAAATCTTTTTAGCTGCTCATAATTGAGCAATTCCTTTTTAAAAATAACAGCCCAACCAAAGACATGTTGTATTTAATAGATTTTTATCCAAAATAAAGATATTTAACAGTGCCTGCCACACATGTGCTGAAAGTTGTTTAAAAGCTAAGCGGCTTATGCCCAGTGCCAGTCAGCCATCCCGTCTGGCAGTCCATCTGTGTGTGTCCGGTCCGTCACTAAGTGCCAGGTACACGGTGCCCGTATCGATGGAGCGACAGAAAACCCAAAGCCGGCGCAGCTGGACGGAAAAAAATTGGCAAACAAAAATAGAAGGAAATGTGGCGTCATGTGTGGGTTTATTTGTAGCGGAAATAACTTTTTGATGCACAGCTTCCACAGGCTGATTCACCTGGCCACAACAGCTCGAAGCAGAAGTCCAATGCGCTTAAACTGTAAAACATTAGGGGCAGCAACTGAAAAATACAACAGCAAGTGGAGCGGGCAGAGAAAAAATGTTTTTGGTGAAGTCCATTACTATTAAAAAAGTTTCAGCTGGGAACAACGGCAGCAGAAGCTGGAACAGGCAGAAACTTTGTCGAGGGCTTGGGCACAAAGATGACATCAAAGTTGTGCGCTTAATGTAATGGCAAAGGGAGCGAATGAGTAAGGGGGCGTGGGCGTGGGCGTGGGCGGCTGCAGGGTATATTGGAATAGAGCATGCATGTTTATGTTCAACATGCGCCGCTGTCGATGCTCAGAGTTAACTCTTTGTGTCGCCACTCGCCGCCCTTGCTGCAGCTGCTCCTTTGGCAACTTTGTTTCACAATCGAGTACAAAATTCACTCGACTGGATTAAAAGATTAGTGCAGAGATTATGAATCATGTGGCGTGCGTGGTGGGGCGTCAACGGGCCGGTCGGCCCCTGGTTAACTGGAAAGTTTCATTTTCTGTGCGGCTTTTGTTGCTCACAGCCCCGAGTATGTGGGGCCGTAACTTTAAAGCCCACATTGTTTACGCTTCAGTTGAAGTCACGTTCGGTAATCTCTGAAATATTGACAAACTTAACTAAACGAAACCAGGGGCCTGTCAATTGCAGCTGCCGTTTGCCCGTTGACCCTTTTTAGCTTCTGTGAACCCCATTTAATTTCAATTTGACTCAAGTTTGTCCTGCTTAGGCAAGAGACAACAGCGAGACTCTCTCTCCCTCTCTTTCTCTCTCATTGTCAGTTTCTTTACCTGTGACCCTAATTTAACGCGTTGACAATTTTTAATTTTTATTTGAAAACTTTGCGCCTCACTCAAACCCTCAACTCAAATCAAATTTTTAACGCCAAAAAAAAATAAACAAAAAAGTTGCCGCTCATTACGAATTCTAAAAGTTTTTTTTGGTTTGTTTGTTGGCAAGAACGACGCGCAGGTAAAAACTTTATGCATTAATTTTATTGCAGCGACATCTTGAATGACAAACCCCAAAGAGCTCTTGTTCTATGGCTCTATCTCTATCTATCTATCCCTGTCTCCATCTCTCAGTCTGTCTCTTGGTCAGCTTTGGCAGTACTCGACACTTTTATCAGCTGCAAAAGTTGTCGATTAAGTTTTGCGCCCTTCAAATTGGGTTTTCTCTTTTTTTTCGATGCTCTAGCAGTGGGTATTATAATTTTGTCATAAAATGCGAGACACTTTTAAGAAAACATTTCGCAATGCCAAAAATTTAATTATAAATCTTTATCAGTTTGTCGAATGAAGCATGATATTCCATAAAGATATGGATTATGATAAAGCCTAATAGTTTCCCTCAAGAATAGTACAGATGATTCCTGATATCGCATAACTATTTAAACGAGAAGCCAGAGAAATATTCGGTCGAAAATCGATTTGTAAAACTTTATTATTTTAGACGATTTTCTAACAACATTTGGAAATAAGAAACCTAAGATATTTTTTGTGAGCTTTATCGATTGCGACCTACGCATATAGCATATAGCTACTATGCTCACAACTGATGAGGGTTTCGGATCAATTAAAAAAAAAAATTTAAATCATGCCCCATTCGGTCTGAGCCATACAACAGAAATATGCCTACTTTATCTCACAATCAAAGAAAATTAAGCTGTTGCAGGAAAAAAGGCCCATTTACTATTGACAAAATTGTTGGCTAAGATGAAGCTATTAAATCATGCAGCCTAACATCCCGCTAAAGGGTATTTGATCTTCGGCAGAACGTAGTTTTAAATGTTTCAACTTGGTTTTCGTTTCTTTTTTGTTTGTTTATAATTTGTAGTTGTTATTGTTGTTGTTGTTGGGTCAGGAAATGCGCCTTAAGCTGCTTCAGATTTTCCAGCACTTGGTGCAAATGAAGTGCGCAGATTTGTTTACTTAGGCGGCAAAGGGTTGAAGGTGAACGGGCAAATGGGCTCGGCAGCAGCTTAATGAATTAGGCATAATGTGCTAAAGAAATTTAATTAAAAGGGCAGCAAAATCTAGCGAGCCTTGTAATTAAATACACTAATCTAGTGATCTAAACGCTAATCAAGCTTATCGCATTACGCATACGCAACGTATTACTGAAGCTGAAAGAACATCCTTTAAACCAGGCTAATTGTTTTTCATTCTTTATTCATTTGCTGCATGACCATTTAAAAGCGCATTACAAACGCCTTAACAACTGTAAACAAAAGGGCCAAGAGCCGGCAAAAAATGACAAACTAAATCTCTAAAAAACAAACACACATTTATGAGCATAACAGAGGGATGTTAAGGGGGGGAGCGGACCTTGGCAACTTTGGCAGTGTATAACTAAGCTCTAATGCGCAGCTAAGGATACAAATTACGAAACAATGACGTCAACGTGCCTGTCAACAACTTGGCCAGACAATAGTTTTCCAACAGACAGCAACAGAGCGGGGAGCGGATTGTTGGTCATGGAGCCAGGCGGAGGGCTAGGCCCTGGCTGGGTCTGGTTGGAGGCCAGCGCCAGGTGCAGCGGACATTTCTGTCGCATGCACACAAATTACGTGCGAGATTATGCCGAAGTCCGAGCTCAAGTTGGAGTCGTTCCAAGTGGGGGTTGGGTTAGTTTCATTTGAGATCATTTTGCAAAGCGCACGTAGCGAATGCAACCAATACGAGTATTCGCCTTCAAGTTACCGTGTACAGCATACAATTTTGGGCCGCAACTATGAAAAGTTAATAAATAAATAACTAGCGTGATTATTGTCGCATTGTTCTGATATTTTTAGGAAGAAGAGATGGTATTAAAATGTGCTTAAACAATTTTTTTTAAATTTAGATAAGTTTAAGGAGCGCACTTAAAAAGTAAATGGTATTTTATGTGTTAATGCATCGGGAGAATCTAAATAGTTGGTGTCTCTAACTCTTCCAATCTTTGTGATATGCTCAAAAACGAATAAAATATATTTAAGCTCTTTCGATTTTTTACATTCCTCTGCGCAGCTGCAATGTCCCCTCTTTCTTACGTTTTAACTGGGTATAGCCCATACGAACACACAGTTCAAGTTCAAATCATATATTATGGCTACAGCCATTGCCTGCCATTGACCAGGCTTGTGGGGGGAGGGTGGCAGGCTGAACTTAAAGGACTCGTCCTCGAGCTAAACATGCATTTAAATGCAGCCTGATTTGATAACAAAGCCCTGGGGATAGCGGCTGTGAAAGTAACTGAGTGAGAGTCGCTGACAGCGACAACAATTGTGCATTGTTCGCATATGTCAAAAGGTGTGAAAATTAATATTTACGCTAAAAAGAAAACAAACCTGAGGTAGAAAATAAGGAAGAAGAACACGAGCAACAACAGCAACAACAGCAGCAGGAGCTTGCATTGTCTGCCACGTGCAGTCAGCTCTTGTAATTAATTTCCTGGGTTCCTCTCCACAGCCTGCAGCAAGCTTTTAGATCAAATGCATTATCCTGGTTTTGGTGCACAGCTCCTTTCACGCTTGTTGCTTAGCAACTGGCTAAAGGTGCTTCGATTGTTGTTCTTGTTGTTGTTGCTGCTGCTCCCATTGTTGTTGCCCTGCGGCCATTTTATTGTTTAGCTGCAACGCATTCGGCTACGCATGTTGCTGGCAGGCGCTTTGAATTACGTGGCATTCGCTTTAAAGTGCTCTTGAACTCAACTTCACAGCGCGAAAACCTCAGCTCCGACTCAGCTGAGTGCCTGCCAAGTGGTTGCTTAGTTAGCAGCTGTCTGGATTTGGCAGCCGTCTAGTTGGCTCTTCAACTGCATAAGTCTTCAAAATATCTAAGAAAGATTAGTTATTCGCTTTTCAGTGCAAATAAATTGAGCACGCTTTGCCTGCAGCGATTGTCAATCAGTTGATTAGCTCGAAAGTCAGGCAAAAACTGCACAAAAGCTGATTAAAAGCTGCGCGTGCGTTTATTTCTGTGCAATTTTCGGCTTAGAGCTTACGCGGCGTATACCTAATACAGTTTTTGTTCCCTATTCATAATCGATGGAACAGGAGTTCATATAATATAGTCAAGAGTCTATTCTTGAAAAATTCTCATACCAAGATTGGCAGATATGTGAACCGAGTAAGTACTTCCTAACCGAATCTGTGTCTAAGCCTAAGCGCTCTCCCTAACAGCTTTTACCCCTCGTATTTTTCTGTCAGTAAGAACCCAGCGCAACATAATTTATTTCATTCATTATTTCATTTATTTATTTATTTCCACATTAATGACCTGTCTTTAAATGCGGCACTTTTTGCCATATGTCTTGGCATTATTATCCATTATATGCCAGAGTCGAGTGCTTTTCGCAGGTATGCCTGAAAGTCATGCAACATAAAATCTTTGGCTATTCAGCAACAGAAAGCAATTATTATTGCCTTTAGTACAGGTAGAGCAGCTTTTTTGCTTTGTGGAATATGCCGCACGCCTCCGCATAATGTGGTCGCACAATTAAATTTGCCCCAAGCCGCAGTTGCGCTGCACTTTGGCCCATACATTTTGGCGACCGCCGAAATTTTTCGTTCCAAATACTAAATAAATGGCCAAGCAAGAACAGATATATGTGTATATATAAATAAATATAAATACGCGAACAGCTTAAGATACAAATGCAGAAGTAAAAGATATTTCCAGCGAGAATTTAACTGCTGTGCAGTCGCGCATAAATTGCGCAGTAACTGCGAATGCCTCACAGCTCGGCCCCCAGTCAATTATATGGGCCTTGGACATTAAATGTCATTACGCAGCAACAATCAAAAGGAGCTGCCTTTAGACAGGAGACGAGAGCGAGGTGAGGGGCACAACACGACGCAGGACGCAGGGCACAGCAGCGTCAAGCTAAGCATGAAATTAAAATGCGCCCAAGATGTATTGTCGTCTGTCATGCGTTCGACTCTAGACGAAGATGATGGCATACTTTAGGCCAACTTAGCTATGTTTCCTATTACACGGCTAGAATTGTTTGGGATTAAACATTTTTACATCATTTTCAAGTCCAGAATTCAGTCCTGGTTGTTAACTTGGCTTGCTTGCTCTAGATGTATAAAATTTCGTTGCCTGAAATATTCCGAATATGGTTCAAAAATAGAAATTATAATGTAATTAAACAATGAAGTCAATAATAACAAAGGATACGAGACAGGTCCCAAAAGTATGGTTTATATTTTCAAAGAATTGTTTTTTCTAGGGCTTACACTAGGGCCTTGTGTATAAACCATTCGCTATTACATTTATAATCTGCATTTTTCTATATTTAAACTTAAATTTAGTTTAACAAATCCCATAAGATTGTCCCAAAAAATACCAAGTTTTCTCACAAAATCAAGTCCTAAAAAATGAATATTAAATGTTCGAAGACAAACAGATCCATTACCCATTTGCTGTGAACATAATTATTTCCAATTTGAAGAAAGTATCGTAAAATATTATAATTTAGTTGACTATTTTTTATTGTGTAGCTCTACCGCGCCGCGTCGCGTCTCCTCGTGTCGCTGGCAGCCTGTCGTTTTGCTTATAATTTCATTTTTCACACCGTTGTCTCAACTGCCGCAAGTTGGCAGCCAACTTGCTAGTCGCCCCGCCCCGCCACGCCCCGCCCCTCCACAGCAAGCCCCTTCCCTGATGGGACAAAAGTGTGAAGCTCCGGTTGTGTCTCATTGTCTGGCAGCCATTCGGCTCGTTTTGGGCCATTTTGTGCCGTTCTGGCTTTTGGGAATTATGCCAAAGCGATAATAATAATAAAATAAAAGTGCCTTTAAAAAAAGAGAGGCCTGCCGAGCACCTCTCTTGACTTGGCACACACACAGACATAATGCTTATTAAATTTTTGCAACTGAAATTCCGAATTGCCGCTGAACGCCTGTTGCATAATTCGCCGCCAGATGTTTTCTAAAATTTAATTAATTTACCGTAAACCACAAAGAAAATTATTCGTTTGCTTCATTTGAAATGCAAAATCAAAAAGGGCCGCTCGCAGGCCACATCCCACAGCTCGTAGCTCGAAGCTCGCAGCTCGCAGCTCCCAGCTGGCGGCGACTCAATTAAACGAATGTCAAAGAGCAGTCGCTGGCAACGCTTACAATGGCTTGTCCTGGCTCAACAATTCCTTTGACACGCACACCGGAGCACAAATATGACTTGCTGCTGGACGAGCATTGACAATGAGTGCGGCTCCTGCCCCTGGGCCCCTGGTCCTGTGTCCCCCCTCCTGTTGCTATTGTTACTCCTGCGACCTGCGCCTGCTCCTGCTCCTGCTCCTTTTGCTGTTGTTGTCTTTATAGCCTGGTCGCCTCCTGTGGTCAGCGCGTTCTCTCTGTGTTATTGTAGCCATGGAAATGAATATTAATGCCGCCTGCTGAATTGTGCAGCTAACGTATACCCATGACCATGCCTACTGTCATGCCCACTGCCATGCCTACGCCCATTGGCAATCCCTTGCCCAATGCCGCAGGTACTCGGCCACTTCGACAAAGTCCTTTGGCCGCAGTGCGGCTCAGTGCACACTTTGCTTGGCATTAATATTTATCAGCGGCATCAGAAGTTGCTCTTCTTCTTCTTGTTGTTGTCCTTGTTCCCGATTCCATTCGTGAAGTAACACATTTTGCATACCCTTTGTTTATTACATATCAATATACAAATTTAATTGGGCGTGCGAACAGTCTGAGTTAAATATTCATTTATAAACATGAAATTTGTATACAAGCAAAGTGAATATTTTAAAATAATTTTGAATAGAAATAAACTGAGTTGTATGCAATGTGAATCAAATATATCAATCAATATTTAATACATAAGCTTACGACTCGCTTTAAAATCATTTAAAAGCATTTAATTGTTAAAACTCAAAGGTAACTTAATCGAATTTGAAGTGCCTTAAATATCACATAAATTAAAAAAGGTGAATATATAAATGTTAATAGACCAGCGTCCGATATTTAATTTCAGCATACTATTAACTGATATTTTACGAATTTTCTGTGATTTTTCAATTGATAAATGCAAAAATTAAATACATTTAAATGCAGCGTTCGGGCTTCGATAATATTATATGCTTGAAACACGGCACCCTTGAATATGATTAAACCTTATCATTTAACCACACACTCGTTCGCGCATACGCACACACTCGGAGTGTGTTGTGCCATTGTCAACAGTAATGAAATTTACCTGTACACCAAACGAAATTAAATCATTAACACCTGAAGCGTGTGCAGCCAGTGACATCGACATTGAAGTTCGAGTCCTGCGCTGGCCAAACAGGACACTGCAGTGTATATATAAGTAAATACCCTGCCATTATTGCTTAATACGTTAAATTAAAAGCTGGTACTTCCAGGAGAAGATGCGAAAAGAATTGGGTAAAGAAAAGCGTTTCCCCTGAGCTATAGAATAAGTGTCGCCAGGGAGATACAATAACTATAATAACAAAGATTTCACTGTAAGCAAACGAGACATGTAATTGGTTAACTTTCAGGCACTATAAGTATTGCTCTTGGAAGGCAGTGCCATCGCCATACTATCGCTAGGAAGATACAAAAGCGATAACATCGCATCTCAGCTTTCCATACCAACTTCCTGTTGAATAAAATCAATGGTCATAAAAATCGTCTCAAAATGCCTGCAGAGTATATTTATTTGCACTGTCTGCAGTTAACAGGGCGACTTTCAATAACATTTAAAATACGCACACACTCCAGAGGGTTATTTGAGGGTGTGTGTGTGTGTATGTGTGTCTCGCTTTTATTGCGCCAATAATGCAATTTGTTGACATTGGCTAGGCCGTGTTAATAAGTCGCGCCGCGAAACGGTAATGCAATTTCCAGCCAGGGCCAGAGGGAAATCCCCTTTTTGCACGACCATTGAACTTGGCCCCAAAAGGCGATTGCAAAGAACTTAATTAATTAGCTGCCAAAAAGTTTGCTTTTCAAGTTTTTTGGCCACAATCTGATACACTTGCCGCACAGCAGCTGCACTGCGAATCCTGACCAGGAAAAATAAAACCCCAGCCCGAAAAGAGAAAAACACAACCGGGGCTAAAGAACTTTGCGTGTATTTACTGTTTTTCTTTCGGATTTTCGATTCGGGCTGCTTTTTTGTTGCGGCTCCTAAGTGCAGGACAAGGACAACAAGGACCTGCTGTAGGAAGCTTTTGTATTTTAGTTACGCTGCGAGCCGGAAACGGATGCGGCAACGGCAGCGGGCCAGGCAAAGGCAACGGCAGAGGCAACGGCAGAGGCAAAGGCGGCTCAACATTGGGTTCAGCCATGTCCAGTGCTGACCGCAATCGCATTGTGGCATTGTCCACATCAATGTTGTCGCCTCCTATTTTTGTTACCGACTCTGCCAGGCTGGATTAATGGTCTGGCCCATGTCCATCAGCACAGGGAAAGGCACAAAAATTGATTTTACTTTTTGATTCATTGCAACCGAGCAGGATCCAGTCCCTACACGAAACCTTTTCACTTGGCCAACAGATGCTGCTGCTGTTGCTGGTCCAACTGCAACTTCAATAATTTCATTGACAAATCTTTGGCTTTTGGCACTCCTACAGCTTAGAAACTTAGCACAAACCACGCCAAATGAAAATCAAAACTGACAAAGTTTTAAGCACACAACTCTAAAGAACTTTACACACACACACTCACACAGAGTTCGAAACGACTCTCAAATTAAATTAAAGTTATTAAATCATCAATTCAATCAGACAATTAAGAAAGTTGCCAGTTTGCAAGTTTTTGGCCACATAAACTTGACGACACATGTGGCAGGCCACCAACTAACCGCCTCTCTCTCTCTCTCTCTCTCTCTCTCTCTCTTTCACGCCAATTCCTATTCTATGAAGCGTATCTGCCTTTCACTTCCTCTTTCACTCTGCATGCAGTTAAAAGTCAGCATTTAGTGCTAAACATTCTGTAAAAAATTGGTTCCTGTCAAAATTTAATTTACTCACAAAACTCAATTTGTGGTTAGCGGCGAATAAAGTCCAAAATTTCAACACTTGATTACGATGCATTCATATAAAAGTTACTAAAAACTGGGAATGATTTAATTGAAAGTGGCAAAGCTAGGAGATATCCTGTACCCTGCTTTAAAGAATATTAATGTAGTTAGCATATATACTGCATTAATAAGAATAAATCTATAAAAATTTTAGGTTTGGAAAACAAAATTTATCGATTTTAGTAAAAACTTATTTTTTATTAGCAAATATATACGCACATACATTTTCTCCAAAAACGTTAATCCCATTTTACGGGATTATCTAGATCTCAGTCTCTCTTTTATAAGTGTTGCCTTAGAAATGGATTTTCAATCTAACTTTAACCCTTTCATTGGAACCCGTTATCTTTAAAGAATTTTAAATAAATTTGTTTTTAATATAAAACTCCTTTTATGTATTTTATTCGGTACAAGGTATTTAAATATAAACACATAACCAGATATAATCGGTTTATTAAAGTTCCAGTCAAATTCTAAATGGTCAGTGCTGCGCTTTGATGTGAAAAGCTTTGAATGGCTGTGTTTGTGTGCGTTTGTGTGTGTGCGTGAGTTTCACTTGCAATTGATTTCAATTTCATTAACGCTTTGAGTTTTGTTTCTGCCTCCGGCCCAGAGCACAACTGTCTAGCTGTCTGTTGTGTCGACTTGTCTGCCTGCCAGTCAGCCACTGCCTTTGTCTGAACTATGACCTCTGGGCATGGGCATTACAACATGTAATGAAAGCGAACAACAAAAAAACGAACTATTAAAGCTATGTACTTACATGCATACGTAAAATACTTAAATTTATTTACTTTACTTGATGAATCCGCGAAGAAGGTCTCTTAATTATCTTAAAAAAAAACTTACTTGAATCACCCAAAGATAATTGAGAAATTAAAATTCTCTCTTTGTTCAGACATTTGTATCTTCCAACTTTTATATTCAATCTAGAAATTGTTTGCGGAGATTCTTATCAAGGTTTTAGGACTTTGCCTCATTTACTTTAAGCTTTTATATGATAAATTGCAGTCTTTTGTAAAGTTTCGATCCCGAATACAATTTGTAATAATTTACAGATACTTATTTAATTAAATTTCTTTTTGGGGCATATTTTATGGAGTATATTTTGTATAAGTAAAATTTCTATGTGAAGTGCACCTAAAATTCGGTGAATCCGATTTAATTTCCGTCACAGCCTTTAAATCCTTAGTAAACAAAAACTTTTCAGACTGATACTTGATCAAATTTGTTGTATTCGAGTCAAAAGCTAGACCAAACAGTTCTCATTTTGTACAAGAGTAAAATGTGTGTGTGTATTTACAGGCTACGCTTTCGATTAGCTTAATTCGAAAATTCCAAACTACGGGCATTGATTGAACTTGTCCTGCGCCTGGCACTAATGAAAATAACTCAAATGTTTAGTGTTTTCTTTTCTTTTTCTCTCACTTTTTTCACTCAGGTTGGCAAATAGCTGACAGCGGTTGGGTATGGGAGGAGGGGTTGATGTGGTAGCTGCCAGCAGCTGCCATCAGAAGCGTGTCCTGTCGGCGCCCGGCATGATTTTCAATTTGTGATCTTAATCAGCAGGTGTCCTGCATGGCTCTCTTTCAGTGCCTTCCTTTGGCACTGCCTTTCTTCTCGATTCTCATTTTGTTTTTGCTTTTTTTTCTTCTTGGTTGCCTATCAACATAGACGTCAGCGTCATAGTCATTGCCTTTTTATTATTTTCATTCGGGTTTTGGCTGGCTGCCTACTAATAGCAGTTGTCGTTCTTGTTGTTGTTATTGCTACTGTTCGCCTTTGTTCGCTCTCAACGTTCGACGTTGCTAGGCATTAACTTTTGTCATTTTGAGCATCCCTCAGCCAGTGAACAATGCATTGTGAATTGGCAGGACCTGGCCCAGGACCTGAGGCCTCGTTGGCCCCGTGGCTCATACTCAAGTCTAGACTGTCTGTTGGGCTGGCCACTGCTAGCCAGACTGCCCGCTGCTTTTGGTCTACTGCTGTGTTCATTTAATTAAATTACACCAAATTGTTCGGGTCGTCCTTTCATTCAGCTCACAAAATACCAACAGCAACAACAACAACGAATCGCATAAAATGTGTAGAAAATTACAAAATATGTTGGCCTGGAAAAATATTTACCCAATGCCTGTTGCCAGTTGTGCTTAAAGTGTTCGTAATTGCTTTGCTCGTTTTTTTTTTTTTCGTATTGTTTTCCTTTCCAATTGAAAAACAATTTGGCTTTTAAATTATGTGAAATACATGGGAAAATGAGCACAAGAAATGCCGCATAAATAATACAAGTGGAGTACAAAACAATTTTTATATTTTTGCCTAACACATTCGAAAGATACGCGTAGCAGCTGTGCCGTATTTATTTGTATTTGACTCAAATTGAAAGCTAAGTGTGTGTGTGTGTGTGGTATCTGTGTGCTAGTGTTTGCGAAATCTGCCGTCAATTTGTTGTTATCAAAATGCAATAGACATTTGAGTTTTGAGGCATATATGAACATAAAACGCTTTCGCCATCAAAACGACAATATGAGAAGAAGGTTCACTTTATGAGAAACTAAAAATATTGGGGAGTAGCTTGTATTTATTTTTTAAATTTTATTCATTTTTAGACAATCTCCATTCGGTCTTTCTTATACATTTGGCGTAATGTTGTCGAAAAAGAATTTTGGAATCATTTTTTATTACAGGCTGTTCCATTGTTGACTAAAACGCACGTAAATTCACACACCAAAGCAGCCAAACTTTTGCACAGCTCAGATGCGAATGCGAATCCTGGCTGCACTATGGAACAATTTGAAAATTTGTGACTTTTTTGAGAAACCTAAAGGTAAAGATAATGCTTGTATTTAGCTTATAATAATAGAATATGTGCTAGTTGCTAAACGTTGCCGAAAAGATTCGGAGTACATGAAATCAAGATCCCCCCAGTAGATTTCTAAAAGAAAGACTTCTGTCTAAGATGCCATCTCAAGTATCTTAACTAAGTTGAACACACCAATTATGTGAGAACAAGTGTGAAATTAAAAAGAAAAATGTCCCAAAAGAAATGTCTTCTATTAAAAGAAGAAAACAAATACAGAGTCCTAATGATCAAATCTGGTAAAACATCTCAAATTATCTCAGCAGCGCTTAGTACTTGGTTTTATTATTTTAGTTATTTGCTATTTTTTAGACTGCAAATTTATGACAGTCACAAATTTGGTCAATTTGTCCCATCGTGCGGCAGGCGAACGTTTTACATTTTTCGTTGCCTACTTTTTTGGGCATTCGCAATGCTCGCAATCAAAATCATAAAATATAAGTTTGCACTGCGTAAATTTCGAGTGCTCGCCACAGCTGCCTAAATATTTTTTAATTTGCTTTGTTGTTGCTGTGTTACAGTTGTTGTCGTTGTTGCTATTTTGCCAACTGTGCGCGTTAAAGCTCAAGTTATATTATTTTGTAAAAAGTTCTTTTGCTGCCAACTGTTGCCCCATGCGGCACGTAGTGATTAATCATAAACAGAAATCACTTGGAACGCAGCTGCAGACGCCAAAACCCCACACCTCGCCAGCACAACAAAAGTCTGTCATTCGAAACAAGAGTTGACAAAAAAAAAAAAAAAAAAAAACAGGAAGCACGATATAAAAAAGATAAAGGCAGGTAACTGACGGTTAGGTAACTGCGGCTCTCATATTGATCAATCAATGTCAGTCGGCTCCTGTTGCAAAATCTATAAGCAATATGATAACCATTTGGCAATAAACTCCAACAACGCCAGCATCTGACTGTCTGACTGTCTCTCCGTCTGTCTGTCTGTCTGTCTGGGCATCTGTGCTTTTGTCTGGCGTTGTCTTTGCAACACTTTGAGTGATTCGATATGGCACATAACTGCAGACACACACACACCTGCAGACACACACGTGTGCCCCACTGTTGCCCATTTGCTGCTAAACCTTTGATTGAAACAAATTTCCAATATAACCGAATGACGGATGCGACGAAAAGCGACATTTTGTTTTCCCCTCCCGCCTTCGCCCTTACCCTTCCGTCCGTTTCACATCCTTTTGCTGTACTCCTTGTCTCTTTGTCCACCTTTGGCTGGTGCGCCAAAAAGTGTCACTTTTTATGAGCGATCATTTGTATTTTCCTCCTTTTTTTCCGCTTTCCCAATTCTGTTGCACCCCTTTGGTACTTGTATTTGCTGTCGCATGTTTTCCTCCCCCTCCTCGCGTCTTCTTGTATTAGCTATTGCTTCTGTAATTTTATGCTTTTGACAAATTCGAGTTTAAGTGGATTACTTTTTACTGTGGGAACTTCCCCGCCGGCAACTCTCTGGCGAGCGATTGTAGTTAATGTTCTCTTCTTGTTGCTGATGATTAATTAATTGTTTTTCCTGTTGCTTGTTTGTATCTGATTTTCTCCGAGACATTTGTAGCGCAATTAATTTTCATTTGCATTTGCACGCTCGAAAAATGGTAGCTCGAAAAAGACGAGTGAAATAAACTGGACTTTTATTATCAATTTGTGGGAATTGTTATAAAAAAAAAGGAAGATAAGAAAATGTTTAGTTTGCCATTTTGTAGTTCGTGAATCTACTTGATATTCAAAGCTGATTGTCGAAACTGTTCATAGATCTTATCCTTAATCCAGTCCTTGCTGTGTGGCACATAGTTTCCTGTGCTCTTCTCATACACCAGGCAGCTTATGTCCACGAAGGAATCGATGAAATCAAACAGTTGTATGATATCATAGGTAATCGTTGGCAATTGGGGCATGCTGCGCTTCAGATGCTCCTCATAAATCTTGCAGACCGCATCCAAGCATTTCTGAGTGCTATTATATTCAGTATAGGTGCGCGTCCTTGGATTTTTCATCGGGTGCACCAGCAATATCGTGCGAGGCATGGTCAGGAATAACTAAAAAATAAACATAAACAAATAGCAAAACATAAATACCTTATTTTAAAGCTTGTAAAGCGGGCAAATACGCACCTTTCCAATAATTGTGCCTACAATTGAAAAGTAATGCCTATTTGATTTTAATCGCAACTGAATTGGCACTAAAGCAAATGCCTACTCTGATGTTCTTATTACTTTCAAAGCAAGCAGAGCTGGCAATCCTTTCAACCTTTGAGTCTGTCTTTACGAAAAGTTATTAGGGAGATAAGCTATGCCATTTTATATAATATACATAGATAATTTTGATGTCTGTTCTATAAATCCAATTCCCAATGCATCATCAACATTCCTAAAATATCCTAGAAGTCGAAGCAACATCCTTTTTTCTGTTGACTTAGTATTTCGTTCAGTTTCATTAGCTAATTTAAAATTTAACATATTTGAAATATGATTTCTTATGTAAACAGGGTGGTTAATTCGCCTTACCTTTGAGATAAGTCATTTTATATGATTTCCATAATATTAAATATATATATTTTATATCTATTATATATATTTTCTATTGATGCAATTCCCAATACATCATCAACATTTTTTAAATATATTCAATACCTATTTTGCTTTTCGGCTCAGATATCCACAACAACGACTTTTTAATCCCCAACAATCTTCATTTCATTCACCTCAGTATAACGCTCAGCTTGATTAGCTAATTTTCTTTTTACCTCATGCCAAAAAGAGAACTTAAGGGTAACATATTTGATTGTAGGAAAACCAACATCAATTTCAAGTTGCACATCGAAACTGAAATCATTTTGGGCTAAACTGTACTTGGCTTGATTTTATTTGTTTGGTGGGCGTGGCCAGCTTTACAGTTTGTCGAAAATTGTCCCATGCGAACAATTAGAGGCAAGGGTTTTAACGTCTTAAACACGTGCGTGCGCTTTCAATTTCATTTCCGGCTATGCTTGGGTGTCCACCCAGCTCCTTCCACAATATGCTTGAGTATGAAGCTCATAAAAGATTTAAGCGTCGCTGCCATTACAAATGCAATTTGCAAAAAACTTTTGATTTCGCCAGGAGACCCCAGGCGCAGGATCTGGGTCTGGCCCTGGCCCACAGGCTTTTATTGGTCTCATTAAACGAAAATGTTTGCGACTGAAGCGAGCTCAAGTTGGGCTTTCGCTGAGTTCCTCGAGCTCTTCGAGTTCTCCGAGCTGTAGCTAAGTTCAGTCTCGCTTTCGATTTCTCGTTCCTCTATGGGCGCTCTGGCATTGGCAAGTCAACTCACGTTTCGCTACCTTTTCAAAAAGGTGCTCGGCGTTGATTTTAGAAAGTTTCTTCTTTTCTCTTCATTTTTTTTTTTGTATTTGTGGGACGCAACCGGGGCTCGAGTGAGGCCAAAGATTTGAATGGTTTTTCACTTGACATTTTTGTTGAAGTGCTTGTTGGTTGCGGCGTTGCGGCCGGCAACGTGATTCGATTTCAATTCGTTTTGGTTACTTGGCCGCCGCCAAATACTTTGATATACAACTTTGCAATTAAGCTGGCAATGAAGCGCAAAGCGGCTTCACCACCCGACCACTCAGATTTGCGAAGTTTGACGTGAGTTTGCAGCACTTTGCCAACTGACTGACAAATCAAATTAAATTTTGCCAAATTATTTGTAATTTGCCGAAAGATAGTCGAGAGAGAGGGAGGCAGAGAGAGAGTCTGAGTGGGAGGCACATTTGCTTTATATTCATATTCATTCGAGATTCAATTCAATTTTCACAAATTATTTGCTTGGTTAGTTTTGTGGCTTCCACAAAATTGTTTGGCTCCGCAACTCAAGAGCACACACACACACACACAGAGAGAGAGACACACGCACGCCCATGTGTGCTGCCAGGGGCTTCCTCTTCATTATCTGTGAGGCATTCGGGTAACCATAAAATGGTTGCTCCGTTACCCCGGCCAAAGAGACACTCGTGCAAACTATGCACGAGCAGCTCAACTCTGGCCACAATGCTTGGGTTTTGGTATTGAGTTTCCTTTATGACAGCCCATAGGATTGTAATTGAATTGTTGGGCCCAAAATGATGATAACAATTTGGCTTTAACACAAAGAATGAATTCTGAAATCTGTCACTCTGATATGGGCTACACTCATTAGCAATGGAAAATGCTATTTAAAAGTTGTGTCTAGGCACAGGGAACTTTTTTAATAATGTGCTTTATATAATAATTTTATATTAATAGATCTTTTGCTCACATCTTTATTGAGCTGATTAAATTTGTTTACAGTTCCGAACTTTAATTTGGGAATGCAATTTGTATAATTTTATATTTCCCATCGATAGCTTTAGAACTTCTACCAAGTAAAGGGTAGCACATAGTCGAGCGCTTTTATACTTTTTGCCTCCATGTATATATTGCTATAACTTGATATCTTTTGTCAAATATGAAAACTAATGAAGATAAATATAGCTTGGATTCATTAGGCTTTATTTGCAGCAGCCAAAAGCAACTGCCGACAGTTAAGAAATTCGAAAGCTATCGATGGGAATTATACAAATTTGCATTCCCAAATTAAAGCTCGCAAACGCAAACAATTTTGGTCGCTTCAATAAATATGTAAGCAAAATGTCTATATAAAACAAAATTAAATGCTTATGAAACTTACTTTTTCCAAGCAAATGAGCACAAATTTTACTTGTGCTTATGCTAAAATAGCTATTGGAAAACTCAGCAAATAGAAATAAAAAGTTATTCGAATATTGAATCAAAAAATTCAACGCAAACTGATTTCATTGATTCTATGCATTGATCCCAATGCATCAATTTAAATCCCTCAAATCGAGATGCAATGAAAACTGAATATTCTTGCTGCAGAACTGACACAAATTCATAATCAGCAGCTTTTTGTGGCATGTCAAATTCTTTAAATCGAAAATCGATTGTCATTCGTGGGCCTTGTGGCAAATGTTCAGCGCTTTCTGAGCGATTAGGTGCCACATGAAGAGCAAAAATTTGTGTGGCATGTGTGTCGATGCCGATAAGAACATGATAATGATGTCTAAGTCGCACAATCCAATAATGAAAATTAATTTCACACAGACCGACAGACGGGCAGACAGACGGGCTGACAGAGAGGCAGAGAGAGGCGCGAGTGTGGCATGTGCTGCTACCCACATGGCCCTAAAGCAATTTATGCCAATTTTCACACACACGCACACACACACACACATACTAATGCAGAGAGACAGACACAGTCATGCCTGAAATATTTTTGACACCTGCAGAATTCCTATTGACAGCTGCGCCGCAGCGGCAGAGGCTCCAAAATACGCGTTTGAATTCGAAGCGTTTAGAATTTTGTTGGTTTTAGCTTGTGTGCGTGTGCTTAGGTGTGTGTGTTTGTGCGTGTGTGCTTATTGGTGTGTGTGCACGCGAGCCGCAGGCTTAGCGTGTGTGTTTGTGTGTGTGGCATACGTGAAATTTTTGACAGTTATTTTAATGAAATTATGCAAGCGCACTTTCACACATTCAACACCAAAGGATCCCCCAGGTGTGAGCTGCGAGCTCCAAGTTGTGGTTGCACTTGTTGTTGTTGTTGTTATTGTTATTGTTATTGTTGTTGTTGTTATTGTGGCGACGTGTGAGGGGCTGTGGCGTCACGTATGTGGGTTAATTGTATGCATTGGCAACACAATCGCATGGCATTCAAAATTTTGGTTATTTAATTAGCTGTTTGCAGTTGGACTTGGTAATCAGTTTGAATAATAACATTGCTAATTTTCAGAGATGACTGAAAATGTTTAAATAAAGCGCAAACATGTTATTTATTTCGAACTTTTTTTCATGCTCAGATAAACGGTATAAGAGAATATCAAAGTTTAAAATTCATTTATATTATAACTGCTAAAAAGAGAGGTTTTCCCTTTTCTTTCAATATTTTTTCTTTCCATTTAGATTTCTTTCGTTGTCTATTTTGTCTATTTCGCTCTAAGATCGTTTTTTGATAGATTTTCTGAAAGATTTCTTTTTGCTTTCTCCAGACAATAGGTTCTTAGTTTAAGTACCTCGTGCTAAAAAGTGCTAGGCTCGAAACACTGTATGCGATATTTTGGTAATGTTAGACAAAACTGAAAGCAATAAACGCTTTATTAGTTTTAAGTAAAAATTTTATTAAATTGAAATTAAATTTTATTATTTTAAATAAAATGTTTTTTTGATGAAAACACAGCTTTATGCCAGCTGTAAAACACACACAAAGAGTCGTCTTTGCTTGTGCTCCTTTTACTGTTGTTTGTTAAAATTCGCAACAGGTTTATGCATTAATAAGTAATGTATTTAAAAAATCTAGAGTTGCAACCAAAGAACTTGAGCTTACCAGCTCAATATTTGACATTAATAATTATTTTTCAAATTTTGTATGTCCTATGTTTCTCTGACACTGCGGGAACATCCTGAATCAGGTTTTCTCTTGCATCATAAAAACAGCCTCAGAGAAGCCCTAACAATTGTACAACTCACACATTACTTGCACTTAGAATAGAATTTCATGTTTGAGAGCTTTTAAAAGTTGTTGTCGCTATTTCTATTTTTCTGATTGTACTTTGGCTCGTTGTGCAACCATTTTTTTTTTTTTTGGGTACATTTGTGTCATCGTCGCCTCGTCAGCGTCTGGAGCTTCAACTCGAAACTCCCAAGTGGCTAAGCAGCCCTCGAAAAATGTCGCATTCGCTGGCCCTGGACATGAACCTGCTGACAGCAGCATTCGAGCTGAAAGTACTCGTCAGCTTCACAATCACATTCACATTCACATTCACATCCGCAGGAGCAGGAGCACACAATGAGCCGGAATGGAAGCGGGCTTGGGGTAGCTGGCGCTGGGCACGTGTTGAGTGCGCACAAAAGTATGCTATGGAGCATACGAGCAATCTTTTATTTGATACGTTTTTGATTTGAGAACTAAAAGTCGCCGCAGCAGACAATGTCAATGTGTGCTCCCCACATCCCCAACAAACCCAAATTGCTGTCGAAAACAATGACAGAAACACCCAGAGGAGTACATGAGGGTAGAGAGAGAGAGAGAGAGAGGGAGTGAGAGACAGAGCAGCAGTTGACTGCGCCCAGTCTCAAGTGCAGCATGACACGTGAGTTTTTTTTTTTTGTCAAACATATACCTTGCTCCAAAACACATTCCGCTCTGTGCTGCCGGGCTAGGTGTATGTTTTTGGTAATTTGATTTTCAGATTTTTCTCTGATTTGTCAGAGACGCCAAGTTAACGCTACATTTGACGCCATTGGCCAAGACAAAAAAAAAAAAAAAACCAATAAAAAGCTGATAAAAGAAGCAGAAACGGAAACGGAAACGTGTGCTGAATTTTCAAATGCAAATGCCGCTCGCCCGCACTCCTGTTTATCATTTTGCATGTTGTTTGCGCTCTAATAGAAAATCTTTTCGATTTGATTTCCACACAATAATTGAGCAGGCAGCACGGCAACAGAAAGCGCCAATTTGTGTCACATCAGCTTTTGCCAAGTTGAAAACGTAAAATATATGTATAGAAGAAAAAAAAAAATAGGTGGCAACTGCCACGCCCCCAATACGCGCCCATGCAGCCAATTGCAATATGGCGTCGTTCTGATGAGGCACTCGCCGTTAAATTTACTGCCACACAAATTTTTGTTTCACTTCGCAGTTGTTGTTGTTGTTGTTGTTGTTGCGCACGTATTTGTCGTTTCCATTACAGTTTGTGCTGATTTTGATTTGCTGCCCAAGCTGCCCCCTCCCTGCACCCCCTGGGCAACTGCCTGTCATTCAATCTCAAATTCACTCAATCAGTCAGTGCGTCGGTCCGTCTGTCCGTCTGTCCCTGGCTGGCAGTTTCAGTTAGTCATTGCGTCAACACTTTGCCGGTGCGAGGGGCGTGCCGCACACACCCTCTCACCCTCACCCTCACCCACCCACACACACACACACACACTCTCTGGTTATACACATGTTGTTGGAGTCACGTTTATTGTTGGCAATTTTTTCGTCGCTGCTGTTGCCTTTTCCATTGCCGACTTATGACTTTTGTGCGCGCATAGGCAATTTCTATGCAGCCCCCCCTCCTCCAGCCCCTGACACGCCCCCACCACCACCGCCCACTTTCAGCACGCTGCCCGTTTTGGCACGTGTGTGGGCGTGTGCGTGAGACGCATTTGTCATACTCGAATTTAAAATTCAATTTACTTGCGTCATAAATTTAATAGCCTAGCCGGCAAAATCGGTTCAGTTGATTTGGGCCATGTGCCCATCTGGCCAAAAACGAGTTTCTGAATCTTTATGTATACATATTTATATAAACATACATATACATAGCTGGTTTTTAATTGCGTATGTATATGTATATAAATATACAAATATGTATAATAGCGGGTATTACCCAGTACATCACAAATTTGGCCGATCATGCGTTTGGTTATGAAACACATTTTTTTTTGCTCTTCTTTTTTTCATGTTGAAGATTGATCATTATAGAAGGCGGCGGCCTATTTAAATAATTGCAGTACACCCAAACACCAGTGCAAACTTTTGTGCGACGCGCAAAAGAAACTTCTAGAAAATCACACAGCATACTTTTAGGCATGAAATTTTTGCAACGTTTAATTTTTAATAATTTTAAACATTAAATTGACCACTTGAAGGACAATCCTGATGTCCTTTGGACAACACGTTATCCTTGTCCAGCCAACTTGGAACATGTAATAAAAAGGACGAAAATTCTTCTAGGAGCTGAGGGAAAGTGATTTTTGTCGGTAGAGATAAAAGGGTGTAGATCGGCCGTATCCTTGCCGATCGTGATGTCCGTTTGCCAACCGTGAGTCCTTATCGTTAAAATTCAGTATATATTATGAAAAGGGCGAAAGTCCTTTAGACAGCCTAGATATGAGTAAAACTCAGTCGTAATTTAGCAAAGGCATTAAACGGCCGTATCCTTGTGGATCCTGGCAAGTCCTGTATCAAACAACTCGTATTGACCAGGGCTTCCAACTCTACAAAGGACATCAAAATCGTCCTTGTACTTTCGGCGATATGGCTATTTTACTAAAAAGGACATTTTTTAATTAGCCATAACTCGGCCAAATCCTTAAGGATATCAGAAGGATATACCTTGTTAAGCTCGTGGGGAGCAGGACTATCGATTGGCATTCAAGGATTTCCATGATTCGACAAAAAATTTCACAAAAATTTTTCATAGGGGGTTAGTCGCAAAAGTGGCAAAAATCGAAAAAATCCGGGCTAACTAAGCCATTTAAAGGACTATCGGGATGACCTTTGGACAGAAGATTGTGCTCACTCTCCCATTTGAGAAAATATAACCAAAAGGACGAAACTCCTTCAAGCGGCGAAGTTTTAGGGACGGTTTTTGCAAGAGAAAATAGCCCATAGCTCGGCCATATCCTGGCGTATCCTGACGAGTCCTATGTGAAAAGAATTGTATTAGCCAGGACTACCAACTGGCCAAAATTTATTAAGATCGTCCTGCTAGTTTTGGAAATATTTAAGGATTTGTGTTTTCGGGCCATTTTCGTGCGCTCCTGGACAGAAATTTCACAAGTAAAAATGCAAGTCTTGGGATTCTTAGATGACCCCATATTTTTTTGATGCAAATCGATGCTGGGGGTCTATACGATCCTAATGCACCATGTCCTTTGAAAATCTGCAAGGACATGACCGAGTTATGGCCTTTTTCCTTGAAAAAATTGCCTTTATATATTTTATGCCCTGTTTAATTCAAATGTGTTCTTTTCTTTTCAGACTGACAAAATAAGAACTACAATGAGCTCTAAGGACCTCCACGACTGACAAAGCAAATTTATCCAGGATTCCACTTTAATTAAGCCAGATATAGCTATTTTAAGTTTGTATAAGCTAAAATTCTTATTTATGCTCGATTTATATTATTTTAAGAAAATTAGAATAAAAAACAACAAATTTATAAATTTGAACATAAATAAATCAAATATTTAATATAAAAGAAATCCTGTTTTTTTATTAAAAAATTCAAAAATCAACGGCCTTAAGAAAAATTTCATTGTATACCCGCCAGGGGCGTCTGTTGGCAACAGCTAGCTGCCGAGATTTTTCTTAAAATCTGCCAAAATACCAGGCGAACAGAAATGCCCAGAAGGTCGACAAAAAATATTTGTAGCTGCCGAAAAAATTTCATTGCATACCCAAACGGGACGAAAAATGACGTAGTAAAAGTCGCTGGCCCCAAATTTGCACCAAAATTTCACTCAAGTACCAGGCGAACAGAAATGCCCAGAAGGTCGACGAGTGGTTTGAATAACAAATTTTCATTGCATAGCACTAAGGGGCAAAAATGTAACTCAATTAAATCAGTGCTGTTAATTAGCAGTTAATGTTAAATGAGGGCTGTAAGCCGGCTGTTTAACAACAGCCGCAGCTGTAGCTAATGTAAAAGGGCTGCTGAAAGAAATAGCATACATGTTTTTGGACCATTTCGATGCAAATTTTGCAAGGATCTGATCCTTTAGGTTGCCAAGGACTATATCGATGGTATGGTATAACCAAGAATATATAGGTCAACTAGAAACCATCCAGGGTTCGAAACTGTTGCTGTAAAAGAAAAGCATACACATTTTGCAAGAACTTTGTCCTCTAGGTACGCTAGGACTATATCTATGATATGGAATAACCAAGGATATATAGGTCAACTAGGTAACATGAAAAGCGATCATTTGCTGCTTAAATGTTGTCCATTCCGCGCGGAAATATTTTTGTTATTTCCAAGAGGCATAATTCCGTCGATCTAAAAACGACATAATTATTTATTTAATACAAAATGATATGTATATTAGTTTTTTTAAACAAAAATATATCGGATTAGTTACGTCCGACTTTGGAAAGACATACCTTTAAGGATTCGTGAGTCTTTAAAATCGGAGAATTCAACAAAATGTTGATTTGTGAATCGACGCAGATTGGTAACAAAGTTCATGTAACCATTGCCATTTTGGTCAAAATTTAAATACGCTTTTTTTAAGGTATATCCATGGCGTGAAATAACCAAGGCTATTCAGGTACCAACGTTATTGAATGTTTTCTGGTCCATAACAGATTTAGCTGCAAAATTAAAAAAAAAATAAACTAGACTTTTGTAAGCTTTTAATATCGGTAAAATTAAGTCCGACTTAGAAGGGATTTACCTTTTGGGGTTCGTGAAAGTCTTCAAAAGACGGAGCATTAAGAAATTTTGATTTCAGTACCGACAAGAATTTACCAACCATTTTGATGTAACCATTGCCCAATCGGGTCAAACCTCAGAAGCCGATTTTCTTGCATGTCAATTGATATTCCCGATACGGACGATATTATTCCCTTATAATATTTTCAAAGAGCTTTACTCGAATGCTGCCCAAAGTCGGCGCACAGCAAATTGAGCGAGCAGTCCACAAACTGAAGTAATCGCCGTTTAAAGGTATGTAGATAACGCACAAGCCAGCATAAGAAGATATGAATTGCGAAAACAAACATCCAAACATATGTACGCAGAGAGAATCGCTAAATATGAACATACATATGTATGTGTATATGATCACGAATTTTTTGCGAAGTGAGCAGAAAGATACAATAAAATAAACACTTTAATAAAATCGATGGACTTCTTCAAATCTTGATTCCATTTTTGCGAAACTAGAATAAGACATAGTACTTCCGGCCCGTAAAAATTCAAAAAAAAAAAGGGCATTTACTTTAGAATTTTCAATTCTCATTTTTTTTTAACACAAAAACATGTTGCGCGGTCGCAATGTGGACAAAAGTCGGCGAACAGCAACTCGAGTGAGCGCCGATCAAAGGTAAATAACGCACAAGCAATCATAAACAAGCATAAGAAGATATGAATTGCGAAAAAAACACTCCCAAACATACATATGTATGCAGAGAGAATCGCTAAATTTGAGCATACATAGTACATATGTATGTGTATATGATTGCTTATGCTTTTTCTTCTTATTCATCGCGCTCTTACCAAGTTTTTGCGAAGTGAGGAGAAAATGACAATAAGATAAACAACTTTATACCAGTGAAAGTCTATAAAATCGGGGTACTTCTTCAAATTTTGATTCCATTTTTGTCAAACTTTAGAATACGATTTTGTTATGGCTATTAATACTTCCGACACGTGCTACTTTCGCTCGCAGCACAACGACATGCCATATTGACTAATAGGGCCACACTGACACAAAGTAAAGTTGCGCAGATCCATAAAAACGGCGCTCAGAAAGAAGAGCACTCGAACGACCAGATGAGAACAACACTGCCAGCAGTTATTGATTCCACCAATCAGCGATCAGCACCAGAGAATCGTGAGCGCGTGAGCGTAAGTACAAAAAGTGACAGCGAACGCAAACACTAACAGCTGACTGCTTATCTCTGGCTTTGGCTCATCTCTGCGCATACACGTGTTTGTGTGGGTGTGTATGCTAAGCAAAATTCGTTCTCACTCGAATTTTGATCGCTTGCTTCTTTTCTGTGCGCTGGTTTTTTCGTCCGCTAAAGTCGCTCACAGTTTAACACTCTGTTTGAGCTCAGCATTCAATATGAACATGTTTTTACATATTAGGAGCTGCTGATCAGGGGCAGTCTGAAAGGGTATTATGCATATTTGATTTAGCTTATTTAGTAGCTGCCTTCTTAAGAATTGGAATAAACAAAAAGGAAGAATTTTACTCCCAATTATCAGGTTTTTGTTTTGATTTTTATTTTTATAACAAAAAGGCGAACGGATCCCTATAAACGATCTGCATTCAAACAAACTAATGGGTTAAAAAAAATTATTGATCATTAAACGATTCGTTCGATAATCCCAACTTTTTTGATGATTATTTATTATTATTATTATTTGCGTTGCCATTTTAGAAATAAGCTTAAACATCTTCGTATAAATGATTATTTTTGTTCAAATAGATATTTTATATTTCCCTGACATTTAGAGCAACAGCTCTTCAGCTTTTTTGACTAAACTTAATAACTCAGAGGGCACATTTATTTGTATCTGTATCTTTATCTGCACTTTGTCTCTTATTTGGCAAATTTTCAACGACAGCTGCAATGCTAATTGCTGAGCTTGTTAGACATATGAAAGACTTTTATTCCAAACCGACTTATGAGTGTGTGTGTGTGTGTGATTTTTGTGCTAAACAAAAGTGCGCCAATTAGTAGGAAAATGTAGTTTTTAAGCTCTCACAATTCCGCACACACACTCGCATACACACACGACTCACAACTAAATGTGCGCCCAGCCGCAAATGCCAGAAAAGTTGATTTCTTAACAACTCTTAGAAAGGAGACCACAGAACCGCAAAAATGTCAGAACGTCAGGCAAACAGGCGCTGAATATGGGCAACAATTTTAAGCTCGAGCCTGGGACACCCAAAAAAAAAAAGTTCAGTATCAAGACCACAGTTTTAAGCCCAAATAAGTTGAAGGTGTGTGCGAGTGTGCGTGTATGTGTGTGTGTGTGTGTGTGGGTTGTTAGTAAGTTGTCGGCTTGTTGTCTCTATTTTGTGGCACATTTGGCCTGGAAGCTCATCTGCAAATCCACACACTCACACACGCTCAAGCACACATTTGACATGGCTATGAAAAAGATGAATGCATTTCATATTAACATTGCACAGACAGCTTTCCTTCAAATGGGTCGCATAATTTAGTCATAGATTACGGACAAGCACGGCAAAGTTAAAGATAAACTTATATGAAAATTATGGAAGTCTATTTATCTAAAGAAAGCTCTTGCTAATTTTACAAATCTGCGAATTGGTAGTATTTTTTTAAACATTTTGAAAGTGATTTATTCTTAAACTATCTCTTTCCCATCTTCTTTATATTATATATTTATGAAGTGTATTAAAAGTTCGTCATGTCAATCACATAATTTCCCTGTATTCTACTTAAAACTTTGTGGCTTGCTAGAGAGTTCGAATGTGTGTGTGTGTGGTGCTTGGCTAGGGACTGGGAGAATTCTGATTTGCGCTTGTCACGCTCAAAATTAAACTAAGTCCATTTTAATTGAGTTTTTCAGCATGTGACACCCATAGAGCCATAATAAAATTCAATTTTTTAGTTATTTGTCAGAAGCATTTGATTTCATTTCAACTCCCACTCCCACTCCCACTCACATTCGCACTCGCACAATTCACAATTTACAATTCGTTATGCAGGCAATTTGGCAACATTGTCGCAAATGAATTGTGAATGAAATGCAAATTTGTGTGGTGCAATTTAATGGTCACACAACAAATCGAATAAGAGACCATGACAAATTAAATTCCACACTTGTATTTCCAATTTTCCAATTTGTTTTTCTCCCAAAAAAAGAGAAACAGCGATATACTTGAAATTGCGACAAAGTTTTCTGCGTTATCAAAGGCAGATATTTACCGCAAGACTCTCAAGCTGCGCGCCGGCTGCTCGGAATATTTTTGTTTTTGTTTTTCTTATTATTTTTCTCACCGCTTTTCCTTATTTTTCTTTGTTACTTTTTGTGCGTAATCAGCTACGGGGGCAACGAAGTTATACTGCTAAAAAAAAAATAAATATAATTTTTGTTTGAACATGTAAAACAGGAAATGCGGGCAACGGGAAGTTGTTGCCAGTATTGGAAAACACCCAAAGGCAGTGGAAGGGCAAGGGAGGCGCAGCTGTGGTCTGCACATAATTTAAATCCGATTAGACGGCTTTGGACGGATGTGGTTTAGTTTGACGAAATGTTTTGCGGTGCTTGACAATTTGAAAAGCTTCCGATTACTTTAGATAACAATGCTCAACTAAGGGATACCCTGTATGGGCAAAGAATCTAAAGCATACACAAAGTTATCAAATATATCAACAGACATCGTTATCGACAGTCTTAGGTCTAACTTTAATTGTTTTTCAGCAAAAGTTGTGTAAGCAGTAAACATACAAGTTAAATAAAAAGGAAACTAACTAACTAATTTATATTGAATCAAATTAAAAAAAATATGAAAAGTTGATGGCATGTTAAGCCTCTAGCTACTGCTCAGCATTTACACAATGTAATCACAACTTATTCAGTTTCAAATAAAATGTGGGTTATTTTTCATCCTATTCCCCGCAACAACTATTCAACTATTCATAGAACTCCCGACAGCGGCGCCCAAGTGCATTTATCCAAATCAATATGCAATTTCTACAGTATCCACAGGTAACTGATTTCAAAACTGGCAGCACAAAATGCCAGTCATAAGTGCGGCAGAAGCCACATAACAATTTCTTGTGTGTGTGTCTATGTGTGTGCTTGTGTGTCTTGTTCTATTGAAACAACTGAGCCATAAAAAGCGCAAAACTGGGTTAGCTGTCGAGATTTCCCAACACTGCGACAACAACAACAGCAGCAGCAACAACAATCAGTCGAGGAATATACAGGAACAGGAACATTGACAGCCCATACCCATCAGAGACTGAGCATTTGGGATTGGCAATGCATTTCGAATTGAGCGGGCAAAAAAAAAAAAAAAAAATTGAAAAAAAAAGAAAAAGACAAGCTAAAAACTCACGAACTGAAGCTGAACGCTGGCAGCCAAGCGAAATGGCGGCCAATGCAAGCCGACGCTGTCACGCCCACCGCCCAACGCCCAATGCCCAATGCCCAACGCCCAGCATATATGTCAAGTGAACTGGAAGTGATATGGCATAGCGCAGCAGGACGAGCCTGAAAGCGAAGGACGAGCGTGTTCACGTGCAAAATTGCAGCTATTCCCAAACGGTTGCCAACCTTCTTTTTTTCTGCTGCCGCTCAAAATCGAATTCACTTTGTGTGTGTGTGTGTGTAAATGTGTTTGTGTGTGCGTTATTTGAGCGCCATTTTGAGCGTGATCGATGGCTGCTGGCAGGACATGCAGCAGGCGGCAGCCAATGGGCCTCGATTTTAATCAGCAACTGAAAGCCGATCGGAGCCGAGCCCGACAATGACAACGAGTGATATGCTTGCGGCTTTGCTTTGCCCTGTTCCAGGCATTTATCTCATGCCGACACACACACACACACCCAGGCAGCTGTTCATGCACTTGTACTTCCGTTTCCGCTTAATGGCCGCGCAAAGAAACACTGGACATGGCCCATCTTCAAACTCAGCTGGCTGGTAAACGGTGGCTCAGACGCACCGCTGATTGTTTGCCCTACGTTGCAATGCCACTAAATTGTTTGTGCGTGTGTGTTGTCTCAGTGTGTGTGCGTGCAATGCCATTAACAATACGCCCAATGCCAAACTGGCAAACGCGCCAAAGCCATTGTTATTTCGGCGGTCGATTGTTGTTCTTCCGGCTTGCGTGAGCTTACCCAAGCCCAGACTGCAACCCCATCCCCAGCCCCAGCGCCAGCCTCATCCGCTGCCACAAATTGTGCAAACAAGCGTGGGAATTGGCCAGAAAGAGTGAGCGCCAGCTAAAGCTGTGCCTGCGTTAGAGCAAGAGGCAGCAGCATCGTGATGCTCTCCATGCAAAACTTGTGCCACAAATCGCTTCAATTTTGTTGCGTGTTCGGTTTTTGGCCTTGTTGCTCTGCTACTGTTGATTTTGCCACTGCTGCCGTTGTTGTTGTTGCTCTGTTTGATTGGGAGTCTGGTCTGGTTTGAGTTGTTTTTTCAGCTCGGTTTGTTCTCAACTGCAATAATCTTATTAGCAGTTTGTTGTTCGAACCTAATCAATTACCAACGTAATTACAAACTTTGCTAATCTGCTTAGCTCGCAATGAACACAGAGAAAGACAGAGAGAGAGGTTAGTGTGTGAGTAGAGAAAGAGAAAGAAGGAAGACCCAATTGAACCCAATGCCAATGGATATTCATGAACATTTATGGCCATGATTTGTTGCAGATGCCCATTTGGCAATTCTGTTGCTGATGGCGCGACTATTTTCTTTTTTGGCAACTCAAATTGCATTTTGCACATAAAACGGAGCGAGAGTAAACATTGAAATTTAACAGAATTTCCCCCTTGTAAAAGAATTTAGCTAAATTGATCACGAACAAAACTATTTCGCTAAATTTTCCTCTTACAATTCCCTCTTACTAGATCAACAGGTGGTATGTTAATCTTACCATAGTTTACAAACTAATCATTGCAAACTACTTCTTAAAACTTATTCTTACGATGCTTCAACAACTTCTCTTCACTGGATACGAAGGGTATTTTGTAATTTCCGATCGCATCCGACTAATTTATTGAATTTATAACTTACCCCTTTTTCTTTGCCAAGTAACGCAAGTGCGCTAAAGGCATTCCAAACATTTTCTAAAAGGACAAGCAGATACAGTTTTTCTTGAGAATCTGCAAGCCTTGCAAGCCCAAAGCCCCAAATCCTTTAGAAGTCTGCAAGGATACACGACCGTTTGAGCGGAACTTTCAAAAAAGAAAGCCTTTTACTTACACATATTTAGAAAGTACCGAACTATTGATTGCCAGTCTCCCAGTCAAAATCCACCTCAATTTTTTGCTGCTCTCATGATGATTCAACAGTTCTTTAACTTCTTGTGCATTTAACGCTTATCAGAAGCCAAAAGTCCATTTGACAGGATAACGAAAATCTTCCGAGCAGCTGTTGTTGCTCTTGTTGTTTTGCCGAACCGAACGAAGCATTGCAAAAATGCCAAAAACTTTTGTCGTAATCAAAAGCAAAAATATTTGAATATGCCAAGACAAAATGAATGCCGTCTCTGCTGTATGCCTGCTCCTCCATGCCTCTGCAGCATTTAGCCTGAACTCCCAAGGCCCTCATATGTTAGATTTTTGCCTTTTGCTGCCAACAGCAGCAGCAGCAACAGCAGCAGCAAACTTTTCCACGCATGATTTAAATGGAAATAAATCTTGCGTTAAGATTCGACTCGGATTTGGATTATGCAACGTGGCGGCGTCTGGCTGTCCTGGGAGGGGTGGTAGGTGCGACTGGAGATGGATCTCAATTCGTTGGCATTTCTTTGGGGCGCTGCTGCCTCACGTAGTTGCTAAATTTGTTTACATGTTGCCGTCGTTGTCGTTTTAGTTTTGGCAGCCCCGCCCCCTTCAATGCCAACCAAACATCTCGCCTCCACACACACACACACACAGACACACACGTGCGCACGCACACACACGTCCACAATTGGCATAAACTTTTTCGTATGCAAATCGCAAGTTTAGCAAAATATTTCGTTTATTGTTGAAGTTTTCTTTAGTTGCTCGTCAACATTTTGTACATATAATTTCATCTTTTTTTGGCAGCGCAAAAGTTGGCGCAAAACTTTTGGAACTTCCCGCTGAATTTGATAAATTGCGCTAGGCCAGCGATATAAGTTCATTTTCCAGCACATATTGCACCAGTTTATTTAGAAAACAATTTAATATGATTTTTGGTTTTTAATATAAAAAATGTATGACACCTTTTATTGATTTAGTTTTTGTAAGATGTGTATGTGTGTGGTGTGTATGCGTGTGTGTGTGTGTGTGTGTGCGTGTTTGTGTGTCTATTTTATACACTAATATACAATAATGCATATATATATACATACATAATTCATTCACTTAACTGCATTTATCACTAGATTTTTACGTTCTCGCTTTCGACATTTGCCTTAAATCGAACTCAGCAAATTATTATTTTTCTTGTTGTATTTTGCGCACATAATTATTTGCTAGACTTAATTATCTAATTAGAACACACAGCCTTGCTTTGTTTCTCTAAAAAATTACACTTAATCTTCTAATTAATTACATTTAATTACACAACGACAAAAACGCTTAAATGTAATTTACAATTTGTATGCATTTGACATGTCATTGAAAAAGCATAAATTAGTTTTTTTTTCTTTTCTTTCTTTTTTTTTAATTTAAAGCCACATTCAGATAGTTATACAAAATGCACAGTTAGAGTTAACCTATAGCTTATGCATAAATAAATGTGTATATATATTGTATATTATTAGCTATGTACTACAAAACTTAATGAAAATAAATTTGCTAAATAAATGATGCAGCCATATATAATTTAAAAAATTATAAAACTACCTAAAGCCTGGATATTAAATATTTCAGTGGTATTCAAGTTGCATACACATATCCTGCACACAAGGTGGCAACTTTGCAGTAAGTTTTATATAAAATTCGAATACATTCAAATAATATTTATGATCATTTTTAGTTTTACAATATAGACGAGAAAAACTTACATTGGTGCTGCCACATCTTGTGCAGCATATAATGAGGCAAGATGCACACTTTTAGTCCAATTGTCCAATTCCAAACTTTGATTTGTCAATGCTTTTGTATTAGTACAAATAAACAACAAATCATGAACACACACAATTATGCTAATAATATATATATATGTGTTTTCTTTTCTTATTTTTTTTTTTTTTATTTGTGTTTGTTTTTTACTTTTATTATTTTTAAAAGTGTTTTTGCTTTGCAAGCTTTATTAAAAGTGGCAATATGCTGCGCTATCTTACAAATATCCTCTATATAAGGTGTTTTCTCATTGTTTTCTTTTTTGGGTATTTTTAGTTTTTGTTTGTTTTTCATTACAAATACAAGGCTTTTAAAATTTACACTTGTTGCGAATTTGTATGTATGACAGCAATTTGATGGGCAGCATAATATGTACAATATATATGGGACCAAAAATGCTATACAGAACGACGGCAAACAACTGAAAGAGCAACATTATCATTCGGATTGAATTGGTTTGATTTTTCTATTTCGAGCTTCTCACCTTTTGACTCGCTAGCAGCATCACTTGACTTGGCCTTCGAAAAAAAAAAAATGGTATAAATTAATAATATTCTAGGGCAACTTGAAGAAACGTCAACTTGGAATCTAAACGGGCGAGAAAAGAAAAAAGAACTTGATTAGTGGGGGGGGGGTATACATATATTGGAAAATTTAAAATTTCGAAATAAAACTGACGACAACAAAATTGCGTTCATGTGCATTTTGAAACAGAAAACAAAACTTTATTTATATTTATATATGCATGTGTTATGCGTACAAATGTGTATGTGTGTGTGTGTTGAGTGTGTAGATATTTTTACATAAACAAAACTATGCTCTACATAAATTAATGCAAAATATATATAGCTCTACTAATTAACTACAAAATGTTTAATGCGTGAAATCGAATAAACACGATGAATTTTAATTTTAGACATTTTGAAATGATTACAAAGAGTACACTGGAAAAAAGAGAAGTGTATAAAAAAATGTAATGTAAAAAAAAAATAAACTAAAAACTTCATTTTGGAAAATACGATTTGTTGATTTTGTTTCTAATTTCAAGAGTTACAATTTAAATTTTTAAGTTTTTTAAGCGCCTTTAAACAAAAAGCAGCACGTTGAAATTATGAACAGATTCAACAGCAATATTTGTTTTTATTTTCTTTTTTTTATTTCCTCACAATAACACTAAACAATTTTGTAGCGCATTAATTAAAATTAAAGCTAAACGAAATATATAATCATTATGATAGTAAATTAAGTATAACAAAAACATTGTTTTTTCCATTCAGTACAAATAAAAAATATTGGTATTTTTTGTTGATTTTTCGTTTTTTTTTTTTTTTAACAATTCAGTTTAAGCACTAAAACTAATAATATATACGCATCAGCATATAAAAGAAAGATAATCCATTTAACAAAACAAAGCAATATATTTTTGAATATATTATAGATAAGTAGAGTATATTTGTTTAGTTGAGAACTTCAGATATTCAACAAAACGGTTCAAAACTTGTGACTTGCAACATTATGAGATGAACATATGAAACAGAGACAAGTGTGGATTGTTCCAAAGAGTTGGGTATTTGAAATAGTTTTCTTTGCTGTTATGTTTTATGTGAAACTTAAGAGCTAACACTTGAAACAGATTAAATAGTATATGTAGTGTCATGTTTTCGAAATGGGGAAGAAGTGTGTACAAAAATTAATCGTTAAAAAATTGTAACTGTACGACAACAGCTTAAAAAATATAAATGTGTCGTTAAATTTGTTGCGAAAGTAACTTCAAAGCGTAACAAACAGAGAGTGTGTCGACAAAACTAAACGCTAAACTAAGGCACTAAAATTATAGGGTATCTATATTTTGTATTTGTTTCTTGTTTTACTTCAACATTTAATGTGCTAAGTATATATATTTGCTGTCTCTTTTTGGCACAAATTCATGTCTTTTTCAATTGGATTTTTTTTTTTTGTATGTGTTTTATAGTTTTTCCTTTTTTTTTTTTTATGGGGTATACGTACAACGTAGGCTTCTTGACTTTTTGGTTTACTTTAAACGCGCGCGCTCCACACGGGTAACTCTTCATTGGACTACTCCATTTGACAATTTGGTATTTTTTTTTCTGTTGGGGTAAACATTTCTTGTTGCTCTTTTAGCAATTGTTGTTATTATTGTTGTTGTTCATATTAGTTGGTATGGTTGTTCTTGCAGCTGATTCTTCGTAGTTCTCTTCTCTCTGTCTGGTTTCTTAACCACTAGTAGGGCTTGGATGCATCCTTGGGTTTCTTCAGCTGCACCTTCAAACGCTTCGTGCCCACTTGAAAGCCGTTCATGGCCTTGATGGCCATCTGTGCCGATTCCGGATTGTCAAAGGAAACGAAACCGAAGCATTTCGAGAGACTCGTCTGCTTGTCAATGAACACCTTGGCCGAGATTACATTGCCAAAGGGCAAGAAAGTCGATGCCAAATCGGTATCGGTAAACTCCTGCGGCAAATGATAGATAAACAAATTGCAGCCTTCAGGTCCTGGAATAAAGAAACAATTAATTAATGAAAGAATATTTCAGATAGTTAATGGATCACTTTAAAGTAAGTACAGTTTGAATTGGATATATACATATCCGAAAGTTAAGCTTCAGAAATGAAAAACATTTTGTAAAATTTGGTTACTTTCACGAACGTGTAATATGAGTGGAATAATATTTTTCAGCAATTTTAAAAGGGATCACTCAGATTCAGAGATCAGTTATCGGTCTCCCAGCTGAGAAATTTTAAATAAAAAACAGTAAAAGCCGATCAATAATTTGTTTGATTTGTCCGACCAATATTAAAGAGAGGTGAAATACTGAGTAAACTTGTTCTCTTTGAATCCATCGAACTCGTTTCACGCCAAGAACAAGAAAACGGGTGAAAATTAGAAAAGAGATCACTTGGCTTGCAAAGAGACCTTCTCTGAAAGAAACTAGTACACTTAACTATAAACAAGGTTGGCTTATCTCGTAAGATTCCTTATTTAGACCAAGTATTCGGTCCAGGGGACTACAACTACAGTATATACGTCAGCTAAGCTGACTGACATGAACGTTGTGTAAATTGGCATTTCATCTGACCCCCAGCTTAAAAGCGTCATCTGATGTCCACTGCTCAATCAACAGTCTTTTTAGGGGTCTTCAAATCGGGGTCTTATCTTCGCAATGAGCAATTAATTTACCTCACACACATGTGACCGCCGACACACAAACACACACGCGCACACACATGGATGCTCGCATAATGACAGCTGCTCGAATGAGCTGAAATTTGAGCAGACAAAAGCTAAAATTATATATACTTAGAGCGCGAGCAGAACGAAGGGGAAGGAAGGGCAGCGAGCGAGCAGCTGATTGCCAAAACGGATGCGGAAATGATGCGCCCAAGTGGCGTACGTGTGTGCTGTCCGTGTGTGTGTGTGGGTGTATTGCTGGAGGCGTGTCACATTTTGTTTAGCAGCACGTGCCGCCAACTGTCGCTGGCATCGCATATTAACAGTTGCGCCCTCGTCAACGGCTTTGGTCCTCGCTTGCGTCCTGCTGCGGTTTGCACTTTTCGTGCAAATTACTGCCAATGTCCGCAGCAGTAAACCAGCCCAGCAGTGAGCAGTGGCAGTAGCAGTAGCAGCGGCTGCATTCACCAGTCGGTGTTGTTGTAGGTGCCGCTATTAGGTTTTCACTTTCGAGCAGCTGCTTTTAATGACGCTTTAAGTGGCAGTTGCCAGTTGTCAGTCGGCCTTTTGCGGTCTGTCAATTTGCCAAGCAGCACTATTTCAGCTAATAAGCAAACAGTTGGGCAACGAACAGTTTAAATGAGTGTCTACAAGTTGTAGCGAAATTAGAATATAAATTAAATTGAAGGCTATGCTTAAGGAGAGAAACAGATAACTGAGCTCGAGCTTTGAACTAAAACCAATTGAGAATTATAAGCTTGAATAGGTTTCTTCTCCAAGCATTGCTATAGCATATAAAATTCTTTAACTTTTTATCGAAGACAAGTAGAGTTCACACGGATCAAACTAACATACTATATTAAATAGAATATTATTTCTAAAGAAGTAAACTACATAAAGCATGTCCATAAATTTCCGAATGTCTAGCATACAAAAACCAAGCACTTGGGAAATAAAAGTTAACTATTATATAGCAAGTTATTATTTATGGCAGCTGAACACAATAATTTCATGTTATTAGCTTTGCTTCAAATATTATGGAAAACTCACTCAAGTTGCAATCAGATCTTTAACCGATTATTATGCGTTAAATACAAATTTTCTTTGGGCTCCCTGTTAGGCTTTGTATTATTGCAGACTTAGGCTTTGCTGCGCACACTCGTCAGTCGTGTCGTATACGTAATTAATCTGCAATGCCTGCACATCAACGCTATCATAAATGCATGGCCATGGATAATAACAACGGCAAGGACAGCGGCAACAACAACTATCAATTTATGTACATGGCCGCTGTGTCGCATCAGCCGCGCCCACACGCCCACAGACACACATAAAGCTCATAATGCATGGCGCATTGTAATCAAATAACTTTGTGCGCCTCCTTCGTAGTGCTTGCTGCTGTTGGGAATGTCAACTCCATCATCGTTTGCCAGCAGCGCTATTAATAACATAGATACATCTTTTGTCATCTTTGCCGCGAGTGCAGCAAACACACACATGTGCCACCCCCAACGCCCCACATTCCGTTTGATTGAATTTGCTGGCAGCAGCAACAGCAGCAGTAGCAAAGGCACAAATCAAAGGACGTCGCTTTTGGCCGCCTGTTGACGAAGCAGCTCTCGCAGTGACTGATGCGATTATAAAATGAAAAGCAAATTGAGAGGCGTCCGCAGCCCTTCTCTACCGTAAGGTTTGCCAGAGGGCGACGAGGGGGGCGGTAGACTCATTATTGCTCCTATATGGCCTCAAGATATGCCGCCTATACAAATGCTGCTTTATATGCATTAATTGACTTGGCTTGTCCTGTGTGCACGCGTGTGTGTGTGCGTGTGTTGCCGCTTTGTTATTTTGCACACACTCTACAATTAATTTGGCTCCACACACACACACACATGACGTCTGGTGTGTTGTGGGTGTTGGTAATTAAAGAGTGTTGAATGACGCTTTAAAATGTGCAGCTAGCTTATTGAATTAGGCGCCTAACGAGCGGCACGTTTGCGTCTCATATCAAATAAAAACAGAAGAAAAAAGAAGCAGAAAACTCACAGGAGGACAGCACATAATTAGCCGAGCTTCAATTGTAGCCAGGGCAACAGAAGGTGGAGCGAGGCAAGCGTATTTGCTTGTTAACGCATCTCATGTTGCTTAAATATAAGTTTTGTGTAGCATACTTTTAAGGGCCGTCTCGCTTTTAGCCTTGGTTAGGGTTTAAACCCTATGCAACTAGTTGAAAGCATTCAGAATGAAATCAAAAAATTCGAATTTCAATGGACGCTCGAAAAGAGGTGAGCAAAGACATGAATTTCTGCAAAAAATATAAATTACTCTAGTTTAATGGCCAGCTAATTTTCGGTTTATCTGTTACCTTTTTTTATCGATTATAAGTTTTTCCTTTTACATTGTTTCATGTTAAAGCTTGATTTAAATACATACTAGTTAGTACACCGTGGTATTACCTAGCACATTAAAAACATGAATCGTCTGCCTTTTTCATGCAAAAACAGAATAATATTTGAATAAATCATTAACATTATGAAGTTTACCTCAAAGAAACTACCTTCTAAAAAATATTCTACGCAGAAGCACAGAACTTGTAAACGAATACAAATCTGTTCATATAATTTACCAAGTTCGTTTCTTAGTTTTCAACAGTTTTGACCATTAAAAACGTCCTTAAACATTTCTAAATGCTTGCTTTTGCATTTTGCATTTTCTAAGCAGCTCAGGCAATGGCAACGTTTTTCATGCTTGGCAAATATCTGAAATCGAAGTTGCGACAGAAAAAAAAAATAATAATACAGCACACATTTGTGCAATCTGTGGGGGCGGCAACAATATCTGGGGGCGGATACATTCTCAGCATGTGAAATTTATCAAATGACGACATGAGCATAAGCAACAGCAACAATAAGCAGCAGCAGAGGCAGAGGCGGGGCAGAGGAAGAGGAAGCAGTGGCAGAAGCAGCAGCAGACTTACAACAACAGGAAACAAGTTATAAGCATGTAGACAGGCGCAGACGACAGGCGCAAAATTAAGCAGGAAGCGTACAGAAAAAGAAGTAAATCAAAAGGATGTGCAAAAAAATAAAGATCATGCAGTTTGCAAGCTTAGTAGTGGGTGGGCGTTACAACTAGTAAATATAGTAAATAAATATAATGCTTTAAATGCGAGGCCGTAGAGCAAATGGCAGCCAAATATGACAGTGACAAACGATGTTCCACAGCGGAAGGAGCTAAGGCAGCCGAAGGGATTGGCGAGGCAGCAACAAGCCAACAAACCTCCAAACGGATGCAGCCAGCTTAAAGTCATGTGCATAAGCCGGAAGTTGGAATATAAAATAAGCAAGTGCAGGCAGGCAGACAGACAGACAGGACACAACACACAGGCCATAAGCTGCGTGAGAGGGAGAGTGGAGAGAGAGAGAGAGAGAGAGAGGGAGAGAGGGAGAGAGAGAGAGAGAGCGGGGGCAAAGTCAAAAAGATTTGCGACTTTTGGTTGGACATGCGACAAACTTGAGTTTAGCTGCGGCCAGTCCATTCGCACGCCAACAGTGAGTGATTATGAGAGTAGGCGACATATTGCAGCAGGCACTGGCTACACTCAGCGAAAAAGTCAAGCAGTTTGAAAGAAATCTGAACAAGATTTAATTTCATAAAGCTATGGAATCTATGCTTGAAAGACAATTAAATAAGAAATCCTCCTTCACTTTCTTTAATCCAGGCCTTTTGCACTGCTAATTGTAAAATTAAGGTTAACATCTGGAATATTTCAGGACAAAATGTAATTGCAATTCAAAAAGGTTATAAATGTGGTTTTTTAAGAGTGTATTTTTGTGTGCGCGTGTGTCTGGCAATAAAATCAATAAAACTGAATGCAAGCCAGATGTTATGCTGCCATATAAATTCCATTTGGCTGGGCCATGCCCTTGAGAGCCGAATTGAAACGCGGGCAAAACGAAGCAGAAATTGGCAGCAAAAAATTGTTGGCCTGCTGCTTGTTAGCAAACATGTTAGAGGAACGCGGGAAGCATAAATATATATACTCTATATACTGTGTGTTTCCACTTGTGTGTGCCTGTGTGAGTGTGTGTGCATGTGCATCAATAGGAAGCACTATCAAAAAAAGGTCGAGCTCGAGCACGAGCTGGAGTAGACATGGAGACAAGAACTCGTAACGGATGCGGCATCTTTGCTCAACGGAAGAGGAAAATGCAATATAGGAAATCGTTTTTCGCACACACACAAGCACACACAAAAGGAGAAAAAAGCAGGAAGTTTATTTGTGTGTGGAAAAAGAAGTCACGACACAAAAATTCGTTACATATAGTTTTTTTTTTTTTTGATTTTGTGGCGGGTTTCTGCGGCTTGCAGCGAAATGCAGTGGTGCATAATGTGGCTGGCATATGGGTAATAATTCCGACTTAATCTGAAATTATAAGCCAAGACCAGTAAACGAATAAGATGGGAATGAGACGAGAGTGTGAATAATACTAGAACTAAAATCATGAAGTTTGCAATAAGTAAAATATACCATATATAATATAGTAAATATAGAGACAAAAGCTGGAAGAATAATTAAAAAAAAAAAACATATCTAGCGAGGAATATTTTTCATTAATTTATTTATTTATTTCTTAGACGACTGGAAGAAGGTAAGACTTGATCTGTAAAGTACCCTAGAGACATAACAGAGATGCGGTATATTATAAAAGATGTATGCCATTTATTAGCTTTTGAATCATATAGAAAGATTGTCAAGCAACCAACATTATATATAAAATAATTCACCGATGTTGATGAATGTCTTGAAAATCAAATCAAAATAAAATATGTTTTTATATATATATATTATATATATAATATGAAGATTCAGATCCCAAACATAATTCATGCGTGCAGCTAATAGACGAATCTCTGTCAAGTTTCATCAAGATACAAGCAACAAAACTGAAAGGCTAGTTGCCGTAAATAATAAAAGCAGCAAACATAATTACCAAAAAAAGTTTATCTATATCTATTGATACTAAATTGATGACCCCCACTTCTATAGCAAACCAAACTTTGACTTAATTATATTTAGTTTTGTGACACACACACTCAGACATACACGCACACCTGCCGAAAACCAATATGAGACTAATTATCCCCACATGCACCACAACTTTTTGGCCACTTTATGAGATCATGCCAAAACGAAAGAAGAGCAAAACTAGAGTACTTATAGTCCAAAATGCACAGAAGCAAGTAGAGGCTGTGGGGGCAAGATTGTGCGAGGGGCGTAAACATGGCAGCTCGCATGTCGCATAACATGCGCAATTTGTTTGAATGTGGACGACTGACGACTACACTCATGTCTGTGTGTGTGTGTGTGTGTGTGTGTAGTTGTTGTTCTGCTTCTTGTTGTGTATGTTTTTGTTGGCCACGAGAGAATTTTTCGGGCAACATCATGAGTCAGCAAACCAAACAAGCCACACACACACACACACACATGCACTCGGCGGCGTCCACAAAAAGTCAGTCAACTGCTAAACTATATACATACATACATATATCACGTATATATAGATATATATTTGGCATGACTAGCTCTTTGCGAATGCCGCTGCATGGTCCCCACCAGACGCTAAGCCAGCTCGCCCAACCGTCGGCAAGCCGCGCTCTCTTCAACCAGCCTGACGACTGTTGCTTATGTAACCGGAAATATGGCAAAAAGTGCAACGCCAAAACATTTTCCGTTGCATTTTCCCCAAGCGCCAGCAGCAGCAGCAACAGCAGCCGCATCAGCATCAGCGTCGTCATCGTCTTCGTGTCTGCCAGTGCCACTCGCTGCTAAGCAGATAGCTGAGGCAACCCCTCTGCCTCTGCCAAGCTATATGCCACTGCAACTTTAATGTTATGTGTGCCACAACTCGCTGTTGGCGCTGCAGTTGATCTGAGTGTGCACGGGTGTGTGTGTGTGTGTGTGTGTGTGTGCCTGGGGTGGTGTCGGACACATTGCAATATTTTCTGATATCGACATTCACGTCTGACTAATGGAATTGTGTGTCAAGTGTGTAATATTTACACTGTGTCAAAAGCTGATAAAAATTTAAGCTGCAGCAAAATGCCGTTCACATAAATTCGCATTAGTTTGCCAAAAGCACGAGTGTGTGTGTGTGGGAGTGTGAGTGTGAGTGTGAGCATGTGTGTGTGTGGAGTTGGAAAATGTATAAGATGATTGATCCCATTGATTTTTCTTATCTGCTCTGCTGCTTGAAATTGAAAAAGCGAATAAGGATTTGTACCAGCAACAGCCTTAAAGCTGGTTTTGCCAATCGAAATTCGGAGAGTTGGAGAGCTAAAAAGGGGGCATATATTTTGTTCGTTCTTTATTTTCTGTTCTTGTTTCTGATGCTTCTGGTTTTAAGTCCAGTTTGGGGGGGTTTTGTGCAACGTGATTTAACTACACATGCACATATGTAAGCAGCCTATCACAGTCTGTGCAAATTGTGAATAGTCTCGATTTTTCTACACAATTTTGAATGCGCTCTGAATCGGACGAAAAAATTACTTTATCCAATTTGAGATAAAGACAAGGAGGTGGGTGGAGGCATGAAAATGGTCTGTTTTACTAAATCGAATTGAGAAAATGAAAACAAGTAGACCTTAGACCAGGTAAGTCCATTTGACTTTACGTTCGTAAATTTAACAAACAGAAGAGTGCAGTTTTGATAAGCAGTAGTTCTTATATTCCGAATCGTTTTGGAATATCCAAATCCAATAATCTCATTTTAAAGCAATGGAAAGTGATATCTGCACACATTTTTCTTCTTTTTTTATTGAATTTAATTTCTAATATGCAATAACTAAGAATATTCGCAAAAGAATTGTCTTCAAATTTCTTTTCTAATTATCAACTTGTTCTAGAGTTCGCATTGTGCTTTTTAACATAGTTTTGCATATTATATTATCTGACTAGTAACAAATTAGTGCCTGTTTTCAGATTTTTCTTTCAGAAATTTCAATAATTTTTTTTAGAATGTACAATAATATGTGTTTTTTCTTCGCTTTTATCACTCCTTTTTTATGTTCTCAATTCTTACCACTCATATCGCCCTGTTCATTCTTGCTTTCCAGCTCCTCTTAATAACTTTTTGATAAATGATGCCGTTCAGACATACTAGCTTCATCCGTGTGTGTATGTTTATAGAAACATTAGTTGCATAACAGCGAGCTTTTTGCTCGCCACAGAGACAGAGAGAGACACAGTTCTCCCAGTGGTGCCTCACACACACACACACACAAACACACAGATACTAATGAAAGATTAATCCAGCAGCAAATAACTAAGTAGATTGACAACCAAACGGGCTGCATGACAGGGCGCGCAAAGGCAGCGCACAAAACCGCAAAATGGATGCGAATGTGAATGACGCTGACAGCGATGAGCGGGTTAATGCATTTGATGTTGCAACACCAGCAGCAGCAGCAGCAGTAGCAGTGGCAGCTGCAGCAGTGGCAGCGGCAGCAAAAACGGCAACATTTAGTTTTATGTAATGCAAGCGAGCGAGCGACTGACTGACTGACAGAACCGCAGTCAGGCATTTTAGAGCATTTATCAAAATGTCTGGCGTTTAGACATTTCTATTTGTGCGCAGCGCAGCGGGAGCAGCAACCACATCCCAATGGACCCAATTCATATGCCCCCAAGTATTGCAGCCTCCCCCCTACCCTGTATTCCCCTCACTCACCTTCAATCTGCTTGCCCGCAGCAGCGGCCGCAGCGGCGCTCAGCGCAACGCTGGCTAACGGTGAGGTGGACAGTGCGGTGGTGCTTCCAAATTGCGGTAAGCCAGCGGCTGTTGACATATACGCCGATGCCAATGGATTTGGATCGGACCCTGGAACAAAAAAGAAGAAGATAGATGAGATATGTATATATATATGAGAACGAGGTTGCGTGTTGGAATTTAGTTAGCGTTCTACCAAAGTATATTACAATTTTGGAAAACCAAAAATTACATAACATAATTAAAATTGCGCTGGTTTCGATATGTGAAGGCGTGTGTGTGTGTGTGATTGTGTGAGTGTGTGTTTGTCTGATTAAGCCAGATTTAACTGAGTTTCCCTTAAACAGTTTAGCTATCTCAATATGCTAGCTAGTGGGTGTTGGGTGTTTAGAACATTGCTGTTAAAGTTCATGTTAACTTGCAACTAGGTTGGTCAACCTCTCGTTAAACAATATCTATGTGCAAAAGGTGGCAACGGCTTGGCACATAATGTTTGCTAAGAAAAAGTTGGGAAAGTTAGCAATTTGCCGTGACTCGTTCATAAGAATTAGTTCTCTTAATGATTCCTTTTTGCTCAATTCTCGTATATTGAAACTTAAATTTATGTTACTTATAGATTAACTACTGTGAATATTATGCATTGATTAAATGAACTAGTTTTAGTTTTAGTATACTTAATATCTAAACAAACTTGGTCGAGTAAGTTTTACTTCAAGGAACTCGGTTTTAATCCATAATTTTTCGTTTTCAGTTTGAGGATTTTTTTTGTTGCTTATTTTGCACGATTCAATGAACTAGTTTGTGCCAGTTTAAATTGATCAACTAACATTATAAATAAGTGTACAAATTAAACAAAATTGTTTAAAAGTTTTTGTTCTGACCAGTTACACAACATAATTGCCTAAACGAACATTTAATTTAATAAACCAGTTCATTTGGACTTTTTGCTACTAAATGTATTACTCGATTAGGTTTTAATTTTGTATGTCATCAAATTAAGTAACTCTTGTCATATTTGCAAGCAACTCTTGTGCTTTCAAGTTGAGTTTTTCAGCTCGCAAAGTTCACCAGAGTTCGTCGTGCTGCCCTCACAATTGCTTTACTCTTTGTCAGTTGACCAATTTGTAGCTCATTTAACACATCAGCCATATACTAAATCACATTAACATTTAGTTTTCAACTGCATTTCTTCACCCACCACCCAAATGTCAGGCGTAATTAATCATCGGACCTAACACGCCACGAGGGCGACATTTGATTATATTCAACACAACAAACCATATTTACAATTATTTTTATGTACATATATATATATATATATACGATTATATATAAATCTAAAATTAATTTGTTGCTCATACGGCATGTGGCACTTGTCTCTCTGTCTGCATGTGTGCGTGTGTTTTGTGTAATTTGACGCCTGTTGTTTGTTATTTAGTTGTTTTGCGCTGCCCGCCGTCATGCAATGCAATTTTGTGGTTTACAGTTCAGTTCAAGCCGCCATGCCAAAGCGCGACCCCCTCTGACAGCCGGCCACTCTGTCCCCCTCAGCTGTTCCTGCTGCTTGTTATTAATGAGTTTTGCAACTGTCCGATTGTGTGTGTGTGTGTGTGTGCGCGCGGTCGCTGCATGTTGACAATGAACGTCCAGTGCATATAACTAATTTGGCTAATAACAGGTTATGATGTCAGCTCGCCACGGCGACTTTTGACTATCGAGAGCTAGAGAGGGAGAGGGAGAGCACGAAAGAGAAGCGAACGCGAGTCAAAAACTTTGCATTTTCGGCCAAGTTAAAATTATTTCTATGCCATATAAAATTATACGAAAAGTTCTTCAAAGAACTGAACTGAACTGCGACTGCCATACACACAATCACACACACACACACACACACACACATATGCGCGCACTGCCAAACTTTTGTGAGATTTTACAGATTTAATTTCAAAAGTTTTTACCCATGTGCTGCAGCAGCACCTCCTCCACTCATACACTCCAAGGTGTTGCAATCAATTTTTGGGGGTGGCAACATTTTTAATTTAACAGCTTGCAAAGTGAAGAGCAGACTTTTGGCAACTTCAGTAGGTGGGTGCGTGTGTGGCAACCAAAAACAAAACAGGTAAATACTTTGCTTTTAAAAGTGACCGACTACTAAATGCTCTATTGGTAGTTATTAGAGCGTAAAGAATATACAAACACTGTTTCTGGTCTATCATTTTTCCAACCCCAAAGAAATTATGGAGCTGTGTTAACTGTGTCTCCCAAACTGTTACTTTCAAAACTGAGATGTTCAAAAAATCATTAAATATTATAACCTTAAACTGCGACTTTCAAACTGTGTCCTTCAAGCTGTTCCCTGTTGCGGAAGATATCAAATTAAACTGTGGCTATCCAACTATGACTCTTCCCATAAATTATATATATGTATATGTAACATTTATATAGAACCGACGCATCTATATGAGCGCAACATATTGCCACATATGGTCATTTTACCCTTTTGGAAAGAGAGTATACAAGAAAAAAACAATATAAAAGTAAGCATATGTAAAGGCAAAGCTAAAAGGTAACTAACTTCAAAGAAGTTTTGCATATTTGCCAAGAAATTGAAGAAATTGTTTTAATTGTTTGTTGATGCTCCCCCACCCCCTTTTCTGTAGGGGGAGGTTTGGCAGTTAGCTCAGGCAAACTGCAAAAAGTAAGCAAAATGTATGCAACATGTTATAGCTAAAGGCTAACACTGAGCTTTGGCCAGGCCAATAATAACAAAGCAGACACAACAAATACACACTCAGACACAAACACACACATGCAGAGAGCCTGCGAACATTTGGTATTTTGGTGTGTCCGTTGTAGCTAGTATTTAATGTCCTGCCTTGCCCATGTAATCTCCTACGTAACGCTGACTATGGCCCAAGTGCCATTCGACTTTTTAGCTGGCAAATTTGTGCAAAATTTGAGGCAAGTTTTTTATATTTTTCTATTGTTTTGTTTTGTTGTTGTTGTTTTTGTTTTTGGCCAAAGACTTTGCCACTTGCAGGCACTTGAAGACTTTTGCCAGTTGTTGCTGTTGCTGTTGATTTTGAAGTGCAAAGAGCGAAAAAGCGTATAAACAAACGTAATGGAGAGCCATGTTGAAAACAGAGTTGAAAACGTGTTAGCCAAGGGGGTTTGGCTGGGGCGAGGGTCGAGGGTGGAAAACCCCTCCCTAAAAAAACCAAAGTATAGCCCGGGTTTATAAACTACATAGTTTAGAGCACTTTACGAAACTTTGATTAAGATTTTCGTTTGTTGCTTCTCTTTTGATTTTGTTTTCTGTTTTCTGTTTTTATTTTTATTTTTTTCCACTTTTTGTTTCCATTTCGTTGGCAAAAATAGAAGATAGAAAAGTTTTGAATTGGATGTGCTTGAGATTGTAGCGGGATTTTGTTAGATTCTTTTGTTTCCATAGTTGATTGGGGCTTGGAAAATGGTTAATAAAGACCTGCGCAAATGCTAGAGTTGAAAAGGTGCAATAGCATAAAGAACGGATTAGGCTTTACTATCAACAGTTGAGCGCAACAGAAAATTTACTAAAAACTGGCTAACTTTAGCCGCTTAATCACGATCAGAAAAATACTAACTCTCTTCATGATAAGTTGAACAAAATTATCTTTTACTAAGCTTTTCTCGAAAAAATATAATAACATTATCTTTTACATTTCAAATTTTACTCTTTTCGGCAAGTTCAACACCTGCGGTGGAAAATGTGGAGTGTTATATGACAAGTGAGAACATTTTCATACTGTTGGCTCTTCTTGAAAACAAAAACATTTTCTTTTTAATACGATTATTTATATGAAGTGCTTGATACTAATTTTTGAAGATAAATAAATATATTTATTGTAGGCCTGTTTCACGCTTTTCTACAAATTCACCGCCTTCGGTGGAAAATGTGAATAATTTGTCAGTCTGTTAATAATTCAGTAATTGTGAAATGCCTCCTTCACAATTGTTTGTATCAACTGATGTTGATTCAGCTCGAAAATTCTAGAATTCCAATCTAAAACAAGTAAGAGGTTCTAGTCGGGAGCTTCCGACTAGGGGATACCCTGAACGCTCTTCCAACACCAAATGCAAATCTATATACTATTCCAGAAGCTACATGTCAAGTTTGGTGACCAAAATTGCTTAAAAAACAAGATGTGGATATCGATATCGATTTTTATCGATTGATTGGAAACGGAGTAAGTTATCGATTATCGGAAACTTGATCTGCGCAGGCACTAGGAACACCTGCATTTAAAATTTCAAGTCTCTATCTCTTATAGTTTCTGAAATCCTTGCGTTGATACATACGGACGGACAGACGGACGGACCGACAGACAGACGGACATGGCTAGATCGACTCGGCTATTGATGCTGATCAAGAATATATATACTTTATGGGGTCGGAGATGCTTCCTTCTGCTTGTTACAAACATTTACATTTTGCACAAAAAAAAATACCCCTTTTACCCATTTTTAAATTGTTCAGGGTATAATTAATATCGACAGAGTTATCGATAGATTTCTAATTCCAATAAAACCGCTCGTGAATGTTATCTTCCAATTACACAAAACTTCAAATGCCAATCTACACAATTTTGGATGCTATCGAAATATTGCCCGACAATTTACAATACCAATTTTCACGCACGCAGACACACACACACACACACAGACATTGGCAACAATTATGAGCCAATCTGTGCGCACATATTGATATTTTGCAACGGATTTTGCGCTGCGTTTGCCATAAACAATTTGCAGCAAACAAAAGCCTCGGGCGCAATTTGTTGGGCCATTTTATTACAATAACAAACAGTTACAATGGAGACTAGAAACAACAACAATATGAACTGCAATAGTGATTTTGCCGTTGAGTTTATGTCGCAGTTGGTCGAAAGCAAAAAAAAAAGTGAACAGAAAAACACAAATGGCACAAAAAGCCAGCAAATTTTCTTGTACATTTATTCGTTCATTTATGGGGTGGGCAATACTAGAGTTAGGCGCATCCCCGTTGTGGGTCTCAAGGACCGTGAACTTAAGATTTTCGACTCGCCAAGAATTTTTAATATTTCATTAAATTAAGTGCCCCGGAAATCGTTCAAGTGGCACATGATGAGCACGCACAACTGCACAGGCGGGGCCGGAGGGCATGAAAAACTAGAGAGGCAACAAGACAGAGGCGTGGCAGGGCCAGAAAGCACACTGTATTTGTAGTTTAGGCAGACACGAAAAATCCGCTTAAATATCTCCAGCTATTCTTGGTTTTTTTCGTATTCGTTTTTGTTTTCTTTTGTTTTGTGTTGTTGTTTTTGGCATTTCTCTGGTTAAGTCAGGCACTTTTTTTCACGGTTCGTAGCTGCTCATGAAATTAACTTGGTAATGCGAAGCTTAGCCAGCAAATTCGCCTGGCCGAAAGTCGGAGGAAGGTTGTCCTCTTGGGGGGTGTCCTTTTGGGGTTTTGTTGTTTTTTAAACAACTTGCATCTTAGCGCAAGAGCTGAGCCGAAAAGTAGAATGGGGAACTAGGGCGAGGAAGAGAAAATGGCTAATGACATTTTCGAGTTCAGAGATGCAAGTGGCTTGGATGCCGGATAAGCTGCTAGTGCTGCACGGCTTTGTCATCGATAACAATCGATCACCTGTTCAATGCATATTTACTACTAAGTAACTTATTTCGATTTGAATATTATATTAGCGAAGGGCTATGCAAAGTTATCGATAAGAAGTTCCATATCAAGTATTGTAGAATTGGCCTATCGGTTGCCATTATCGATCCAAGCATGCTTTTGACTGCATTCAAATCTATCGATGTTATTAATTATCGAACATTCAAACTCGCTTATAATTGAAATAAAATATATAAATCTTCCTACTGTTAGTCGGTATCGTTATTTCTAAGGAATGTCGGAATACTATACTGCCAAAAGCAAGCCAAAAACATTTTGTTTTAGAATTTATCAACTGAGCTACAGATATATTATATAACCTTTCAATGATACTCTCAAAAAGTGCTGCACTTCTTTATTGCTTTCTACCTGCCTCGGCTTGCTTTTTAAGAACTGCATTTTTTTTGGCAATATTTTCCATCCAGCCTATTGAAAAATGCCGAACGCTGGGCCATAATTCTTTTGCAACTTGTATTGCAGCCACATTCAGCTTTATTGCTACCGTGTAGAGCGAGATGCTACTTTATATCTGTCGGTCTGGTCTACTACTCTTGTAAGCCTGTGCCACGTGACAGTTGGTAAATTCTCAACTGGGGGAACACGACTGCAAGTGGAGCTGAAGCATTGCAATTTGGCCCCAGAGCGAAACGCGGCTAAAAGTCAATGAGGCCAAAGTTTCTGCCATCCGACTCTACACTCTTTCATGTCCTGTTTGCCTGCTCTTGTTGTTGCTGTTGCTTCTGCTGCTTCTGCTTCTTCTGCTACTCTGTTGCAATAAGTTCCGTGTTGTTAATTTCTGAAGAGAGTGTAACTTGTAATTTTGTACGCTCCACGTTCTACGGCTTCGCTTGACTGTTGCAGCAACTGCTACAGCTACTGCGACTGCGACTGCTGCTGCTGCTGCTGCTACTTTACGGCCATCAACTTTGGCGCGTGACGTAAACGACGACGTAAAACAGGAGCCACGTGAGCGTTACATAGCGTAAGCGACGCTTCGTTTGCTTTAAATGTCAAGTAAAATAACCATTATTAATATGATTTTTATATTCACATCTTTTTTTTTTTTTGCATAACGATAAAACAACATAAAAACGTGAAGCAAAAAATTGTCGAAATTGACAAACGAAACAAGAAAGCGGAAATGAAGTCTGTCAAAATCAGGCAAACAAAAATATCCATATCAAAAGAATTTACGACTTTCAGTTGATGATAAACTCTGCTCACCTGTTACTTTGGCAACCGCCTTTTTTTTTATCAGACCTGGTGTACAAAACAATTACAACAATATATCCACATATAAGTTGGTAAGCATTAGAGTAAATAAATGGGAGAGAAAATACGGTTAGCTTAAGTTGAGTTATTCTTATATCTAAGCTGTTTTTGATTATATAATAAAAGCAAAATCTGGCCCGTTCACTTGATTTGGTTGAATTTGAACTAAGCCAATTTTTACTCTGAATTTCTCTATATTAATTTAAACAGGAATATTTAAAACACGGAATAATATAGATGTCCCCTTAATCTTTCAAATGAAATTAATATTTAAAAATCAAATGCATCCCATTCTCATGTTTCTCAATTGTTTATCAAACGACGGTTAATCTTTTGATATACAAAATTATTAGAACCCTAAAGAATCCTTTAAATAATTAAACAATTTAAAAAACAAATTCAACTCATTCCTATGATACTTTAATGTTTATCAATTGAAGCTTACGTTTAATCTTTTTATATAACAGAAATATGAACCTTTACACCAAATCTCCAGCTACCCCTCCTTCTAGCTACACAAAAGCTTAAACTAATTTGCCAGTCATTAAAATCTATTACCAAGGCAACACCATGCAATGGCTGAGGAGACAAAGCGAAGGGGCAATTTACAAATAAGGTGTGAGGGGCGACGAAAATAATTAGAAATCGATAAGCAGCCGCATGGCAAAAAGTGAAGCGTGGACAGAAGAAGGCTTTAAATGGAAATATTTCCACATAAAATTTCATTTGGCAGCTGTCAAAAGCCTGACACAGATCCATTTTGTGAGTGGGGTGTGATTACGGGCACAAATCGGGTACAAAAATGGAAATTAGCTGATTAGCGGTAAAATCGATGAAGGACTTTTCTGTGCTTCTTTTTTTTTTTTTTTTTGGGTTGGGTATATTTGCGCGTGACAGCTCTTATTCAATAAAAAAATGTATGAATATGTATACAGAAACTTACATAAAAGTGCCGCCGTATTGGTCAACTGTGCACTGCCCGGCGATGTGGCTGCATTGGTCAGACTCGGTTGGGTCATGGCGGCAATGGCTGCCAAATTTTGTACGGCTAGAGGATTCAACAGACCAGCTGCGGCGCTTGTTGTGTCCTGTGACGAATTGTTTTGCTGGGCGGCACCCAAGCCTGTAAGCGCTGTAAAAATAAAAGAAATACAGTTTAGATTGGGTATATAAATAGGAAAATATAAATATATTTTAAAAATATTGAATGCTGTTTTACATCTTTATTTAGCTGTGTGTCCGACTCGAATTCCAAGTTAATTCCCAAATTGAAAAACAAATCTTTTGAATCTTTAAAATTATTTACTCAATTTTTATACCCTGAACCCATTGAAAATGGGTAAAAAGAGTATATTGTATTTGTGCAAAATGCAAATGTATGTAACAGGCAGAAGGAAGCATCTCCAACCCCATAAAGTATATATATTCAGTATATATATGCAATTGATAAAAATCGATATCGTTTTTTGAGCAAATAGGGTAAATAATTAGAGCTAGAGTCACCAAACATGATATGTTGCTTCTAGAATATTATATATATGTCAAGTAACTTTCATTTTATACCTATCGCTACCTCCCCGCTACCACCACAAAGAAGGGGTTCAGGGTATTCCCTAGTCGGGAGCTCCCGACTATAACCTCTTACTTATTTGCCTTTTTGATAGTAATACGTTCAAGATTAAAGATCCAAGAGTTCTACTTTTAGTCACTTTGAAGCCTTAAGCCAAAATAACAAAATTGCTTTCAACTGATTGAAAAAAAACAAAAGAGCCTGGGCTGAACTCAAAACCTGGCTATATGACTATAGTAAACCAGTCACAAATCAGAACCTAAAGCTTCTTTTGCAGCAACACCCATTTCTATGGATATGAACAGATATTTACCTTGCAGCAGCTGTTGCTGCAGTCCAACTGTTTGGAGCTGCTGTAGCAGCTGAATGCTGGCGGGCGTCAGCGCATCGGCGCCCATCACCGGCGACGGCTGTTGCGGTGGGTTTGGCAGTATCGGTGTGGATACAGTGGTCGGCGTCTGGCCTAGCGGTATGTTAATATTGGTCGCCAGATTCCATAGATTCGCCTGAATTTGCTGTATCTTCTTCTGTTCCTTCTCCTTTTGCGTATCGGCAAATTTAACAACCAGCGGCGATGTGCAGCCCTCCATTATTTTGTTTTGACTCAAGGTCTTAAAAGAGTTATGCCGATATTATTATTAATATTTATATTATTTAAAAAAAAAAAGCCAGTTACTTACCACTTTAATGGCCGAGATGGCAGCGTGTTTGGTGGCAAAGGTAACAAAGGCACAACCCTTGCTCTGGCCGTTCTGATCGCGCAGCACAGTGCACTCCTCGATGGCGCCGTGAACTTCAAATAATTTACGCACGTCGTTCTCGTTCAGCTTCTTATTTAGCATGCCCACGAACAGTTTGCGTTCTGCAAAGGGAGCAGGCGACAAATATGTATATTAATAAATTTTATTTTATAAATTCTAAAACTTTAAATGCACAACTAGCCAAAGGTTAAGCCATGACTCATGAATAGGGAATTCAAATGGATTTTTCAAATATCAGTAATGGGGAAAGACGTGACAAATCTTTTCGCGTAAAAATTATTTTAATTATTTCAAATTCATTTTAAGCAGAGTTCATCTTCAGATCAAACCTGGTCCAAAGGCCATCAATCGTGAAAATCGCTTCAGATTTGTCAGTTATGAAAATTCGAGATTTACAATAGTCATAAATTATAACTATCAAGAATTGAAATTAGGAAAATAATTTTTGCTTTTTGTAATTTTGTTTATTTGAAAACAGATTTTAAAGATCGACTATTCCAATCGAATCTGTTTTGAGAGAGTTACGAGAATAAATTATTAGGCAGTTCAACAAAAAGCATATTTGATTTCAAATAAAATGAAATTAAGATTAATTTTGTAATTTTGCCAAATGTATATCAATGTACTTGCATGGCAGTTGCACACAATTATGTTAGCATCGCATTAGCTTTGACCTTGGTAACTTAATCGCAGCATGAAGAAAACGCAACGCGGAAGTGCCAGCCGCAGCAGCCTTCAAGCGAGCACACACCGAGAAGGCGTAATCGAAAACCTCAGTTCAAGTCAATGTCTGAGACCGCGAAACTATCAAATGACAAGGTTTTGCGTTTTGACATTGCCAGCAGCCAGAGCAGGTTGACCGTCAGGTTAGTTGCTTAACCTACTTAGTTTGCAATGGGCTTGTGAACCGACTAGAGATGCCGCGCAGCCCGCCTGGCCCAGAGCAAGAGCCAGAGCCAGACCAGGCGCTGCGCGGCAACTGAACAATGCTCAATTAATTTGGCATAAATTGAAATTCGTTTGCACTGTTTTAAGCACCTTGCTAAACTAATTTGTTGCACATTTAACATGGCGCCAAATATTTGCAAAGGCCACACACAATGTGGGCGTGGGCAGCACCTCACACACACACACACACACACACACACACACACACACACACAAAAAAAGTGTCAGCTAATTTATTTGCACAAAGCAACTCGAGCGCGCAACTGCACAAATTAATTGTTATCAAATATGCAATTTGGCTGGGACGATTTGTTACAGCAACTGCCGCAGCTGCAGTAACAGTTGCTGCTGCTGCTTTTTATAGCTGCTGCTAAATAATGCATTTGGCCTAAATGCAGTTCATTAAAATGCAATTTTTTCACGCTCGAATGTTAGGGAAACCAGCATTAAAGTTAACAAATTAGTTGTTTGCTAAAACGAGTAAACCTTTTGTTTGGGCAGATAAAAGCGTTTGAAATGCAGATGTAATGTTAAAATAAGAGTATCAAATGGGATGCTAAATATACTTTTGGGGGACTAAAAGAAGAGTGTGTACGCTTGGAGAATTACTAAATAGTACGTCTCATGTACGATATGTTAGTGCACATTTTCGTAAGGAAACATATATATTGGAATTTGGGCACATAAAAATATAGGGTATTTTTGTTAGCCGAAAGCCTCAGCACCTGGTGCTAGTTAAAGTCAGGTTGATAGCTTTTAACCATGTCCTATTCTTTTAGTCAACATAATATCAATAATAATCCCCAATAATAAGATAAGAAGCAGTATACCAAGACGGATAGGAATGGTTTATTTGATGGTATTCGTCTCTGGGAGAGATCTACTCATAAGACAATTGAAAGATATTTATAATAATAGGATTGAGCAACTTTACTTGAATGTTATTTATTAAAAAAGATCTTTTGACAATTAAAGTGATTGCTCAAATCTGATTACTATGTCAAGAGAGTCGCTTGGGGAACCGATATCTGATCCAGTTCCGTACCTGTTCACGACTACGCTCAAATTGATCGATTACACATAGATAATAAAAGGAACTTCACTCTTGAGATGAACTATTAACTATTTTTTTCGTATTTCATTGCAGTGTTTCTAAAGAAACTGTGAGGTAAGCACCTTTTTAGTTTAATGGTGTCTATGATGATTTCCTCGAGTGTTGCATGTTGTGGGTCATAATTATAAAACCCTCCTGTGTTACCACAAATATATATTTTTTACAATTTGTACTTTTAGTTTAAGGCCCCTCTGTGGCAATTGCAATTATTTTTGTACGCTTGCAGCAAATTTTCAATTGTTACGGATTACAAATATTTTAACGTTTGAATGGAGCAGCACATTTTTGGGCAATGCGAAAATTGCGTTTTATTGTTTATAATTGCCGCAGCCAAAAATTATGATTATTATAATAATTATACATTGTTGTTATTGTAACCGAAATCTGTTTTGGAAATCAATTAAAATTATAATTAAGCTGTTTATAGAAAATATTGACTTTAGCACTCGCAACGCTCTCGCAGACTACGCGTCGGCAAAAGGGCGCGCTTTCATTTAAACATCTCATCGCCATCAGCATTATAATACATATTCAGTAACAATTTAAGCACCACAAAAGCTATGCAATTGTGAAATACATTTGTACTTCAGCGTAATGGCGAAATTATAATGAGGTAAGCTCCATTTCGTATCAGTGAGCGATAGATACAGAGAGGGGCACACTGCGGTGCTTGCCACACTTTTGCAGTAATACGTGCTGCAATGCAACAGCATCTACTACCCCTCCCCCCTCTAGTTGCAATTCCTTTGCCACTTGCTAGTCGAATTGCCATTGCCATTGCCATTTCAAGAGCTGCATCGTCATCGTTATCAAATGCAAACCGCCGACACAGCGTGATGGCGCCACCAGCAGCCGCCCCACTTGCATTATTATTATGATTATTGCAGCTGCAATGGCAAAAGCCAACTGCACTTGAGCTATATTATCATAATCCCAGTTGTAGCCAACAGCAGCAACAACAACAACAACAACGACGAAAACAACAACAGCAGCAGAAAAAATTTAAAATTCATTGAATTTGATGCGTGTCGATCCCGTTTGGGTGGTGTTGACTGTGACTGAGCCACAAATACAACTGCCCCGCCACATCCACATTTTGTTGCAATCAAACAAATTTGCTGTGGCAATGACTTTGCGGTAGTTACAGTAAATATCTGAGAGATATGGCGATGGCAATTTACTGTCAGACTTGTAAAAAGAGAAGAGGCATTTGCACTATCTAAGTAAGATACATCAGTTTTTATATGTCAATTATGCAAATTCTGATTGAAGTATTTCTACTTAATGCTATATATATTCTGATAATTTAGAATCATGAGTACGCTTTAAAATTAAGAAAGGAATCTTCAAGAATAATATGTACTTTGTATTAAATCCAAGACTTTTTCTTATTCTTTATCATAAACGACCAATTCCTACTTTTTCAAGTGCAAAAATTCTTTTAAATGTTTTAACCGAGCATTTTCCTATTTTAATATAATATATATATAATAAATATACAATCTTTATGAATGACAATTAACTGAAACTAGCATTTAGATTTCTCTCAAAGCATACAAGCTAAGCTATTTGGTTATTTGAAGCTTGCGTTTCTATTAACATTTTCCAGGCAATCCGAGCAAATATCGTTGACTGCATTCAACCACTTCAAACTCAATCCTTAACTCTTCTTATTTCCATGCACAGCTCCCAAGTCGCATTTCTTTGCTAAAGCCAAGTTTCCAAGTGCAATTTAATTTCATATTTAATGCTTGGAAAATAGTTCACTTCAACTTTAAGCCTGTCGTTCGATGCCTGTGCGCTGCCTTCGAGCATCTTTTTCGTTTCTATTTTAAATATTAATATTACCATGGGCCATGGCCGGTGTGTCCCGGCCCGTCCGGCTCCAAGACTCGGGAACACCCTTAATGCAACTAATCTGCTTCTAGTGGCGCACATTAAGTGTTGCCACGCTTTCGACTTTAATTTGAAAACATAAAGCATGACGCTGCAGGTGCAGCAGCAGCAGCGAAGGCAGCGTCTAAAGTGCGGCCACTTGTGCAGCTGCAGCACACACACACACACACACACACACACACATACACTCTTACTAAAAACACATACAGAGGCAGCCATTTTTTTTCTTGCAGCCATTTTGCATGCAACTCAACTAACCGAGCGACCACTCAAACCAAACAAAAACCCAACCGAACCGTAGAAAAACCAAACGCAATGCGCGCCCTGCCCTGACATCGACTCAGATGTTGTTGCTGCTGCTGCTGCTGCTGCTGATGATGATGATGATGATACAGTGATATCGGCGAATAGTTTAATGAAAAATATGTAGATTTCTAAAACAAACCATTTTAAAATGTACTGAGCTGCTTGTTGCATTTTATTCGAAGCTAACTTCGTCTGTGCCGAACAAATTATTTGCTTTACCAAATCTCATACTAGTTTTTCATTCTTTTTAACAATTCCCCACAATTTCCCAATCTGCTCTAGAATTCTTCTCTGCTGAAACAAAGGCATTATATTTCTGCTGTATGCAGATTCGTTAAAGCTTTTGAGTCACGGCTAAAGTATAGCCGAGTCCCTTACGAAATTTCATACAAAGAGCAGCTACAAAATTGTAGTAGAAAAATTAAATTGTTACCACTGTGCGACAGGTGCGACTCTATTCGCATTTGTTGATTTCGTATCTAAGCGGGTCATATTTGCCGCCATCGCACACAGACGGGGCTCTGCCTGTGCTCGGTGGTCCCGGGTTTTTGACGGGGAACCGGAACCGGGGCTTAGCTTATTTATGTCACAAATATGAGCAGCGAGCCGAGAGCTGCGAGCTGCGAGCTGCGAGCGAGCGAGCGAGTAAGCGTGTCGTACGCAATGCCACGGCTGGTTAGCCTCGGCTTGGCTGGGTTTTTGCCTCCGGTTGGATGACTCCGGGCTGATGCTGTGGTGGGTGGCTGGGCTTGGCCGGGGTTTGGGGCTGCCGAATGGTTGGCCTGGCTGGTTGGCCACTTTGCATGCATCGCTGCGTGTTTGGCATATTTAACAAATTTTCACAAAAATAATGTAGCGCCCAGTGTGCCAGCTCTCCGCTTGTCCTTGTTGTTGTTGTGGCTGCGGTTTTCATTTCACACATATGGAGCGCAGAACCAGAGGCAGCAGCAGCAGCAAGAGCAGGAGCTGGAGCAGCGGCAGGGCGCGGGGTCAGCGGGTAGAACAACTGGTTAGCTGGCTAAAATCTAATCAAGCGCTGCGGCCAGCAGCCCAGCAGTAAACTTATCAATAAGCCACACACACGGCGACCTGTGAAACGCCCTCGACCAAAAAATATATCACCTTGCCACCTAATGAAATTTCAGCGCTTCGGTTTGCATTATTAAATTTAATTTTGGAACAAGCGAACGCCGCGCGCTCCTCATAGAAATTATGGCAAAAATTCTTATTCTCATTTCATTTCGCTGTTTTTTTTTTTTTTTTTCATCTGTGTATATAAAAATTTAAATTTTAATCGCAAGCAGCAAAAAGGAATTTTTTTTATTGGATTCAGCTTGAAGTGTGCACTTGATAAGCAGCGCGTAATTCTTGGAGAGAGCGAGCGAGCGGCGCTGTGTTCAAGTGTGCCGAGCATTTCGAGTGGGTTTCTTTTTAGAATTTGCAGGGATAACAAGCAGCGCCAAGTGGATGGAACAAGGAACAGCTAAAAGGACAGGCAGGCAGGCACATACGCTTTTTGGGGTGTGCCTTCACAGAATTTCAAAAATTCGATGCATGAAATATGGCAAAGCGTATTAGATTTAAAATATAAGCTCGACAAATTTTCCAAGTATGAAACTTAATTCTAAATAACTGATTTGAATGATAATAGATGCTTAAGAAACAAAAGAAAGTTAGTGGAAGCTAGAATAAAGACAACATTAAAAACCTGTTATAAAGGTAAAATTTCAATCTAAAACGAAGAAATAAGAATAGAAATAAACAAAATAAAAAAAAGGAGATATTCACTACGCGTTGTCTATATATGTATTTCAATTCGCGCAGCTTACCCAAATTCAGAGCCACATCGAGCAACTCCTGCCCCCCCCGCCCGACTACCTTACCACACGGGCTCTACAACAGAGTTGGTTGAGCGCTGCGCCAATGCCATCTTTTGTATAAATTTTTATTTTTTCAAGCATTTGGCTTCCGCTCAGCAGTCGATTTGGCTACATAGCGAACGAGAGAGAGAGAGAGAGAGAGGGGGAAGAGATACAGGCAAAGGAAAGCATCCTTTAGCATATCCTTTGGCCATGGCTTGGCGCATTTGCCTCCTTATTCTGTTTGCGAATGCATAAACTTTTGGAGCAACGAAATTTACATTTTAATTGCATTGAAATTTGTTTTTGTCTCCCTGCGTTTAATCTATTTCCAAAAATATTGAATATCAAGTGGCGAAAAGGGAGCTTGAACGCTGCTTAACGCAAGCCACATACATATATCAAGGATAATTGCAAGGGTAGCAAGTTTTCGCATAAATTTCCATTATGCCATAACTGCCAACACTTTGGGTGTCGTCGAGAGAGACAGAAAGAGAGAAAGAGTGAAAGTTCTCACTGAAGCCAAAGGACATGGACATTCATATCACACACGGAGAAGAAAAGAAATAAATTCAAACACTAAACCGAGAAAACGAGCAATTTCAAGAAACTAAAACACATTTATCACAAGAAAAACCAGAGATTGCCGGGAGAGAGAGAGAGGGAGAGCGGGGGAGACAGAAACCAAGACAATAGTTCACACAGGTTAATAAATCGATATGACATTTTGAGCCCACCCAGTCAGCCCTCTAGCCAAAAAAAAGTTCCTGTGCGTGTGTGTGAGTGTCCTGTAACAACTACAACTAATACAAGCAACAACAAGCCAATAAAATAAGCCATTCTTTTACCCTCGACATGCACAAAAAAGCATTTGAAGGCACAACTGGAACTGCTGCCTCAAATATACACAACTACATGCATATAAATTTCCATGTAAAGGCAATAAAAAGGACATGTTTTCATAGTTTACTTGCCTTCATAGAAGACACTGCACAACAACAACAACAACAACAACAACATTATCAAGAGCATAACAATAACGAGGCGAGTCCAAAAATTATTTGCATTTTTACACATTTTGAGGGTCAGCCAAAGGACAACACAAACGAAAAAGAAAAAAAAAACAGAATGTCCTGTATGATGTCCATTATGTGAGGGGTTAAAAGTTTTGCCCAATGATCGGACAATGCGTAAGCGTAAGTGTGTGTGCGTGTGTGTGTGTGTGTGTGGGTGTGTGTGTCCGAGTGTGTGCGTAACTGTGATAATGGGTTTCTGTGTCGGAACTTTCAACTTCCTTTATTGCATTTTATGGGTTTGGTGGGGTTATTCTTACTTATTTTTTTTTTGGGACTTCGTTTAAGGATATTAGGATGTAGGATGTAGGCATGTGTCCTGCCTGTAGGTTATGATTATGACATCGAACGACGTTAAGGTCGATTTTTTTTTATTATGCAAGAAATTGAATTATGCGCCGCATTCGAAATGCGTAAACATGTGACATTTATGCAAATAGAGTTTGGTTTATGGTAAAATGCGAAAAATACGAAGAAATGGAACACAACTTGTCTGGTATATAATAGTTAAATTTTATTAAAATTGATGTTATGTGAAGATATTTGAGCAGTCATGTGCCAATTGAACTAATTTACAGACCATTGAAAAATTTAATAAATTCATATGATAATAATGTTCATAATATCATAAATATGCTAAATGAAAGAAATTGCTAAAAGCTTCTTTCTGTCTTTTTAGTTCAAGCTGGGCGATATTAAAAAAAATAAACTTGAGAAGCGCGTAGAAAGGCGACATTTAAGGGAAAGAGAGAGAGCATGATATAAAAGACCGATTGAAAGAAAACGACAACCCCAAGACTCTAAAGTACGAAAAAAACGCAATAGAGATTGACAGAGAAAGAGTTGGGAATAAGAGGTAACGGGTGAGAGAAGAATATTGAAAGGCCTCTTACAAAAGCTCTTTTTTCAGTATTCTAACAAAATTATCGTGAATACCCAAAGATTAGTGACAGTGAAGCACCAAGTTTCCGTTTCAACTGGTAACTCCATAAAAACACAAAACCTAGGGATTTAATGGCTGGTCACACGCCAAGCGAGGCTAGCTGACATTCCAAAGATATCTGCAAGCAGACAAACGTCATTCACTTGGACACTCAGCCAGTCGGGTAGTGAGTCACCGAGTCAGTCAGTCAGTCAGTCAGTGAGTCAGTCAGTGAGTCAGTCAGTGAGTCAGTCAGTCAGTCAGTGAGTCAGTCAGTCAGTCAGTCAATCATTCACTCAGACTTGCACAGTCTGCCACTCAAAGCCAGATGCCAGGCGTTCAGTTGCCGCTTCTGTGGTCTCTTCCAGCGAGTGTCACGCAGGCAGGAGCAGCAGCAGGGGCCGGAGCCTCGAGACAAGGCGCGGCAACGGCGATAGCGAGGTCGACTCAGTTCGCGCTGGCTGCACGCGTTGGGGCAAACAAAGTGTGAAGTATTTCAGTAAAAACCAATTCATTTGCATAAAATGGCAACTAGCCGGGGCAACTGGAAATGCAGCCGGAACCAAGAGCAGTGTCCGCGTCGTCGGGGATTAGAAACGGGACACGGCAGACGCTTCACAACTATCTCAGCGGGTGGGTTGCGGGCAGAAAAGAGAAACACACATATACACACACACGCACACACACAGCAGGCTGTATGTGGGTAAATGGCACACGCGCGCGCCAAATGTGAAAGTGCATTAGGCAACAACAGCAGGGCGTCGGGGAGGATGGTTTTTGGGGCTAAAAACTTTATGCAAGCGATAGGCAATGTGGTTTTTGTGGCCGAGTTCTGCTGCATGGCCCATAACCCAGAACCAGGCAACCAGATCCTATGAGAGACATTCACCCAACCACCGCCTGCTGCGTTTTTGGGTCAAAGCAATTAAAGGTTATAAATTTGTGTGTGTGTGTGTGTGTGTGTGTGCGAAAAATTACATTTTTTATGCGCCTCGCACACACGCACAAACATACACACACACACACAGCTCGTTTAAATAGCAGAGAGATCGGCTTGGTTGGGGCTTGGGCAATGGGTTCTAAAAAGGGATGCCTGTCACGTGCTGGCTACGTGGCCAGTTCATTTGGCGTTTAATTTAGCAGAAAATTAAAGTCCAGTTAAAATTTGCATGCCAGTTTGCCAGTTAGATTTATGAAGTGCCAGCAGAATGCAGTTAGAAAATTTATAAATGGGTGACAGCTGCATATATTATAGAGAGCAGATCAGCGATTTTCTGGAAGAGGTAAAATTATCGATAAAACTATTAAGTTTATGCGTAATATTATCGATACACAGTGGACAATGAAAACTATTCCCCGACTTAGGGAATACGTATTGCAATCTAATGAAATTTTGTTCAGAAATGCCCTAAATATAATCGATTCAATTAGTAGTTGGTAACAATGATAAAAAGTATTGTCGGACTTAAGGAATACCACTAATATTACCTATACGTAGCACAGTCTAATGAAATTTAGTTAAGATATTCCATTAATATAACCGACTGTTGAAATACTATTCAGGTAGAAGTTGGGCCTGGTTCCAGGACATCTTTCACAATAGTTATTGTTATCGGATATTTTTAAAAATTTTAACCCTTACTCTTTGAACATCACTGGTTACAATACAATACTACATTCATACACCAGCCCAGGATTCGAACCAGTATCCTTCTCAGCAAACAATGGCTGATAATTTATGTTGTTTAAATTAATGAATTCAATGAAAGTCCCAGCAAAGGGAAAGAAGATGATACCCAGCCTCATTATACTCAATAAGCACAAGTCGCAGCCAAATATTTTTAAAGTTTTGTTAGAGTACATTCCACATATAGAGTAAATATCATTAAACTGGGTCCACACGCACACACACAGACACAACCCGGGTTAATGTTAAGTATATGAACTGACTTGCTCAGTTTGTCATTGCACCTGTTCATAACATTTTCATGGATTTATCGCCCGCATGATATTGTGTCAACATGCTTCCGGCTCAATTTTAAATTTTAATGTCAATTAACCAGAAGCGTTTTTATGAACTTTACGCGTTGATGACATACTTTACCGAATGCCCGAACCCCCACACTTTCGCATTGCCCCGCATCATGCACAATTTTTTGTTTGTCGTCACTTTTTCGCATTTAAAGACAAAAGACAAAAAAAAACATATGCCAAACATATTAAAAATCATGTCAATGGCATTGTCTGGCGCACACCTGACATGACGAGAGCACGCCCACTGGCAATGCGCCCGCCCACTTGGCCACAATTTACACTTGACTTTAACATCATTAACACACACGCACACACACTTTGAGCTCTGGTGCAGTTTGTATTTTTCTCCTTTTGTCGGTTGAAGTTAACAAAAACAATCTGTGCCCGACGTTTGGCCAACTAAGAGATATGAGGAGAGAGAGAGAGTGTGTGCGTGTGTATCTCAATGTGAAAGTAGCTTAAGTGTGCATGTGTGTGTGTTTTTGTGGGTGGCTATATGTGTGTGTGTGTGTGTGTGTTTGTGTGTCTGCATTGACATGTGCGTGCTGCTGGCACGACACTTTAGCTGTTTGAAATACTCAGGATCAGAGACGGCAACCGGCTCAGGATTCAGAATTCAGGCTGAGGCTCAAAATTAAACTCCGTTTTCTGGTCCTGTCATTGTCAACATCTTTGTTGTTGTTGCGGCTGTTGTTGCTGTCGTTGTTGTTGTTCTTGTTGCTGGCATATATAGCAAGAGTGAACATTTATATTTTACACTTAATGTTGTGTTTAACAGCGCGTGAAATTTTCAATTCAACTGACGCACAACACTCGATAAACTTCAGATGCATGTATGAATGATCTGAGCATAGTTGAGAAGCAGTTGGCGAAAGTCAGCAAATATGTGTCTATATTTTGTGAGGGAGTAAACAAAGCTATGGCTAAACAAATTATAAGTTATTTGACTAATGGAATGCATTTATTATGAATTATATTTAACAAAGTGTGCTCGCTCGCACATGAAAACTCTTTGCTATCAGAAACAAATAAAATTTGGAAAAAGTTTATGAATCATTTTCTGATAAATTAATGCATATAGAATTTCAATTTATCTGCCAATTTCCAAATATGCTCCAAATAATACAATTAAATATAAGAAATAAAAGTTGAGTATTCTGTTTTATCCCAAAGCATTACAAATTGTCTCCGCCCAAAATTAAGCATACTTTAAATATAGATTGGGAGTAAAAAACATTCAAAAAGAATTAGGCTTTTAACGCCTTAACATGCAATACTCTCAAATTTCAGAACACGTTCAAAAATGTTCCCAGTTAACAGCCAAATATTCAAATGTTTTCACTTTAAAATCATACAAATGTTAAACAACATTTATAGTTGCTCATTGGTTAATTTTAAGTCTGTAAAAAGCGCATTCCAATTTGATTGATATTCCCTTCAAGTCTCAAATGCCAATGCAGTCTGATACCTGGCAACATCATTTAGTCAAATTGAAGGCAAAGCCCAAGCCCGGATTCAAATTGTTTGGCAACAAAACTCTCGCGCGCAGTTTTGGGCCATTTACTTAATGACAACTGCTTGGCAATTTTGGAGGCCAATAAATTGCTTTAATTACCCCATTTTAAAGGCAACCAATGAGGGGCAGAGCCAGATAGGGCCAGAGAGGTAGTGTAGGGGATTGTAATGTGCATGTAAGTTGGTGCCAGAGCAATTTGGACAGCTGCTGCTCCCAGGGCACACTGAAACAAGGTAGATAACACTCAACATCAACAGACCATCAATAAGAGAGACAGGAGAGAGGGAGAGAGAGGGAGAGAGTGTGAGAGAGATGGACAGACAGAGCAGAAGAGTTGAATGAAGATGGACAGCAGCTGTATAAGGCTTTATGTTGAGTCGCTGGAACTGGACCTACAGCTGAAGGTGGTTGGTAAAGGAGGAGAAGGAGCAGCTGCTGTTCCTGGCTGACTGGCTGGCTGCTGGCAATTGAGCGACTGTTGCATACCTGGCACTGTGTACGGTGATGGATGCGACGATGGCAGCCAATATGCTGAATTTATTGGCGGATAGGATTTATGCGTGGCATGCGACCTGCAGGTTGCCAGCAATGATGACGATGCCGATGCCGATGACGGTGACGATAACGACGTCGATGCCGATGACGATGACAATGATGCGGAGGACAATGCCGCGATGTCGCTATTATTGGATAAATTCTCAATTACTGACGATAATTGACTGCTGCTGGCGTTGATGTTGCTGGCGTGAATGTTGCTGTTGCAGTTGCCATTCTCTACTGCTGCTGCTGCTGCTGCTGCTGTTTGTTGCTGCCGCCTTGGCTATTTACGAAACCAATTGCAGCTGAATTATTTATCATGTCAGTTGGCGAGATGGCGACGGCGATTGGCGACGAAGAAGAGAAAATTCTTGAAAATACTTTACACTTATTTACACTCACACACACACACACAGAGAGAGAGAGAGTGAGCACACACACACACACAACACACACACACACAGAGCGAGCGTTAAAAACACACAAAAAAAGCTTCGAAATGCCGTTGTACTGAAAAAGTGTGTAAGTATCGAGTACTATATAAGTATATATATATCAAGCGAATTGAGTGAGTGGAAATTCGTTAAGTAAATGTCATAAATATTAAAAACGACAGCGTTGACTTTTAAACAATTAGCGTCAGGTTAACACTTCTTGCTTTTATTGATTTTTCTGTTCGACTTGATTTGATTTGATTATTAATATTTATTATTTTTTAGTTTTTAAACTAAAAAAAAACACGCAACGTTTTGCTTTTATTTTTGTTTTTGTTTTTTCTTTTTTTAGCCACGCACGTTCAACTTTGCATTGAAATATTTAACGTTTAACGCTTAACAATTAAAGTGAAACAAATAATAAATATTTTTAACTGATTTGCCATTTAACAACAATTAACATTTAGTTTTTTCTCTTTGTCAGTATTGCACAGCGTGTTTTTTGTTCGCACTTTTAGCGTGTTTTTCGCTTTTTGTCTTTGGTTCTAGACAGGCGCTGGCATCGAGTTTTCCTTCGGATTGCAGGCCATACGTCTGTCATGGGCTGCTTTTATAGATCGTATAGTTCGATTTGAGTTGCCGCTATATATAGTTGGGACGTAAACAGGCAGATGTCAAAGCAGGAGACAAAAGGCGCGCTAAGAATTAAAAGAATTGATTCGCAAATGAGCAAAACGAAAGGTATTCGGCATTTAATTGCATAGACAAAGTGGAGAAAGACAGAACGAGATAGAAAGTTGGCATTGCTTTGCTCTTTATAGGGTGGGTCATGGTTTGGTACACTCCCTGGTCTCAGTTGCTGAGATATAACAAACATATACTCTGTAGCTAGGATGGAGCACAACATTTTGTATCACTATGAATATAAAACGGGATTAAACACCAAAGTATATGAGCTTAATTTTTCTCAGGATGGATATGAAAGGTGGAAAATGTAATGTAGAAACTCAAAAGACTTTTTTCACTCATGACTTCGAAGAACTTTAGGGTAAGAAAGGGTTCAATGGCTGCAGATAATTTTTAAATTAAATTGAATGTAGAATAAAAAATTGCACAATTGGCTGTCATTTGAGAAAACTCGTACATATTACGAAAACATTTTAATTTGCAATTATTTAAATAAAAAGGGAAAAGGTTCCTTCATTAGTGTTTAATAAAGTATTTAAAGGAAAAGTATATAAATATGTATATAGTGCGAATATATACGGCATACAAAGCGAAGGATCTGTGGAGAAATGAGTGCAGTATTCAGTATTTTGACAATGTTTTAGCAAGTGCTTTTTAGAGATAACTTATGCTATTTTACATGCATTTGCTGGCCATGATAAAAAGCATAACTGAAGCTAGATTGCATATGATAAATGTAGTATATTTAAACATATAGTATGGGTATAAATACACGTAAAATGTAATTATCATTAGAATTGAAACTCACGTAGTTGCTCTTCAATCGAACAATCTCCTAATTGACGACTTTGGCGGATATTTCAAGTGGTTTTCAAGAGTCACCCTGTAGCAAGTGGTATTGTTTTTCGTTTCACTTTTGCGGCATGCGTCGTTGCATAGCGATTAAAATTTAATTTCAGACTAAATCGATTTATTTTGATTTTCTTTTTTCAATATATACACACATATATATGTATATGTATATATATTGTTTTTCACTTTTCCCAAGCGGCGGCACAACAATGAAGCACAGTTCGCATGTCGCGCGGCGGGCATAAAAAACGCGTATATTGGCAAAAATCAAATGGCTAAAAATAAATTGACATCAATCAGTGGCGCACAGGGGGCGGGGGGGTACAGGACTGCAACTAATTAAGCGACGTCACATGCAACAGCAACAACAACAACAACAAGAATGGATGGATTGAAACAACGAGAACGTCGCGTATTTTTGGTATTTAAATATCAAACAAAAACCGACGACGTGCAAAAAATGCGCAGAAATATTGGAATTTATTTCGAGCCGTTGTGTTTGCGACCGTTTCACGTTTTAGCGGCAACTAAACCAAGCGTTTATCATAGCGCAGCGACAGACACTAAAGGCAAATCCAACACATCAGCAGCAGCAGCTCATCCATCTAAAATCCCAACTCATCTCCAATCTCAACATTAACTATATGTCAAAAAGGTTCTGGGCGGACTTAACTGGAAAAACTTGATTTACAACTTTTTGTTATAGTTATTGTTGCTGCTGTTGTGAAATTGTTGCGCTCTCTTTTAAATGACTTTTAATGTTAGTTTCTTGCTTATATGTATTCTTTGTTCATTTGCAAGTCTCTCAATTGTTGTTACTGTTGCTGCAGTTGTTGTTGTTGCTGCTGCTGCTGCTGCTGTTGCTAATGAGTTAATTAACACATTTTGCTTGGCGAGTTTTTAAGGTGAACTTCGTAACACTGTTGCGTGCGCGCTAATTATGATTAGAATCAAAATGTGAGAATGCGCACAAGAGAAAGATTTAGTTCGATCAACAACAAAAAATATATAATATTTTCAGTTATACCGAGCGTAAAATAAAAAAAAGTTATTATCAGAGCTATTAGAAAAACTGAGTTGTTGCATTTTTGTGAAGATTTCAAGTTTGACAAATTATTTTCATCATATAAATTGAGTGCCAAATTTTAGGTAAAAAACATATGTAATTTGAACTCTTGTCCGACGGAGTCTCGTGGTTTTTTCCGCCTTTAAACGGTTTAGAAAGCGGAAAAATACAAACATTTAATTGTAGAAAGGGATACATGTATCTAATTAACAATGTATAAAGTACTACGTAAATCATTAGCTTTAAATTAAGCTCTCTTCATACGTATAGCTGAACAAAATATAAAATAATTTATAGATTATTCGCTTTATATTAATCTTTTCATATAAGCCCCTTTTTTTTTATTGATTTCCCCAGCACAAGTAAAATATGCAAGAAAAAGCGTCAATGAAAAATGCAAATACAAATGTTGTATAAACTTGGCTCAAGGCTCTGCAGCGACTGCTTCTACTTCTACCTCTACTTCTACTTCACAATTGCCTTCCGGTAATTTCTAGCCACATTTTACTTTTCAACGCGACAACACACACACAGACACAAGCACACACGCGCACACACACACACACACACACACACTCATTTATGTGTACTTGACTTGCCATAATGGCTAATTTGAATTTTTATCATGTTTACAAGCAAACAATACGTGCATCATCATCGCAGAGGAAGTCGAGAGACACCCCACCTTCCCCCATCTATATTACCCCAGTTCCTACTTGCGCGAACCTTGCACAACATTTGCATATCGATTTCATATGCGGCAATATACCGCCGCTCCTCCCTCTCCACGGCACACCATTTCGCGTACAAATGCAAATACAATCCATTTTGAATATTTTCTTGGGAGCGCGTTCGCAAATTGTGTGGAATAACCATGAAAATGTTTACATGTCTGCTGCCTGCCTTTTGCTGCTTGCCGTTTGCCGGTCGCCAGTTGCTTACTGCATTTCTGGCGCGCCCTCAAGTATGCAGCGCCAAAAATATAAAATGGGGAAAACACATTTGACATTACGTATTTGCAAATTTAATAACACCCCTCAAATATGACGGGGGTGTTCGACAAAAAGAACAATAAACATATTGACTGTGCCATACTCTGTTCGCAGTGTGAACACAGTTGGAAAACAGTTGGAAATGGTTGTAAATAATCATGGTAGTAAGACGGCTGTGTAATGGGTTTAATTGCTCTGAAACTGTTGGGCTAAGTGGCTTTAAAACTGTAGAAGAACCCGTAGAAAGAAACAACTTGACAGCTAAGACTGACTGTTAAACTGTGACTGCGATATGAAGGGCTTTCAAACTGTGACTTGCAAACTGTGACACACAGAATGTGACTTGCAGACCGTGACCTTCAAAGTGTGCAAGTTTAGTTCATTATATGCTCAACTTGTTTTTAAGTGGCGCATCCTTTTAGCTAACAAATGTTAAGCCCAAGACGGACGCTTTTAAACTGTAACCTGGAAGTTATTTTAAAAGATATAGATTCTTGAATTCTAAGATGTTTATCGTGTCTAAAGTGCTTATCAATAAATCTTCAACGGATAAGCATTTTGTCATATTGGATATCTAGTTTCTACTCTCTAGCTACAGACCCCCCCTACACCTTAAAACCAATATACCCTATTCCACTTTATTAGCGGGGCATAAGAACCTGACGCCAGCAACTTGACATCGCCTCTGGGGCGCTTCGTCGTTGTCTGTTTGAAGTTTGCTCGCATGCAAATTGCACTGATTACCACGTTGCACTTTTCCTTCCACCATTTTGCCACCTCGCTCTCTCTTTCACTCTCTTTCTCTCTCGCTCTCTTCCATTTACTCTTCAGCTCTTTGCTTACTCATTTGATTTGGTTGCATTTTGCCTGGCACTTTTCATGTTTTCTACTTAAGTAAACCTAATGCAAATCGCCTTTATTGCAGACACTTTTTCTTTGGTCTATTGTTCAGCTGCCTCCCTCCCCACAGCCCTATCCCAGCCACTTTTAACACTTGACGTATTTATGTACCCCTCACTCCTGCTGCACAGTCTTTGTTTTGGTTTGAAGTTTATGGGACAGGGTCAGCACCATAAAATTTAACTACATTTGCTGCAATTCATGTGGAAATGAGGCGCCATTTGTTGGGTCTTTAGAAGGCTACAAGAAATTTGTAATAGCGTGTTGGGACTCTAGATACTACAGGAGGGTGCCTTGCATTGTACTTAAGTGTAATAGGCACAATATGATGGGTTGAAGATCAGGAATTTTTGATAGCTTTATGGGTGCTATTGAGGTCGCTTTTAGGAAAGAATGCATGTGGAAAAGCCAGATATTTTTGGATCTTAATTTATATCAAAGTCTAATTTATGTAAGCTGGCAACGCTAAAAAGCCGCCAGTGTTGGATAATAAATAAGGGATTGAAGCAGGGGAATTGCTCTACAACACCTTATTGATGTGATTTTTAACAATCAACAACAACAACAATCAATCAATTCAAATACATGTATGCCTCAACCTAATTTCATTCGCTAACCAACACTTTCAACGCTTAACTGCTTTAACACTAATAATCCGCCAGTGTTGGATAATGAATAGAGAATTCAAGCAAGGGAAACTGCTATAAAACACTTAATTGCTGCAATTGTTGAGAGATTCATGCATGTATACCCCATCCTTATTTCACTCGTTATCCAACACTAACACCGCTGTTACCGCTTTCAGTATTGTGATGACTAACAGCACAAGTCACAGGCTCATTGCCACACTCAATCGAGACAACTTGAGCACTTTCTTAGCCACTCTTCTTCTTCTGGCTACGGCACACTTTATATATATATGTACTTTTCAAACTGCAAAGCTCTAACAGAAGAGCTCTCAACCAGCAACTGAAATAACAACAAGAATTGCACAGAAAACCCCAAAAACCAATCAAAGGTTGCTTCTGCTTGCCGCCGCCTGCTGCTTTGGCAACGACTGCCAAAAAGTATGCTACACTTACTGCGACAGCAGCAGGACTATAAGGAGCAGCAGCACCAGCAGGATCCGCAGCAGGAAACAAAACTCGGCGACTCACTCAAGCATTTTATTAAATTGCCACCTTCCGTTTGTTGTTACGTTGGCTCCAACTGTTGTCTGCAACTGTCTCTTATTTTCGATTTCTAGGCATAAACCAACACACCGCCGCCCCCCTCCCACCCCTTTTCACCTTCATCTCTTTGGAGACATTGTAAAATACAAAATATACAAAATAAAGAGAAAAAATCGAGGAATATTTCTGCCATCTTTTTCTATTATATCGTTTCCGCTGTTTGGCATAAATTTCTGTACGGCGGCCAAAGTAAAACTTTTGCTATTTTTTATGCTTATTGCGAGTTTTCTTTCCGTTTTTTTTTTTTGTGTTATTTTTTGAGGTTAAAGTGCCAAAGCCCACGAATATAAAATACTAGAAAAACACAAAAAACTACGAAACAATAATATAAAAATAAAAAAAACATTGAAAAAATAAGAGAAATCGTGTAGTTTTTGGCTTTGTCTAGATATCGAAATGCGATTGGGGCAAGCAGCGACTCGCTATATACACAGAACTATATATATGTATATATATGTATATATGTATATATATACATATATATATATGAATATCTGAACGAGTAGAATACGTCTATAATGCGGCAAACGTTGGAGTTCGTCCAAAATGCATTTGCATTGCCATCGCTTTAGGCGCATTGCGGGCGTTTTGCCTTTTAAGCTTATCTAAAATTGAAATTCAAACACGAAACAACAATAAAAAACATTTGCTTTCAAAGCTGCTTTTAGTTAAGCTAATTATAGCTTTTTAACCAGAGGGGTTTAGCGAAAAAAAACAAAATTACATAATGCATTGGCTAATGCATTGTAAGCTTGGCTAATGGGTTTTTCTTTGACGTATATTTGAGCTATTAAAAAATATAAATAACACGGTTTACATTTGGAATTTTAAACGTTGAAAACTGAAGCAAAGTAGCTTAAAGCAGGCGATTGTGGCATGATTTATTCTAACGAGCTAGAAACTCGTTTGAATACTCCTAGAATTAACTCCAAGCCCATGAAAAAGGTCACTGCAAATCTTTCAAAGATCAATTAATATTATTTAAACTAATTTCGTCTATAGTAGGATGGGAATTCAAGAAATAAGATCTTTTCTTTTTGGCAAATTTGAGCTGTCTTTCGAAAAGAATCTTTTTAATTGGCAGGCAGCCTTTCACGGCATTTTTTACCCTCCATTATGCTCGTACCCTATTCTAACTGATATTCATTAAAAATTTGTCCAACCCTATTAAAAGCAGCCAGCAAATAGACAAGGAAATGGTTTGTGATGGAGCAGCCAACAAAAAATTAAGCATACGCCGTGTTGAACAAGCGTAATTATACGCACAGCAACAACAAAGACAGCTGCAGTAACAGCAGCAGCAGCGGTCGCAGAGGGCGTGGGCGGGGCGTAAACCGGATGCAGTTGGTAAAAGCCGCATGTCGAAAACTTTTTTTTTTTAAACTTCGCTCGCTGGCAGCAAACGCTACAACTTGTTAACAATACGCGCCGCTAGAGGTCGCCAATTAAAAATTGTATGCAGCTTCCCAAGCTCTGCGTGTGTGTGTGTGTGTGTGTGTGTGTGAGAGAGAGGGTGTGTATGCGTGGAAAAGTCAACATTTTTGTGGTCACTTAAGCAGATTAATTTCATGGGTATAATTAAAAAAAGAAGCCGCCGCCGAAGCGTGCGTGGAGCAGCAGGAGACAGCGGGAGGGAGAGGGAGGATAGTAGGCAAGCTGGCAACGAAAAAAAAATTAACATAAATTAAATTTTTGCGCAGAAACTTTATTTTATTTAACTTTTTTTTTTATCGCTCTCGCTGTCGCTGTTAAACAATTTTGCAGCGCGGCGCACATAATTGATGGTTTTTAATTAACTGCCAAGTGACCGACACGCAACTGACGGAGGCCAAAAAATAAAAGAAGCAGGAGGGGCGGGGGAATAAAAACCAAAGAGTGAAGTGCCAGTGCCTGGCAAAAAATCCGTTGAAATGTTTAAAATGTGGCCTGTCCATCGCCAGAGTCACACAGAAGCCAAACCGGTGGCAGGCAACCCCCCTCCCCCCCTACCCGCGCCTCCTCACTCTTCTCCACGCACGTTCATTGGGGCTGGCAACAAAAGCTGTCAAATGGAATTGCATGCTTTTAGGCTGTGTCAAACATTTGACATACAGTTTTGGAGCAGAGCTGGAAGCACGGCCAGAAAAACAAATACGCACACAAATGAAAGTTTCGTGTTAAACTATTCAGCCAAATGCCTGGCTAGTTAGCTGGCAGTTGGAGCTCGCGACACTAACTATTAATCCATCAGTTTGAATCAAGGCTTGTTTCTCGTGTCGCTGTCAAAGTGCAAGTCAGCTGACAGGCAGTTCAATTACTTTTCATTTTAACAAAAGCTTCCCGGCTAACTGCCTAAGCTATGCAGATTGATGACAGCATTGCGTCGATAGATTTGACAGCATCTTGACAAGGAGTTGGAAAACCAATAGGCTTGTTATATACTTAACAGCTGGACGTAACAAGGATAAACACATGAGTAAAAGCAATATGAGCTGAGATTGAGCTTGAGGTGATTGTTAAATTTCTCAAAAACCTTTTAAAACCTTCCCAAATTTGAAGCATTTAAATAAAATTATTTTAAAAATTACTGACTTACCATTGCGATTTTCACTATCGGCGGGTTTCATTTGTATGGGATGATACATCTGGAAGTGGAGAAAATATAAAAAGAAATAATTTGTATTCTTCATTTAAGTATAAATGAAAATTTCAAGAAAATATAAATTAAATAAAAATAATAAATACAATAAATAAATAAATAAATAAACAATGTATTTTTGGAATTAAAATATAAAATTAACAGTTGATAAATCTGAATTTACATAGTTCAATCTAATTATTTCTCTGCCTCATAACAACTCCCAATTTTGTATATAATCCACTTTTAATCCTTTCTTATTCCACGCTTTCTCTACAGATTTTACTTTTCACTAAGAATGCCAAGCATTTCGCTTTTTTTTTGCCCACTTAATTTGCCGTGTTAATCACATTTGATATATTGTGGCGCTATGAACGACGCAGTCGGCGATTAATTTGCCAAGCTCTTGGCGCAATGCAACCAGCCAAAATTGGACAACAGACATGCTGCTGTATATGCATATATATATACAAACATATATATCTGTGTGTATATATAGAGAAGTGGAGTCAATTTATATAGCGCTGCAGCGTGCCTGTTGTCCCGGTGTCCTCTGTTTATTTTTTTTCGCTTCTGGTAGGCGCTTAAGCTGCATAATGAATGAATGCAGCAAAGAGCCAACAAGCTGCTTCTAACTGGCCGCCAAATCCTCGACTAAAGCCAAACACATTTATTCAGCGGTCGGCGAGAAGAAGCAGCAGCAGCAACAACAACAGAGCTAACTGGGCAGCTTTTTGGTCGCCCCTCTCTCTCTCTCTCTTTCTGTCTCTCTCTCTGTCTCTCTCTCTCCTCGTTGCCGTGAAAATTCTAAAATATGCGTTCGCATTTCCCTATTTTGCACTTCCTCTGTCTCCGCTTAGTTGCAGCCGCGTTTTAAATGTAATTTTTCGCACAGCGTCTTCTAATTAAAACAAGCTTAAAGCGCCCGCAAAACGTGCCGCAGCACGAGGTCAGGCGGGCACGCCCCAAACGAGGCCGCATACCCAAGCACTTCCGTCGCCAAGTCCGCGCGGCTAATGGGCCGTGATTTATTGGCAACGGCGACAGTCTACGTTTATACGTTTATAAGGCAGCCGTGTCCTTGTACGCAACACCCTTTCGACACCCAGCTCTCGTCCTTTCTCGGTCTTCGTCTCCGTCGACGTCTCCGTCGACGTCTCTTTCTCGTTTTCTTTTTTAAGCTCGTAAATAATACACGCAACGCGACTTGTTACAAATTGCAGTCCAAGTCAACCTGTTCCCGGGCTATGCTGAACGCTGCCCTTTTTTCTCCTCTCTTTTTTTAATGTGGCGCCACGCCCCTTTTTATTTGACCAATTCCCTCATTTTTATGCAGGAAGTAGCAATTACCAGGGCAAACGCAGCCTTTTTAACGCCCCTAACTGCCCGGAATCAATCTTCAAGAATTTCTTGCATTTTTTTTATAATTCTATCGTTATTCAACACTGAAATTGTGAATTGATGTTAAATAGAATAGATCTAAAATTTAAAGACAGAATTGACACCAATGTAAATTGTTGGCTTTAATTTAAGCTTTTCGAATAAATTATAAACATTTACCTAACGACAAATGAATAATAATTTATAGATATTTAACACTAAATTACAGTGCTGTAAAATGTTTTCTTTGGATGGCAGTCAGTGTTGTTAAACACCTATTACATGGGAAAGGCTGCCACTGTATGCTAACTGCCGCCTATTTAAGCTCTGTTTTTTATATGCTAACGGCCCAGTGTTGTAAAATTTTAATTTCATGAATTTAATGCTCTTAACAAACAATTGCAGTTGAAGTTGCAGTGTTGTAAGACGCAAGCTGTCACGGTCCAAACTAAAGAGATCGAAGCTGTCGATAACTATATCGATACATTAAAATATATTCAAAATACTTTTAACAACTGTCAATTTCCTAAACTTCCATGGGAACTTTCTCAATTGGTGCCCTGCACATGCTCGAAAATTGCCACAAAGCGCAAGCTCTGCCAAATTCTTGGCAGTTGCTTATCCTTTTAACTATTTTTTTAACCCGCTTTCTATTCTTTTTCAGCTTTCTTAGCATTTGTTGTGCCTTTCAATGGCAATTCTGTAAAATAAATATCGCCGCGTAGCCACACAATTTTTGGCAGCGCACACGACATGTCACATTTTGAGCGTCTGACACAAAGCATTGTTATGCGGGGCTGCATAACCTATCCCAATACATATTCCCCATATTCCCCTCCTGCGCTCCACAACCCGCCTGCCTCCTCCTTTGGGTACCTACATGACATACCAAATAATAATATTCATGCTGATTTGATGGCGCAATAGAAAATCCCAAATGTTGTTCGCTTTTCGCTGACGTTGTCTATGTTTAACCCTCCTGCAACCCGTCCTCTTAGCCATAACCCCTTTACCTATTCTTGCTGGGGGGTTGTTAGTTGGAGGGAGGGGCACGTTGGTTGCAGCTCCCAAGCGCAAATTGACATTTTTGTGCCTGTGGTTTTGGTTGACTATGCAAAAAAAAAAAACGTTTGGCGCGTGTCTTGTGCTAACAATTTTTCCCATTTTCTTTTTTTGAAGAATTTTTCATATTTTGTTGTTGCATACTTTTAAGCTGCCAGGACACAGGGCTAAACTTTGAATTTACTTGCATTTTATGCGGTTGAGGTTCGGGTTGGGAAGCGGCTGCGAACTTAGAGAGTGTTGCAAAAAACTTTATTGGAAAATAACAAAATAACTGCAAAGATTGTTATATACCCTGTTATGCAAACAGGGTGTATCCGAACAGAAACAGGGTATCTTTTCAATATTTCGTAAGCCAACTTGTTGGGCGGGCTTCTCTAAATAGATCAAAACATACAAGTCTTGATTGGTAACTGCATATAAAAAGTTTAGATTTTCTACGGTCTACGGGGTATTGTAATGCAAGGTTCTTCGAAAGGAAGTCAAAGAGATATTAGTATATGTTTCTTAAAGTGGAAATAGGGTTTTAAATATTTTGTAGATGTACTTTATCCTGTATTAAAATTCAAGTTATAAAATTAGAGGGTATCTTGATTTCACAAAGACTCAGGATACATTTTATATATGTATCTATTTTTATTCCAATATTTAATTTTTTTAATTTTTAATAATTAAAATAGGGATCTCTCAACAGTCATACCTTTGTACATTTAGTTCTCTCCTACCAATATTGACCATTCCACCCAAGATACCAAGGGAATACTTTTCAACAAACAGGGTATTTAGACAGTTGTACCTTTTCAAATTAACTAGACCGAATTTTAATTTTATCACATTTTTTCAGAAAATTCGATAAAGTGCAGCTAATAGGGTATCTAGACAGTCGTGTTTCTCTAGTTTCAATTAATGTATTCATAATTGTACCAGAAAGTGCAAGAAACTAAAAACAGGGTATTTAGACTGGCGTTCTTCCCTAATTAGTATCTATACCCTATATTGTAAGAATATTATAATAAAAAGCTAACCGGGTATCTACAGTCGTCACTCTCTAATTTTAGTTTTTCATATAACTGTACTTGCATAGATATACAGTATGTTATACGAAAACTCAATAAAGTAGAGCTAACAGGGTATCCAGACAGTCGTATCTAGCAATTTTTCGTGTACATTTTTTGTGCTGTGTCAGTCCACGCGTCAGTCAATCTGTCAGTCACGCAGTCTGTTAGCCATAATGAAGGCAATGCGATGCCTAAATTCCTGGCAGCTATTTCCTGCAGTTGTTGTTGTTGTTCTTGTTGTTGTTGTTGTTGCTGTGTTGCATGAATGCGTTTATGATAAGTTGATGCGGCAGATGATTTTTCGCGTTGCAAGCTCAGCAAAAAAAATAAGTAAAAAATCGTTTCCAATTAAAAGCTAAAATCCTGTCTAAAACATCACACGTTGGCATAAGCTATAAAAATAACCGCAGTAAATATCTAATCACAGGCAATAAATGTGTCGCAAGAAAATTATGTGATATTAAAAAAAAAAAAAAAAAAGAGGAAAATCTTTAGGAAAAATCAAACTTACCCCATTCAGCGTTTTCACGTTGTGCAGTGCGTCCTGAGCTTTCAGCGCGGCGCGGCGCGTATAAAAAGTAACAAAGCAACAACCTGCAAGAACGAGAGAGAGAGAGAGAAAGAGTGTGAGAATTAAAGTGTGAGCGAGCAAGTTATATTCAGATTAGCATAAGGGTTAAATTGGAGTTTATTCTCAAGCGATGTCAGAAAAAGGTGGCAAGGAAATTATGAAAATTATTGTTATTAGCAGGCACGCAAAATGGCAGCAGCAGCAGCTGGGCAGCGGCTGGGGCAAAGGAAGAGTGAGGGGGGTGGGGGGGAGTGGCAACGCAAATGTGGCAACACGGCAACACTATATTAAACATTATGACCAAAGCCGCGGCCCCCTTGCCACGACCTGCCCGCAAATAGCCAAAAATGGGTCGTGCTTTATGAAGCAAATGTGTGGAGGATGTTTGGGGCATGCTTAAAGCACGGTCTGTAGCTGTTGCAAGTTATGCCGGGTTGCTTTTGTAGGCAGGTGGTAAGCGTATTTAAGCAGGCAAGCCATACTTAAAGAGTAGGGCACAACTTCAAAACGTTTACCGTACAGAAGAATATTAAGATTATTTGCAAAAAAAAAAAAAAAACCTTTCCTTGAGAGATTAGTTCGCAAAAAGACAGACAGACGTAAGACGGACACGGCTATATCAACTCGATCTAGAATATATATACTTAATGGGTTCGGGAATGTCGCCTTCTGTGCGTTACATAGTTAATGACAAACTTAAAATACCATAAAATACCCTCTACAAGAATATAGAAAAGTAATTTTTCTTAATCATAATATAGGATGGATTGGCCAATTTGGTGTATATACCATTAAAAGAATATCTAAATGTAAATATTTCGAAGGATAATATACATATATTCCATACACATTTCGGTAAATTTCTTCTTTTCCTCTGATCAGAAACTTGATTTCTTTATCTTTACCTTCTTTAATTCCTAATCATAATTGTGGAACAAAATTATAATGCTTGGCAATGAATTGGGATAATCTTGAATAAAAGCCGATATTTATTGCTTTATGTGGCAACTACTTTTCACCTGCCACATTTTATTCAAAAGCCAGTTGCCAATACGTAACTTTGCCAGGCTTTCCTTTTACCATATGCCCGAAATGTACCCCATTTTATTTACCTTTTTGCAGTTTACACCAAATCTGTGGCCCAACTATAACAAAGAATGAAAAAATAAAAAGACAGCCTAAGCGTCAGTTGAATTTCAATTCCGGCTCGCGCGCATATTCCATTTAACGTGGCTTGTTGCCCCCTTTCCCTTCCCCTTTCGCCCTTTTATTCGGCGCCACCTTTTGCATGGGAGTCCATTTGAAATTCTGGCCATTGGATTCTGGATTTTGGCCTGGTCGTCGCCGCCGCCGCCGCCTAACTGTGAGTGGAAAACTTAATATGGCAATAGTTGCATAATGCAATTACCGGGCATATCGGCGGCGCTCGCTTCACCCAAGCGTAATGCGTTGCGGTGGACATGGCCCACGCAGACTAGCCCCCCGCCCCCTCCATTCAGGGCATTTAGCCCTGTTGAGGATGGGCTTTGACGCAACACACACACACACCTGCCCAACACTTGGGTAATTCAATCTGTCGCAGTTTTTATGCCGTCGCCGCCGTCGCCACACACACACACACACTTGGCCATTTTTCAGAATTTTTCACATATTTGCAAATATTTTCATTTCTCGTTTTGCGTTTTTTTGATTTCCGGTGCAGGTTTAGGCACAGAGAGAGAGAGAGAGAGAGAGAGGAGGGACGCAGCAAATGCCGACGCCATCGGCGCCACAACGGATGTGTGCGAATTATGCGTTTTTTTTTTAAATCTGCACGAAAAGCTTTAAGCTTTTAAAGTTTTTGTAAACGAAACCAACTTTAATGCAGAAGCTTCTTTCGTTTTACTGCGCTCTACCTTGAATGTACTTAATCTGCGGCTTAAAAAGCTCTTTATAAAAGCTCATTTTAAGATTAAGCTTTCGAATATGAAGGATTAGGTTAAACCTAAGATATAATAATGTGTATAAAAATGTTCAATATATGTAAATTGTCTCATATGTCTCATATGCAAATATGGCTGCGTAAGCTTGACACCTCACTGAAAGCTCATTAAAAAGCTCACATAATCTTAAGCACATTAAAGCTAAACTAACTGGCTTTATGTATATATTGGTTCTTTTTATTCTTTCCGCAAGCTCAATCTGAACTTTTTGAAATTTTCGATTCAAGAAAATATTGGATTAAGCGGCTAAAACATTAAAGCTCATTAAAGCCAAATACCCACTAAAATTACAAATGAAAGCTTTTCAGTTTTTATGGACCTTGGGTATTTGTATTCGAACTTTAATCTTTTAAGTTTCGCCCAGCTGAAGCAAACAAATATCGCATTTCACTTAACCCCAAATGAAATGAAATCGAAGGAAAGAAAATAAGAAAAAACGTAACTTGTGCAATCGCAGATTAAATATCACTTAAAATTAAACTAGCGTTAAATGTAACAAATGAAAGAAAATCGAAACGATTCCAAATGCAATAAAATATCGTGCAAGAAGTGAAAGAACAAACTGAGAAACCAAAGACGAAAACCAATCGCGCGATAACGAAGCAGAAGCAGATGACGAGAAACAGACGAAGGAAGGCAGGCAGGCAGAAGGCGGAAGCAGAAGAGAAATCTCTCAATTCCCATTATGTGCATGTCAACTGCAGTTAGAATCAAAGCGCCAAAACAAGACGCAGGCAGAGGAGCGAGAAGAGAGAGAGAGAGAGAGAGAGAGAGAGAGAGAGGGAGAGGGTTGCACTGGTTGCAGAGGGGGACAGTTGAGCTTTCGCTTGCTTGAGGGAACAATGCGATAAAGTAACAACAAAACCGGCGGCAAATGCTGAAAACGACATCCAGTCACGTTTTTGGACAAAAACTTAATCCACGAACAGGAGAGGGGCGGGGTGGCGCCCGAGTTCCGGGCGTGCGTGTGTGTGTGTGGAAGTGGGTTGGCTTGGATTTTAAGATGTGAAATCGAGAGCTGCCGCTTGCGCCAGACACGACGTGCCAAAGTCCAGCAAAGGGGATAAACTATGGGATATATACATAAAGGATGTGCCGGGCGCACATGTAGACAGGGGGCGGGGAGGAGGCGGAGAGAGAGAGAGAGAGAGAGAGAGAGAGAGCAGGATACGAATTAATCGAAGTTAAATAAATCAACGTCATTAAACTTTGGGGCAGAGATTTACTGGCCGACTCAGAGTGCACACTAAACAGAAAGAGATAGCAACAAAAGGCAGTTGCAACACACAACGACAACTGCAACTACAGTAAAATGCAATTTCAATCGAATTTAGTTTATGGCTCCCTTCTGTAACCTACCCTCCCCCTCCCCCATGCCACATCTCTGACCAACACAGATAACGCTCGACCTAGCGAAAGTGACAAACGTTTAGCAATAGTTCAGTGGGCGCCAAAAGTCATGACCAAAACCAAAAATGCCACAAGGACAAGTAAGAGTGCTCAAGTCGAGAATGATCGACCAGCAGATACCCTGTTATCTGTGAACGGTATATAAAGGATGGTACTAATAAATCTCATGTACTGAGAATCAAAACAAACTATATTGAATTTATCATCAATTTCTTAAACAGCTTGCACATGTTAGCAGAACATCAAAATACCCCGTCTATTAGTCACTTCTAAGGAGTACAGGGTATCTAGATCTAATAATTATCTCCAAGAACATTTAATTTATGTGCTCAAAAACTTCTTCAGCTGCCTGTTGCATGTTTCAGCATAACTTCAAAATACCCCAACTACTAACCATTTTTACAGTGTATAGGGTGGAATAAAACAAACGAGTCTTTGAAATTGAAATGCTCTTTGAAAATTAAGTGAAATTTTATGCATTTTTCACGCTCGGCAAGCAGCTAAATAAAAATGTCAAGCACACAAAGTTGGAAGGCAAGAGCGGAAGGGGGGAAGGAGGAGACAGTGGGCGAGGCCGATGAAGGCGGCAGATAAGTGCGTCGCTTTTTCAGTTTTTTTGCTGCTTCTTTCTTTTAGGTGACAGCGGACAGCTGGCCCAAGCACAGTTAGACGCAGAGCTTGACAGCGGGCGCGGGGGGGTGAGGGCAGCGAGCTGCCCAAAGTTCTCAAGCACCGTAGGCGGAGGAGATGGGGGAAAAAACCAAAGTGGCAAGAGGCAGAACATCTTTTTCCTCTGTGGGTGAATTATAGTATTCGTTTTTTTTTATTATTATTATTTTTTTTTTTTTTTGTGATTCGGTCAGCGTAAGTTAAGTTTTTTATATGGTCATAAATCACATTTATAGAAAAGAAATTCAAGAACTGAGCTAAGGACAGGCAGTAAAAGCTCTTAATAGCCTCAAGCGGAATCTGAAATGCGTTCTTTAAGCTCTACAAATATTTGTGATTATATTTAATTTAAGTTGGGAAAATATTTTGATGTGCCATATATATTCAAATAGGGTTGCACTCGAGCTGAAAAGCTTACAGAGTTGAGGTCTACTGGAAAAGTTCTAATTACTGGAAAAACCTGTTTCCCATAGATAAATATATTACAAATATATGAAAATATAATTTATGAACATTATTAATTTGTCTTTAAACTTTCCTTCTCATATTTTTTCACATTATCTATTTTTATTATTTTTTTAATATTTTTTTTATATTCAAGTCAAAAAAACTCTCATTGCTGGCAGCTTCAATTTCCGAGGCTTACTAATTGAGTTTTATTTGCCAAAATTTAATTTATTTGCATTGCGAGCAGTTTGTCATTCATTGACTAATTTATGGCCCACCCTTATCAAACGCACACGGTCCGGTCCGTCCTCCTCTCAGGTTTGCCGCTCGACAAACTTTAGCCAAAAGACCGCAAATTTTACAAATTAAAAAAAAAAAGAAAAGAGAGGCCCATCAAATTAAATGCTTTGGCCAAACACAGCTGTAAAAGCGTTTTACACCTGAACGAACAGAGAGATAGAGAGAGAGAGACGCGCACCGTTAACCCTTCTCGCTCTCTCTCTTTCGCTCTTCTAGTTCCTTTACTAACCGCAAGCGCTAATAAATTATGACGCTAGAGCTTAAACGCACCCTCGCACTCGCACTCGCTCTCTCTCTCTCTCGCTCCCTCTCTCTCTATCTAACACACACGCAGGCTGGCTGCTCGCCGCAGAGCAACAAGAACAAGAACCAAAGCGTAACCGCAATAACAACACCCGCAAACAACATAGAAAATCCACTCGAAAAAGTAACTGGCCGCTAACGAAATTTAGTGTGAAAGAAAAACAAGTTTTTAGCCAAAAGGCATTAGCCCAGAAATAATAATAAAAGCGGCGGAGAGCGTCGAAACTTTTGCCGAAATGAAAAGGACATTCTTTTTTTTTTTTGTTTGTTCTCAATCGCGCGTCGGGGGGAGGGGGGCGGGGGCGTGGGGTTATTTACGACTTTCTGGCTCAGAGGTCATAGTCGCGCTTAAAAGTGTCATTTCCCATTTTTGGTAGCTGCAGCCGGCCAAGTCCTGTGCTGGCTTTTGGCTAAGCGTTTTACCATAAAAATGCAACAGCAAAGTCCAAATTTGGTGGGCGAGGGGCGGGGGAGGCTGCATTGACAACTTTTTGTCGCAGCAAAAAGGACCAAGGTACAAAATGAAAAGAAAAAAAGCGAAACGAAACTAAAACTGGCCAAAAGTGGGTTACAAGCCAGGCTAAATGGAAATGTTGTAGCAGGAAGTTGCAGCCAAAATAAAACTGCACATGAAAGGAAACGACAGAAAAGCGACTAAACAACAAAACTTCGGCAAGCGGCAAGAAAGTGCAAAAACTTTGTCCCCTCTACGCCAACGGACTACCCCTTAAAACACAATTGCCAAAGGGGGTATTTTAACTTTGTCATGCATTGTGGAGACATCTTCGATGCTAAAATTTATCTATATTCGTGATCCTAACTTTTTTAAGTAAATCTGATATTTTAAGATCTTTTTCTCTCACTCTCACTCTCTCTTTTCTCTCTCTTTTCTCTCTCTTTTCTCTCTTTTTAGTCTCTTTTTAGTTTTTTTTAAGTCTCTTTTTACTCTCTTTTTACTCTCTTTTTAGTCTCTTTTTACTCTCTTTTTCTCTCTTTTTCTCTATAATATTCTTTTTATTTTTCTCTCCCTTCTCTCTTTCCCTTTTTCTCTCTCGCTCTCTAAAACCCTTTTAAAGTAGCGCACATGCTAGGGTATCTCAACTGCGACCCTCGGCAGGTAACTGTTCTTTCCGATTTCTTTCATATTCTCTTTGCCTTTTTCGGGTCAGCGCTGACTACGACACGCCCCTCTTTATTTTTGTTTGCCTTCTCGCGTTTGACAGTTGCCTGGCATAAATAATAACTTTCAAATGCAATTTGTGTCGATTTGTGTTTGTGGCATGGCGCGCTTTTAAGCTCAAGTGATAAACAGCGACAAGCACACACAGACACACATAACTCACACAACACATACATGTGTAGGCAGGCCGAAAGCTTCTGCGTCCATTCGCACCATTCCCACTCTCAATCGCAGAGCCGAAGCCGCTCTCAAACTGTCTCACTGTCTCGCTGTCTCACTGTCATAAATCATCAACACAACGCGCCACTTAAGTGCGTCCTAAAACTGTTTGCGCTTTTACTTTGTCACACACACACACACACACACACACTGACTCACTCACTCACGACTACCACGCCCATCGATGACAAGCTGACCATACAAACGCCCACATTTGAAAGCAGCGGCCGACTGTCAACTGCAGCCCCACCAAAATGATATAGGAAGCATGAGTGTATGTGTGTGTGTGAGTGAGAGGGAGAGCGGGGCGGCAGAGCGCGGCCGAATAAGTGCTACCAAAGTTGGCTAAAACTAAATAAGCTGCTGACAATAGGCAGTGTCTAAACACAAATAAATTTTGAAAAAAATTTATATACATTAATATAGAAATAAATAAATGTACAGACAAAAATATGTTTTGACAAAAGGCCTTCACAATTGCTCACAATTGAAAATGCCGTTATGAATGCCAGAGAGCTAACGGCGAATGCTGCGGGAGCGCATCAATAGAAATGCTGGCTGACCATTTGGTCTGCCTGCAGCTAAGAGGCTTTTAAATTGCCTGCAAATGACAAGAGCAACAATGGGCAAAGTGAGCAGTCAAATCAAAAGCTTTTGAGTTATATTTTATGGAAGCTTCTCCTGCAAAAAATGCACTCAATATCGTACTGTGCATCACTTAGTTGGTTTTTTTTTTTTTTTTTCGTTTAAACAGCAATGTTTCCTTTGTGTGCAGCATTCAAATTCTCTCAAACAGCAGCTCAAGGCAATGAGCGCTCAAGTCAAATGCAAATGGCGAACAAAAAGCAATTTGCTGATGAAATGAAATGGCAAAGCGCATGACATGCAATTAAAATACACACAGACACACAAACGCACAACGCAGAATTCAAAAGCAGCGAGCGAGAGATGTCATACACTAATGTTGTGTGTGTGTGTGTGTGTGTGTGTGTTGCGTGGCTAATTTTAGCTCATTTACTTTAAGCTGCTGTGCGTGGGAGCGAGGCGGCGAGTCTGTGATATTGAGCTTAAGCGTTTACCGTTTTAATATTTAAAATGCACATTTAATTCTATACCCTTGCAGAGGGTAGTATCGATTCTATCAATTGAATTACTACATATGGTAATATATAATCATTAAGCATCGGACAGCTATATTGAATCTATGTGTATACAAATATATTGATTTTATATATTTAATAAGCTTAACTTACATTATGAATAATAAATTATTTAATGCTTGCAGGGTATTCAATCGTCGGCACACCGAGGATAACTGTTTTCAAATATTTCTTTCTCTTTCGCACTCACCTTTGCTGATGCCCGTGGCCTTGTCACGCAGCACATTTATCGAGTGCACTGGTCCGTATTCCTCAAACATTTCGCGCAGCTGAGCCTCGTCCATCGATTTGGGCACCTGGCCCACAAACATTTTAATGTTATCGGGATCGGGCTCCTTTTCACCATAGGTGACGACGGCCGTGTCCGGATCTAGGCGATAGCACGAATCGTCGTCCATGCTGACAACATTGCGATTGGCGCTGCACGAATTGTTGTTGTTCATCAAGCTGCTGGACATGATGCTGTTGTTGGTGTTGCTGTTATTGCCGTTACCAAAGGGGGTGCCGGTTAGCGAATTGTTGCTGCCCACCAAGCTCGAGTTGTTGTTGTTGTTGAGCAGCGATGAATTATTGTTGCTATGTATGGGACTATTCGGTAGGCTGTTGGTGGCGCTGCTGCTCTTATCGCTCATACCAAATGCACTGCAACAACAAAGAGAGAACATGAAGAGAATGAGTAAATGGTTAACAGTTATAGTTGTGGATAGAACACGCTTTATAAAGAGAGTTAATAAAGGCATAGGCTGAGTGATAGATTATGCTTCACACTCATTTCGGAAGAGGAGCACATAAAGAGAGTAAATGAAAGTATAGGTTAAAAACAAAGTAAAAGTTAGGTTAACAGTTATAGTTGTATATTTTGAGCACTTTTTTGCTCCATACTCCATACTCACTCCATATACAAGTCGGTGCTTTTTTCGGAGAAATCAAAAATCATGCGGCGATTGCCCAAAAACGAAGTGCGACTGCTAAACATATTGTTTTTCTTATTACTTTTACTTTTAGAGTTTTTTTTTTTTGAACACTGTAAATCGATTACAACAAAGAGAATCGTGTACTAGAGTAAACAGACGCACACGGACAATAGTCAATTGTAAAAAAGAAACTTGCAAATTTTAATTTGTAAATCAATTCGTTTTTTAAAATATTTCCATGTAAACACTGCAACAAAATGCACGAATACAAAATGCACTAATTAAAATTTGGGCACAAAATTTTTCACGCACGCGCAACTCCTTAACACTTCCTTCTTTGGCAATCGTCGAAGAACAAATGAGCGAGACATGCTGCCAAGCCTGCCAAAAAGAAATCTGTGCGTATGCAGGAGAGGAGAATGTTAAGGAGAGGGGAGAAGAAGTGTAGTACGAACGAAGCTTTTGCATAGCGCAGGTGCAGCGGTTACTGCATAGGAGCGCATGCTAGACGACTGCTGCGCGCGCTCTCTCTCTCTCCCCCACATTCTTTGAATGATTTTATCTGCTGCGCCTGATGAGAGGCAATAACCAAAAATGTTGAGTTGTTTTTGCAGCATGAGCTGAGCTTTATTCTTAACTGTAGTTCGTTATGTTTTCTTGAGTGTACATTAGATGTGTTTCAAAGTTTTGACGCACAATATGAATTTGTGTAAAAGCTGCTCTTCATATTTTACATTTGGCAAAATTTGCTTTTCTTTATTCCGTCCCTTCTTACCCTATTCGTAAGTTACATTAAAGCTTTTAATTTTTCTTGGTCAACCTAATTCTACTCACGATAAAAAAGAGTTTGTCTTAAAAGGTGCGCACACGCCCAGCTTTCAATTTCCCTGTGCAGGTGCTTTAGTATCTAATCAGCATGGCCAGCAGGTCAGGTGTTTGAGCACTAAAATTGACCCATTTGCCGCTGGCCATTAGGTTAATGTTATTTGTGGTTTCTTCACGCTGAAAATTGTTGCGCAAACAAGAGAGTTCACTCAACTCGAGGCGCATTAAAAGCTTAGTAACTGACACCTGCACTAAGAATCATAATCAAAACCGTTACCCTTGTGGCATATCATGTTACACCTGTAATTAAACAAAACAAAAGGCAGCCCTTACTCTGCCAAACTCAAACTTATGCGCTTTGACTCGCTGCAACCCGCCTTATAATTACCCGAACCGTTGTTTGCTCATACGCTCACTCTCTCACTCACTCTCTTGCACGCACACACACTCACTCACACACGCAAGTGCATGCAGCGCAATTTTCTGCTCATTTCATTTTGACTTCTAATTTCTTTACAAGTTTCACTTTTGTGTAGCAAATTCTTTGTCTTTATCGTTGTTGTTGTTGTTGTTCTTGTTGTTGCTGCTGCTTCTCCCACTCATGAATTTTGCCGCTTGCTTTGTTGCATTTCGGAATTTGAACTTTTCGCTGGCTTTTGTTGTTGGCATTGTTGCAATTGTTGCTGTTTCCTTTGTATTTTATGCACATCGAGAGACAAACTTTGCAACTCCTTTTACTTCCGAAACTGTCTCATTTAACCCGCTCTTAGCTTTTGCGCTTTGTCTCTATTCGCATTTAGTTTGTCGGTTTGGCATTGTTCTCTCTCTCTTCTATTTGAATGTGGCTGATATTAAGAGCGCCGTCCATTTGACACAATTATTGCATTTCCTTTGCCATGTTATGCCCTTTTGGCCCAATAAAACATTCAATTGCAGCAATTCTATTTAGAACTTTGCTGCTGAACTTTTCCAGCGAACACAACATGCAGCTAGCAACAAAAAAAAAAAAAAAAACAACTGCGCAAAGCTTGTTGTGCATTTCTATCAAAGTTCTAACTGCAATTCATCTTCATCATCATCAAGAAAATGAAGAGCACAAGCAACAAGCGCAATATTGAGATCAACAACTGCAAAGTGTGTTCGTGTGTGTGTGTGTGTGTGTACACACTGAAAACTTTTTAGTTCGACTATCGACTTAACAAGACTATCGCATTTATTTCGATACCAGTTACAGTTTACAAGTTTAATACCCTGTAAAAAAATGCTAGCAGAGGGGTATATAGGTTTGCCAATTTCTAAAACGATTGATAGTATGTTATACAGCATACCCTGTTATTATATATTACACTTGCATAAATATTTGCAAACTTTTACTGCTGCCTAACTTACAAGAATATACGAATGTTTAATACCCTTTAGTGTATTTGCTAGACTTAACTACAACAATTTTCTTTCACATCTCGACTTTTTGCTTGAAGTTTGGATAATTTGTGCATGGAAAATTTAAAAAAAAAACTTTTGTTGCACATTTATCTTCATTTGTCTACGCAGCAGAATGGCCAAAGAGGGAATGAAAAGAAAAAAAAAAATATATATATATAAATGTAACCCAAAGCTGTCAACAATTTACAGCCCAAATTATCCTGGGGGCAACCCAAAGGCCAAGACGAAAGTTGGCATCCAATTCGGACGTGAGACTCTTGCGCCCTCTCTCTCTCTCTCTCTCTCTCCCTTTCGCACTTGAGCTAGGAAAAACATACTAATTTGCTTGATTACTCTAGAGTATAAGAGAGGGGCGGGCGGGCGATATTTGAAATCTATTAAAAAAGTTTCAAGTTGTAGGAAATGAGAATTGTGCTATCGGGCAGAGAAATCACTTGTCACTCGGCGCTCGCTCTTCTCATGACAGACAAAACGGAACAAAAGTCAACAGCAAACGGGACTTGTAAAAAGGCAGTAAAAAGCGTAGTGAAAGTAGTAGTAGGTTAGGGATGTGGCTGTGTGCGTGTAAAAGTAGTAGAAAATATGTTGCACAACTTTTTGTTTTGTCTTGTGTCTGGCTACTGTTCGCCTTTTTCTCTCTTACTTTTTGTTTGGCCAACAGGTAACTAAAACTGCAGGTAAATTTGAAGCGTCTGCTCCACAAATCAAGTGCAAAACTGTAAAAAAAAAAATGTGTAGTCAAGTAGCGGCTGCATTGTTGCTGCTGCTGCTCAAAAGAACTTGATTCTTGTGATTGTGTTATGTTTTTTGTCTAGTTTTCGTATTCTTGCTGCTTGCTCTTTATTACCGTTACGCATGCTTCATAATGTCAATTTGTAAGTTAACTTTAAGGCGGAGAGCGGGCAGCGAAGGGTGGGAAAGACCTGGCAAATCAATGGAAAGTCTAGTGGAAGATCTTTAAGCTTGCTTTTGGTTGGCTTAAGAGTTTATTGTATAAGACAAAAGAAGAGAGGCTGCTGTAGAAGCGATCAATTTAAAAGACAGAGCTTTAAGCTTGCTTTTGGTTGGCTTAAGAGTATTGTATAAGACAGTAGAAGAGAGGCTGCTGTAGAAGCGATCAATTTAAAAGACAGAGCTTTAAGCTTGCTTTTGGTTTGCTTAAGAGTTTATTGTATAAGACAAAAGAAGAGAGGCTGCTGTAGAGATGATGAATTTCGAGCCGAGTCCTGGTAGAAATAGCTAGATCCTAGATCCTTAGTTTAATCCCAAAATATAAGCTATTTGAGCTTGTTTTACATAGGCAACTTTAAGCTTTGGCTGCTAGATTCCAGCGGCATTTAAATTAAAATATAAGAGTTGAGCTAGTATTTATAAGAGCAATATGAAGTGGATTCCAGTAGATTTCATAGAAGAGAGACAGCTGAAAGATTATCATTAACTCTTGCTCCTTACGCACTTTTTAAGAGCTGGGATTTGGCCAATAAAACGACTCTTGTTCTTACCCCCACGCACACTTACAATTTATTTATGTTGGCCAATTAGTTTACCTTTTAACACTAATGAGGCCCCTTCCAGCGAGCGCATCGACAATCTGTTTTGCTGTCGTAGCCACCCCCGACCGCAGCCCCTCTCACCCACTGCTAAATCAGCTTTCGTTAAGCCGCTTAAACTTTGGCCCAAACCAAGTTGGACAGCAGCGCGGAGAACGACTTTGATCTCAAGGACCTCTTCGTGGAGGCGCACAAACGTTTGCCTATAAATTACTCAGCAGCAACATTTCGCCACGGTTATCAAAGATAATTTTAAGCCGCATTTAAAATGATTTCTTTGCTTTGCTTCCATTTTTTTTTTTTTTTAACCCCAACCCCACGAAAACTTTGGAGTTCCGTTTTTTTTTTTTGCGCAAAAATTTACGCTGACTGTGCGTTGTCTGGCAACGCTGGCAGCGCCAAAGCCAAAGGCAGGCAAAAAGTGCAAGTTGGCAGCGCGGCTGGGTTTGGGGCGGGGGTGTGGCTTACGCTGAAAAGGGGCGCCGGGCAATGTTGACAGTCAGTGAACCCTGCCCGAAAAGCAGTCGCCGTCGCCGTCGTCATCTGCTGCGCTGCGCTTTTTGTCAATGATAAGCTGCGTCTGCGTTCGGCCTGGCGCCGCGTCCCGCAGCCGCGTCTCTGCTGCTGCGATGAGCGTTGCTGACGACGACTAACGGCAAAGGGTAGAGAGAGGGGCAGAGCGAGCGTGGGAGTGGGAGAGATAGAGAGACAGCGGAGCTTGGACTTTGTGCAAATATTTGACATGGACGCAAAATGGACTCTATACAGCAAGGGTAGCGAGGGGGATGGGAGAAAGGGGGTTGGCAAGGGTCAGCAGCAGCTCATTTTTTGGCTGGCAAAGTCAAAGCGACAGCGTGCAGCAAATTGGGGAAATTTTAGCAGAGGCGCGCCAAAGGGGGTGGGGTTCGGCAAAGGACTCGTGTGTAATTAAGCAAAAATGTAAAATTGTTTGTTGTCGTCTTCCATGTCATAGTTGCGCTTCTTCTTGCTCCGCTCCTTGTTGTTGTTGTTGTTGTTGTGTTAATAATTGCTTGTAAATAGATCAAAGTTGGCATTTGTTTGGTTTTGCCTAGAGTAGGGAGAGTGGGCGCGGGGGGGCGGGTGTGCTTACAGTTGGGGCGCTTAGTTGGATTATGTTGACTAATTAGAGGTTGTTTGACATGCTCCATTGGCAGTTGAGTGTGCTTAAAGTAGTGTAGGGAGGGGCTATTGGGGTTGGGGTTGGCGTAGATGTTGCACGGGCAGCCATATTATTTCACATAGTTGGCTGGAAACTGCGGCCAATAGAGCTCGCCAGTTATTTAAGTGGAACTACTTTATGACTGCTTTTCTAGCCATAATTAATTACGGGCTGGGAGTATGCTTAAAGCGGGCCCAAAAGGGTTTAATGACAGAATATAATATTTAATTAAGTGTTTTAAATTTGAATTTATTTTTTTTATATATTATATATATATATTTTTTTTATAATTTTTAATTATAGTATTAAATCAATTATATTTTATGTATTTGCCTATGTATAAATCATTTTATTTTATGTTTATTATTCTTTTAAATTTTTTATAATTCATAATTTGTATTTATTAAATTTTTATTTAATATCTTTTAATTTTAATATATTTATAATCTAATAATTTATTTTAATTATATATATTAGCACAAATTATTGTCATAAAATGTTTTAAGCTTATTTTAATAAAAATTTTCACTTTCAGCTTTATTTTTAGAATCAATCAAATTATTTATAATAAAATGTCAATCTTTTTCTATAGACAACTGAGAACGGCGACAAATTGAAAAGCCACAAATGGGAATAAGCATAAAATTGGTCAAGAAACAGTTGAGAAAGGCATGCAAGATATTCACATACATTACACACACATTAAACACAAATATAAAGTAAAAGGGACACAAATACTCGTATATATTACAATAAAATAAAATCTGAACTGTAATATAAGCGCGTAACCAAATGCGCCAAGTCCGACGCGTTGGTTGCATAAAGCGAGCGGAGGAGACCGCAACGAAATGAATGTAATACATATTGCCAGAGTTTTTTTTCTTTTCATTATTTGTTTGCACAAAAAGGACGGGGTCCACCTTTGGAGGTCCTGAAAAGCGTAACGGCATTTCGCATACAACGCGCGTTGACCGCGGCGCAAAAATGCCAAAAACGTCGCCGGATCCGGAGCCAGGCGACAAAAACAAAGAAATTAACTTGTTCAAATGGGGCAACACTGGCATACTCTTTTAGAGAGCCCATAGAAACTATTCCTATAAATGGAAATGAGATAAATTCAAATTCAAGTTCCGTATTTTCCTATATTGAAAACAACTTCTCCATTATCGGACATTAAGAAAAGTTAGATAGTATTCTTGGAGATCTTATGACAAATGGAAATTATATAATCCAAACTGAATTCCTTAATGGTAGAAAGAGACATTAATTATAGAGTTTAAGAGTGCAACGACAAATGGAAACTAAGAGTTAATAAACTTTTATGAACTAAATTATTGAAGAACTCTTTGTTTGGGCCAAATATATACGCAGACTGTGGCCCAGCTAGGCAAATGCTACCCTAGAAGAATTGCCTGAAAAGGAAAATGTACCGTAACGCTATGTAGCTCGATAAGGAGAACATGCCTAAACATTTAATTCAGATTAACAACAACCTAAGCCAAAGTCGCACGAAAGTTATCATACCTCAAATCGCGAAAGAGTATTTGAAAAAAAAGTAAAGGAAAGGAAAGGGAAAGGTTTGCCGAAATAAAAAATTTGCTTAAACTTCTTTTGCCTTCTAAAGAATTTATTGATTCATTTTGTTGAAAACCAACGACAATGACGACGCCGAGCTCCAGACTCTGGCAACAGCCCGGGGGCAGAAAGGAAAATGATTTGCATGGCAGCCAGTTTTCGGAAAGCCCTCGCAGTCAGTGTGTGTAAAATTGAATCAAATGGCTTTCATATACGCATACATATAAATTATATACATATATATTTGCCCCTTTTTAATGTGGACTTTTTCGGCGCACACTTTTCGAGCATAAGTCTTGCAGCGGGCAGGCATAAAAAAACAACAAAAAAAAAAAAAAAGCATATATAAAGAAAATTATAAATGAAAATTCCAGAGCGTCGGGCATGCATGAGACCCGGGCAGGAGACTCGGCAGAATTGTCGCCACTTGTGCGCAAATTGTTGTTTGCCCGGCGAAATTGAAACAATTCACGCGGCCAGGGTTGCCATCCCTACATACACACACACACACACACACACGGAATCTTTCACTATCCGAATCTCTTTACCATTCGATGCAACTGGCGCATAAATTTCGTTTGTTTGATGCGCATTCCGCGTTGAGGCAGAGCTGGCGGATAGGCGTGGCCTTGCGGCAGTAAGCACTGACTGCATGTGGCAAGCAGCACTTGGGTTGCCAGTTTGCAGAACTGTCGCTGGCGTTGCCATATTTGCGCATTTAAAGCTTAATTAATTGCCGAGCCACTGCAGCTCGCACTTTATTAAAAGACAAGCCTAGAATTGAGCAATTGTTTATATTTTTATTAAAGAAAGTTCTTACTGAAAATAACTCCAGAAAATTGTATTGCTCAATTCAACATTTACAAAATTATTATTTATCAACATTTACAAAATTATTATTTAAAGTAATTTTAGAATCATTTTAAACAAACTTTGAGACAAACTCAAATTATCTTTTCAAGCATAATAAACGGAAATTATTCGAACTACTTTCCAGCTATTTTAAAAACAATTTATTTTTTATTTAACCAGTTTTCAACAATTTTTAACCTACTTCTCAAACCTTCTTTTAATCCGATTTTGCCTCACATTTTGTTTTTACCATTAGTTTATTTTAATAACTCAAATTCTCAGGTATTTTGTACAAAATGAACTGGAACTATTTGTTGGAACTATTTTTAAGCATTTTAAAGCCACATTGGAAAAGCCCTTTAAACGCGATTCCAAACCCCCTTTTAGCCAGTTTTCAACCTGATCTTTTATTTCTGGCTTTCGAATTCTCCTCGAACTCAATTTCTTAGGCATATTCTACAGGTAATTACTATAATCTAACAAAGTGAACAGTGACTATTTTCTGAACGTCTTCTCAATCATACTGAAACCACTTTTTGAACCATTTTCATTTTATATTTTAAACATTAAAATTTATGTTTAACTCAAATATTAGACTATGATCAAGCATACTGGAGCGCTATTATTTTAAACCACTTTTCATTCGTTTCACAACGCTTTTACAACACTTTAAATCCCCCCTCAATTCAATTTGCAGCCGTCCTTTTATATTGCTAGCATTTGCTTATTCAATAAACACAAATTCTCAGGCATTTTCTACACTCGATTTATGCTCGCCTTTGGGCCGAGCAGCGCGTAGATTGTTTTTCAATAAATTGATGGCTTGGCCGCGCCTTATCATTAACCTGCCGCAGGCGTTGCACCTGCCACAAACTGAGCTGCCTTGATCCGACGTGCGGCCCCTTTTATTTTGTTTGTGTTCTTGTCTTGGGCAATTAGATACCGAGACGGTACCCTCAAACGGGCAGCCGGGCTCTGCTCGAGGCGTCCCTGGGGCGTCATTGGGAAAGGCCCATTATAATGATTATCGTTGCTTGTTTGCGGGTTGTGTGTGTGTTGTTGTTGTTGTTGTTGTTGTTGGTTTTGTTATCCTTTTGCTTTCGCAGCTCGTTTTCGTTTGCCGAGTTGACAAAATCATAAAAATGTAGTCGACACAACAAATTATACAAATGTCTCCCGCTTGCCAAGGCGAATGTTGAATTTAAACTGAATTTATAATGTTTTCTCTCTCATCCAACGTGTTGTCACCATTTTTTTCGGGTAATGGGCCCCAGGCGACCCGAAATGGGCGCTGCCTGCTGTGGGCTGCTGTTTGTGGGTGTGGTCGCCGGTAATGTCCTCAAAAATACCATTCACAATGGGCCTGATACGACGCAGTAATTGCGTCTAGACACGAGTGTGCGAAAGGCCCAACTCGAACTCTTTAAGGCAGCCCACAGTTTCTGATAAAAATTAAATATATTCTAAAAGATTTTAAGGTCCGACTGTAACTCTTTAAAGCAGCTTTTAGTTTCTGATAAAAATTTAACATTTTCTATCAATTTTATCAATTAAATTTCTGAAAAAACTTACATATTTTCTGTAAATTTTATAATACGTTTTAGAGGCTTCCATAAAACGTTTAATCAAAAGAAAATCTTTAGTTAGAAAATCACAATTCACTCCTGAATGCGTACAAAACTTGGATAAGTTTCACTAGCTCTCACTTTCACTCCCTTTCGATCACTCGCATTCTCTCTTTCGATTTCTCTTATATTCTCTTTCATATTATCTCTCTAATTTTATTGTTCATTCCCTTTGTCCCCTAATAAAATCTCCCAACTTTAATCGTATAACTATTGAACTTTTTAAACTCCACCTAAGCCAGCTTTTTGGGAAATCTGACATTTGTCAGCATTTTACAACACTGCTGCGCCCAAATGTAGGCTACAGATGAGCACAAGCACAATCCAATCTAGTCAGAATAAAAAGTGAGGCATCAACTTAAAAGCCACGTAAGAGACGATGTCTTAACGCCTGTCTGCACACACGCACACACACTCACACACATATACAAAGCGAGAGGAGGAGCGTCCAAAAAGACGCAGAGCACAACAAGGCAGAGTTGTATTTAGACAAGTTTGCCAGCCTCGTCGCGTAGTTTGCGCAAAGAAAAAAAACACGTAAAAGTCACACACACAGACAGACAGACAGACAGACACGAAAGCAAAACTGGCAATAAATATTTAGACAAAATTCGCATGTCAAACACAAAACAAGCGACAAGAGCGGGAGAGTGGGTAGAGAGGGAAAGCGAAAAAAACGTAACGCAGCCAAGTCACGTAAATAATTAAACACGTGACATGCGTGGGGCGTCATTTTTATGGGCGGAAGAGCCAAAGAGGCCAAAAAAAAACTGTCGCGCCTGTTAAGTTGAGTGCGTGTGAGCGAGACAGCGCGAGCGTGCGTGCGTGTGTGTGTGTGGGTGTGAGTGCGCGCGCTTTGATGTGTGGACGACTTGTGTGTTTGGCTAAGTGTGCGTGCGTGATTTTGCACGCAGCAGGTAAAGCAACGGTACTTGGCCTAAAAATAGCATTTGAGTGTGAGAAATTACACAAGTATATGTTTATGTATATATATATATTGCCTGCCGAGTGTCTCTCTTTGGAAATGTCAGCCTAATTAGTGTTTTTTTTTTCGTAGCTACGGCCATAAATAGGCACAAATTAGTGTACGGGAAATTGAAAACTTAATTGGAAAGCTATAAAAAGAGTTTTCCAAGTCAGATTTAATCGAAAAAAGTTTAACTTCTTGCTGTAAATATATTAGGAAAGTTTGCAAGACATTTTCATATGACAATCAATTCTAAAGCGCAGTGTTGCCACCTAATAGTAATTTTTTCAGTGAAAAATCGCCTTGCCAACTTGTCAAAAAAGGTGATGTCCAAGCCGACTTGGCCTTGCCACAGTTTACAAATTGCATCGAGCAGCGATTGAAAGAATGGAATTCAATTTATTTGCCTGTCAGCAACATGAGTACATTTTTTATAAAGACAGAAGGTTCGCTGCCAGAAACTGATAAGAAATTGGTTTTCTGATTAATTAATTATAACCAGGTCAGAAGCCAAAGCATGCCACGTATATATTCTAACCACAGGCCCGCTTAAAACATGAATTTCACAAAGTTGCGTCAAAGCACAATTGAATATTTTCCTTTGCAGACACACACACACACACACACAACTTCATTCACACAAAAGTAAACATAAGCGAGCAGACAGAAGGGGAACATTTAAAGAGAGAGAGCGGGAAAGAGAGAGCGAGAGTGGGAGAGGCATGCAAAATGCCACGCACACAATTAAAAACACAAGCAAAGTCATTAAAAATTTAAGCAGCTTTTAGGCTTACACACGAGACATGAGTGTGTGTGTGTGTGTGTGTGTGTGTGTGTGTGCGCAGCAATAACAAAAATAAAAACAAATTCGTCTGAGCCGTTGCCTTTTTCAGTGTTGCCCTATGCCTGATTAACATGCGTAAACAGACTAACACGCTGTGTGGCGGGCCGCGAAAAGGGCGGGGGGGGTGGGGTGGCGGGAAGGGTTTTGCTTTGCAAGCGCTCGACTTGATCAAATTTCATTAATTGAGTGCACACACAGCAGGCGAATAAACAAACAAACAAACGCACAAACATTTAAATTAATTAGCACTGATGGAAAATAAATTTTAAAAAAATTTAATAAAATATAAAAGAAAATAAATATATATAAATAACTTGTAATAAATTTTTTTTAATGTTCATTATGATAAGTCAAAGGGCGTTGCGAATTACGAATTCCTGTTTCTAAGGTTTTATAATAATTCGTTATGTTCAAAAAAGGTTCGGTCACATGTTGGATGGGATTGGGGGTCATAGGACCTATTGCAACAAAAACAAAATATAAGTTGTAACTTTGAAATGCAAAACGTTTTTGTTTTTTTTCTTTACTTAGTAAAATATATCAATTAAATAAATGTTATATAATATAAGACTTATTTTGAATATATATTCTTCATTTTAAGTGTGCTTATACAATATAAGATCAACAAAAAACTTTGTAAAATAATATGACTTATTTTTAAATATTTATTCTTTTCTATTCTCTATTGTCCTATTGAGATTCTACATTCTTTTTCTAAATTGTTTTTATAAAATATAATAATATATTTATTTTGATGATCTCTTCCTCATTATTTTTGTCCTTATACGATATAATATAATATAAGACTTATTTAGATTAGATGTTCTAATTTATAAAATATAATAATAACAAAATTTATGTAGTATTAGACAGTTTGATTTATTTAATGAAAGTATGAATTAAACAAAAACCTGACAATGTGAATGTGCCACAACCCTATAGATCCTCAAAGTAAATAATGCATATGCAGACGGGCAAAAAATATTCCGCTTTTCTATCATTTTCACACGCTTTGACCACTTGACGTGCCCTTTGGGCACATCCCAAAGCGAATTTTATTGTTTGAACATGTCAAATGCATATTACAATTTTGAATATCAAATGATTTGACATGACGCGAACCCAGAGCCCTTGTCAGCCGCCCCCCGCCACATCAAGCCCCCTCTTGGCGTTTGTCAATCTATTTACACGCCCTGTTTTTTTAAATTATTTTATTTGTGTTTTTTGTGTTATTCAACACTGAATGCATTTTAAAAACACGCCCTGCTGGGCGCCATGAAAAATGCAGTGCAAAAAACTGAAGTTCGCAAGGCATTTTGTTGTTATTGTGGTTCCCTTAAAATATGCAACGTTCTATAACACGCAGGCGGGGGGCATGGAGGGCTGCATGTCCTGCATCCTGTGGCATTATGTTGGCTCAAATGCGATTGACATGCGAACATCAAACGGCGCGCGTATGCCCAAGAACAATTGATGCCGCAAAAAAAGCGGCATAAAAATTAAAAATGAAAATCAATGGAAAAATATTTTGTTATATTTTTATGTTTTGTTCAATTTCGTTAATTTCATCCATTCTTTGGTTAATGCATAAAAAATTGACCCATATTTGTATGAAATATACATATATTTATATTTTACGTTTGCTTAACCCGCATTTGGCAATGTGAAAACCTCTTTGCATGAATAAAATACACGTTTTTTATTTGCCCGCACATATTTATGTGTATATATTCTTTTTATCCTTTTGTGGGGATATACTTTTGCTCACTTTTACATGCGATTTATCAAATTTAATATGGCCACAATTCTAGCTGACAATTCAATGTGCATAAATTCATGCAACAATCTATGGGTTACAATACAATTCGTGTAGCAAATTTGCTACCGTTTTTTGTTTCGTATACCCTGTAAATGGCTATAAATGGGGCATATAGAAAATTCTTTTCGAGCCTATAAAGTTGAAGTATGTCTATGTTTAGCGCTGGCTTGAGTATAAAACTGTAATTACTTTTTGAATACCCTGTAAATGGCTACAAATGAGGTACACAAAAGGCATTGACAAGCCTATAAAATTCATGTATGTTTATGTTTAACCGTGGCTTGTGTATAAATCTATGCTTTCTGGTATGTTTTTATCATTGTCAGCAATATCGCCCTTTTATCGCAATTTTATCTTCCAGGCGATAAGTGTTATAACTGAACCAGAAGTAAGCGAAACTTGTTAGCAAGCGAAAAATAGTTTTTTGCCACAAATGTATTGTCATATTATCTACTAGGCGATAGGAAAAGGGTGTACTACCAAGCTGACAATAGGCTAAGGTAGCTTACGAGCTTTATAAACGGTATCTGCTAGTCGAGCTTCTGCCAGACAAGTTCATTTCCTTTTTTTAACAATATTTGGTCGAATTACGTATACGCCAGTTGGGCCGCAGGCTCTGAAAATGGCAGAACTGGCAACAAGGTGAGCGATAAAAGCTTTCCCACAATATCTGTGTCTCACTGACTGGGTTTGTGTGTGCGTCTGTGTGTGTGTGTGTGTGTGAGTGACACACTTATTGATGTAATAACATGTGCATTAAATATTTATTGTATTGGCAGACGACATGGCACTTTCTTTTTTATATATGAGGCCAAGAATTGGTTGGAACGGGCAGAGGACGAACAGAAGGACGGACGGACGGACGGTCGGACGGAAGGGCAAAAGTGGCTCTGGCACTGGATTGTCGAAGATTGCCCGGCTCGGGCTCGGGTTCGGAAATGTGCAAGCGAAAACAGAAACTGTGCCATGCCAAAAGGAAGCAATTGCTTTGGAATTGGAATTGTCTATGGTAGCAGCTCGTTTTTGCCGTGTAGCCTTTCGAGTGGGTAAACAAAAGATGTGACAAAAGCTGTGTGAGTGTGTGAGTGTGTGTGTGTTAATACAAGAAACTAAACTAGAAGCAGAGTATTTAAAGTTTACAAATTGTTGAGAAAATCTTAAATTCTAGTCTGCCCCGGCAGAGGCAGGGCACTTAGATGGGGCATATTACCATTTGACTCGGACGTTGGGTATATTTTATATAATGTTATACTTGTGAGCTGTCAGTTTTTAGAGAGTTAAATCGATAATGATTACAATCAAGTCATAGAAAAGTCATTGAACTTTAAATATTGTAGAGCTAGCAGATGAGAACAGCATTTGTAAAGAATATATGATGGAATATATATTTAAAGAATTAATTAAAAAAAACGAGAAACTAAGTTGTATTTATAATGCACATTTGCATATAATGCACATAAGCATCAGAAAAGCACATTTGAAGTTATCTTTATGCTGGCCAGAGAAGGGGAGGAATACATATGATAACACATACTATTAAGCTAAGAAAACTATCGTTTTTTTGTTGTATTCTAAGCTCAAGCAGAAAGAATAGATAAATATATTGAGCTGAGAATCTGGCAACTGATATAGAGACTGAGAGAAAGACAGAGATAGGGGCGGGTTGGGAATTTGGGATTTACAGAGCTTGTGAGAAGGCAATAAAAGAAGGTAAATTGAGAGAAATGAATGAATAAGAAATATGATCACAGTAAGGAGAGAAGCGCAAAGTAAACCTCACTCGTTTCCAATTGTGCAACAACTTTTTCCCTTATACAGAGAGCAATTTTTGTTCAACTCACCTAGAAATGCATCACATGATGTAAAGAGAAGAAAATAAATGAAAAATGCATTAGCTTTATGTGAAAATAAACGTCATATGTTTAAGCAAGCCAACCCAAAACAACTGTACTATTATTTATTAACAAAAGCAGCATAGACACATAAATACAAATAAGAAACTCCAAGTATTTACAACAGCAAAGGTAGGGAAAACGCAGTTTCTAGACAAGAGTAAAAAAGTTGCATAACTCGCAACAATTTCTGTGTAATTAGACTTGCACTTAAATGGTCAACAAGGGGCAAAGGTTGGCCAGGCGAGGGGCAAGGGGCGGACAGGAAGCAGCAGCTGCAGATTAAACTAAATACAAAGAGTCGAGCCGGCCAGAGAGGCCGCAACTCTCTATGAAAAGTACAACAACCGCAAATAAAATGGCTGGCAAATTGGTCGACTGTTTGGTTGGGCGAAGGGAGAGGGGGCAGAGGGGGAGCTGAGGTGAAGCACGAGTGAAATAAGTTGCTTGTGTGTAGACGCCTTTAAACGCCTCTTAACCCAAACACAACAACTTCATAACTTTTCCTATAGTCAGCGCAAAATGTTTCATTTTGTTGTTTTGCTGTTTTTCTTTTCTTGCAACAGCTCGTTTTGACTTTGTTTAAACAACATTTGTTGTTGTTGTTTCTGTTGTTGTTGTTGTTGTTAATGTTGCCGTTGTTTGCCTTGTGAATATACGAGTATTTGCGTTAACGCCGTCGCCTGTCGAATTATATTTTATAAGCCTTGCAAAGGAAAATAGCACACAGTGTGACATATGATCATGACTAAGAGTTACTCTGTAAACGGTTGCACAGAAGAAATGCTATGAAAATTGATGCGATTTTTTAGTGATAAAAGGTTCGATAGATTAATTACTTCAATTTTTCTTTAAAATTTGAGCAGCATTTGTTCCTCTTAAGAGCGACAATTAAAATGAATCACTTTTGTTATTTTTGATTTTTTGTTTATCGAAATTTGTTTTCAGTTTTATCGATTTTAGTTAAAATGTGTATTTTTTTTTATTTTATTATTATTTTATTTTCCATTTTATAATTAAAAACAAAAAACATTTTTAAAATATTCATCATTTTTTTAATTTTAAATTTTTGTTAGTTTTTATTTGAATTTAAATTTATAATTTGTCGTTTTCTTGTGTATTTCACTTTTTGAGTGATTAATTTACTTGATTTTAATCGATTTTAAGTCGGGTCTTCAGCCGCTTTATACACTCTATTGGCATGCTTTGTAGGGTATTTGAACGTAACCGCCACGCGCGTTGCAAACTTTTGTAGCAGACATTTTTTATGCGCTCGCCTAAAAGCGCGCCAGGCGCTGCTGGTATGTGTGTGTGTATATTACTATGTATATGTATATATACTTGTGTGTGTGTGTGTGTGTGACGCCATGCTTGTGTGCGGTTTTGGTCGCAGGTGCCACTTATGTGGCACAAAGACAACAACAAAGGCAACAGCGGGCGACGTTTGCGCTTTTTGCCATCTCCGCCGCAGCAGTTGCTGCCGCTTATTATAACGGTACCCCCAACGCTTTTTATTACGTTGCCAGAGAGGGAGAGAGAGAGAGAGAGAGAAAAATTTAAAATTTTTTATGCAGCCCAGACTCGGGCGAGAGTCAGTTTTCAGGTTCCAAGCATCCAGACGGCGGTGCTTTTAAGCATCTTAAAAAAGGAGGTAACTGCCAACTGCCCCCCATTGGGGCAGAGGGGTCTAGGGGAGAAGGGAGGGCGGAGGAATGGAGGTGTGGCGGCGTCCTTGTCTGCCGCTGGCCAAATGTGTTTTCGCAGCCGCTTTAATAATTCATCTAGCACTATTTATGTGACAGGTGATATAGCAGCAGAGGGACCTGCCCGCCGGACAGTCCGGCAAATGCTCGGTTTCTTTGTCTAGACGAGCAGAGTTCAACTGAATAATTGCTGAATTGTGAGTAGACTCTTGGACCCTTGGGTATGTACGATGCGACTTGAAAGGGTTCTTTAAGGATAAACTGGCATTAGCATAGGACTATGCAAGGCGGAGCTGTTGGGTGGAAAGTTATTATTTGACAATTGTTCAAATGACAAATATTAATATTAATTTGAAAACTCTGCAGAAATTTATTGGAATATATCATACAAAATATATTCCGAGGGGCTCAGAGTCCATAGCTATTGATGCTGATCAGGACGGACGGACGGTCGGACGGACGGATGCACGGACGGACGGACGGATCAACTCGGCTCTTGATGCTGATCAAGTGTATATATTCTTTATGGGGTGGAAAGATGCTTTCTTCTGCTTGTTACATATATTTGCACAAATACATTATACCCTTTTAAGCCTTTTAAAATCTGTCTTCAAAAAAATATTGTAGTGGCAATTTTCGCAAAAAAAAAAACATGCCAATAAACATCAAACTTTCAGGTCTGCCCCAAAACTTAACCAGTTTTGATGAATGTGTTAATTTTGTTTATTTGATGAATGTGTTAATTTTGTTTATGGCTTGGCCTCTCGATTATCTCTTCATTAAAAATTCAAGCATTATTGAAAATGTTGTTTATACCCTGAACCCATTTAAAATGGGTAAAAAGGGTATAATGTGTTTGTGCAAAATTAAAATGTAGGTAACAGGCAGAAGGAAACATCTCCGACCCCATAAAGTATATATATTCTTGATCAGCATCAATAGCCGAGTCGATCTAGCCATGTCCGTCCGTCTGTCTGTCTATCCGTCCGTCCGTCTGTCCGTATGTATGAACGCAAGGATCTCAGAACCTATAAGAGCTAGAGAGCTCAAATTTTAGATGTAGGTGCTCCTAGTGCCTGCGCAGATCGAGTTTGTTTCCGATAATCGATAACTTACTCCGTTTCCAAACAATCGATAAAAAAAATCGGTATCGACATCCTGTTTTTTGAGCAAATAGGGCAAATAATTAGAGCTAGAGTCACCAAACATGATATGTTGTTTCTAGAATATTATATATATGTCAAGTATCTTTCATTTTATACCTATCGCCACCTCCCCGCTACCACCCCAAAGAGGGGGTTCAGGGTATTCCCTAGTCGGGAGTTCCTGACTAAAACCTCTTACTTGTTTTTCCACATTTTTCCCATATCCACCTCTGGAAAAACATTATTTCTTGGTTCGCCAGTGTTACCATATATGATTAAGAAGCTAGTTCTAAGAAATTCGAACGATGGGGTTGATTTTGCCCATTTTTGTGCACTCGCCTGGGCTCATGCACTTTCGTTTTTTAAGCATGCGAAAAGCCTTGAATTCTGGCTGCCATTTCTCATTGAATATTCAAACAGCTTCGCTGCGAACTAACCCAATCAAGTGCTCATTAATTTTGCCCCGCATAAGGTCCTCATGCCACTCGTAACGTACTCATCAGGCGCAGAGCCTCGAAAAACTTGATGAAGCACCGCAAGATTTGCTCGCATGCAAATTTAAAGGCAGCTCGAGGAAAAAAGTCAAACGCCCGAACCCGTATCAGTTGTTGTTGTTGCTCGTATTTGGGGTTTCTTTGTGGCCGTGTTTTTTGAGTCAGCAATCCGCCCCCCCCACACACACACACACACACACCCCACGCCTCTCACACTCTTGACATCGTTTGCCCCAGCCATCGCACTCATTGCCGCTTCATTAGACGCGCGCCGCTGCCTATCGACAGGAGCTTGGCCAAAAATTGCTGCAAGGATATGAGTTGTTAGTTAATATTATGGGTGCCACATTTCCGGCAACGACGGCTGCCACTGACGAGACGTTGCCTTATTTTTGAGTGACGACGACGAAAATTCGCTCGCTTGTCCTTGGCTTATGCTTTCGATGCTTTTCTTTTCATTTTTTTGTTCCTGCTGGCAAACGCTTAAACTGTCGTTTAGTTAATGATGTAGCATGTAGTTGCTTCGGCTGCCGACTGCCGCCTGCCTGCCTCTATCAGCCTGCATGCCTCATCTGGCACACTTTCCACTTTCTTTTGACGTCGCCGGAAGTTGCCAGCGGCTGTTAAAGCAGCAACAATAACGACAACAACAACTACGGCAACAATATCGAAGGCCGCCAGCCAAAATAATGCTAGCTGTTTGCCTGGATTTCTGGCTGCCTGCCGGCAACACTCGACGCCACAGACTGATTTTTTTTTGCCACATCACATTTTGTTTGCTTTCGCATTTCGCTTTTTAATTTTTTGTCAAGTGTATCACATTTTTTGTCATTTTTAATTTGATTTTTTTCCGTTTTCGTGCCCATATGTATTTAATGTGCCGCAAGGACACTTGATAAAATGTCACCAAGAGAACATTCAAATGTTAAATTTGTAAATATGAACGAAAAAGTGAGGCTAGCTTCGGCGCGTACCGGTCCTTTATATAGCATCTATATGATATAGTAGTCAGATGCGAATTTTGCGAATTAGAACGGAGCCTAGTTAAACTTATGTATGCCGAGTTCGGGTTTTGACCGAAATATGGGGGTGGGAAGTTTTATCCATTCCAGGATACCATTTTTACACAAATTTTGAACAAGAATAATGTTTCCAGATTTAGATGACAAATTTATCTAGAGGCCAAACCATGAAATTTCAGCAACATCATAAAAATTAAAATATATATATATTTTTTTTTTTATATATTTGAATTTAACTTTTAATATTCAGCTTAATCGATAAATATCGCCCGCAAAATATTTACAATTTTGTAGCTGAAACATTTAAATGCGCGGCATTTATTTATTTTTGCTTTAAGGCGCTTAAATATTTAAGCTACAATTTTCAATATACATATAGTATATATATATTAAATACATAAAAGGGTATAAAACTCAGTTGTTTTTGTGGCACAATTTAAAGCTATCAAGAGAGCAACAAAGTTCATTTGAATAGCTCGCTGGCCCCGAAGCATGCAACAATGTTCAAATTGGCAGCAACAAAGAGGCCACAAAAAGCCCAAAATTTTAATTGTCACATTTCGAGGACCGCAAAACACATGAGACCTCTGCACGAGCAGAGGAGAGAAGAGCAGAGACGGCAGACGACAGACAGACAGACAGAGACGCAGCGCCTAATTTTGTGCTACACAATAAAACAGGCAGACAGAGCAATTTATGAAGCAGGGGAAGGAGTGGGGAGGAAGGGCCTGGGCATGAGACAAGAACAAAGGGCAAGAGTTTCAGCAAAATGTCTTGCCACACGTTTATTTGTTAAGCTGTGTGTCTGTGTGTGTGTGTGTGTGTGTGTGTGTGTGTGTGTGTGTGTGTGTGTGTGTGTGTGTGTGTGTGTGTGTGTGTGTGTGTGTGTGTGTGTGTGTGTGTGTGTGTGTGTGTGTGTGTGTGTGTGTGTGTGTGTGTGTGTGTGTTTGGTCCTTGCTGCGCACTTTTATGGTCATTTTAATTGTCGTCTGTGTTTAGAGGCTGCAGCTGTGATAAAATATTCTGTGCCCGGCTGCTAAACAGCCCGCAGGCAGAGCTGGGCAAATTAGTTTCATTGATGGCCAGCTGATCTAGACACATATATTAGACGGACAGAGAGAGAGAGAGAGAGAGAGAGAGAGAGAGGCAAAGAGTGGGGGCCAAGTGGGAGCGAGACAGCATTCATTCTGTGGCAGCATCATTAAAAATTATGATTATGACGAGCGGGCAAACAATTAAAAGGCATCAAGTGCAGCAGCAGCAGCAGCTGCAGAGCAAGGACGAAGGACACAGCTGATGATAATTATGTCGAAACAAAGAAGCAAACAACAAACAACTGCAATTTTTCTTGTAGTTGTTGTTGCTGCTGCTGTTGTTGTTGTCAAATTGAATGCATGTCCTTGCGCTCCTGTGTGCGGGCACAGGCCACAATGAATGGCAAAATAAAGAGGCCACGCCCTGCCCCGTACACAGCCCACATAGAGTGCACAATTAACAAAACGTAGGAAGCACATGATTATGATTATGAGTTCTCATTCTCATTCTCGTTCTCGTTCTCGTCCTTTTCGGCTGGCGGTCATTGTGCGCCCGGCTTCTTGCTTGGCAGGTTCACTTCAAAAATGGCAACTCGGTTGTTTTAATTGTTGTGTTGCGGCTGTGTGCGTGTCTCTTCTATGTGTAGTTGTAATTATGCTTTTATTATTGTTCTTGCTCTTTTTGCTGTTGCTTGTTTTGAGTGTTCTGGCCGTTTTGTGCCTGTTGATTACGTCTGCAGTGCGCTGCAGCGAAGCAGGAGTCGAGCATTTATTATTGCATACTTTTCAGAGCTCGCTTTAAATGAAACATAACGTCGATTAGTTGCGACGCTTGTGTTTCATTTATTTTGCGATGTCTGTAAGCAAATTGTTTTCAGCATATTTAAATAAAGCTGAGTTAATTGTATTATATTTTCAGGCACATTATATATAATATATATATTTTATATTTTGTAATGAAGAATTTCTAAAGACTTGCATAATTAGGAATAATGTTGGAAATCAGTTCGGCTATATCGAAAGGTAAAATTTATTGGCATCGCTTTTGAGCTGCCTTAACGAGAGCTTGGCGATAGCAGAGTATTTATTGATGTCGAAAAAAAGACACAGAAAATTGACTTGTTTATTTTTATGAATAATTGAGACAAAAGAACTTTTTGATCGTAAGAGGTGAAAGGCAAAGAAGTACTAGATTTAATTTTTTTGGCGGCAGCTAATGGGTAAATTCTTAACTCATCTGTTAACGAAAGCTCAATGAAAATATAGAAAATGGCTTTTCTTTGTCTTCTGAGTAGCAAACGACGATATTTTGAAATTTATCAATGTTTTGTTACACAAATTTTGGCTACTGAAGGCTGGCCAGAAATAAGTCATTATTTTACATATTTTAAATCTTCGTATAAAATTCGTAATAAACATTTATTTATATATTTATTTTAAACAAAGCACGCAATGGTTTGTTTTTAATTATTTCCCTAGCTTAATTGTTTACACCTTGTTATTTAACACTTGTCGAATATGATTGAAACTTTAACAATTTTCAATGGATTGGGCTACCGCCAAGCTGCCGGCAAACTCATTTAATCACAACAACAAAAAACTTGTTTAATTATCACTTTATGCGGTTTATTTGGGTTAGCTGAAACGAAACACACACACACACACACGCACACATTGACAGGGCTGCCATGCCTAAATGCATTTGAAAAGGATTCTTTTTCATTTTCATTTTCAACAGTATTATGAAAGCAAACTTTTCTCTTTTTGGTATTATTTTTTTGTATTTTGTACTTTTTGAGCCACAAATAATTCTCGTATTCTCTTTATTCTTTTTGCGTGTAAAATGTAATTAAAGCGCTGCGTACTTTAGAGTTTTGCACGGAACTTTCCCACAAATGATGCCATACACAAACAACAAATAAGTGCCAGGCCAAGTAATTTCTATAGAGACCGAAAAAGCGAGAGAGAGAGAGAGAGAGAGCAGCTGCAATATGTGCAAATTTCAGGGCTTGTGGTTGGGTTTCGTTGGATTACATAAAATGTGGCTAAAAGTGGTCATAGTGCTATCTGCCGCTACCCTAACCATATCTCTAGGGTAGCCCCCCTTCTACCCAGTACTGTGCCCCGTATGTTTGGGTTTTAACTTTTCAATGCGGCTTTGCTGTGTGTTGGCTGAAAACCAACACAAAATATGTCAAGAGAGAGCTCGCACACTCGCGTAATTAGGAAACTTGCCACGCACTTGACTCGCTTCTGTGAATTCTGGCAGTGGGGGAGAAGTTCGGGCTGCGGCATAGATCAACAAGCTACCAACTTAAGACTAAGTTAAACAGAACGGAGAACACTTCTGCTAATCTAGTGTAGGTGTTCAGGCAAAAGAAAACTGGGTTAATGTGAGATGAAGCTGCTTTGCAGGATAGGATAAAGGACTCTTTATATGAATATATGTATATATGTATATGCTTACATCTATATCCGAATATATGCCGACATTCATAATTATATACATATATGTATGCCCACATTTATATCTATGCCTACATATACATGTATCTATAGCTATGCCTACATTTATATATATACCTCCAGATATTGCTCTTTATATGCCTACATCTATATCTAACCATATGCCTACATATATGCCAAATCCGGTTACTTTATTTCATATAAATACCCATCTATATCTATATCTATTCTATATCTATATATTTACTATATCTATATCTATATCTATATCTATATCTATATCTATATCTATATCTATATCTATATCTATATCTATATCTATATCTATATCTATATCTATATCTATATCGAAAATTCTTTAAAAAATATTTGGATTAACAATAAACACACTTTTTGTTAACAGAATTAATGCTTATTATGTTTAAGAAGTGGCCGACGTCCCTTCCTTAATGTGCTGCTATTGGAACCCCTTTTGCGTTGGGTTTAAGGACCTCCCCTCATGAAAGGGTACAAAGTGGAGCAGTTATTTTCCATTAAACGCTGCTGCACAGCTTCCTGCAACGACAACAGAAACAACGGGGCAAAAACCCGAACAGCATAATTGATGCCTCCCGGGAGCTGCGATAAAAACAAATCAGCGAAGCACACACACACACACACACACACACGTGCTTTTTAATATGTGTGCGTTGGCTTGGCACACACACACACACACACATTGAGCGGACCATCAGTGTTTGGCCCCAACCATAACCACGCCCCTGAACGCAGCTGTCTCGGCTGACATACACAATCACAATCTCTCAGCACACACACACACACACACACATAGCTGTGCGTGTGTATTGTTGGCAGCGTCGCTTAATATAATTCACACCATTAAACCAAGAGCTGCGGCATTTGCCCGGTTAGACATAAATTTTTATAGACAACACCCCTTTTTGGCAGCGAGGCGCGCCAGTGGGGCTTGTCGGCGGGGTTGATAGTCAGCGCAACCCCAAACGAAATATGTTAAGTGTGCTTCTTTTTTTTCAGGTAGGGAGGGGGCGATTGTGCGTTGGGGACGAACAGAGGCCAAGCGCGCAGCGGTCGCTTATCAGCGTTGTTTTGGCAGTTCATTTTTTTACGTTGCTTTCTTTTTTTTTTTGTTATAAATTTGTGTTGGTTTTTTATGCACACACACCTAGCTGCTAACCCCCAGCTGGCTAAAGTTTCGGGCCGCCTCGCCTGCATGCATGTATGGCCTTTTAGCTTATCAACGCGCTATGCCAAAACACACGCACACACACACGCACACTCCAAAGCAGCGTCACAACTTGAGTTTCAGTTTGCCATATCCCCCAGGTAGGCGCCCGAGGTTTGCTCAGGGCCTGATTATTGTGGTCGGTTAGTGCTTCAGGGGGTGGCGTTTGAGATGGGGGACGGGGGGATGCTGTGTGCTGCTATGTGCTACTTAGCCTAATGTAAACCGTGTGCATGCCTCGCTGCGCAGCGACAGCTCTCAGCAATAACAAGCAGCAGACATGTGTCGCAACTAAGATGCTCGACCAAGAGTTACCCAATAAGGACGAAGATATTTTTACATGCTAGCATTAATGCTAGAGAACATTGAAATGAAGATAAAATCGAATAGGGATTCATATAAAGATAAGTACTTTTTAAAACTAAATAATTTTCTGAAAATTTAAAATCAGAAATGTGAAGCATTGCGAAGAAACGGAAGATGGGCGAAAACTAAGTCTAAGATATTGTTGTCAGATGAATTATCGACAGTAATATCTTATTTTTTAAAACTAGAAAAAATAACATTTTTGAGAATTTAAATACAGAAATTTAGTTTCAAACGCGTCTCTTCCTCTCTTTACTGCAACAAACACTGGCCAACAAATTTTTCAAAATTTATTAGCTACCAGTTTTTGTGAGGGGATTTTTATTAATTTCATAATGCAATCAAGAAATTTGCTTATTAAAATTGTTTACCTGTGCCTAACAGGTGCGGCAATCCATATTTTTTTCAAAATTCTGCCAACCCTGATGCGTATTCTTCGTTTTGTTTGCGAACAGCGTTTAAACCAATAATCTGATTGAAAAATTCTATAAAATACGATAAAAAGTATATTGTTATCTTTAATAGACTGTAATTAGATTTTAAGAGCTTTCAACTATAACTTGAGATATTTTTATATAAGCAAAATAAGTTTTATTTTTAAGATAACTGAAAAACTGCCAGTTGAGAAAAATCGAATTAAAAAGTTCTTGAGCGTGCAATTTAACTGAAGAAATAATTAAGAATTGTTTGGGATCTTAAATGTTGTAAATAGGTGTACAAATTTTACCTCACAATCTAAACGTCTTAATATTTTATTAATTGCTAAATACTTTCCAAATATTTGTATTGGGCTGAACTATCAAGGATTTATCTATATTTTCTAAAACAGTCTTCCCAAAAATTTGCATATTGTGGATGGTTTTTTATGCCCGATCCGAAATGTACGCGGCTTTTATTTATTATTTATATTATAATTATTTTATATTATATTATTTATTAAAAAGCAAAACAAAGTGTTTGTATGAAAGAAAAATCAATGAAAAATATATAAAACAATTAAATGTATAAACAATTATATAAATAAATTATATATACAATTTGGTAACTAGTTGCTGAAGAAATAGCTTTGTGTATCTGAAATTAAAACCATGTAAAACTTATTTAACGAAAAAATGTGGGCATGGCATGTGCCCGATATTGTCAAAAAATTATTAACATAAAAGAAATTGTTTTGACAAAAAGCGTGTCGATCCTTAAAAAACATTCCAATACACATTCGATAAATCGCACACGCTTGCATACCCTGTATTGTTTGTACAGGGAATAACAACACTTTGCTGTGCAGCGATGCTTGGCCTGTTCGCTGGGCTGACTCGCCAAAAACGGAGCAAGCAGCAACTCTCAGCATATATTGACACAGAAATTGTTGTTAGCTGAAGCTTGTGCCAACGCCAAAAGCCTGCCTTAGCCAAAACTTTAACCCCTTATACACCTATAAATTGCTCAGTGCGAGCCCAAAAGACGACACGTGGCGGCAACTTTTGGCCCATTAAAAGAAAAAGAACAGCAGCAGCAGCAGCAGCAGCAGGGGGTGCTTATTAGTAAAGTGCATTCTTCAGACTCGCTCGCGTGCCTTCATTTAGTGAGTATATCTGTGTCTCTATATACATATATATATATATATATCAACTGGCTGGTCTGGCTTCAGTTGCATATTTTAAACTTGTTGAGCGAAAATTAAATTTTTAATGAATTTTGTGCGCAAAGTTTTCCACGTGAGCCGAAAAACTATGGAAGCCAGTTTTAGCTTTGGCTTCGGCTCGAAGGGCTTTCATTTTGGCCGAGCGCTCCTGCTGCTGGCCTTTTTTCTGATTTAATTAAAACATTCTTTGAGCCGGGCTAAAAGTGTTGAAAATGCTGTAAGCGCTTGCCCAGGTAGAATTAATGCAACAAAGCTATTAAAAAGTTCGGCTTGATTTTTGTTTTCCCTTTTTTTTGTTATTTCTTTTTTTTTTTGTTGCAAACTGTTTAAAGCTGACGCTGGTATCGGCTGCCGAGGGAGGCGGCCTTTAAATTGTTTAAACTGTTTGCGCAGCGCTCGAAAGTAGGCAATAGATTTTGGCACCCAGACACTGACTGCATTTTTGGCCTGGGGGCCGCTTGCGAACCTGCGCCTGCTGGCCCATATATCAAAGCCGCCGCCAAGCCAAGCAAAAGCCATTGCCTGCTTAAACACACAGACAAACACACACACACACCAGTACAGCTGCGCCAGCACTTCAGCCTTATTGATTTTCAATTAAAAATGCACAAACTCCAAGCCAATTAGCCCAGTTTTGAGGCGGGCAACGCCGGCGACGACAGACAACCTGGAATGCGCCTGCCCAAAATGCTGCAACGGAAATTGCTTACAACAACAATTACCAGGACAACAATGTGCATGCCATTGCGCGCAAGCTGGGGGCCGCCGGCTAAGGACAGGACATGCAGGACTACAAATGCCACATGAATCGGCATAAAAGCCGCCACGGTAGGTTATTTGTTTAGGCCCTTCAAATGAGCGTTAAGAGCGGGTTGAAACTTGTAGGTAAGCTATAAATATTATTATATGTATACATATATATATATATTGTTTATTATTTAAAGGAAAATATAGAAGATTTAATAACGACTAATCGTGATCATTTTGTTGAGTTGATTGCATGTATAGAATAATTCGATAAACGTCAAACGATTAATTCGATTATCGATTAGCCATTTACGACTATTTTTAAGCATGGAAAACAATCGATAGTGACCGAAATAGACAGACAATAATAACACCCTTTGATATATATCTTGACTTATGGTCAGAAAATACTTTCCGTGCGATCGATCTACACACACCGATACGATAATTATAATACACGAGTTTAAAAGAAAGTAAACAATTATACGCGCCGATATATCCCATTTGCCAGTCAGAAAACACTTTCTATACATATATCGGTACGAACGCTTGGCATTTTTGAAGAATTTAATTTAATTGTTTCTTACATTATCCCATTTTCGATTTAGTTTCTATGCAGGGCATTTGCAGTTCTATCAACTTATACTTTTTATCGGTTTTCTTGCTGCAAGTGTGTACACACAAAACTTTTTTGGCGGCAAAGTGTTGACGTCGCTGTTGACGCGTCATCAGCGCAGCGTTGCAAGGCACTACTTCAACTGGCCACGCCTCTCAGCCATTGGCATAAACCTTAGCCCATGATTGCAGTCAGCCGCTAATTCGCATAGACCAGACGACAACTTGACGGGCACAGGCTGCGAGCGAGGGGGGCGGCGGCGGCGCAGGTGAGTCAAATGACTCGCTGATTGCTGAGCGCGGGTTGCAGCAGTTTGATTGACTGACTGACTGACTGACTGACTGGGGGTACACAAGTGTGCTGTTTTTAAGGGTTGTGGGTGGTGGCGGCTGCGGTGGCTTCGTTTATTAGCTGCAGCACTCGAAGCTGCTGCCACAAATGTTGCTAACGATACTTTGGCTGCCAGACGGCGGCGATGTCAGTGGCCCAGACGACGCCTGTCAGCGTCTAGGCATGGAATTTCCAATGCAATTTCGGTTTTAATGCTGTGTCTGTGTGAGTGTGCTTGCATGTGTGTGCGAGCGACTGTCTGTGAGCAGTTGAAAAAGTGTAGCATACTTCGGTGCGTGCGGCAGAGAATGACAGCTTTAAGGCAAACGCAGAGTTTTGAGTTTGAGGTAAGCTAAACACAGGCGCAGTAGCAATCGTTATGTGGCAGCCTGTTTATGGCTAGTTGCTGCAGCTGCTTTTCGCCCTGTCTGCCCCTACGGACCGACCCTCCCTTCCAATCCTTCGCACACTGTCTGCCATTTTGCAAACGCATTTGGCCGGAAATGATATCCACTGTGTTAAAGTCCGCATGTTGAACTCTAGTTGTTGTTGCTGATGTTGCTGCCGCTGTCGTGTCGTGGTGTTGCATTTGCCGCTTCGTTGCACCGTCGATTGGAAACTGGCAAATGGCGTCGGCAACAACTCGGCCTTTGTCTTTAAGTGGCCAATGAACACGGACAGGTGCACAGACAAACAAAAACGAAAAGAAGCTGTCGATTGTAATGGGCAAAAATGTTCTGTGTGTGTGCTTTGTGCAGCTGTCAGTTAATGTTTTTCCGATCAGCCAAAGCCTTAATTGAGTGCAAAGTTCACAAATAGTTAAAATTATTTCTCAGTAGATTTGCAATAATGAGTTATTTAAATCAGGCACAAAGTGCATATTTATATATTATATTATACATTTGTAATGTGTGTAACTTTTATTAATAACAAATTTGCTCTAAAGAACATTTCGCTAATCTTATTCGATTTAAAAGAACACAAGTACATACGAAATTTAAGCATTATATGCTTCTCATACAGGCTTTAAAACGCACAGGCTTTACAAATGGAACAAGTTGCCTTTTGCTTCCACGCACATTGCCCTTTATCTGAGTCCATTAACAAACCGCAGCATCATAAAACCTAAATGTTAATGTCAACAATTGCCAGGAACGTTGCTCACGCCAGAAGGGGAAAATAAAAAAAAAGGACAAAGGCACACGCTGCGTATGCGCAATGCGCGCAAATTGCCGGCCAGGCGCACAAAAGCGATTTAGCGTATTAAAAGGAAGATAGAACCCACCCGAAAAATGTTAAGAAAACCGCTTTTAATTCTTTTTTAAGCAAGCAAATAAAATTATGCAGCCGCGCCATAAACACGGCAAATAAATAATATGCACAGAGAAAACTCCCTCGAGTGCCTTCAATGGCTCGACAAAGAATAAAAAAAAGAATGAAACACATTTCACATTTGGCTGGAAAGCAATGAAAGGCAGAATACAAATGCCAAAGACACGCTGCCAGAGAGTTATGTCTGCTGCAGACAAACAGACGGGGCGACGACGCAAAGCAGAGCTAAAAGTTGTGCCGCTGTCTTTTTGTTGTTTTTTTTTTTTTTTTATTTATTTTCTCTGTGTGTTTAATGAGCTAAGCGGAAGGAAGTCAGTCAGCGGGAACAAGAAAAAAACGTCAAAGTTGATGTCGTAATATTAAATAAATAAAAACAGGCAAACATTTTTAAAGTCTGGCAACGCGCGCTTTTCAGTTTTCATGAAGCAAAGCTGAAAATTAGCGAGCGTCTGTCACTTTTGCTTTCCTTTCTTTTCGGTTTTGGCCAAAAGTTGAATTTTGATTTAGCTCAGACAGCAGCCAGATGTTGCATGAACTCTTAAAAGTTTGAGGCAGCAGAGGGTCGCTCACAATTTAATCACCCTCCCAACGCCAACAACAATTCAGCCTGTCGTGAGTCTATACAACAGCTGGCTGCTGTCTGGGCCAACATTAAAAGATTTAATTTCTTTAAATCAACATTTCGGTACAGCGCACTCAAAAGGCAAACACAAATTTCAACTGGAAGTTGAGTTTCGTTCAATTTTAGAGTTGAGTTGTATAATGTTTAAGTATTGAAATGTGTATTAAAAAATGTTGATCAGTGTTGTACAGCCAACGACGGGTAGGCAGCAAGTGTTGGTAAATTTATGAACGCCGATAAACATTGCAAAATAATATAAAAAAGATCTTTAACTCGATTTGGTTTGAGCGTATCAGTAAATTTTATTTATAAATTTTTAGGCATACAAAATGAGTGGTTTTTTTCTTAAAAATCGATATATATCGATTACGGAAGAGCGCGAATTATTAAGAAACACGGAATAAGAGAAAGCACACACAACAATTATCAAAGATGTTTTCAAAGTCGTAACGATATTTACCACAGTAAACTTCATTACAATGCTTAAGCTCAGCATATATTTTGAAAATATTGTACAAAAAGCATGAGACAAGAAACAATTAATATTAAAAAGTAAACTAAGATAAAAAAATAATTAAATATGTCTGTACAAATGAGCTCAATTTTCTGTGTCTATTTTGTGTATATATATATACTTTTTGAAAGTATATGCTAGTACAAACATGTATTTTCTACCACCACAAAAGCTATATACATTCAATATTTTGCCTTTCTCCAGCTATGGCTTACAATAATGTATAAACTACTTTCTGAATTTCGATATGGCCAACATTTTTTCTGCCGCTACTTCAAAATGCCGCGACTGAACAAGCAAAAGAGAAAAACAAAACATCATATCCCTAAGCTCTTGTAATGTAAAACACGTGCTAAATATGCCACAATAACAAGAAGAAGAACGAGGGGAATAAGGGGGCCACAAGGCAAAAACACAAACAGGTAATAAAACACCGCCGTTTAGATATTTGACTAAGATTTTCAATAAAAACGCTGTGTGGCAACAATCCAACAATCCACAGGACTAGCCCAAATCTATGCCATAAGCCCAAGACAATCTAATTTTATAGCGCTCAATGCTTAGCCCAACTGATTTGCCAGTTGCCAGAGAGACGTTGCGACGACTCGAAGGGGCGTGCCAGGGTGGTCGGTCTGCAGCCCAAATAAATTGCGGCAGTCAAATTGTAAGCCAAACCAGTCAGGCAGCAGTCCAACAGGCTGGCTGGTTGGTGGAGAGACCGTGTAATGCGCTCAATCAAAAGTCAAATGTCTAAAAATATTATGAAAAGCCTTTTTTGCAGGCTGGTACGCTGCGCACCAGCCACCCAGCCAGGCAGCCAGTCAGCCAGTCAGTCGTTCCCTTGGGGCGCTTTGGCTACGGGTTTGTTTACGTTCAGCTGCTGGCCAACGCCTGTTTAGCATTCATTTATGCTGGCCCGTCGGGTTTTTTGGTCTGCTGCTGCTTATCGTGTTGCCTACAACAAACACAAAATACACTCAGCGAAAAGTCGAAAATATCGAGAAACTTTTAAATTAAAATCCGTTCAAAATGAACCAATGAATCAGAATTTGTATTTGAGTACCAAGTTTCGCACTGAGGTTTTACTTTATGTGGTACGCGTATTTAAAGCATAAACAGTCTTTTTCTATTTAAGTCTATTTTTCGAAATTAGTTCAGATATTTTGTGGATTATTTCTTTCTCGAATACTTAAAAGAGCACTTTATAAATTATGCAGCACGTTCACATTCACAACTTGTTGAGCTTATTTCAAGCGTGCAATATCTGGCAGTAAGCTATATTGTGCTTAATCAGAATGTATTCCAAATTCAAAGAAGCCAAATGGACTTGAATATCATGTTTTTCTCGCAGTTTACGTACTTCTGCATATATATGTATATAGCTGCAGCAATCGGTTTCGATTTCTTTTCATTAATACACTTTCCTGTTTGGCCTGCCAACTTGTTTCAGCTCACACCCCATCTGATACTACCTCTCTTTCGAACACACTTTCTCACTCTCTCTCTCTCTCGCTCTCTCGTACTCTTTCCACAGCTCCTGCAATCTTATGTATGTTTTTTTTTCTATTATTGGCTCCATTTACTTTTCGCAGTTGCTGGCGCTTGGCTCTGTGTTTGTTTATGCTTCATTTTGATTTTCTCGGCTTAAATTGTATTTGTTGTTTCTATTTTCGTTAGTTATCCGAACGGTCAGCGAGGCAGTGAAGTCTATTTTTCGTTTACATTGCGCCAAACCCAGCAACTCCTCCTACCTCCCTCCCTCCCACTCTCTCACCGAAGCTTACCGAACTCCGTTCTGGTTTGCTCGTATACCCTTTTGTTTGCTTTGTTAGTTGAGTCGTCGCCTCTAAGTTTATTTGTATTTTGCTTTATAAAGCGTTTCGGCTCCTCCCCTTTTTTTTTACTCCCACTCTTTTTATTTGCTGTAAGAGTTCATGTCTAAATTTATGTGGCCGCAATTTATTTAAATTTATGTGGCTTTTGTCAAATTGATTTCAATGTTAAGAAGGGTTGACAGGCTAAATGTGTGGGCAGAACGAACGGATCAAGCGTACGTCTGTGGCTCCTCTTTTAACATTTAACAACACTGATTGAGTTAGCATAAAAGGGCGGATGATAAAATGATGAAAAATGTGTGGCAGATAATCGAAAGGATATTAAGTTGACAACTGAAATAGGCATGCAAGATAAATGAGATGGGAGGTACTAGTATTTATATTTTGGAATATAATTTATAATTTATTTTTTAATTAGGTATCAGAGGACATAGTTCATCATATAGTATATTGAATTTAGTATTTTTGTGTGCAATTTAAAATTGACAAACAGATAAAAAATAAAAAAAAAAAAAAAAAAAAAAAAAAAAAAATGAATTAGCTCAAATAAGAAAATATAATTAAAAATTATTTTCCGAAATAAAACATTTAATATTTACTCAGCTATTTTAATACCCACCTAATAATGTTTTATTGGTTTCTAGCTTTAATTCTAACTCTAATTTCGAATTTTAATTTACCCAAAAACAACATTAAAAGAGTATTCAAAAAAAAAAATTAATTGTATTTTCGAAAAAAATTTGTAATTTAAAAAAATATGTCAGATGGCAAAGTTTATAAAAAATTGCATTAAAAGAAAATTAAATCGAAAATTAAATAATTTACGCGCAGCTAACAAAATATAAAAAACAATAATTAAATAACCCATTAAACTATTATTGAGTGTGTAATTAAATAGATGAAGAAGTCTAATCACTTAAGAAATCGCTGGCATAAAGATCAGCAATCATTAACATTGAGCGCTATGAATAGCCATAAAAGCAATCAATGTAAAATCCACCCAGTTCTATGTTAAACATTAATGCTAATGTCTAGTCAGAGCGTTTAGCTATGCATTGTTCGGGCCCTGTCATTGTCAGCCACTTGATATTGATGAAGCAGGCCAAAAACAAATCATTAGTTGTGCCTTTTATGACAGGCCAAATAGGAGCACACAAGACCTCATAAAATGGGGTCTCTCACCAACCCCAAAAAAACAGGCATTGATGGTGGTAGGTTGATTTCCTTATATAGCTGGTGGCGTAAAAAAAGGTTTTATATCAAAATGGCAATAAATAACAAACAATGCTGTCTGCAATTTTCCACTTTATAAAAGAAAAAGCCATAAACAAAAGACGCGGGGGAGGGGGGGTCTGAAAATTATCATCTTGTTGTTGTTTCGAGTTTTGTTGTTTATTTATTTTATTTTTTTTTTTGGTATTTTTTTTGTGCCTGTTGGCGCTCTCATAAATGCAGGCGCAGGAAACGACCGGAAATGACTGACAGAGCGTTGGAGCTGGCTAGCTTGTGGCAGCGCGAGGGGGAGGGCAGGTTTGGGCGGAGGGGAAGTCGCTCAACTTGTAGCATATTTTTGTGCCTTGCAATTAATTAATCTCCAAGGTAATAACAAAAGCAACAGCAACAAAAACAAAACAACAAAAGCAACGACCTCGGCAATTGTTTTGCGCTTCATGTTTTATTGTTCTGTGCGCTTTACCGGGGCTGGCAATGAAAAACTGAACCAGCAAAAAAACAAAAAAAAAAGTTAAAGGCTATAAAAAACAAGCAAATGTCTGCAACTCTTTGACGCTCGTGAGTTTGGCAACATATTTTTTGCATTTCACTTCCCTTTTTTTTTTCTCCTTTTGGATGGCGTTGAAGCGTCGTTTTAATTTATGAAATTGTTGACAAGCAACAGACTGAAGGGCAGGGTAATAGAAGAGTCGCATAGCGTGAGTCAGGAAGGCAGCCGAATAACGTTCACATTCCATAAATATTGACTTTGCGACTACAAATATGAAAGAATTCCTTACGGGTGCTATTTTAAGTGAGGTAATTATTATACTTATTAAAAATGTGCTGGCATAAAACTGAGTTAGACAATTTTTTCGGGAAGTCAAAGCTGAATTAATATATATTGCATCATTTAAAGTATTCGGAATACAAACTAAAATTAAAACAAAAATTTGCACTATTTTGGAATAAGATATGAATGTAAAATGCTTTTCAAATCAAAAATAGAAGCTCTTTTTTGGCCCTGTTATCATTCCGGGTTTGCCACGGCGGAAGTCCTTCAAGAGCTGATTTCTGCTTTAATTTAATATAATACTTTAATAATGTTAGTTTAGAATAAGAAGTATTCCATGTTACAAGAGTGTGCTTGCTTAAGCTAAGAAATATAACATTAAATATTAAATTCATTCAGATAAGACCAAAATATTGCTAAAGTATTAGAAAAAGAGCATTAAATATTCGAATCACACAAAAAAAACCTTTCTTTATTTATGAAACATAACGCAGCACAGACCCTCAACCCTTATGAAATGCAACAGCGAATTACCATTTAATGTTCGAAGCTAATTGAGGGGCAAATTGACGCCGCACACTAAATTATGCATTCGCAACAAATAAATAAAGTCGAAAACGTGTGCAAATGTTAATTTGAAATATAAAACTGGGCACAGGGTCCTTATTTTTGTTGTTGTTGTTGTTGCTGGAGTTCGCATAAATATTGCAATTCGATTTTAATGAGCGGCAATCGCATAAACAAACAACAACTCGCATAGAAAGTCAACGGTTCGAATCCATCGAGTAACGAAATACGAAACACATCCTCATTTGTTAAGCGGAAAAGTGCAAATCAATGGACAGAGAGGGTCGAGAGGGAGAGCTGCCATTTATGCCCGGTCGGTCGGTCGTTTGGTTTGCATTATATATGCTATATATAGAGTTTTTTTTTTTTACAATTTACTTTTTCTTGTGCGTTGTTTTTTCAAGTGCGGTTTGTGCCCGCAAAATAACTCAGCTCGTTAACTGCACAAATAACATGTCAGCACTTTTGCAATGGAGCTTCAAACAGGGTCGAGAATGCGCCGCAAATTTGCGGCAGTCGAGAGAGCGAGAAAGAGAGTGTTGGAGGAGAGGGGGACACGGTCTGCTGCTCGCTGCTGGTCTGTTCCATCATTACTCAAGTGTCCTTAAGGTTCGTACAAAATAAAATGAAAGAGCCCATGCACACACACTCACAAAATAAAACGGCGTGGCTGTTCAAATAAAATACAGCCCGAGTTTTGGGCTTAATGTCTGACCAAAAGTATTAATCACACACACACACTCACACACACACACAGCCACACACTGTGTGGAAACCCTCGCAGCGGTCTGCAAAGTTTTTTCCATATCGATGAGCCCTCGAGTGTGGAACAGAAACCAATAACTAAACCGTAAACCGTTTGCCCCAAAGTACAAGCCCCAAAATTAGTGAATGAAATGCCAAAGAGCAGTCGATATAAGAGTCGATGCTGCGGTTTTTGGTTAGCAAAAAGAGAAGAACAAGACAGCATATAAAATGAAAAAAGATAAACAAACATAAAAAACCACGGGTTGGGTGATGAACTGGCAGATACCCTTTGGGCGGAGATGCTACTAACAAAATCTTGTCATAGCACAAACATAAATCAGAGATGCCATCAAACAATTAAATCATGCTCTCTTAGATACCCTACATTAAAAAGGAATATCTAGCTGTTTAACTGTAAAATTTTTATAAGTGTGTTAAAAAATTACTTATAAGAACATATACATAGAAATAATATGTATATAAACTATATATATGGCATAGACATATACATTCCCAAACTGTATATAGATATATAATCTTGATCAGCATCAATATAAAGCATAAAAGGAGATATATACGTACCCATACACGCATTAATACATATGTACATACATAGATAGATACATACACACATACATACATCTATACGTACATACATACATACACGTACATACATTGATCACCAACAAAGGCTATGCACAAAAAACATTTCTTTACAAATCTCAATTATTGCATGAGGCAAGCTTCTGCCTTTTCTCAGATCTCTTAACATGTATAAAGACCGCCCAATGCTCTTTAATAGGCATAATATGCTCTACATATTTCACTTTAAAACTACGGCCTGAACACTTGGCGCCCAACATTTGGCTATGCTGTGTAGTTGCGGTTCCTCAGGCCACATAATGTAAATAAAAATAAAATATAAATGTTTGCATATAGCAATAAAAACTAAATATACAAAAAAAAAAAAAAAAAATAGAGGTAAAATAAAAGTTTGTGCAAAAAGTGAAAACAGCGTGGAGCATTAATAAAATAAGCAGCACCGGCGCCGTTTGCTGTGCTATAGTTTTTCTCGACTTTTTTTTTCCAAACCATTTTTTACAGTTCTCAACTGTTTGTGTTGCTTTTTATTATTTCTTTTTCTATTGCATGCAAGCGCCTCGAAAATTGCGGTTAGTTTTGTTCGGCTGCGCTTGTGCTTCTATTGCAAGTGTTTGTATGCGTGTTTGTGTGTGTTTTTGTAACTGCGTTGCGGTCTCCTCTCGGCTACAGTTGGCTGACTACGGCAGCCATCAGGCAGCGTTTCCCAGCCACGCCCTCACCGCCTCTCTAGCTGCCGGCACGATTGCGACCCTCTATTCGCCGCAATGGCAAAACAAAAGCTGCAAAGCTGTTACCCATTTTCCAAGACCCCACCCTCTTCACCGCACAAACCCAATAAAGCCAGACCCACCCCAACAAGCTGTGTCCTGTCTGTGTCTCAGTTGGAGTGTGTGTGTGTGTGCGTGTATGTGTGTGTGTGTGTGTCTGCTTGCCGCCGCTTGGTTCATTGATTTTGGTGTGGAAATGAACTTTGCTAGTTTTTTGGTTTTTGTGGCATCGTCAGCGTCAGCGTCAACGTAGCTAGCTGCTAGCTGAATTTTTCCTCTTGCCCTTTTCTTTGTTTGTTTTTTTTTTTTCTGCCTTAACTAGATTTTCGGCACTTTGTAAGCATTATTTGTTTTCGCTTTTATTTATGTTGCGGTCTGTTTTGTTTAGCATGCAATTTCTGTTTCCGGAGCTTGTTATTAAAGCAACATTCACAAAAGATGCAAGCGAAAGAAATTGGTTAGCAAATGAAATTTGCAGAATAAAATGAAAACTAATTTTTAATATTTGCTTGCGTTGTTGGCATGTAAATCAAACCCAAATGCTAACAAACTTACTTTCCAATTTATTGCAGTTTCAGTTTAAGCAACAGCTCGAGAAATCAACTCTTAATTCAGGCCCACAAATTGTTTAATGCATTTATGAACAGCATTAAGAATACGTTTAAGAAAAACAAATTTCATTTCGTATAGACGCCCCGAGTTATTGCACTATTTGAAATATTATTTTTAACACTCAAAGCAAATATCACATTTTATATTTGGAAATCAATACTAAACCAGTTTTATCGCTTGCTTTGCCACAAATATTTGTTAGGCTGACAGCTGGGTTCCGTTTTTGCCATGTGGCAAAAATATCACGTATGCGTCAAAAAAAACATGCGCTCCATTCAAACTTTTCCCATGCATATAATTTATATGCAGCACGGTTTTTTTTTTATTTTGATTATTTAAATAACAAATTTTGCCAAATAGCTTTGAACAATGAATGCGTATGCTAAATAGACACGCCCCTAGCACACACACACGCCCCTTTAAACAAACATACAAATGCCAAAAAATGCTGAGCATTTATGCATAAACAATTTTCATAAAATAATAAAGCTGCACATACATATGCACATACGCTTAACTAATATATAGAAAAGCCACTGCATGTCGGGAAAGGATATGTCAGAAATGTAAAAAACGAGATAGTAAGGATATCTTTGGCACGCCGATCATTCAATACCCTTTTAAATTTTAGTAGTAAAGCTCGTAAATGAGCTTGATGAAAATAGCTTACAAAACAGAAGATTTTGCCATTTAAGAACATACTTTTCGGCCGATCGTTCCTATGGCATCTATTGGATATTGGAAAAGACGGACCTTTGCAAAGTTACAAGACGAATGCTGAGTGATAACTGAGGAACTAGTTCGTATAGAAACAGACAAAGGCTATATCAACTCGGCTGTTGATGCTGATCTAGACTAAATAAATATACTTTATGGGGTCGGAGAAGTCTTCTTCTGTTTCACATGTGTTGACTAACTTATAATAGCCACACAAGGGTACACGATATGTAGGTATATTACATTGTTGCACACAGTTATGTACAAAAAAATATCCTCTTTTTTTTTTTGGCTTTCGTACACAGACAAAAATTTGAGCTCTCAGTGGGTTAGCCGTGAAAATATGGTCGAGATTCTCGTTGAGCTACTGTGCAGCTAAATTAGCCTGGCCTGGCTTAAGGGTCAGAAAAACAAGAACAACAACAACCGCCGCAGCAGCAGCAGCAGCTTCAACAACAACAATTTAAGCCGAAGGTTGCAACGCGCCACGCGCAACTGCAACAATTGAAATGAAAATGTAGATTGTGGGTGTGTGTGTGTGTGTGTGTGTGTATGTGGGGGTACCTCTGAGTGGGTGCTGCATTGTTATTCTTGTTGCTTTGGCATGCATAATAGAGAATGCAAAGCCAAAGCCAAAAGGCGCCAAGCACTCAACGAGACTAAGGGTTGGATTTTCTATAGCCAGCGCATGAATGTGTATATGCAAACGCTTCTGACTATTTCCCTATCTCTCAAAGGGCATACTGGCTTAGTGAAGTAACGCATAATAATTTTATGTGAGTCGAAATTGAATTGATGTTGCCAGGAAAATAGTGTGAAGAAATACGAGTTGGGAATTAAATTGTCTTCAAACAAACACAATGCTAGGGAAACGCCTCTTTGACTGCATAAGCGAGAGTTTGGCGATTTTTCATCGGAAGATAGCGTGTGCTCAGATCACAGTTTTCTACTTGAAAGCAGCATTGCCGGAATGGTAATATGGCGTTATTTGTATGAGGTTTTCTGCCTGTTGAAAGTACTATAATCGGAAGAATAATATGGCGTTATGAAGAGTTCGTTTGGCGCTTTACAAACAGAGGAGTAAATTAATTCAATATTTTCTTTGAAAGGAGCAAAGCGATAAAAAGAGCCATGCCCCATACTCGATTTTAGTTTATGGCGATAGTAAAGACTGCTATTTGGTTGGCGTGTATGTAGCTTCTTACATACATATGCCTCTTTTAACCATTTACAGGGTACACATTAACAGCTCGCCTTACAGCCAAAGTTCATCTCTCTCTTGGTCAATAAGCTCTCCTATTAACAGAAGTGTGACTAAAGTGAACCGATTTTTTATTTATTTATATAGGAAGTCGATAAATTATCGTTATCGCGGCAATATCTAGGAAGGCTCACGCCCATTTTCATACATCTAAATCGATGTTTTAAGCACAGCTATAAGGGTATTAAGCGCGTGATTTACCCCAGGTAATTCCGTCAAAGGTACACACAGACACATGCACATGAACCTAACTAGCTTCATACATATGCAGCTCCATCTACCTACAACTCACAATGTTTGTTCGCCTACGTGTCCGAGCTCGTCTTTGCACAGCCTGCCCCGCCCACAGGACTCGCCGGGTAGCCACTTTAATAAATGAAAAACCATCCAATTTTTGTTTACTTGCAAGTGTTTGTTCACGTTTGTTTATAGTTGTTGCTGCTGTTTTGTTGTATTTGCAGTTGTTGTTGTCGGCTATTTGGTGGCGCTTTTGTCACTCGGCATTTCACTTTCACTGAAATTCCCTGCGGGCCGGGACTCTCATTTTGTTTTGTACAGCGCAAAGCAAATAGAATTTCACGTAATTATTATGGATAGTCGCGTTATCTGTGTCATCAGCTCGTAATTTAACCTTTCTATCTGTATTTGCTTTCTCGCTCTCGCACAGCTGCTTTCTTCCTGTCGAAACTCTAATTGGCTGTTGCCCCCGTCACATGCAAATCCCTCGTTTCTCACTGATTTCGATTACCCAGCGCCGACTACTTTTCATTTTTATTTATTTTTCCCCCCTTTTTTAAGGCTAATTGCATTACAGCACGCGCTTTAAAGTCAATGAACGGTTAGCTCGACATTTTTCAACAAAAAAGGCGGCGTGGCGCCTGGCTCAAGCACGCAAATGTCAACAACAGCAAGAACAACAACAACATTAACAAGCGGTGCAACAAATTGCAAAAGAACAATAAACAATAAAATGTCATATGTGGCATGCGGCAGCAGCGCACTCCTGAGCATTTTTATCTTGTGCATAAAAATAAAAGATTTGCCTTTCAGAGTGCATTAAAATAGCCCCGAAAGGTGAAATGCACTACGCGAAAAGTGGCGATTGGATTAAAGTAAGGTTGAAAATTTTGGAGCCTGCACCGAAAAATTTGGTATTTAAAATGAAATAAATTATATTAATATACATTTATATTTTTACTAAACCAAAAGACTTCTAAAATGATCTAGACAATAAATCTAATCTAAAAATGTAACGGTGAAAATGTATATATATATATAGATATATTTAACATAATTTTAGTAGACATTTTAATATTTCCAGAATTAAGCCTTATTAATAAAAAAAATTATTGTCTCGTTTTCTACCTGTATATTTAATAAATTATTTAAAAATACTTCAATATGTACTCGTATGTAAGTAGAATTTCAAGCTAAAATAGGCCTTTTCTCACAGTGTAATTATGTTAGGTGCCCAGCTGTCAAAACGGCGCCTACGTCCAAGCACCAAAATATATTTGCATGTGTGAAAAAGAAAAAGCAAGAACATGGGCAACAAGGGCAAACCGAGGGCAAACTCGCTGCGGGCAGTCGTTAAGTCAAAGGGCTACGTTACTTGGGCAACACACACAAATCAGAGTAAAACACGAAAAACAATATGTCAAATGTTATTATACATTAAATTAGTTAAGAGCCACAGTAATAAAATGCACAAACAAACATGTGTAGGTATAATAAAGTTAAATGTCGTCATTGTGAGTGTGTGTGTGTGAGTGTGTGTGTGTGTGTGTGTGGTGTGTGTGTGGGTGTGTGTGCGTGTCACTGGTTTTGCTAGCTGGCCATCTCTGTCTAACTTTCCCCAACTCACTCTCTCCCTCTCTCTCCCTTTCGCTGTCTCACTTTCTTAGTTCATTGCTTGAGACGTTGTTACAACATTTGCCCAGCAGCAATTTGTCACGTGAACTTCAGTTGCTTCTTATTGTTGTTGCTGTTGTTTAGTTGCCCCATTGTTGTTGTTGTTGTTTTTGTGACATTTTCGTTTGCTACGTTGAGCCGAGGCAAAGCCAACAAATTACAACTGTTTCGAGTCACACAAAATTCTGTTGCATGCTTTGAGGCGTTTCTTCATTCTTTTTTTTGTGGTTTTACCTTGTTTTAGTATTTCTCTTTTGTGTTTCTCGACGTGATTTACGTGTTGAAGACACAACATGACAGACTACATAAAGATTCATAGACACTATGAATGAATAAACCGAATGCTGTGAATACATTCAAACGAGCAGCCAAGAATAGGCGTACATTCAACAAATGGTTGGTCGAGGGTTGATATTTAGTTTGCCATATGAATCTCTTAATTATTTAATAATAATTATTATATAAGAAATTATATTAATAATTCATAAATTATAAATAAAATGAATATTTAATTATTTATCAAAATTTATAGGCATAGTTTAAATATTGTTAGTTTATATCTCGGCGATATAAAAGTAAGCAAATTAACTTTTAAATTTAAATACTTTGCAAAGCAGTCATCTTTATCTCACAGACTAGATTTCTTGCCTTTAAATGCCAGTGTAACTAATAGCCATCACTCATTTATAGCAAACCCAATTAAAGCCTGATAAATAAAAATAAAAAAATTGTATCAGCTATGCTGCAATTAACTGCCAGATAAATTATTGTTTTCAAACATTTACTCACAGCCAGCGGCAAATAAATTGAATGAAATGTGAATGATGAGCTATTGAACATGAATGAAATGTTTATTTATATTTAAAGAGGAGACAGCAAAAAATGCATTAAGTTGGCAGCACTGGCTGGACATGTAAGGTGGCAACACTGTCTGCATGTCAAATATCTAACAGGAGCAAGAATTGGCCGGAAAATGTTTTTCTGCTAACAGCAAGAAAAGTAAATAAAATTAACTCCGATAAAAAGTTAAAATTGATGTTAATTGTGAGCATTTTTCTTGGTTAAATCGATTACTGAAAATCGATAGCTGTAAATTAACTAGCTAATCAATATTCGAGCTAATGAACAAGCTATTTGAGCTGTTGTCTCTGTTTGTAGATGCTTCAGCGCCTGTCTGCAGCACACCTGGGGGAATAAGAGTGCACTTTACACACCTGTTCAGTCATGTGAATAACAACCTGTCTACCCCATGACGTTCTATATGTATATTCTTTTTAATGCATTTTTACTGTATGAAGAACAACAGGCAGCCGCAACTCTGGACTGCCCCGCGCTCAACGGTTGCTTGTTGATTTTAGTTAATGAATTAAGTTTGTTTTAAAAACAATTTTTTCCTTTTTTTTCGATTTCTTTTTTTTTTGTTTGTGAAGTGCATGCAAACATGCAATGTCTGGGATAAGTAGGAAACAATAAAAATAGGGTATATAATCAATTTATATGTATATATATAAATAGCAGAGAGAGAAAAAATGGTTGTTTATGGTTTTAAAAGGGTACTAATTAGCAAGGGCACGGTGGGTGGGGATATATTGCGTGATATGCAACAAATATGACAGCTTTAAGATGGAACATAACGTGCACTAGTAGTTGGGCATTTGTGTTAAGTCTGTGGGCGTGGCGGCAGACACTCACCTATCCCTCAGGCAAATTTTGTACTCATGCTGTGAGTCGTGGTCACTGTTGCAGCTATCATTATAGTTAACGGCAGACTGGCGCTCTCTTTCCTGTTGCTGTTGCAAGTTGATCAGCTGCTTGTGAAACAGTTCCTGCTGTGATTGCAGCAGTTCCTGATGATGATCCTGCAGCGCGGCCAAATGTGACAGCTGTTGCTGATATGGCGATTGCTGTTGATGTTGTTGCTGCTGCTGCTGCTGCTGTTGATTCTGCGGTGGACTGTGTTGCTGCTGCAACGCAGGTGACACTGGCCGCAACGGACGCTGATATGGATGATGATAATGCTGCTGCTGCTGCTGATGCCTGGCATGACCATTACCTGACTTGCCCGCCGCTGCCGCTGCAGCCGCTGCGGCCTGTGAGCTATGATTGAGCATATGCATACTTTGGCTGCTGCGGCGATGTGTGAGCAGCGTTAGACAACTTTTTGTATCCACTTCGGCCAAGCCAAATTCAAGCTCGGCCTGTGCCTGCTGCTCGTATGCATGTTGCGCCTGTTGCAATCTCTCGCGTTCACTGCGCGGCGAATTGGCCAATTGTTCGGCAGGTGGTTCGATCTCAACGTCTGAGTAATCATAGTCCAGCTGATGCCGTGTTCCATGATGCTGATGCGCCGGATGATGCGCATTATTTGTTGGCTTATTTCCATTGGCACTGGCCGCCACGGCGCCTGTGCCCGGCGTCGCCTTGGCAATTTTACCTGCCAGCGCGTCCAGAGAACTGAGCATGATTTGATGAGGGTCTCCCTCTATCTTTCTCTATATTATACGCACTGAATCTTTACTCTCTCTCTGCCTCTCTTGCTCTGTTTATATTTAACTTTTCTCTTTTCCTGTGTTTTCCACGCGTTTTTCTAGCTCTAATGCGCCGCAATTGTTGTTGTTGTTACAGATTGCTTGATTTAATTTAATTTTGCAATAAATTATTTATGTGAGAATTCTTGAGATTGTTGTTGTTTTTGGTTGCTCACTTGCGCAGCTCTCGTTTGTCTTTCTCACTTTCTCTCTTTTCTGTCTGTCTTCTGTTTAGCTATATTTGCCCTGTTTATTGTTTACTTGCCTGAGGGAAAAGTTGGGAGGCAAATAGCAAATTGGATTAGTACAAATAAACGCCAAAAAAATGAAATTAGTTGGTTAAGATGGTTGTGTGACGGCGACCTTGACAATCATTACACACATACATATATGCAAGCACACACACATATATACACATAAATTCTCTTTGTTAAAAGTCTCTTTCAGTCTTCTGGTCGCGCCCCTCGCTCTTGTGCACTGACATTTGCGTTTCTTATTGTCCTGAAAGTCGCCTACGTGCGCTGTGTGCATATGTGTGCTGGTGTGGCTGTGTGTGTTGTGCGTGTGTATTTCCGTGCCTCGGTGTGTGTGTTTACGTTGCATTTGTGTTTATTTTGTAGCTTAGGTCAGCTACATTTCACTTAAGCTGGTGCTAGAAACTCTTCTACAAAATGCCAACGCACAAACACAACTAGTATAGAGCACACACACACACACCCCAGCAGCTGAGTGTGCGTGTGTGTGAGTGTCTGCAAGTGTGTGGTTGTAAAATGCAAACACTTGAGCCATAGAAGCTTGACACTGAATGCCAACAGCAGCAGCAGCAGCAGTTGAAGGGTGGCCATAGGCAAAGGGGCAGCTCATGTAGGGTCTGTCTGTGTTGGTGTGCGTGTGTAGTGGGTGGATGTTGCCCAGTCCCTTGGGGCACTGAGGCGGGCTCAGTTTAATGGTCAACATTTTGAGGCATTTTTGAATGATGCTGTCGTTGGTTTTGGGCAGCAACAAATCAGACTATACAACGAGAAAGCCAGAAAAATTCAACTCAATTGATTGGAAGATATTAACTAGGTTCTCAAAAACTTAATAATGTAAGCTTTAGAACAAACAGAAAAAAAACAAGAACATATTTAAAGCATCAAATTAATAAATTCTGGGAAAGTAAAGTAAAGTAAAGTAGATCCACAAACAGCATTAAATTTGGTGATTTTTTCCCTTCCATTTTCTCAGGATTTCTTATAATTTTGATAACAAAAACGAATTATTATTTACATAAGGCCTCAAAAATCCTACACTTTAAATTCAGCTACTATCTCGCATTATTTTCAATTATCTTCCACAGATACATTTATGTAAGAAGCTATGCCTTTATATTTGCTAATTAAGCGCAGAAGCCTGGCCATTTCAAAGAAAAAAAATCAGTTTTGTTAGTTTTTCACTACTTTCCTGAAGATAACTTCCTGCTTGGCTGGCTGCCTGCTGTGGCACAGGCAAACAACATCCTGCAAGAAACAGCAAACGTCAGCAAGCAACTACTTTATATATCTACACGACACGATATAACGCCATGTAATAAGAAAGCAACATTTACAAAAGCCAAATGCATACAATACATGTGCATATCTGCGAACACATACACAGAATGATATATACTTATATGCACTTGTGTATTGCTATATATATATATATATATTTAAGGAAAGTGCGCGGCGCGTGTAAATTGCAAAGAGTAAAATCTTGTAAAGGCAAATTCCTTTCAAATGCAACCATTTCCTTGGCACCAACAAACACACACACAAGCAACTACTTAAAGTTGCAACAGTGTTAAAAGAACACACACACACACGCACATACATACAGAGCTTTAGAACGCATTGCAAAATGCAATGCAGCAGTGAATGCTGGGTGGCTAAATTTACACAGCGCATTCAAGTTGACTTTTATATGTCATACAACAAACAGCAAGGCCTCCTCCCACCCACAAGCACACACTCTGCGTATGTGTGTGTGTGTGTGTGTACGTGTGTATTTGTGCTTGTCGAGTGGCATGCAAAGCATGCAGAAACGTACGACTAGACAACAGTCCGAGACCAGTTGCCCAGCTGCACCAATGCAAGAATGAAAGAACACCCAACCAACACGAATATAAGAGAAACCATTCTCAGACAACTGTGCAGCACAGTGTAAAAGATACTAAACAAACATTCTAGTTTAGATACTTGCAGCAGCAGCGAGCAGCAGGCAGCAAGGGCTAGTGAACTGTCGGGCTATTGAGGCTGCCGTCAGTGGCAGGTGTGTGTGTATCTGTGTGTGTGTGTGAATGAAACTTGACCAAAATGCTTGTAAGATGCTTAGCTATGGAGCCGACGACGCTGTTGCGGTCAACTGCTTGCAACTACTTGAATAGCATCATCTGGCCACAAAATTATCTTACAGCTTCTTTGTAAGCCATTGAAAAGCGCTTGAAGATAAGTTGCCGCCTTGAAGTTAACAAGCGTTGATTGATTGTTAGATATGTTCACATTTAGCCGCAAAGAATGCAATGAGAAATCAAGAAGGAGTAGAAGGAGTCTTCAATCGAAAACTCAAGTATTTGTTCATCAAACTTATTAATTGAGTGTTCTTTGCTTTACTAACAAATAATTTCGAATTCGTAGACCTTTGCGCTTTTGTTGCCTATAAATTTTCCCTTCAAGTGCGACGAATACGGTTACAATTTCGACGTTTCTATACTTCCCTTTTTTTCCTCATTAAAACAATCACAACATTTTCTTTTGTTCTATTTTCATTCTTGTGATTTGTCTACTATACAGGTCCTAATCAAATTTCCTTTCATACATTTTCCTTTAATGAGGACTTTAAGCGTCTGTATTCAGTAATTTTCCGTCGCTTTTGCTTATTTTCTTCTGTATGCTTTAATTAAATTTTCGCTCGAATAACTATTTTATTTTAGCATTTAAATTCTGTCGTATACAGCTTCTTTCTTTATTTACGCCCTAATCTATTGTCAAAACTATGCCAAGTCTACAACTTAATTAGGCAAAGCCGCAATTACATTCAAGAAAAAATCCCCCCGTTTGTGACTCAAGCTCAGCCCATAGCCTTTGGCAAAGTTCTTGTCTTCATATAACAGCAGACGCGGCGCAGCTTTTATTTTATTTTCATTATTTTTGCACTCTTGCGTCTTTTTCATTAGTCAGCAGCAAAGCTGTAGCATAATAGAATTTGAAAAGGCTTTAAAAACTAGCTGCGCTATGTTATCAAACCGAAGCGTATGAAGAGTAATGAAAAAATTGTGGAAAAAAGAGGAAAACGGAGTCGGGAAAAAAATAGCAACATCAAAGACAAGCGCCATAACCCAAAAACATAAATCCTATGGAAAATAAATAAAGCAAATGGCAAAAGAAATGAATATGCTGCGAGACTACGCGAGTTGCCAGACTATATAGGAGGTACACTCACACTCACTCACTCACACACACACACACACACACACACACACTTGCACACTATGCTATGCAAGTGCGAAGAAAATCTATGTGGAAAAAGTTGATAAGCGGCAACGAGGAACCGCTTTCTAACACCCAGAGACTCGAGCAGGGAAATAGCTACAACTGAATGGGCTGGGGTCTCGGTTTAGGTTAGGTACTCTCTCACTCCCCCTCTCTCTCTCTCTCTCTCTCTTTCCCTCTCTCTCTCTCTCTCTCTCTCTCTCTCTTCCTCTGGCAGAAGTGCCATAGGAAGCTGCGGAGCCACAAAAAAATAATGAGATTTTGCCGCATGAAAATGACAGAGCAGTGCATAAAGAACTGAGCGTAAAAATGATCAAAAAAATAAAGTCCATTGCGTTGCAGCTTTAATGTTTTGAATGCATGCTGCATAAAAAAAAGCGGACAAATTTATTGAACAATCAATTTTGAGTTCAACTACAAACTGAAAATTTCAGCAGCTGTATTAAAATTTTTACTATCAAATATAGAGGATATAAGTTTGAAGAACATATATTCTGTGCTTGCCGTAAATCCAGGTGAGTTATAAGCCTAATTATGTAGCGCCGCAATAGATAACAATAAAGGACGTATATCGACAATAAGAAATTTCCAGGGCGGAATCAGTGACAATGGAGGACAAACATGCAGTTCCTGTATAAATATTAATGGAGGACAAATGTACATATTTCGAGCTCCAGAAACTAAATAGGTATCACTGAAGATTGTATTCACTGTTCCAGGAGAAGAGGGCTTTATCAAGTGAACATATGTGTGACTGGAACTGAATTAATTGACTATAAAGGAAGTATAGAGTTAAACTTAGCTAGCACAGAAATCCAAAGAAACGACATTGGATGAAGGCCAAAAGGGTATTCGTCAAGTTCCATCTGGGAAACCAATTGACAATATGACTTTAAATTAGGTTGAAATCGGGAGAATGCAAGAGAGAAAGACGCTCAGGATTAGAGAAACAATGCCAAGTTGCGTACATATCAAGTTCAATCTGGGAAAATCAATAATACAGTAAAGAGTTGAAATTGGGAGCTTGCAAGAGAATGGATAATATTTAATAATAACTACGCAAACATATCTTCTAAGTTCCACCCAAACCAGTTAAAATATTTGCTACAAGTCAATATTATTTACGAATTAAATTAGAATTAAATTAAGCGAAGCGTTTATTTCTAAATTGTCGCAACTGGTCGCCGGAAAGCAAATCAATTATCAGCTGACAATTGAATTACAAATGCAAGCCTCTTATGATGCAATATGATGATTAATTCAAGGACTGAATTGGCAAAGACAACCAGCACGATATACTTGGCTGAAAACTCATGAAAATGGGCTGTGTGCCAATTATCGAGCCCTAGAAGACAGCCGCCGAGAAGAAGCTTGCCTAAAATGTTAATGCACCATTGAAAAGTTTGCAATTATTATTATGAATTTACTTGCCATTGTTCAAAGATTATTGTGGAAAATGTGTAATCAGGAAAAACACGAAAACTCACTTTGCTTGCGAACAAGCGAAGAGTCTGTCATTGATTTGCCTTGAGTCAATGAATAAAATATAATACGCATACGCCACGTGTGAGGCGCGCTCTGTGTGGGCTGAAATATTTATAAAGCACTAAAAAACTTGAGAGGCTGGCACGCCCCCGTATCCGCAAGGTTTAAACAACAACAGGCCTAAAAATTAAACATAGCCAACGATGCGATTTTCATTGTATGACGGCAGTCGCCTAATGGCTGCCAGAATATGGCCTGAAGGGGACGTAGGACGCAGTAACCATGGCCACGACCACAGGCAGCATAGTCATGGCATTCACTGTGCCGCCCCTCTCTTTCTGCTGCCACATAAAACGAAGCCAACAACAACAAAAAGGACGCCAAGGACGAGCAGGATGAGTAGCAGTAAGCAATTACTTCGTCTTCTGGCTTTGCTGCTGCTTGTTGCTTCTCTAAAGCTGAGAGCAGAGCCAAAACGGAAAAACTTTTGGTTGCGCCCCAGCAGCCAACAGTTCATGCCACACTTGCCTCTAGTCAACTGTCAATATTTTACTTTAAGACAGCGCCACATCATTGCTATAAATTTACTTGGTGCTTGCAACTGCCAGACGAAAACAGTTCAAAGAGACAAAGGCCTCAATATTCTTCAAGCTGATTACAAGCTAGTCACAAAATAAAAGTAATATCTATTAATTGTGTTCTTGAAAACTTTTTCCCCATAAATTTAACTTGTTTATATATAAAATTATAGTATGAGAGACTTCTGAGTTTATATTACTAGCTTTTACAGCATATCTGCATTTAAAGCGATTCTTGATATAGATGAGAGGCAGATTAACGATTCACGATAACGATTACCGATTTTTTGTCGTACTGAAAAAAATATCGGTAAACGCAAAATCGATAAGTCGCGGTTTTTGAAACAAAAGCAAACGAATTAAAAATCGTTCGATTTTTTTGGTTGTCATTATTACTGCATTTTGGCGAAATTCTGTCGAATTGACTTTGCAAGCATTAAAAGCCAAATGATGTACATATTTTTAGGCAAAGCACCAGCAACAATTTTTAAGTCACGCTTGAGCACAGTTGGGCTTTAACATGTGTTTCACTTGCACGGTTTTTGGACCGGCTGCGAGAACAGCCTAATAGCCGCCCAAGGAGCCACCCAGGCGGGCACCTTCAGGCTCTGGCACAAGTCTAGCACAAATTTTGAGGTCAACATGGCCGCTTGGCATAAATCTGTGCCCACTCGAATGTCTTGGGCAAGAGTGTATATAAGCTTAACATTTCGGGGCACGGGAGCGTGAGAGGCGACACACAGCAGGACACACAAGACGCCGTGTCAAGACGGCGAGCCTACATTTTGTATTGGTGCGCTGCGGCGTTGCCGCCTTGTTGATGCTGGTAATCAAGGCATTAAGTGTGTTTACTGTTTATTTTATTAGACTTTAAGGCTTAATAGCTTATTGTGTGGCATTTTGGGCTCTTTTGTTTGGCAAAATATTCAATTAAAGTCCGATTTTTTGATTTAATTAAAAGTTAAGCGCCGTTTTTCGCAATGAATTATTTATGTCATCAGCTGAAACTCAAAAAGCAACTGCTCAGGCAAATAAACGCATTAAAAAAAAACTAGAAAAATCAACCCAAGTGTGGTAAGAACTTTACCAAGATGGAAAAATTAAGGGATAAGGGGTCGGGTGCAAAAAAATAAAGGAAAACTCTTACACTCATTAGCAAAAGTTTTGGTGGACTTTGCGGCTAACCTTTCCTGGCGGCCACAACTTATTTTAAAATGTATGTACCGCTCAAATGGCCAAAGCACATGGCAAATATATATATAAAAAAAAAATTTTCAGCGCATTCAAAAGTTTTTCGTTTAACTTTTCTTAACCCACCCGCAGACGCCGTTAAGTTTCTGTTGTCGCATTCTCTACAGCATTTTCTTGAATTTTTTTCTTTTGGCACTTTCTCAATTTCCGGCAATCCTAGTGGTTCGTTCGGGGGGAATTTGCAACTTTGACGACGTGTCCGAGTGGCAACAACTGCTGCAATCGACTGTCGCGGCGTATTCCTTCTCCGCCTTCAACTACCAAATTTATCGCGCTAATCTGTCATTTTTTTTTTTTTTTGCAGTGCAAAATTGTTGTTTTGAACAAATTTTGCAGCTGCGTTTTTTACATTTTATTATTTTTTGTTTGTTATTTTACTTTTTGCAACTGCTTATCATTATTATGATAGTTGTTGTTTGGCTCGTTTGTGTTTTGATAAACGCCGCATGCCTGATGAAGGCCCCCAGCAGGAAGTTTGCTAAAGAAGCCACAAGAATTCTGATTGAGATAAACAAACGGAAATGAACTAGGGAACAAACCAAGAGAAGAAAGTTATGCATTTTAAGCACAGGCCATCACTCAGCTAAGCGTTATTTTGATTACAATAAATTATAGCTGAAATTGTTCCAAAATTAATGAAAAAAAATTAAATTTAATAATATTTATAATATTTGAGAAATTCTCTAATCGTTTTCGACGCAGGCAATTACGAAATTAAATTTTACTTGAGTTCAATTGAAAAATGCAATATCCATTTGCCATAGTTATTTACTCAAAATACAATAAAATTGCCATTCAGTTCATATACGAATATTACTTTCCATAAGCCAATGCAAATATAAATATTTCTCATATTTACCATATTCCGTTCAATAGTTTCAATTTCAATTGGCAAAATGCTGGCTTTTTTGCTTTAAAACGAATATTCTAAAATTCTTTCTGCCTATGGAACAAACAGCGACAAGAACAATTGAAGCAGCAAAATTAGCAACGAGTTGAGAGCCACTTGGAATTTTCAATGCAATTTTCATATGCCAATATTTATTGCTTGCCCAGGATCAAAAACGAAATGCACAACAATCCGCACAGAAAAAACTAAGCTTAAATATTTATATCGATAGGCTGATGCTCTGCAAAGGTGCATTAATAGCTTCTTACATCAATTATATTGAGTATATAGCAAAAAATATCATCTTTCACTTCAAAATATATGACAAAATATCTAGAAATCTATCATTTATCAATATGGTTCTGCAATCATATCTTCCTGTTTATCTATCTATCCATCTAAATTTATGTTCTAAATATATTTTCAGCTGTCCATCTACCATCTTTGCATACATATTTGAATATGTATCTCTCTTGATTTATATCTCTCTTTGATTTATATCAAAACAAAAGCAGATAAAGATATACATCTAGCTTGTAACCTACGATTTCACAAGTCAAACATACCCTTACAACTCTAGGGCATGAAAACACAGATACGACAGACAAATACACGAAACCAGCAAGAATACAAAACACGATACATTCAAACCAAATATGCGAAATGTAATTCCCAAAACAGCCGCACAGTCGGGCAGGTGTAGTTGAATTGAAATGATATTTCACAATTTATATCGAGCTTCTTTTTTAATTTCGTTTTAACATTTAAAACAAGGACCAATATCAATAGCTACCAGCCCGGCTAAACTGATAACTGCAACTGGATAGCATGATGAGGGTGGCGCAAGGTAGCGAGGGCAACTGCCATGCGATTGCTTTGCACAGGCTCTTTAATAATTTATATATATACAATACGTATAACAGACAATATGCTGTTATCTATTTGCTACAAATGCTGCAACGCTGAAGTCCTCGAATATCTAGTGCGGGGTGAAGGTTCGATTTTGGCAAGCAATAGGTAGATTGGCAGTCGGTGCTCACACATCTGTTGCTGTGCATATCTCAGATGACTCATAAAATTGAATGAGGCACTTTGAACTATGAAAGGCAGCAAAACGAAGTGCAGATGGGTCAAAGGCTTCAGAGGGAGGTATAGTATTGAGTCGAAAGTTTATCAATGGAAATAAAATAGCCATGAAATACATTAACAAATGACACCAGACACCATTTAACGTTTGCCATCATTTCTTTTCAAATATTGATCAAATACACACCATATAATCAAGAGGAAAAGAAAATGAAGAACAGGCAATTTCCAACTAGTTAACAGATAAAGCTAATCATCTTAAGGCCCCTTTCCATATGATTACCCAAAAACCAGCTCATTAACGCAACCTATTTCTTAGACTCCCATGCGGACATAAAAATCAAACAAAATTAGAAAATTGGCTCATGTAACGCTTTAATTAGTATTTAATTGCTTAATAATGCAAAGCACGCGTCGTATGTGCAATATATATTATTTCCTAGGCCCGAGCGGCGGGCATTGTATAAATTAATAAAACATCAACGGACGCCATTAATTTTATTACGTACAAATATTTTTGCGTGCGATCGCTGCTAAACGATGCTGACACAGAGCACACCCCCAACCACAATCCACCCCCCAGCCCAAGCCGAAAAGGCAACCCCAAACAACACGCAATGGAGAATATCTGAGGGCAAGTTTGGACATGCCAAAAGTCGTAAAAGAGCACAAATCTCATAGCAAAAGTCAAACAAGAAAAAAACAATATATAAAAGTAAAAGTAAAGAAAACAAAATTGATTTGTTCTTGGGAAATTCGGATATGTGGGGGTCGAAAATTTAGTTCGAGCGTTGAAATAAATGGAACTTGGTATTAATTAGCAAATGGCCAAGGCAGTTAAATGAGAAATGTGCCACGTGCTGCGTGTATGGGCCACATAAATATGTCTCACTCAACTGCCAGCTTTAGCCTTTCAGGTGGGCCAATAAAAGCAAAAGTCGGTTGAGCATTAAAAGTTCGGTTTGCGAGTGTTTGGCACGCAAAGTTTCATTTTTAGTTTCAGTCCCAAATAGTTTAAGTGTTTTTGGCATTTCATGTTGAGCGGGGGTATTAAAAAAGTGGACAATGTGTTAATTGGCTTGGACACGTCGTAATCTGCTGGAGTTGGGGCGTCCAGGAAGTAGAACTATTGCGCTAAAAGGTAAAGGATGGTACAAAAAATAAACAAACTGTTTTATGGTTTTGTGTGGTAAGGTAGAGCTAACTAGGGATATATATGAAATCGTAAACGTCAACTAGTAGAAATCAGGGTAATTAAAGAAGCTTAACCTAATTTATTTTGTATTTCATTATCTAACTTATTTTATCCAACGTAAAGGCCTCGAGACTGATTTCGAGAGATATCGTTTTGCAGCATTTGCAGTCAATAAAGATAAAGAGAATAGCGTGTAACATAAGCTACATATAACTACTAAATAATAAAATAATAAGGAGCATCCACTTTGCTCTTAAAATAGTTATTAAGGCTTCAAGTTTAAGAGGACAAGATCTCCTTTAATCATAAAGCAGATTCAGATAACCTATCAAATACTTGTGAGGCAATTGTAATACATTGAACCCAAAAATATATAACGAATAACTAAAACAATCCCTAATACTCTTAAAAAAGTTCTTAATTCTCACTCACTCTAAATATCTACATAATCGCTTTCAGCAATCATCTATATTTCAGACCAGTGTGGAGTGCTTCTCTAACAACAGTCACCAAAGCCCCTTAGTTTGCATCTCTTTTAAAATAATTTACATAATTTAAAATAATCTAAAGATGAAATGATGGCTGCTTAGTTTTCTACATTTATTGTCGCACAGGACACAGCTTTAAATATCAAATTAGCCAAAGAGTGAAGGCAACAAACAGGGTAGCAACAATTTTGCATGGCTAGACACAAGTTGGACACATTAATTGCGCCGTTGTGATTTGCATGCATTGTGCATTGTTGAGACCAGCAACAACAACAACAACAACAACAATAAAAACAACAAAAACCAACAAAAACCAACAAAAAGCCAACTGAATTAGAGTGTAGTGAGTGTGCATTTAGACTAACCCCGTCGTCGTCTGCACAAATATACCACAAACAACTGCAGCACTTGTCTGGCTGAAATAACTCTTCAGCACACTCGACTCGTGCCCCCCGCCCTGCGTGCAGTTGCTAATTACAGAGTATTAAAGTTCGCTGACTGCATTGAAGCTGCCACAAAGCGAATAATGCGCTTCAGAGAGCGAGAGAGGAAGTGGGAGAAAGCAAACAATTCTCAAACGCAGATAAATGCAATAAACTTTGACAATATGCATTGTCAATTGTCATTCATTTGCTTTTGAGCTGCGTTTGTTGTGGCTGCTGATAAAAAATGCATATACACAACTTTTCTGTTTTCATCTGTATCTGGTTTGGTTTTTATATTTTTCATACCCTGAACCCATTGAAATGGGTAGAAAGGGTATAATGTGCTGGTGCAAATGTATGTAACAGGCACAAGGAAACATCGCCGAGCACATAAAGTATATATGTATATATTATTGATCAGCAACAATAGCCGAGCCGATCTCAGAACATATAGGAGCTAGGAAAATGAATTTGTTATCGATAATCGATAACATGCCCCGCTTCCAAGCCATCGATATTCATCGATATTAAAATCCTGTTTTGTGAGCTAATCTCTTAGATTTTAAGAGCTAGAAACACCAAATTTTACCTTTAGCTTCTAGAATAAAATTCATTCTTTCATTTTATAGTGTTGGTAAAAGGGGCCTCAGGGTATCCCCTAGTCGGGCACTTCCGACAAGAGCACTCTTACTTATTTTTTGTGCGCTGTTGACATGTCAGTCAAATTGTGCGGCGCCCAACGATGTCCAATTTCTCGTTTCGTGTTCTTATTGCTGTTGTTGCATTTTATATGTCTATATACAGATATATATATCCTATCATAATCTTTACTGACACGCGATGTGTTCGCTGTGCGCTGTGTTTGATGTGCGTTTTTTTAATGTTATCAGCAGTGGGTCGCCTTTTGGCTTTTTCTGTCCATATTTTTTCTTCCGCTGTTTGTTGTGTCCGTCCTTGTAACTCATTTGTTGCGTCCATCAATTTGATGTTGTCAATTTTCTGAAAATTTATCGTTTATTGCTACCAAAATTTGACATTGTCATGCAGTTCGTTAGCTCTTTGGTGTTGTGATCTATTTAAAACGGTTGACAGACAGGTCAACAACAAAGTTGACAACTCAACAGCATTATCTTGTTATAATATTGGACTTTTGAAAATATATTCAAATAGGAGTTGTTTGTTATTATATCTTGAGCTTTAGTCTATAGACATTACTTGATCTGAGATTTACTTAACATTTTTTGTAAAATTATGTAGTCCCATCTTTGGTTAATTTGAGTATTTTCTTCAATTTGGTAACATTTCCTGATTTAAAAGTTTTTACTGCGTTCTTTTGCTCAGAAAAGCTCAAAAAAATTGCATATATTAAATTTTGTTTTTCATTTTTCGTCTGTTTTTTCAAGCTATATATGAAATGTAATTTTATGGGTTAAATGTGGTTGGGTATTTTTCTCCTTTTTTTTTTATATACAAATTATTTAAGCTGCTTTCTATTTTAAAATTAATTTTTTTCAAAATTTGTTCGTCCACTTTGTATAATCTATTTTAAGCTTACCACTTTAATATTTTTTAGACCCCTTTCTGTTATTATCTTTATAGGCCCTAGCCATTTAATAATTGGATGGAAACAAATCGAAAAATTCCTTTAAATAATATCAAATAATGTACTTAAGTTGCTGCACATAATAAATCGCGGTACCAGCAATAAACATGCCCCAAAAAATGTTACCGCAACTGGGTTGCAAACAAACTGAAGAACTGCAGACAACAACTGTAACATATATACCCAAAAAAAAAAAAAACAATAAATAGTGTATGTGCACAACAAATAGAGCACCCTCAGCTGCACCGCAGTATGCAACGAGCTGATAAGCCCGTCATAGATTTGCCATAAAATGCAAACGTCCCACGCAAAATAATAAACAAAAAAAATACAAATATTAAACCAAATAATTTCAGGCTGTGTTTCGCTTGGCTGCATTCAGAGTTTTCCACAGTGCCTACCCCGTTGCAACGTGTGCTGATAAAAGTGCCATAGGGTTTTTTGGGCAAATAAATATGTGCAGCAGCCGCATAAAATACACAACAACAACAAACCAAAGCCGTAAAAAAAAAAACGTTGTGCCACAAGATATGGGAGAAGGTAAACACAAAACTGGCGCACAAAGCTGTTGACATGTCTGTTGGTCTGTCCTGTGTGTGTCCTGCGAGTGAGAGTGATAGAGATGAGCACACACACCCAAGCCCACACACACACACACACACGCGCGCGCACAACAAATGCAAATGCAAATGCAGATAGAGATACAGACGTATAGATAAGTTGCGACCCGTCGCTTGTTTATTTATTTTTGGACTTCATGTTAATTCGTGTGTAATAGACAAATGTCGCCCCCAAAAGCAGGTCCAAGGGCAAAAGGCATAACAAAAGGCCAATGCGAAAATTGTTGCTTGTAACCCTTAATATTTTTTTTTAAAGCAGAGTATTTGTCGGTATCTTTGTGTCTATTTTGTGACATCACGTCGCACGCTTATCACGACGGCTGCGCCCTCCCTCAAAGGGCTTTCATTTTGTATACATTTTTTTTTAAAAATTTTTTTCTTTGGTCCACCCCTTTTGTTTTCCAACTGCAGGTGTTTGACTCTGGTCAGTGAATGTCCCTTGTTTTTGGACGCGTCCCTTTTGCTAGAAATATTATCAGACATTTCCTTTTGCTTGTTTAACCTTTTCCCATTTTATTCTTTTTTTTGCTTTACTTTGTAAACTGTTAAATTGAATTAAGTCAGTGAAAATGTCGAGATTTGTCTGTGTGCGAATTGGATTTAATTCTAGATTTCATGGAATGTGTGTTTTGTGCATTGAATTTGCTCATTCATTGAGATAAATTGAATGAGAAGCACATCACACCATTGTAGTCAAGGCAAATGGAGAGAAAAAAAGGAACGTAAAGAGGTAAAGCCGTATTTTTCCAAAAATATAAAGGCTTAGCTTACGCCAGCTCAAACAATTTCAAACGTGTGTTCCAAGAAAAGCTACACATTTTATATTAAAAGTAAAAAAGATTAAAATGGAAATAAGGGCAAGCGATGTTATAAATAAAATGTATGCAAATTTTTCAACAAGGAAAAAATATTTTGCCTTCGCCAAACTATCATCAAAGAACTTATAAAAGCGATTAAAATTATGCGATTAAATAAATAACAATTTTAAAACTACAAAATTTTCATGCCATGTTTTCATTGAAAATATTGTTCTTTGAGCTTATGGAAAAGTCATTATTTTGCAGCTTAAAATCTTAAACAATTTGCCAAGAGAAAGAAGTGATTCTAATGCATATCATGTTTGTGTGCTAGCTTTAAAATGCTTTCACTTTAAAATAATATTAAAATTGTTTGCTTCAAACAACACAGATTTGCAGTCTGTTCGAAGCGCATCAATTATTAAAGACAGTAAATATGCTAAAGTGCGTATGAGTTATGTAGTTCGGATTGTTATATATGAACTGTTGTTGCTGTTGCCTTTTGTTGTGTGTGTGTGTGTGTGTGTGTGTGTGTGTGTGTGTTATGCATCGTTTGTCGCTTGTTAATATGCCTCATAAATAACACATTTATGACACAGAGGCAGACACACACGCACACACACTCGCGCGCACATTACAATGCAAAGCACACACACACACACACACGTCTGTTTTGTTTTCTCTTTCTGTTACGACATCTCTTTCTCTCTCTATTAGCTGCTTTGATATGCAAATTTACGCCTCTTCTATTTTATTTACGTTTGTCTACATAATAAAGTTGCGCCAGATTTTTCGCATTTATTTATGAGGCAAACACACACATACACACTCCTACGCACACACACAGATGCAATTGTCGCACGCACACAGTTCTCTAATAGTTTAATATGCCTATAATTGTTAGAAAATTTGCATGCATTTGTGTTTGTTGCTGCATTTTAAATATTTTATTAATTTCATCCACATTTTTGTGACAATTTTAAATTGGCTGCGTCTAGCGCTGAGTGCAAATGACAGCCATTGTTTAGCTGCTAGGTCTCCCCGCGCTCTCCCTCTGTCTCTATCACTCTCGCTGGCGCATTTAATCCGATTGTCTGTGTCGCTCTCATTGATTTATGTTTAATGCAGTTTTCGGGTAGCGCATTTAATTTATGTTATATAAAATGATTTCACATTTACTTCTCAATTTTTTTTTTTATCGCTTTGTCAGTTTTTGGCGGAAGTGGCGAGAGTTTGTTTGGTTTTCGGGTTTGTTTTGGTTTGCATAAATTTTTTGGTGCATACTTTTGTGCGCATGCATGAAGGATCTCACATGCTGGTTGTGCGTGGATGTGTGTGGCAGTGATGTGTATATGTGTGTGTGCGTGCGTTGCTGTGAGCTATTGATTTTTGAACATGCTCGTTGTACGTGTGCGATTTCGTCGCCTGATATAAAGCTTGCAGTTCAGCAAAATTGAAGAGTATATATAGCAAGTGAAGTTGTGAACTCATGACCTTAAATTTTATGGTGTATTCTAAAGATTTAATATAGCAAGTGAAGGGAAGGAATATTTGATTGTTGAATATTTAGTGAGTTTAGGCAACATTCGATGTTTCCTAAGAATATATTTTTGGTAGACGTTCAGCATTTTCTCTTGGAAAAATTCGTTCACATAAACTTTTGAGTCGTTTACAAAGAGTTCCTCACCGAGCAATTCTACTACCAAACACGTCGACCTTTCAAAAAACTGACACAAGGCATATATCTGACCTAGAAGAAATAATGGCAATTCTTTTCACACGAACACACGCACTTAATTTCTTAGCATTTGCTTATTTACGTATTTATTAAATGCGTCATCCTGCCGATCATTAAGTAAAATCTCGCCAAGTAGCTACAGCGGCAGACAAGCAGGAGCAATAACAACGGCTGTGGCAGGCATAAAAATGTCCTTGGCATAAAGATGTTTGCCTAGCCGAGCACGGTGCTGCGCCTGACACAGAAGCTGAGGACTTTATTAAGACATTTTACGTTGAAATTTATATAAAAGTAGAAAACAGCAGCCACACACACACACACACCGACGCACACATACACCCACACTGGCGGCAATAAAGCCAGGCGCAGCTGAATTTCATGCAGGAATCGTGAGATTTATGACACAGCCGGTAGAGATAACAACAACGGCAACAAGGACAACAACACAAGGACGAAGTCTGATATGCCTGGAAAACTCAGACTCTGCTCACGTTGCGCACGTTGAGACTATGCCATGTTTGTCATAAAAGCCAAGTTAAACCAGGCAGCAGGCCGAGGCATAACAAATATTGCCAACTTTTGGCCGATTTGCGGACGTTGTTTGGTCTTTTCATATAATTACGCTAAATTCTTGTCTTCTTTTGAAGGCAAATCAAATTTTTCATCACTTTTTATTAATTCAGCTAATGTAGGCGAGAATGTGTTGAATTTGATTAAGCCGGCGAGCGATAAATGTTTACTTTTCTGTCTTGGGTATTAAGTAAAAGGTGTATATAAATATTTATAGCCTTTTCCTCGATTGCGAATATTCGATCGGAAGAAATCAACTCAATCGAAATCATTTAACATTTAACGATTTAACTATAATAAGATATTAAATTATTTGCATTATTTAAATGTGATTTTTTGCTAGACGTAATTAAGTCTTTTTATTTTTTGGAATTCTTTCTAGATTTCAACCTAAATGACTTCTTATAATATATTATAATATAAATTATAAGTAAGAAGCTAGGCTCATTTTTATCTTAAAGAATTTAATGCAAAAAATTCGGAGTTTTTTGGCAAAAGGTCAGCTATATTTGGTAACTTTTTTCAAAGAAACATCGACAAAAAGAATGCCCACACAAATGACTTTATGAGAGTTTAATTGCTTAAGAATTACGCAGGCAAGCTCGACGAATTAAAAATGTATTTCGGCTACCGTTTCAAGGGGCAAAGTTAACCTATTTTGTTTGCCTGTGTAGCTTGAAAATTTAATTAAAACAAAATTAATTTATTCCAACTGAGGGCAACTCTTGGATGTATACAGAAATTCTTAAAAAACAAACTGTTGCGGCTCACATTTGCACAGGAAATTTATAAGGTTTAAAGTGGGTGCCAATTGTTAAATGCTGGCATAAATAGCGACAAAAGCAGCTGCTGCAGTAAACAAATTAGCTCGATTCAACACACATACAAGTTGTAAAGAAAATATATGGTATATATGCCAATGGCAGCTGACGCGCCACAAAAAAAATAATTAAAACCGCAGAAACAAAAAATATTTTTAAACTGTGTACAGTGGAAACTCTGTTAAAGAGCCGGCGGTTAAATGCCAAGAAAAGTGAGCTGTATGCATGTATTCAAAAATTGAAGGAATTTGTCAAGGAAGCGTAGGCTGCTTGTGAAAAGAACGAACGAAAAGTTGTTAGAAAAGTATGGAATATGATTTTGAAAAAATAAAATTGGCCAGCTACAGATATTTTCCAAAGAACGCAGTCCGTTTGCAGAGTTTTCACTGCACATTCGCAATTTACAAAAAAAAGAAAGCCCACAAATTGTGCAACATCTGAGCAAAATAAATAACAGAGTGGAAAACAAAAAAAAGAGTGGTTGCTGCAAAAAAATTGTAAACGCTGCAATTAAAGACAAAGTCGTCTGTCAATAAACGCGGTTTAAGCGGCTATTTTTGTTGTAGCCGACGCGGCTTTAACAAGTGTCTGTATGTGGGCGTGTACGTGTGGGCGTGTACGTGTGTATGTGTGTGCGTGTATGTGCGGCACGCTGAAAAGTATGCTACATGAATGCATAACCTGTGGGTCAGCAAAAATAATGTAGCCATGCTTCATTGAGCGTCGACGCTGACTGGCCTGAACTGTGCTCTGGGAATATAACGCTGACTGCTCGGCTGCCCGACTGCCTCTTTTGTGGTTGTATGATGATGACCGCAGCTACAAAAACCCACTCGACCAAAGCCAGCGCCATCAGCAACAGCAGCAACAACAACAGCAAGAGCAGCCAACTACTGTAGGGTGAAAACAATGCTGCTGCACAACATTTGCCACAATGGGAACTGGGAATCAACGACAACCGTTGACCAGCTTGGCCAGGTGAAAATTTAAGTTCGCTGCACGTTGGACACAATGCCAGGCGCTGTTATTCAGTTCTAACCCCCTCCTTTCTTGTTGCTCTTTCTCGCTTTTGTTTACGCCCTCTTCGAAAAAGAGAAAAAGCAGCGGGTTAGGCGGCCAATTGTAGAAATGTGGCAGTGTAATGGACTTAAGCTAAAACAGTTGCCAGTAAAATTGTGGTTAAATGAAAAATCTTTAGTTGAAATGCGGTAAAAGTAAGAGAAAGCGGCCAGTGTCAAAGAAATTCGTATATACATATTTATATATATAAAATTATACGTACAATATATATATTACATTTTCTTAATGTATATTCTTAAGCTCCTGAAACTATTTAAAAATTTCTTTTTTAGTTTTTAAAATGCGTTCGAATTCTCTTCTGTTATTGAATTAAAATATATACATTTTTTTTATATATATTGTGCATTTTAAAAAATCTGAGTTGGATAACTTTTGTATGTACATGAACTTTCCAAAAGCTTTTAAAAATAGTATGAATTTACAAATTTTCATTTTGAAAATGATTAAAAAATGCTGTAAATTTTAATATCTTTAAAACGTTAATAAAACATTTTGGTTCCCATATACTAGACATCACAAATTTTCATTATCTTAATTGCCCTGCGCCAACCTCCTCCTCCACCTAACCTACCCTTTAAATGTCAATTAAACCAGCCACATAAATATAAAAAGAAAACAATTTGCCTGCTGCAAAAAGGAAAACGCGTCATAAAATGAGCAATTTGCATGAAAATATTGTCGCTTTAATGTTAAGAAAAATGTGAGGCACATTTATAGCAACGAGTCCTTTGAGCACAGCCCATGCGGGACATAAGTTAGAGCTATGAGAAAATACACACACACACACACACACACACACATGGCAAAGAGAGACATTTAGAGTCATTTGAGTGCCGCCTTTGTTATAAATACAAACATACCATATAAAATGTATATATAGTATGTATTTTTTTATTCTGTTCTGAAAAGCCTGGGTAAACAAAAGTAAACACATGTCTGCTGCGGAGCATCAAATAACGGAGCGCACTGTGCAACAAAGGCCACTAAAAATATTATATCTAATAAAGCAGCAGGCAAAATGTAAAGCAAAACAACTGCGAGCCATAAGAGAAATGTTTTCGAGCCAGAGAAGAAAGAAAAAATATATGTATAAAAAAGAAGCAAAAACACACAACAACAATAACAAAAGGCATCAATCATAAGTCAGAGCACATGCTACATAATCTGCGTCCATCCACCGCCCCACTGCCAACGATTGCCCGGGCATATATCCGTCTTGGGGTCCTGGCCCGACTGGCATCCACCCAGCAATGCCTATTTTTTAGGCTGTCTTAAAGACTGCAAAAAGGCATTGAAAAATAGATTGCTGCAGCACTGCTCTCCATCTCTCCCTCTCTCTCCCTTTCTCTAAACGCCCTTTGTCGCCCTTCTCCCCCCTTGTTGCTTTGACATTCAACGCTTGAAGTCTATTTGCCACGCCTCAGGCAGCTGCTGGCTGCCGGCGGCATATGTTCATTAAATTTATTAAATTACAGACACACGCAGCATATGACATCAAGGACAACAAGTGTCAGGACATGCTGGATATGTGCGGCAGCAGCTGTGCAGACATTGCAACATTTAATAAAGACATGCGAAACTCTCTTACAATGATGTACGCTAATTGGCTGCTTAGGCGGACGGCGGACACATCATTAAATTAGACCAAATGCGAATGGAGAAGCAAAATGTTTGTCTAAGAATTTTCACTAGAATAACATGACCTGTAATTGAATTAATTGCAACAAATACATTATTTTAAAAATATGATATAAATTGTAGAGAAAATTGCAAAGCATAGCAAAAAATATGCCAGTCAGCCTTTGAAGTACACTTAACAGAGCCGGATTATTATGATTTATAAACACAAAAAGCAATTTCTGAACATTTGTAACCAGCAGCTCAGCAAATGAATTTGTTGCCATTGTGTGTGTTTTTAAAGCATCCTTTATTATTATTATTATTATTTTTGTTTACCTTAACCCATTGCTATTTATTAATAAACTATAAATAAGCATTGCAGCTATGAAATCCAGTGCATTTTTTGCTCTGTGCCTACTTTCAGTTTTATTTGTGCCACATTTGTTGTATGCCTCGAATTGTTATACAAACAAATTAAAATTAAAACAAGCGAATTAATTTTTATAGAAAACTTCTACAAAGCACAAAACAGAAAAAATACGGCAATTAGAGTTAACAATGCAGAGTTTCGAGATGGGCGAAAAAAATTAGGTAAAAAGGGCATATGATAGAGTATGCTGGACCATAAAATACCCCACATTAATAGTCCATTAATTTGGAGATAAAATAATAATATATGATTATTCAATATGTAAATGATAAAAAAATACCTATAATAATTTTTAATTAAATATTGTTTTTTGGTAAGAACAAAAACAAATTAGTTACAAATAAAATATCGCAAAATATAGTTTCCATTGCACTAATTAATTTCCCTTATTATTTTTTCTGTCTCCAAAAGCTATTTTCTCTAAATATTATATTTTATTTTTATGTAAAACATACTTGGCAAACAAAGAGTAAACAGAACTGTGTTTTTCACTCGTGGCACACTTTTAGCCAGTCCAAACAACAACCAACCGACCAACCAACCAAATAAAGCTTTTAATTGTTGCCAATGGATTAAGGTTTATGTGCGTATACTTAATATCCCAGTGCACTCGGTCGGTTTGTTTGGTTGCCTGGCGGATTGTGCACACGTTTTTTTTTTTTTTACTGGCTGGCTTTGCATCTGTGCTAATAGTAATTAAAACTATAAATTTTCAAGTGAAATTGTTCAGTAAGCACGCGTGAAATAATAATAACAATATGAACATACATATACACATATATACATTGTGTATATATGCTTTTTTAATCGCTTTTTTATAACCAATTAATTGAAATATGATTGGTAATTAAATGCATACTTGATGGCCAGTGGCATATTTTCATTTTTCAAACATAATTAATGCCACTGAATAAATACAAATAATAAAACCAACAACAAAAACTGTATAAGTGCCGCTCAATTAAAGCTGAAAAAGGGGGTCCCACAATAACAACAAGAGAAACTATAGCCTACTTTGCAGCGTTCAATAAATGTGAACAATGACGGTACGAAAAGCACGGCACGTGCCACAGCGTCTAGTCTCGAAAACTAATTGAAAGGCAGACAGACGACAGTCAAGCAGCGTCTGGTCTGGGCAAGCAAAAAAAAAAACGCGGCAGGAAAAACAAATTTGCATATGGCGCAAAATGGCCCACAGCCAGGAGCCTACAAAAGGGCGGGGAGAAAAAAAAAGAAAGGAAGTTTCCAAAGAAAGGAGCAAGGCAAAGGCAGCAAAACTCGAACTGGAGCACAGCTGCTGCTGCTGCTGCTGCTGCTGCTGCTGCTGTTATATAGCCTGGCGTCCTTGCCATCGTTAGTATCCTGTTATCTCTCTAATAATGCCTCAGAGAGTTTGTAATTAAATTTTTCAAAAACTGAAGCGCCCATCGTTAGAGCAGACCGTCCGCCGTAGTCATGGACCACAACACAGCGGCAACAGCTACTCATCTCTGAGATGCAAAAAGCTTCAGATACAAACTACGAGATACAAGCATTGGTCGCACTCGCGGGCAACGGGACGTCGCATAAAGAACGTTACGCGCACGAGTGCCACTAGTTAGTTAGATAATAACGCTCAACGGAAGCTGTTCAAAGCGGAAACGGAAGTTAAGTTAAGCGCACTACTAAACAGATACTCAAGAGAAGCCCAAGCCATACCACGCAATAGGGCCAACACGGACGGACAGAGGGCGCATTGCGTCAAGCGAATGACGAAATGAATGATAGATGGATAGACCAAATGTGCCGCCAATTTGTGTGTTCCTCGAAAAGTTTTCTTGAGATTTCAAAAAATTTAAAAATACCCAATAGATGATTATGAATTCAACGCCAGCGCTCTGTCAGTTAGGGAGAATATAGAGTATTAGTTCAGGAGAGAATAGAGCATCAGTTCAGGTGAGAATATAAGTATTATCAGTTAGGGGGCGAATAGGGTATTCCTTATCAGAATTCTTTTGCAACTGCACTCATTGAGATTTATTACTCTAACCAGGACTAGTTTGGCTCGTACTTTCACTTATTAAAATTGAAACAAATTTGTTTGATTACTTGAAGTTGTTCAAGCTTTTTCGCATTAACAACAAGTAAACAAATGTTTTGCGCATTTAAGTTGATCACCTGTTAAAGGGGATTTAAACTGTGTCTTATTTATGCAGATTCTACACAAAAATAGTTTCTGCTCTATTGCTATTCCCATCGTCTAGATTTGGGATGCTACTCCTTTTTTATAACAGTTGCTTCCAAGCATTATAATAACTGTGACATTTTGAAGCCTTTATACTATTTCTACTACCTCAAGACTTGTCTATAACACGTTCCAAAATCCAAAGAAAATGTCTGTTTCCTCACACTTTGCAGTTGGGTGCAACAAATGTGACATTTGGCGAAAATCGAGTGAAAGAGATTTTTTCGCATTTAGTACGTTTTCATGGCTTCTAATTATGCTACGGTGTGGGTTTCACGACGACGTCTGTTTTGGGTTGTTGCCACTGCGAAAGCAGCCGCCCGTTACACTCACTAACACAAATTAGTTACTACGCATAGCGCACGAAAAGCATGACAACAAAATGGGAGTCTGCCTCGGTCTGGGCACTTGTGGAACCGCAGACAGCTAGACAGTCACGTCAAAGGCTGCTGTCCCGGCAGTGGCTGCTCTATGGGCGTTGGCGTGGAGGCGTGGCCTGCGTATTTCATTTCACTTTGTGAAATTCGTGTGATGTCTATTTAAATGGTTACGTAATTGCATAATTATATGGCTGCTGCCCAGCAAGCCGAAACCGGCACAATGCCGAACAGTCCCCTCCCATAACACGCAGAGTATGTTTTCTGGCCTAGTGGGACAAAAGTGTGGGCTCCAACTTTTGCACAGACACGTGCAGCAAATAGATAAATAATGGACACCCACACAGACAGACAGAAATAAATACAAGAATCGCACATCAGAGGCATTTAATTAAAAGCCATAAATCAAAAAGCCGACAAGTTTAAGGAAATCATTTTGAAAACTACGAATAAAATAATCACAAAAATGTACAGACTACAGTAGTCAAGCACAGAATGGACTGTAAAATGCAAATGCATTTAATTAAAACAATATCAAATGTGTGGCAACTAGAAGTGGCAGGAAGATGCTTGGCCAGACAGAACGCAGATCAAGAAATTTCGCATCCGCAGCACGTTTTTCAATTAAAAGCTCGTTGAGGCGGGAGTCTTTGGGATTTTTGTTGGGTCCACAACGAAAGCAAACTGTCAACAAGCGGGCGGCGAACAAAATAAAAGCAAAAGAAAAAGTTGTAGAGCAAACGCGTGAAAAATCGCGCTCGCGTTTATTGCCGCAAACCGACGCTGCACGTGATTTGTTTGCGATTTTTGGTGTTCTTAAACCGTTTGGTCAGAGGCAAAACATTTGTGGCCAACGCACACACACACACACACACACACACACAGAGAGAGAAACACACGTACACAGCTGCATACATATATAATTGCCAGTTGAATTGCGGTTAAATATTTGTGCAAATTGCTAAATTTCGTTTTGACAAAATTTGATCAATTTTTATTTAGTTGTTTGTGGCTGTTGTTGTTGTTCATTAAATATGCTTTTCACATTTATTGATGCACATTTAAGTCTCGCATAAATAATATATATATATGTACACATACATATTTGAAAAATATTTATAAATCTATTATTTAAACAATCAAACTAAATTCAAGTGATAAAACTCACCAAACAAGTGACAAAAATTTGCTAAGAAATTGCCAAATAATATTTATAAAAAAATATTAAACAATACATTACAACAAATTTTGCTTAGAATAAAATTAAATTTTGCTAAAAAAAAAATTGTAAATCTTTTTAATTTGTACTTCTGATTAACCATTTTTCAAGTAATCAATTGTTTAGTTAAACTAATTGCCTATCAAAGTGTGGTGCTGCCCATAAAACATTCAACATTTGGCAAATGCTCAGAATTATGCATGGACACTCTAAATGAAAATCGAATGTGCAACGAGTTGGGAAGAAATCAAAACATTTATCAAATATGCATAACGCATATTAAAAATCAATTAAATATTTATGCAAAATGCACACACAGTCAACATTGACTGCAAAAAAGCAGCAGCGACAACAAAATGGCAAAAACACACAATTTGAATTATGCGAACAGAAGAAGACATTTTGTGCAGTAAGAAGCAAAAAGCGGGCGAGAAATTGTAATGTAATTGAGGCAGAAAAAACAAGAAAAAAAAAAAAAAGAACAATAAATAAAAGCAAATGAAATTAAAAATTTATTATGCTCAGCTGCTGCTGCTGCTGTTGTTGCTGTGTCGAATAAGAAGCGACAGCAGCAGCAGCCAGAAACGGAAATGGATATTGCTGTGAAAAACAGACACACACACAAGCTCGAGTGAGTGGGTTGGGCAGCAGCAGGAGGAGGACAAATGATGCTGCTGCTGTTGAAGTTTTGCATTTCCGGTATGCAAACAGCAGCAAGAGCAATAACAACAACAACAGCGACACGCAGACACATGCTCAAGACATAAAAATGTGTAATTGTTGTTGCCATTTTATTGTTGTTGCTGTTGTTTTTGTTGTTTACCATTGATAAAGCTTAACAGTCAAGCCAAACGAAGTGCAAAGGGTGCGGCAACGGCAACGGACAAAAACTCATTTGCATTTAACACGTTCACAATAGTCGCACAGCGGCAATAACAGCAACTAGGTAATACAGTAGGTATTAACTAAATGCAATTTAATTAAACATTTCACGCAATGTATATTAAATAAATATTTAGCACTGTTTACAGCAAGCTATTTACACATAATGCCTGTGAGTCGGTAATGCCATAAAATCGCTTCATTTTTTTTAACTAATATTTTTCATTCATTTTGCAATGTAATTTCATGTATCGGTTATGTTAAAAATGGTTTAATTTTAAGTAATATTTTTCATAATGTTCTGTGTTTTAATTTTAGATTTATTAGCTTTATTATTGAAATCATTTAAGTACATATAAAAATTGGAACCCGATTAACATTTTTATCGACGACCTACAGTCGAGAGAATCAATGCACATAGCTTGTTTTGGCAACTTTCTAGGGGCATTATATTTTTTTCTCAAAATTGGAATTTAATTTTTTTTTATTAACTTGTGACCATTATTAGTGAAAAGGAACACATGTTTCCATTCAAATGCTAATTATGAAAAATATACTGTTGAATATGAAATATTTTACAAAATGTGCTGTCATTTTTATAAGAATCCCAATAAGTTCCAGCATTAAAAATATGCTCAATAAAAAACGGGCCCATATTTTTATAAGAACCAAAAAGAAATATTCATAAAAATTTAATTTAAAATAAATAATTAGAACATCATTCAAATAAACATGTGCCTGTGCCTAACAATAAACAATTCGCGCCCCGCTGCACTTAAGCAATTTTTACTGTACCAGTTCAAAAGAAAACACTCACAAATTCAAGCATACAAACACACACACCATCACACATTTTACAACAATAAAAATACCTTTAGTGTATGTCTTTTATTTGACTCTTTAATTACGCTTAATTATTTATTAAGCAGATTGCGAGCTGCGTTGGAATTTAATTTGGGCTGGGCGTATTGCGAGCAGCTCAGATATAAAGGACTCAGGACAAAGCCGTGCAACCAGTTGTTGCCTTTCCGGCCTGTCATTACTTTGGTCTTTGCTCTGGCGTGTGCCCGGGCACTTGGAAGTGCCGCAGCACTTTTTGGCATACACTTCTTATGGTGAGCCAGAATTTTGGTTGCTTATTGGATTGGCTTTGATACGCGCCGTATTTTGCACTCCTAAAGGACAACGAATCTTACAGAAGAGCTACACGAGCTATTAAGTTTTCTGATTATTGTTTTGCCTACACAATAAGTTTGACGTATAGACGACGATAACGACGGCAAGGACAACAACGCGCATCCGCACCGTTTGAATGCACGATTTGTACTAAACTCAGCAGCACGAATCGTGCAACATGCTCGGCAAATGCCAATGGCAAATTAAATTCATCGCCCTAGTCCTTGTACGAGCCAGGACTTGCTCTCTGTTTACAGGCGGCAAAATGTACTAAACAGTAAACGGAAATTTTTAGCTCGTCTCGACTCTCTCCGATAAAAACAACATTCGGTTGCGTTTCGCTCGGCCGTGCAATTCGCCTCGCTCGTGCGTCCACATGTTGCCGTGGCCAGCAACCTGTTAGACACATCCTTGCGAGACCGCTGCTGGCTGTATGAATAAATGAATGAATGACAATTGCAGTGGGACTCTCAAGCCTCAATGGTCGTTTGCCAATTTTAGATATGATTAACAAGAAATATTTATATCCTTATGGGCAAAGCCAATTTTTTATATGCTGTCGTTATAGATGTTTATAAATGTTTTGGAAACAGGTTTTCCCATTTTTAAAATAAATATTTATAAAAAAAAATATATATATATATTAAATATAATGAAACGTTTTCGTTATAAGAAAAAAAAAAGCGTGGTTATTTAAAGTAAAATACTTATTGAGATTTAAATTATCATTTTTTGAGTTTATCAATTACAATATTTTAAATACACCTTTTTCAATATCCATCTATATAGACATACATTTTGTAAATCAATGTTTATATTGCAGACAAAAAAGAAATAGAATATATTTTATGTTGAAAATTTTATATACTTTTTAATATTTGAAAATATATTTGACAACTAATATTGAAAATTTTCAAATAAGCACTTTATGTATTAAATTAGAGAACATTTTTTGAAAATTCAATTATGCATTTAATGTTTATTTTTGTATTATTAAATTTTTAAAATAATAAATAAAATCTTTGTTTACGCTACATTTTATAAAGGAGTTTACCTTTGTGCAGTTAGCGAAAGAGTAAAATATCCCAATAAGAGCGCGCAGGCGCAATACATCGAATCGGTTAAGGGGAACAGAGCCGATGAAACGGTTAAACAAAAGTCGAGCTAAAAAAGCCCAAAACAAAATGTAAACAAAATTAAGGTAAGCCGAAAACATGCCAATTGGCTAAAGCCTAGCCTTATCGACTACAATGAAATGAAGGGAATTAATTGAAGCGATATAAGAATAGAGCTTTTTGCCATAAGTCAACTTGAAGAGCAGTTCTGCCCATTGCGCTAAGCCTAATCCACTTTATGGGTATAGGGGTCCTTTGGGTACCACAAATACCAACTAACTAACCAACTAAAACCAAACCCCAACCAAACTCAACTAACCGATGTACTGATGCAATATCATGCCGCTCGACTGTGGCAAGGAGCATGTCTAACAAATGCCAGCAACTTTAACCGCGAAAAAAAAAAAAAAAAAAGTTGTAGCGAAACGGCAGTGTCCCAGACAACAACAGCGAACAACAAACACAACAATGGGTTTAACGTTAGCCTGTGCCGCTGTGGTCGCCGCCACAACGACAATAAATACGCAACAGCAGCAGCAAAAACAAAAACAACAACCACGTCGAGCGGTAGCTGAGAGAGCAACAGCGTCAGAGTCTACGACGAACAGGCATATCAACAGCATCATGATGTAAAAACTTTTTGCATTCGAGAGCCTTAAACCACCTTCAACCAGCTAACCAACACGCCCTTTCCACTGCACCGCAGTTACTTCTGCGTCGACCCCGTCAACAATTTTTGTTTACAAACTTTTGCTTGTTTGTGTATTGTGCGAAGCGGTTGTAGGCTACAAGGGGGTAGGGATGGGTCGCCCACCTGCGACAGCGACGGCAGCTGTTGCTGTGTTAGCATTGTCCACAAAGGACTCACAGGACTTGCTCCTGCCATCAAGTATGGCGCGTCGCGCCAAAAGTTGCAAATTTTTATATTTTTTTTTTTCGCCTTTTCTATGTTTTTTTTCTCTGCCCCAGCTAACAGGGAAATTCCTGATGCGATTATGAGACGCCTTGTTAAGTCAAGTCACCAAGCTGCGTGGGTGAGTTGTTGCAAATAGATCACATGACAAAGATGCTAAATATTTGTGGCTTTGCGGTCAGGTAGATAAGTTTAAATTTAAGTTTAAGTGATGCAGACAGATACAACAAATAAATATATGTTTTCTAGTTAACGAATGTAAAGAAACGAATATTTTCAATACGCCTACACAAAGTTTAAGAAGAACTAAAGATATACTCTTATACTGCCTATCAAATGTTCGATGTTTTAATTTACGTTTCTTTAAATAAATAAACTTAATAAATTACATTTTGTATACCTACAATTGGATATTTATCGAAATTAGTCAATTTCCAAATATTTTTAATATTAAAACTAACCTAAGCGCAACATTAAATATCAAAAACAAATTGTGAATTATATTTTGAAATCGTTTAAATAAAATTCATCTTAGCCCAATTAAGTTTTTAACATATATAGTTCGGTTCAGGTTTAATGTCGGGTGATTCACATCGGTTTTAGTTTCGGATAATGATAAATATAAAATATTGGAATATTGGGCTCAAATCAGATCTGTTCAAAACCAGTTAACAAGCTTGGGTTAAATATATATAATAATCATAATCTCAGCTTATACAGACGAAAACAATCGTAAAATTGCTCAAGGAAAAGTAATAATCAAATCAATTTAACAAGCTGTCATATTTAACTGGTTGTCAACTGACGTTAACACGGAAAATGTTAAAAAGTGTTGTCAAAGACCTATCAAATTAAGCTAACAATAGCTTAAAGTTGCTTAGGATAGTAGATATTTTTCTCTCCCAATGACAGCCCTAAGCTAAAATCTAGGCATATGCTTCAATGCCAACCTCACTTCACTTACGCTTAACAGATACAAAGTTGACTGAGCGCACTTACCTGCAACGAGAAAACAATAAAAAATGGAAATCAATTGGCTGTATCATAAACAGTGCTTCAAATTGATTATAAAGTCGTAGAAGCTTCTAAGTAAAGTACTTGAAATCCACTCTAGACGGACAGGCAGACAGACAGACAGACAGACAGGACAACAAGCAAGCGTAGACACACATGCACACGCACAACCCTTGAAAAGGCCTCGGCCACAGCGAAGTGCACTCAGTCCTTTCCATCAAACTGGGAAGCAGCAGGCCCCTCCTCTAACATACTCGCCAACTCCTGTCCGACCCGCAATGCAATAACGCCGACAGATTACAAAGTGCACATGTGGTGCGCCATAAAGTAGTGGGTTGCACAATGCCAGAGCAGCGAGCGGAAATCCATGTTGCAACAACAACAACAGCAGCAGCAGCAACATCAAGCACAAGTCTAGGAGACGAGACGCACTGCCGTAGCCAAAAGCCTTCGGCCGCTGCCATGATTGTACACACGCCTCTTCCCCCTAAAGGACACTCCTCACACAAAACCCCGTTTTCCTGTGGCCTTTTGCCGAACTCCATTAAGTTTACGCGACCAGCAACACGAAGAACTTTACTTCTGTGGTCGCCGGGGTCGCAGCTTCTGTTGTTGTTGTTGCTTTGAGTATGTCCAAATGGGTTGCTGTACTATCTATTAATGTCCCTGCTTATTGTTGTTGTTGTTGTTGTTGCCCTTGGCAACTATATGTCAGCTCTATTGCATGCACTAACATAAACCGCAACCTTTGAGGCATTCGCTGATGCTGGAGCCCTACAACTTTATAGTGTTCGAAAATGTTACAAAGTTTGGGGTGCAATGTGCCCGCCCAATGTAGATTTCATGCTGAAATATTGTTAACCTGTGTGCAGCAAAGTGTTTGATGAACAATTGCCTAAAGTGTTGTCTATTCCGATAGACATAAGTTGTCGGAAAAGTATTGAATGAGATTATGCTTTAAGTAGAAAAGATTAATATATAATATATGTAAATACAATATATAGATATAGCAAGGTTTTTCTTTTTGATAGTGATAAAAGCTTTCAGAGAGATCAGGCATTTATAAGCTTTATATGTAAAAGGAATTGTTTTTGACCCAGGCAAGCCTTAAATGTTGAATATCTCCAATTAAAATGAAGTTACTTTGTGAATATCAGTGATAAAAGGAAAAGAAAAGGTAAAGTTTATAGCTTAATTTTTTTGTTTGGGATTGCAGATGCAGAGATAAGCATTCACAGTTAATTTAAAAAAATTCATGATCCCGAGATAAAAAGCTTGCATTGTTGAGTAATCAATAATGATGAAATTTACTACAGCATAATAAAGAAACTTGTGTATTGAATATTCGTTATATAAAAGCACTTCGAGTCATTCAAAGGTATCCCACTTTTGAAACGAAGAATTTATTCTGCAATTTTTTAAAAATATCCAAACAGAAAGTTTGACTCAAAAGAATTCAAAATATGTGAGCTTAAGTTTATGAAATATGTCACGAATTTCACTTAAGAAAAAATCAACTAATAAGATATGTTTTATATATTCATATATAAAATGTAAAATTAAGTAAAGTTTAAGACAGTAAATAAGTAGTTTTTCATTTATAACTTTTCTCTGTGTGCATATTCAAGCAAACAGCACCAATGAAATTTCTAAATACAATTCCCATAAAACAAAACATTTTAGGGAGAAGGTTTAGCAGCCCATTTTATGTAGCTTGCAGCAGCATTCCGTTAAAGCAACTGCCACAGAGTCTACGTGCCACACAAACAGCTAGACGACAATGCGACAAAAGGAAGTTCATGCAGCTTTGTGTGTCGCTGCGCTGTCCTGCAACTGAAGACAGCGAAGAGGCAGCTGCCCCACGCCCAAGCCATTATTTGGTATGCCATCAAAGAGGGCCCGAGACAGCTGCAGAAGACGGGCCCATACCGAAGGCCTTATAAAAAAAATATATACGAGTTGGAGAAGGAGGACGAGTGGGAAGAATGTGAAGTGCAGTGCACATACAAAACAGATAAATGGTAGCAACTTTTTAACAAAACCAACGGACGGGGCCCAGTGCATTGAGTAGACGACAATGCCCCAGCCCCGCCGGCAATTGCCACCACCCCCAACTCCAGATACAATTTCGATTTTTTTTTTCTTTTGCCCGTAAGCAGCAGCATTGAGACGAGACAAAATGTAAAATTATGCGGCAGTTGCAAGCAAAAGTTTATGGTTGACCCAAGCGCAGAGACCAAGAGAATGATAGAGAGAGAAGCGAAGGCTGACAGAGATAGAGAGGGGGAGGCGAGAGCCGGCAAAGGCAAGTGCATTTATTGTCTTTGGGCGAAGCAGTCGAGCACGCAAATATGCTGCCAGCTGACTGATGCTGCCGCCCCCTGAGTAGCACACACACACGCACACACATTGCGACAACAAACAGGAAGTACGCATTTCCTGCACTCGAAAACAGGCACAGCGAGAGGAAGAGAACTCAACTCTCTGAAATGCAGAGACTACTCTTCAGTGCAAATGTCGCGACAACGTCGACAAACAACTTTTGACACAAAAGTGCTGAAAACTGTTTTTCTTTTGCCAGTTTCCTGGCGCTGGTCTACAGTTTTGCCCACGTTGCCAAATTAATTGAAAATGACTAGACCTAAGGGAGAGTGTGTATGTATATACATATATATGTGTGTGTGCGTGAGGGAGAAAGCGAGCCGAAGCCCTTGCCAGATAATTTCGAGCAGTATGTGTGCCTTGATCTTGACGCTGTCGCTTGTCCCTGAACTTGGTCCCTGCTCGGTCGCCCGTTCCCTTCCAGCGGATGTATGTGTGCGTGTGTGTGTGTGTCTGTCTGTGTGTGGCCAGCGGCACAAATGAGTTTCGTGTCACAAGTTGACCCAACTGAGATTAAGTGGGCGTTTAATTTGCCAACTCTCGCTGGGGTCGCCGCCCTTGGCTCACAGAAATTGCGTTAATGTAATCCCCGCATGCCGTATGCTCCCGATTCTTTTTTTTTTTTTCGTTACCCCCCTGTTCACAGTTTAGTAAATTTTTTTGTTATTTTTGTTTTGTTTTTTAGGTTTGCTTGGATATTGTCGCTTGGCTGGCGCCGTGGCTGCTGTGCGGTCGCTTATTTTTTCGGGCTGCGGGGTCACCACTTGCTGTGCTTTGTCCTTGAGCCAAGGCAAGTCCTCGACTTACTGACTGCACTGCCTGGCTGATCTCTGCGCGGTATTTTAACTTAATCAACAGAGTAAATAACACGTCCGCTGCCACTGAGCTACTTGTCATGTTTTTTTTTTTTTTTTCGAGGGTTTATTTAGCTTACTTGAAATTTATGAAGTTGTCGGACGTACGCGTGTTATTAATAATGACATTAAATTAATACAAATCAGAGCCACTTTTTATCGTGAAGATGCCTTTATATTACTACAATATTATATTTGATTGATCACATGATTTAATAAATACCTTTGTGTTATGATGATCTTATTTTATAAATATTTTTTTAAAATGATTGTTACTTTTTTTTATTTTTTTAAATTTATTAGTTTTTTTTTTATATATTTTTTTAATATTTATTTTTCTTATGATGTATTATTATTTATTTAATTTTAATTATTATTTTATTTTATTTATATAATTATAATTATTTTTTTATTAATTAATTTAACATTTTGAATTGTACCAAATATATTTTATACCAATTGTGTATGATACTTTATAGAATAAAACAAAATATTAAAATCTACAAGAATGTTTTAAGGACATGTATGAAAGTTGATGAATACAACAAAAAAAAACCTTTAATTTAAATTTTTCAAAAGCTATTTACAGACAAGAATTGGAAAAAAAAAATGTCTTAAATATTTTCTTAAAGATCTTAAAGCTTTGGTGCGAATGACGAATCTTAAAAAACGATACAACAATTGGGAGCCAGGGGGATAAGACAATGGGAAGAAATCATGTATTTTCTTCCTTTCATACATAAATTATTTTTTCTCAAATTATGTAAGCAGCTGAAAGCGTTTTCTAACTATTTTTCCTATCATTTAATAAAAATCTGCAGAGTGTAAAATCAATTTGCATACATATTCAATCTCTAAACATGTCAAATCAGAACCTGTGACAGACTACGGCAATTTTAATTAAATATTTATCTAAATAAATAAGGCACTTAATTTATGTGCTGGACAAATGGTTGAGCTTAGCCCAGTTGCTGCAAATTGCTTAGAAATATGTTACAAGCTGTGTGATTATTTGGCTAAAAAAAAACATAAGCCCAGAATAAAATAACAAAAAAAAAAACTGCGAAGCGACAACAAATCGAGCAAATCCCCAAGTAGCTTAGCTCCTGGTTGCTTGGTTGCTCTTCCGGCTGATTGCTGCAGTGTCAGAGATGGACTCGAAGAGCCAAAGGCAGCGCAGAGCAATTAATGTGAAAATTTCAAAAGAAAAACCAAATATAAAAAAAATAGCTGCTTCAGCGGAAAAACACAAACAGCTAAAGAAATCTGGGCGAAAAATCCCCAGCCAACTGAAGTGATTTTCGCACTAATTAACTGCACTTAGTTGACACATACCAATCTATTCACACACACGCACGCATACTTAGACACACACACACAACACAGCGTTGTTGGCATAATCAGGAGCAGTGCAGCATTTTAATTGGTTTCCAGCGCTGCCAATATAAAGTCCCACATGTGCAATCGGAATTTCTAGAGAAATTATAGAAAGTAAATGAAATGTGTTTGTGTGTGTGCGGGCGTTTCTATGTGTTCATGTGTGTGTGTGTGTGTGTGTTCGAGTGCGGCTTTGCTGCCAATGTTGTGGGTGGGTGCTTTGGCTGCAACTTAATAATTACGTGGCGCGGTTGACAGCTTTACACTGGCCTCAAACTCGGTAACTACAACCCGACAACAACGACCCTGGTTCTTACTTCGGTTCGAGTTTTTATGTTATTGCTGGCATCGCATGTCAAAGGCAATGCGCTGTTTCAAAGGCTTTATACAATTTGAATGCTCGCTAATGAGGCAAAAACCATTTAATATTCTTCATCTATCTAGCCATGCATACGAGAAGGACGTCAGCCATGTGCATGATAAATATATGCAGCACATTCTAAATTTTAAATACAGCTCCACATCAAGCCAGTCAACAAATATTTTAAAGCTCTTATTTTGAGAATCGCAGAGAAGGCTCCTAAAGGCTATCACGCTTATGAGTTTACTCAAGTTATAGAATGATCATCGTATAAGTAAAAAGAAAGAAAATGACTTATGTAGCTGATAACAGGATGCCTTTAAGTCAAACACAGTCGACCAAAAAATTACCACTGCTTTTCAAATTTCCTTCTGCTTTGTCTTAACCTGAGAGCCCTCATTACACAGGTCAATTTTAAACAAGAACGTAATAAACGTTAATGTTACGATCCAAATGAGACACAATCGAAGGCGAGAGCCAAGACACAATAGAAGAAGAAAAACAAAACACAGCTAGGAAAATAACAAGTAACTGGAAACTACAAATGCATACACGGCGGTAAAAGTAAACAGCAAGTGCCATAAAAATGCGACGCTTGGAGCCAAAGCAGATCATATGAGCATTAGGAGAGTGGACCAGAGCGGCGCCAAGTGCATAAAGAGCAGAAACAGGCCAAGGATTGGATGACTGGGCCAAAGGAATTGGCTTGGCCCAAGTATCACGAAACGAGTCAACAACTGCAGCAGTGCAGTGCACAAAACACAAACAAACACACACACACACATACACACGTTCGAACTCATAAAGGACATGCCAGGTTGGCATGGAAGAGGAGAGCACATAATAGGACAGGACAAGCCAAACGAAACCAATTGAAGAAATGTTGCTGACACGTGAAGACGACAGCGACGAAATTAGTTAGCACTCGAGCTGCATTTGGCCCAAGTCCAGCAGCAGCACCAGGACAAACACATCCACACACACACAAACACACACGCGCACAATAGGCAGGCAGAAGCAACGCCACGTTGCTAGATTACAACACCTGCGGGTAAAAGTCGAGCTGAGTCTAAGCTGCCCCTGCTGCTGCTGCTGTTGTAGTAGTTGTTGTTTTTATACCCTGCAACCATTGAAATTTGGTAAATCGGAGCGTATTGTAGTTGATAAAATGTATGTTACAGGGGGAAAAGAGTTAAGGTATATATATGTTCTAAGTCAAGTCGATTTTGCAGTCAGTCCCTTTCTACCACCGCACGTTATGTTCTTGCATAACACACGCAGATCAAAGTTCACTCAGATAATCGATAAGATTTCCCGATTCCCCGGTTGTCGGAAGCTATAAAAGCCAGAGAAGGGGCAAGAATATTTGTGTATGTGTTACTATGTGCATAAACTGGTGTAAATGTATGGTAAAGCAGCTCGAGGCTGTGTACAGGGTATCTGTTAATCGGACGCTGCCAGACCACCCTTATGCTATGCTCCTTTGGTGTCCTGCGCTGCAGCTGCAATTAAATAGCTTCGAGCACACTGAACTCAATTGCTGCAATTTCAATAACTGTTAAGAACACTCAAAGGTACAAGCTTTGGACAGCACACAGCACACACAGAGACAACGCCTGATAATCTGTCATGCCGGAAGAAGGCAGCAGGAGCTTATTCTTAAAATTCCGCCAACCATCATCACAGTTTTTATGTCACTTGACCAAGTTGCTTTTGCACTTACCTATTTTTTTTGTATTTTTTAGCTTGCAATGGCCGAAAGGGAACACGAATGATAAAAATTTTTAGATCTGCTCTATTGCGAATTTAATTTATATTTTTTTGTTCTTTTAATTCTTGTGTAGTTATATTGTGTACAGGTTTTTTTAATTTTTTTGCAAATTAAGTTTAGATCGTGACGCGGTACGGCCGAAAAGTTAACACATTAAGAATTTTGCCACTAAGAAGCCGAAATTGAACTTTATAAAATATATGTACGCTACACAATCTGATTTTATAAACAATACAAAGAGTAAAAACAAGTTGACTTAAACTGAGGTATCTTGCATAGAGTGCTAAGTTTCTGGCCCAGTTGCAAAAATATTTCATAGCAAATATGGGAAACGGTTAAAGCAGATAAATTCTTTTCGGGATGAAAGTGTAATACAAATTTACAGCAATAAAACTAAAAGCTAAAAATCTTAAAATATAAATATTATAAAAGAGTATAAACATTTGAGAAAATTAAATGTGTTCTTTTTAATTGACGTACTTAAATCTGAAATATTTGAAAATATATTTGACATATTTGGATTTGCCTTTAATTTTGATTTTGTGTCAAAATTTATTTTGCAAATTATATTTTATACAAATTATATACGTTTATTATTGCGCTTATCTTTTCAGTTTAAGCAATTAATCCAGAGTAACTTTGGAAAACTTCACAGCTTAAATGCCACAAAGCAGAACTCTCATAATGATTACCAAAGGGCCTTATAAAACTGCCAACTGGGCGCATTCTTCGACAAGAACTTCAACAACAGGTTCCTCACCCAAACGACAGCACCAGGTTCAGGTTCAGTTTAAGCAGAACAACAGCCCAGCATCTTTCCTTATTAAGTTGTTTTCAAAACTAGCAGCAAAAGTTAAATTATAAGCCGCCAAATGATGTCTGTCGCCTATGCAAACACACAGCCTGCCATCCAAAAACTTCAGTGTCTGGAGTGGGAGGCGTCTGCCAAGCCCCCCCACCTAAAGTGGTGGCACTTAAGATGCTTAGCGCCATGGCAAGCAAAAATAATGACGCTCATAAAAACTAACTAAACAGAAAAATAAAGCAAACAGCATCAAAGGACGACAACGTGAAATACAGTTATATAGACGGCAACTCAGAACTCAGAGCGAAACGCTCGAGTTTTTTTTGTATAGAGCGGTAGATGATGGAAGCCTGTTGGTTGTTTTAGTATACCCTGTAGATGCGGTGGTCTGAGGGACATATGCGGTTTTAGCTACACTAAATTACACTTTCAGTTTTTGTGTGTAGAACGGTAGAGGATGGAAGCCTGCTGCTTGTTCTTGAGGGGCATACACCTTTACCTACGTTAAATTACACTCTAAATTACATTTTTTTAAAGAGGAGATTCAGCACATGAATACTAAAATGTTCGCATTTTCTGAGACAAGATTTTGATATGAATAGAACTTTATATATAATATTTAAAATAAGTTGCTCTATTTGCGGTTTTTTGATTTCCGTATTTCAAAATTTGGATTTGGATAGCAGGATTTGGCAAACATATTTCTAGCCGGCGTCATACTTAAAATAATTTTTTTTTAACTTTTAAAATGATTTATATTTTTTTTTTAATATTTTATTTTTTTTCATTTTTTTATTAAAAAACAATGGTTTTTTTTTTAATTTTTCGGCATTTTTTATTTGTTATATCAAGAGAAAACAATAATCATTTCCTCCCTTGCTTTCTGGCTCGTCACAATTTGTTATGTACGCCTTTACTATTTTCTTAAATTTTTTCTACAGGGTATTTTAGAGACTAACCGCTTTCAAACTTTTGACTTTCTTACTTGTTTTTAAGCTGTGCCGCGCTCGGAATGACAATGATAATGATGTGCGATAATGTTAGTAGTTGTTGTGTTTGCTTTGTTTATTGTTTTAGCCTCAGCGACAAATACTATTCGCTACGATAATGAAGCCAATAATGATGATGATGCTGATGATGATGAAACTTTTGTTGATTATTGCAGCTAAGACAACTGTCTAAGTTTCTGCTAAAGGATTAGTTAGCCTTTAATTGAAATTACAGAAGCAATATGCCACGCCCCCTTGCTAATCAGTTTAGCGGCAGCCCACACGAAGTGCTCTTGATTTATTTATTAGCCAATGTTGCCGCGGCCTATGGAAGATCTCGTGTTTTTCAGCAATTTCATTAATTGATTAGAAATACGTTTCCAATTTTTCTCTCTCTCACTCTGTCGCTCTCTCGTTTGGCATTTGCCCAACGAATTTGCAGCCTGATTGAAAGACTTTTTCCCTGATTTGGCTGGCGTGTTGCTAGATTTTGTTGTTATTTTATTTGATTTTATTGTGCTCTGCACTGCATTTACTCGCTCCCTGCCAATTTTAGCAAATGATTTTCTTGGCACAACTTTTCAATTTGTTTTGGCTATTTAAATTTTAATGAAATTGTTCCTAAATGACACACACACACACAGACACATACACATGCATACTAATTCAATTCCCCTGCTTTTGCAGGCTCATTTCTCGGCGCTCACGTGCGTCTCAAATTGTATTTCAATTGCCATTTTGTTAACAAAGTTTCCAGGTAGCAACTCCTCAAATAGAAGTAATTGACTTTGAAATTGATTGCTATTGTTATTGAAATTGTATACGTAAATGGGATATACAATATATCTGATATGCTATTTTCTAGACTGTTTTCTTGTAAATCTATTTAAAATGCTTTGATTAATTCTAATAAGATACTATGCCCAAGTTTAAATGATGGGAGTATTATTTAAAAGTAGTAGCTCACATTTTCACACTTGGGAAAAGTTTATAAGAGCTTATGACTCAATAACCAAGTTTTTAAGCTAACGGCTATCAAAATAATTTTGATCTATCAACTAAATTGGACTCCACAGAGATTCAAAGATTAAATATCGATGCTTAATAGTAGCTCACCAGCCAGTGCGCTGGTCTTTCTAATTATAAACCAACTATTTCTAGCCCTAACCCATTAACATTTTGAGGAGTGCCTCAAGAGTTCAACCCAATGGCTATTTGCGGCCTATAAATATTTGAATGCGGCCAAACTTAATTAAGGCATATCAAAAGTTGCCAAGCAAAGCTCCAAGCCAATTATGCAACTTTTGCAACAATATTTCAGACTGTTCTCATTGTTTATATGCCGCCAGACGAATTGAGGGGCCGGAGAGCGGGGGCGCTGGATAGCCAAAAGTTGAGAGCTAAGTTTACTCACCTGCTGTAGCCCAACTTTATTTTTTTTTTGCCTTTTTGAGGCAAACTTGTTTTAAGCGCTTTTGTGAGCTTATAATTTATAATTTCATTACAAATTTCAAAGAGAGCAAAAGGCTAAAGAGTTTCGGGTCAATTCTTGGAAGGGGGGAAAAACCTAAGTGCAAGTAAAACATAATTGCCGTACATGTCGTATACGCAACATCATCAATTTCACTTGACTGTTGCCTGGTTGACGCTGTCAGAGGAGTCGTCGCATTGTAAACAAGCATAGAAACACACAAATGAACATAAGTTATATCGAAAAGGGAACAGCAAAAAGGATAAAAGGCTGGGGGGAAAAAACATGAAAATGAGCACATCACAAAGAAAAAACCCAAGGAAAACTCAACTAAAATAAACAAACAAAAAAAGAATGCGAAAAAAAAAAAAAAAGAAAATGAAGAGTAGCAGCAACGCACTTAATGCACATATTATTGGAGTCAACATGAAAAACATGAATAAGACAACCAAACAAGACATAAAATATATATATAAATATGAAATATAAACAATAAAAATCACAATAGACAACAAGCAAACAAGCAAACTGCAAAGCGGATAACAAATAGAGGACATGGGAAAACTTCCCATTGCTAACAAGCATAAAAAAGTAAGAGTGCTGAAGTTTGGACTGCCTGACTATGGAATACCCTTTAGCTAAGTGTTAAGTGGCCTTGAAGCTTTGCTTTCGTGTCAGTTAAAAAGTTATTGTACTTATATATAAAAGGTGAACTAAAAAATAGTCAAATAGTGAGTTAAATTTTAAATTACAATAATCCCTATATGTTTTATGTTTTCTGAAATCTCAAGATAAAAGCACCCTAAAGAAAGTCCTGCATATATATACTTCTTTCTTTTTTGTATTAATATTGAGTGGTCTGTCAACAAATTGTATTTAAATTTGAATCATCTTTGAGCTAAATAAAGACATTGATGAATATAGACAAAATGTTGATCGAAAAGCTATACCATATCGAGAATTGTAGCTGCCTCCCATCTTTATTATAGACGCTTATTAATCATTTTGTATGTTAACAGGGTATAAAAAGCAATGCTTGGAACCGGAAAGCTGCTTTAGGATCTCCCCACCATTTCAATGCAATTTATATGCGACTAAAGAGTCGCCTCGGGCACAACAAGAAGCCGTATAACACCGTCCAGTTTTGTGGCCCATAATGAAATATATGTATAAATTTATATAAGTTGATAGCTAGAAAGAGCAGCAGCAGCAGCAGCAGCAGCTCGAGGTCATAAATAATATTATTATGGGTTCAGCTATTGGCATTAGGAACTTGTGTTTGTCAAAGCAAACAAAACTCGTGTCCTGCCTCCATTGTGTTTGTATTTATCTGTGTATCCTTGTTGCTGGCGCTGTTTAACATCCCCAACGTCGCTGTTATTAGCGCCATTATTCATGCAACAAGTTAGCCAGAGACGTCTCTAATTATGGCTAATTAAATCCATTTGGGTATATTGTCATTGATCAATATGTGCGGTATTATGGAAACTTAAAGGGTTGCTTGGGATTAAAAGCTGGGATTTGGGCCTGATATGCTTGTGAAGTGGATGCCAGTTTGGGAATTGAATGAGACTATTTAAATTGTTTTTTGTGATTTCCATTTTTACTGAACACAAGACTATCTTCTTGTTGGGCCTGAAATTTCCCCTCTACATATATTTGTATTCGCAGCATCACAGCGCTACGTAATTTATAAAGTTTTTCAAATATATTTAAATGAAATTGTGGCCACTTTTTTAATTAAAAATGTGCAGTCTAGTCAACATTTTGCTATTTATTGCATTTCAATAATATGCAAAACTACGTGTATATATTGCACTGGGAATACATTGTGAGGGCAAAAAGGTGGACAGTTTTATTGACATATAGACGGACAGCAACAACGGCCAACAGATAGCACAAAACCACACACGTGAACACACACATATTCATATGCACACACACGTACATAAATATACACATATATAAAAGGTATCAAGGTTGATTTATACAGCAAAATCGAGCAGATGGTTATAATTTAATTATTCGCAATAGTTTTTGTGAATAGCATTGGAAACGACATGAAATGAGGTTAATAAAGGGTATAAGAGTGAAACGTAAGATCAAAAATGGAAATAGTAAAGAGGGAAAAAAGGAACAAAAAAACATTGAAATACGCTTAAGCACACATACTTATAAACTAATCACCTTAGCTCAAGTACTCACATAAATTGCTAGAGACACAAACAAATATGCAAATAATTAATGTTATATAGATATATTTGAAATATATCTTGACTAGACCAGATAAGTTGTAATATTAGACACCCACAAAGAAAGCGAAACAAGCACTTTTTTTCAAAGACTACGCTGAGACGTTGACGTTTAACACGTTACGAGAGACGTAATGACATAAGCGTAAAGTTTTACGTAGCTTTATTTTCTGGTAATTTTTTTATTTTTTGCAACGACGACAATTACACAACGGCACTTGTAATTAATGTGAATATCAATTTAATTATTTTTTGTTGTTGTTTTATTCAACTTTCCAACGTTTTTAGCCAAATTCAGAGACGCACAAAACGAAACGCAGACACACACAGATAATACGAGATAGAAATATGCAAGTGGGAAACGTTAACGTTATCAAGACAACAGACTCTGACAAACTAAAATCCCAATTCGACTTTCGAGCACTGCGAGTCGGGGGCATATGACAAACACAACTGTTCTCCTTGTGGTTGTTGTTGTTGTTGTTGCTTTTGTTGTTGATAATGCTCATGTGTTCGCTGACCGGCGAACGCCTGAATTAAGAGGCGGCATCTATCGTTGAGAGCGTGCGCGGGAGATAAGCGAGATGCGAGCTATTTTCGAAATTGATAAGCACCAAATCGATCGATTCGACAAGTCGCAGCGGCCGCGTTTCGTTCGAATTGCCGAGAAACGTGCAACGGTATCATCGAAAATACTGCCTAGTAAACAAAAATGTTTATCAGTCGAGCAGATGATGTTACAGCTGAGAGATGTGTGTGCAGAGAAGTGTGCTCACAAAGCAGGCAAATGTCATAGAATATAATTACAATATTGGGATTAATCAAATCGGGAAATAAACTCTCTTAAACTCTATTCTTCACATAAAATGGCTACTGACGGCCTAAAAGGAGCTGAAACTTGGAGTTAGTGTAGAAGGCAAGATATAACACCCTCGTAGACATTTGCCTTACGGTTTTGCAGGTACGTGAGACTAGTGAAGTTGGCAACTGCTGAGTTTGATGATAGTATCTTGGAAAAGAGAATATTTTGCAATACACAAACCTACTTTTCAATCAATCGTTCCTATTTGATATAATGGTATATTTATTTGGAGCATAGTGAAACTCATTTTTGCCAAGTTTCATCACGACATCTTGATAATCAAAATAGTTCACAAAAACCTACTTTTCGACTGGTCGTTCAATGAGATTTGACCGAGTTATGGAGGTGGGAAATTTCGACCTATGTCTATATAGGATATTTGAGGGTACTATTTTTACATGAATTTTGACCAAGAGGCCAAACCATAAACAAAACCCCAAACCTTATGATAAGCGGGTGAGATTAGACCGAGTTATAGGAAATTTTGACCTATGCATATATACGAATCTTAGAGGTGAGATTTTGACATGAATTACGACTACAAATTATGTAGTCAGATTTGAATGCCAGATTAATCTAGAGCGAAAACTATGTACAAAAAGCCAAGCCTCGTGAACATCTAATGAGTTTTGATCGAGTTATGGGGGTGGGAAATTTTGACCTGGCCTTGCCCGTGGCACGTTTAAAATAATTTCTCACTTGAATTGACGTTAAAATTTGTGCATTTACGGAACGGAATTAATGTTGATACAAATTAAAGAAACTAAGCTTACCAAGAGTAGCTTTCTACACAGACTACACACTTTTCTCAAACAAGAAAAATCGATTTTCAGGCAACACAAAAAAACTAGCATAGCTCACACAACGATCGATCAATGCACCGACGGCAACATTGACCCTTGCGTTTCAGGCGATGGCTACTTAAAAAACTTTAACAGCCGTAAATTCGCAACAACAAGGCTATGAAATTTAATAGCAGACACCGGATAGCCAGCAGAGCCCACGTATTGACCATTCCCAGAGCCCGAGACGGGGCAAATGTCTTTTTGGTACAAATACGCAACTGTATTAGCTCACGTAAAGGGTGTCCGTACCCGGGAGAGTGGGCACAACGGACGGGTTGCATCTATATATGTATACATAAACATTTGTGTGTGTGTGTGTGTGCCCAGTGCAGTTACCGAGAACGTATTATTGACTTTTATAGCTGTGCCATTCATCGTCTCCGGAACAGCTTGAGTTTGCCAGCGTGTGTTTACATTTTCAACTATGTAATTCGTTGCATTTTATTGCACATTTTTACTTGATGTATGCATGTGAGTGTGCGTGTGCGTGTGTGTGGTTTGTGTGTGTTAAAATATTTATATCTACCGTTTGTACGTTTGTGTGTGCTCTGGACAGGAGCTTTTCATTTTTGCAAAGTTTAACGAAGTGTTAAATGGGCTGGACCCAGACAATGATCCTATACCATAATCATCATTCTCGTCATCATCATTATCATCGTCTCGGAAAAGCAGCCTTTTTATCGAAATTTGTCACGCACCACATTGGGCTACGAATGGATTAATATCCAGCGACAACAAAAGATTTTCATTTTCAGGATGATAGGAAAATGTTTGCGACATGAGTCGCATGAAAGACAGCTCGAGTTGAAGCAGGGTTGCAAGCTACGTTTTTTTTCTTCGTTTTTTTTTTTTTTTTTGTTTCGTATCAATAGTGTTGACAAGTGTTGGGCACGTGTTGCTAATACCTGTGGATGACGACAATAACGGCATTACTTTTACTTTTGCCAAATGTTTGGATTCGATTTGTGAATTGTTGAGGGGGAGGCGAGAAGGCGGCTTAAGTAGTTTATTTCTTTGTTTGTGCGGCTTTGGCATAAATGCAATGATAAATGCCGAAAATTATTTAGCCAAATGTTCGACATTAGTTTAGCTTTTGTACCTAAGATGAATTGGCAAAAAAGAACTATAATTGAATAAATGTGTGCTATATTTGCGTAGAACGTATCTGTACTGAGTGTGGACAAACATTTTGAAACTTCAATTTGGTCAAGATAAATGTTGGGTATAAGAGCTCAATTCTGTTTATTATTGTGGTAACTATACGATATGTTCTATCCCAACGGATTTATGCTAAGATTTCGGCAGTGTTCGCCCTAAATGCCAGAATATATCTACACCTAGGCCAATTCAGCATAACTGCTCACCAAATACAAAACACTTAAGACAACAATTTTCAAATATTGCAGCTTTAACTACAATTTGGTTAAAAACAAAAGGCTGGCCGCAAGACAAAGCTATTACACACGTAAAATATGTAAGTTTTAAAAGCAACTGCAGACATTCCCACAATGCCAATCAATAACGAATGAACCAAGCGACTTAATAGCTGTACATGGCAACATTGAACCCCTTAAACATAAACCAACATGAATGAACGCCACGCCTTTTGGCGTTTCCAGGCTTGCAAATAATGAGCCACAATTTGCAACACCCACGAGCCGAGCAGCATTTTAGAGTGTTATAAAGAAATTAGCTACCATTTAGCCTAATGAGCATAATAACAGCAAACTAATGGCCAACCACAAGGAACAGAGAATCGATTCCAGCCGAACCGAATGGTGCTTCTCGGATGACCAGCGCCCCTTATATTAAACAAACATTGACTGAAGTGCGATTAACTTGGGAAAGTGTTATAAATGTTGGGTAATTTATATAAAGAATGTGCGTGTGTGTGCAAATATGTATAGGAAAGAGAATAAATAGAGATATACAGGCATTATATAGACCATTGCAGGACGGTTTAATGGGCGCCGAGTGTCAACAATGATGAACATAAATATTGAAGACAAGCCAAGGCCAAGGCAAATTGCCGGGAATTCTATCAATTAATTTAGCTGGCTGCCAATAATCATAAATAAACAAAATCCAAGGATAGACCAAGAGCATAAACACCCACACTTACACACACATACGCACATGTCCACGACAGAGTTTTAATTATTTTGCCAGATCACAGCACACATTCGCATTCGCACACAAATCAGCAAATTTAATAAAGAATAATTGGTAGGCAGGCGGGCTGAGCACGTTAGGAATGTGAACCGAAGCATAATACAAAAAATAATTAACAAAAACTGACAAAGCAAGAGCAGCAAGAGAAACATTTGAACTCCCCTACAGTAACTGCCACGCACACAAAATACAAATGAAATGAAACCCAATAATGGCATGTAATTAACATATAAATTAAGGACTAATATAAAATTTACGCAACAAATAAAATGAAAAAAATGCTCACATATTTGACTTTTATGCTCGGTATGTAGAAGAAAAAAAATACATAGAGATATTATTTTATTGACAAATAAATTTTAAATACTGCTAAAATACTGGTACTTTAATGTCAAGAATTGCTTTGTCTACAACCCAAGGTAATATTAAGGCAAAGACTATTCGACATAAATAAGGAAAATATGATAAAGAAAAAGAAATAATTAAGTAAATCTTGTTTATTACATTGTCAAGCCTGTCAAATATGGAATGCTAAACTTATACAAATAATTATTAAATCATCATCGTTTAATCTAACTGCATCTTAAGTTTACATCTAGTTCTTTGAGTTGCATTAAGATGTTGATAAAAATATGTTTACTTTTTCAAGTTCAGTATCGCCTCTTTACTTGGCCTTATACTGCATTTTGCATTTTACCAGGCAGTTTATCCCGTTGTTAAATATTTTACATTTTCCCATTGTATTTAGAGTAAATCATGCAATAACCTTTTTGTCCGTAACATACATTTGCACAAAACTATTATACCCATTTTCAATGGGTTAAGCGTATAACAATAGCAGGTGTATAATAACTTAAATGTTTCCGACACAAAGTATTTTTGAGTAAACATGAGAATCAACACCTGTTAAACAGATGACAAACTAAAAAAAAGGACAATGCTGTTAAACAAAGCAAATAATTGCAGCATTAAACAACTTAATAAAAAAAATACTTGAATAAAATATGCACTTAAAAAGCAAGCTATGATGAATTGTCAGCTTAACAATATAGCCACATTTATTCACAATTTAAATAAAAATGTTATCATTGCCAATGATATGTGAAAAATTGCGTCAAAGCGCACACTTTCATATCCAAACGGAATTTATGCGACTAAACATGCAATAAATCCAACAAGACTTAAAAAAAAAATAAAAGGAATTCAAGCAGAAATAATAAATAAAATGTACACATTTATGTTATAAAATTGATGCATTGGGATTTAATTATACGGCCGAGCAACATGCAATTAACTTGCATTTAATTAACTGCAACCGAGCGGCGGCAGTTGTAAGAGAGGAAAAAATGTGCGAGCAAAATATTTGAAATGCCATTTCGGCTACTGCCAACAAACAAACAAAATAATAGAGCTATTAGCAGTTGTTGGACGGCGGGCGGGGAAGCGGGTACGTGTGTTAATAGCGGGTTAATGCCAATAACAAAAGCGTGACACAAAATGCACAAATCAATTTCCGCTCGGCGGCTGAAAAAGCTGCAACCACAGCGTCCCAAAAGTCCTGAACGCACTGCGTCACGCACAATAGGCAATCAAAAGTGTGCTAAAAACAATGGAACCAAACAGAATCCTGAATCCAACCAAACCAATACCATATCCCAGTGCCCAAACCATATCAAATCGTATCCCTATATATATTTATACATATATGGGAGCTGAGCTGAAAAACAAAAGCAGTTTGTTAGCAAATAAAACAATAGCCGTCACATACGAGTTGAGCAATTTTCGTAAAATTAGTTTAATTTCAAGTTTTGAAGCCCGCACCAATTGGCCACAGCGCAAGTGAGACGGGCTGAAATGTATGTACGCGAGACAGAGAGAGGAGAGAGAGAGAGATGACAGCACGCAGCTGTCAGTTTGATTATAAAAATTGTGTAGCTCGCGTATCTGCAGCTGCAGCTGCTGCTGTGCACCCACCATTCATTTGTACAACATCCGAAACGCAGGTCACATTGTTTTATGTCAGAGTCTCATCAGGAGCAACAGCAAATGCAGTTTCGCCATAAATGGACGATTGGTCAGCGAGTCACCCAGCACCAGCAACAATAAGAACAACATATTTACAGCGCCGACGAATAATCTACACACTTCGAAATCTGATTTATTTTTAGACATTACTTGAATTTCAACTGTGATATAGTTTCTAAATTATATCAAGTTGAAAACTTCTATAGCTGGATGTTTGACAGCTAGATCGAACCTATCAAAGAGGTCGAGTAGATATTAATTCGATTATTAAATTCGAAGAAGTGAATAAAATTGCAGTTGTTTCAGATAAGGAATATATTAAAGCCTAAAGAAGAGACCCTGGAAATATGTAGGGTGCAGCTACACTAGATTTTTAAAATGAAAAAGAAAACAACTTCCTTAGGATTCGCGTTATGTGTAATCTCCAATGCATATTTTTGAAGTTTTGGGTAAAATAGTTAATGCCATTTTTATTTAGTTTGGAATTTGTCTAGGAATCCAGACAATTCATCATATGTAACATCATGGTTAAATGCAAATTATTTTAATAAACTGAAAATGTGGAATTTGTAAGAAAGCTTTAAAATATTGGCCTCGTACTAACAGACTAGATAAGCTTAGGGCAGTTGTATTAGCTTGTCAACATACTTTGAACATAATTTGAACCTCTTTCAAGATACTACCATATTATTGTGGTAGTAGAGTAGCCACATCTACGTTACCAGCTGCCTCTGAAAGTTGTGCTGCATAGCCGCAGCAAGGATTAGGACAATTGAACTAGCCAAGCCTGTAAAGTGTCCGTCTGTCATCATCGTCGTTGTCATTCCCATCGATGACCCAAGCAGCAGCAGCAGCAGCTTCGCTTGCTGCAGCAGTTTTATATGCACGTGCCACAGACCCCCCCAGCGTATGCAACACAAAATAATGCCGATTCAGCGCGCGGCGTTCGCACAAAAGCGAACAACACAAAACACACACACAGAATGACAGACATACTTACTGCCTGTCAGTCAGTCAGGGCAACTAAAACAAAATGGCCGCACTCACAATGCCTTCACAATATTCACATTCACATTCGTATTCGTTTATTTTAAAATGCAGTTGATGTCAGGCCTGTGTAGTAGGTCATACGCTCTATATATCTATATATAATATATATATATATATATATATATATATATATATATATATATATATATGACGAGTGCTGTACATTGTGGATGGATAATGCCAAGTGACATGGATACTTTTCGGACTGCGCATTGGTAATGAGCATCGCAATCCGCTTCCCGCGGGCACAAAGCAAATGCCAAAACGAGCATCAACTGAAGAGCACATATAATATATATACTAAAGAGAGCTGTAATCAGCAAAAGGCATATAAAAGGATAATAAAAGAATACGATATAATAAACGACGAATGCTGTGAAATTCCAATGAATTTATATAGTTAATACACGAGTTTCACATTACTGAAGCCATTTCTTTTTGTTTCGCATGCGGAAATTATTTGATTATAACCCTTTGAACCAGCGGAATATATAAGCAAAATCCTGTCAGTCTATCTGCATAAGAGAGCCTTTAAGAGAGCCTCTTCTCTCTATAAAAGTATTCCACATTTATATATTTATTATTTGGCTTTTAATTGAAGTTCGTCTCTACATCTTGAGCACTAGTTTCCATGTAATCATTTTTAGCCACACAATCTCCTTTACAGAAACCACAAAGCCTCGCACAAACTTCAAGCCATCGACTGTACCAGCCACAAATCAGTCGTAATTATTACACCAAGAGTATTCGCAATCTACACATATACATACTGTATATATATCTATATATTTGAAGACAATCCCCTCTTGGTACCACTCGAAAAACCAATCGCGCATGTAGTTTTAAGACCCGGCCAGACAAGCTTCATTAAGCTTTCATTTAAAACAGAAAACCCAAACCCCGAACACAATATCTTCCATACCATTCCACACCAGCTGCCGTTGTACAATGCAAAACAATTCAACTATTTTGCCATACACAACAAAATACGAAATGGGTTAAGCTGGCGGTGATGGGGGAGGTAGCTGCAGATCGAATACTGCCAGCAGTTGGTTGGGTCACAGATTGATAGACGACGTCAGCGACACCATCAACGTCATCGTCGTCCTCGTCGTAGACGTCCTCCTCGTCGATGTCGATGTCGATGTCGTCGTCGTTGTCGTGGTCGTCATCGTTATTGGTCCTGGCAACGTTCCTGACTGACTGCCTGCCTGCTCCTGGGTTGTTGTCAATTAACGTACGAAAATGACTTCCGCTTTGATTGTGCGGCAAAACTAAGTGCGGCCCGTCCTACGTTGCGAACCTCATCTATCGATTGACTGTCAACTGGCTGACTGCCTGCCTAACTGCCGACTGTCAGCCTGTTTCCGTTTCCGATTAAACCAGCAAATAGTTTTCAGAGTGTGTGCAGCTCTCTCGCTCGCTCACTCCCTCCCTCTCATTCTTTTTCTCTATCGCTCAGTCAAAAGTTTCATCTCAAGTGATTTCAGTAATTGTTGTTAGCCACATTTTTTGCGCTCCCCTTGATATTGTTGTCGCATGCACCCAACCGCCCCGCCACGCCCCACTCTGCCCCGCACCAATCACTTGATTAATGGGCGTTTAATTGTCCCCTTTTATGAGCCGCATTTTCGATGGCTTTTTGGCACACAATTTACTGCTGTTGATTTATTGAAAATGCTTTTAAATGTTCTTGGTTAGGCCTAATGAGGCGTAGAACAAAGCAGAAGAATATGTGTTAATATGCATTGTAAACACAACATGTGAGCGGAGGGGAGTAATTGATTCATTGCTTAGAAAATGGGAAAAATACTTATTTTTACTCATAATGCCTAATTCATTTAATAGTCAAGCTATAACCAAAATAACAAAGTTTTGGTCTAGGCGAATATTTAAAATGCAGATCAATTTTAGATTAATTAAACGAAATAAAATGTGTTCAAACATGAATAAAATGTGCTCAATCATAAAATGCAGTTCAGTTTTGACTAAGCTTTGATAGTTTGAAGTCTAGAAAGAGTATTTATTGGGACGAATTTGCAACTTTACATTTACAACATTTTTGATAATTTTGAGATCACTTGTGAATAAAAATTTGACGAACTAAAAATCTGTTCAGAAATTGCGCTTAATACTAATGCACTTTCGCCATTAAAGTAGATTTTTGCAGGTTCTATATTACAAAAAAAAAGATAAAATTGAACAAATTATATTTTCATAAATTCTTAATTTTTAAATGCAGAACTAATCAAAATATCTAATTTAGACCATAATTTGAAAATTGAATCAATTATGAATATCGGTTTCGTTTGAGTGCGAGCTTAAGGATTAGAAACAAAAAAAAAGCATTTACTAGGGATGCGGCCACTGAATTCGAGAGCTTTTTCTAAACTTTGGAGAGAATAACAATGATAGCCCATAATTTAAATCATATAGTCCCAAGAGCAGTCTAAGAGCACCTTTATAACTAATCAAAGCATGAAATTAGGCAAACAACTTTTAGCTGTGAAGAGTTTTACAGCAAACTCCATGGGGACAACAACAACGAGATCAAGAACAACCAACAGGCAGTGCTTAAGCCTAAGTCGACAAAAAAAAAAAAAGCGCAGCCTGTCTAAGAAGGGGTAAGGCAAGGCAAGGCAAGGGAAGGCAAACAAAACGTAGCAACCGGCAAGACGCCAACGACGCAGTGTAGCACTTAAGGCGGAAGCGGGCATGGTCGGAGGCAGCTAAGGAAGTTGGAAGGCAACGCCGCAGTGCAGACGCAAACAAAACGCCTAAGTAATTGCAAAATAAACAAGCATCAACAAAAGATTAAGACGCACAGAGCTCACAGAGGCAGACTTTAGCTGCTCTGCCGCCGCCGCCCGCTCACAGCCAAAGGCGGTGACAATTGCAAATGTTTTATTTGTTTTGTTGCCTGCAACATTTTGGCCAACAAAAAAAAGCAAAAACAATTAAGCAAACTCCCCCCTTAAAGTTGAGTTGCAGGCAAATTTGAACTGAAGCCAGCCCAGGGGGGCGTGGCTAAAAGTCAGCGCTGAGAAGTTTGCACATTCGCGGTCGATGTGCAAATGAAGGGCGACGTGATAGCGGTCAGCTAGGATCTGTGGCGGGGGGCTGTAGTTTATGTGGGGGTTGCGAGCGGCAACTACTTATAAAAGTTGTCGTTGCAAAAATTCGTAGCTCCAAACTCATCGAGAGCTTACTTCTTGCCCGAGATTTTGAAAGCACAAAATTTCCCAGCGCAAAAGTTTTCACAACTGTGTTAAGAAAATAGCAAAGGCAAACTGCAGCTCCCCGCCAAGTTTGGGAGCGGGGCTTCGCGTCGCGGACGCTGCAAAGCGTTAAGCAATTTGCCAGCTACATGCACTTGCATAGTAGAATTCAGCTACCCTTTCCTCACAGGCCCAGAAGGTCTCGACTCGGCAGTTGGCACAGGCCAATGCGGGTCTAGAGCAGTTAAGTGCGGGATTAAGAAAAGATAAACATTTGTAAGGATTTAGTGCAAAGTTTGCTTTTGCCCTGTTTGTTTGCCTTCTCATTATTGTTATTGTTGTTGTTGTTGTTGTTGATTTTGGCCAAGGCTCAGTTCAGTTTTCAAATTTTATTTTTGTGTTTTTTTGTACCAACAATTGCATTTTTGCAACAGCTGTGATGCAATTTTGTAGTCCCTAGTATATACAATTGATAAGCTATGGAAAATATTAAATATGAACTGGTAAATGCCACAGAAGGGTGCATCAGCTTTAGATAGGTCTATCGACAGCATTGGTAACAATTGTTTCGACTTTTTTTGATGAGTATTTTAATATTTATACAAAGTAAACGAAATAGTATAGGAGATTATGAACATTTCGAATATATATTGGAAACATTGATAACATTATTTTGTTTAGATATTTCATTATTACCATGACAACAGTTTTGGTTCGTAGTTGTAATACTTTTGGTTAAAAGAACATTATTAATGACTTCTACACTTATCAAATATATCGTCTATCGTCTAATCTAACTTTAAATAAAGCTTAAGTAAGCTATCGAAAGTTAGGTAAAGAGGTGTCTCAATATCCATTCTTTAAATTTATTTATTATTTAAATATATACATTTTCTATTTTCATTAAGTGAATAGTATTTCTCAACGTATATCAATTTTCTCCTCTTTTTGCCAGCATACAATCCCTGCAGCCCCTCACAGTTTGCATGATAATGAGTCAATGTCAAATTTTGATACCAAAGCTGATGATTGACTTTTGTAGACAAGTGAACAACACGCACACTAACACATTCGCACACACTCACACACAATGCTAGTAATATATTAGTCAATAACTTTGGCCAAAGTGACGGCTCATCATTGACTGACTAAGCATGACGCATATGACTGATATCATGTGCTCGCAGTGGTACCAACAAAAGAGCAGAAGGACAAGGAACATTGCCAAAATGAGCGGGCGGGGGGGAGTTCAGGCAGAGCAACTGTGAACAGCATGCGTGATAAGTGAGTGAGATACAGAGGCCTCCCGTATAGCAGACGGTACGCATTGATGATGCATTTCTCGGGGCATCGACAAAACGGACAAGGGACAAGCAACAGGATGTCGTAATGGCTGCTCTTTTCCACGTTTTTTTTTCTTTTTCTGCTCCCTTCACTGCACGGGTTTAGTGTATTTTCGGTTTTATTATGCAGCCGTTCTTCTGCGTGCCGCCTGCTGTGCTGCTCGCGTCCCTGTGTCCGGGGGCTGGTCTCAGGCGCAAAATGTTTGCACAAAGGCTTAAGGCAAACAAAGCTGAATCAGCAGCCGCTTCACAGGCAGCAGCAGCTACTCTGCAAACTACAATAAGCGGGGTGACAAAAAAAAAAAGAAAGAAAATACAAAAAAAAAAAAAAAAAAAAAGTAGACTAGCAAAGAAAGCGGGCAACTCATTGGCGCTTTCCCGGCTCTGCCCATCTATTCTTCATTCTTTTTTTTTTACTGTGCTGTGCGGAGCGCAAACAAATGAAAGTGGATCCACTTGAGCGCAGCAAATGAAGTGCCAGCGGGGCTGGAGGATCGGGGACCCATGGCTGGACAGTAAAAGTGCAACGAAAGCTAAAAAAAAAATCAAGAGAGAACCCTTTCCAAACTACTTGAAACAAATACAAAAATGTCGAAGCCAACAACACAAATGATATGTGAGCGAGTGTGAGTGTCTGTGTGTGTGGGTGGGCAGAGGGTCTGGCTGGTATGTGTGTGTGTAGTTGGCAACAGCGCCATGTGTTGCCAACCAGTTGATGATGTTGCTGACGCTGCCACAGCAGCAGCAGCAGCAGCAGCAGGAGAAGCAGCAGCAGCAGGCGACAGCCAGCCATTGGCTGCTTACATTGGATGAGCCGCGCTGGAGCACAATTTTCAAGAGATACGTCAATATTTGACAAGTCGTCATTGTCGTTGTCATTGTGCATTGCCTGTTTTCCACATTTTTTACTCGTATTCCCTCCGCTGATGCTGTTTTTCTATATACACACAAATATATATATTTATATATACATATTCGTCATGGATACTTGTGCATAGTTGCATTTGTTTTTTAGTCAGTTGTTGATAGCGGCAAATGGTGTGTGTAAGATGTAAAATTGACAGGAAGATTAACATTGGGTACCGAGTGGGTGATTTAATAAAATGTGCGATAAAAGCGATTGCTGAGCACAACACACGAAAGGAGTTTGGATTAGATCAACGGAAAGCACAGCAAGGAGGGCTTGGGGCAAAAGCCCAAGGTTGAGAATCGAAAAGAGGAGTAAATTCTTTAAAATCAATTACATCAGAAAAAATATATATATAATAAAAATAAAACTATAACTTTTATATATAAAAAAGACAGCATTCTTATTCAATTTTACACGAAAAAAGAACATGCACGCGTTTTCGTAGAATATTTACAGATGGCCACGGGCCAGGCCCATTAACTGAGATGAATTTCGCTATAAATTTACCCCAAAGGATAATGATACTTTGCTGTTATATATGTATAGCTGTTTAAGCAACCCATCTATGATTATACATAGCCTTCCACTCGCTGCTTCCCACTGCACACTGTGTATAGCTTATTGAAAGTGTTGTGTAATATAAACCAGATCAATGCATATCATACACAGCCCCAGGTCTTAGTCCAACGCCAGCATACGTAACTGCAATGCTATTGAACATCGAGCATGGTTACCAGACGGCGCCCCAGCTGAAAAGCACACCTCAAGCACAGGAAAAGCCACCACTCGAGTGAGGAACAGACACCACTCTCGACTGACTGACTCCGAGGGGGAGACACGACAAACGGGGAAGCTGCAGATGCAGCCCAAATGCAGTAGCAAAGTTTTATGTGCAAACTAAGCTACTTTCCCACAGCATTAATACACTCACACCGAATATAATGGCTGGTACACAGGTTCAAATACAATGCATAATGAAATCCAGGCAACAGCCAATGACCATTAGCAGACAAAGTAGCCGAACGCTGGCGGCCAGGACATGCATATGGACATATGAATACAAGGACCATATCATAAGGCAACACAAGTTATATGTATATGAATAAACATGAAATGAGCCACGCACAAAATGTTTGTGCTGTGCTTTTTGTATACCCTTTCCATATTATAATGAGTTAGGTTTAAACTATAAGTTTGATTCTAATCAAAACTACTTTACAAGCTAGTTCATCATACATATACAAATTTGACATGAGTATTTCAAGGTTGCATATTTAGCTGAAAGAATAAGAAAAATAAATTCAACCTCACCTAAAAAAAATATCTTAACTAACATGAACTTTGCCAGGAACAAAGTCTTGTGTTGTGTGTTGCAATTCCAATGACAAAATGTTGATACCCTCAAGCTCAAGTTAGCAAATATAGTACATTTACCCGGCCTAATACAGGAAACGGAAGTGCCGAAACACAAACAAATATACAAACACACACAAAAACAGTTACAAACACACAGCAGGAGGTGGAGAAAGAACAGACGGGCAAACTCTAAATGCGAACAAATATTGCAAAAGTTTTTGCATTGCACATAAATTTCTGTCATGGGGCATCATTAATTAGCGCTCCACGTTTAGTTTTCTCATCGGTGCCGAAAAACCGGAAGTACAGTCACGTTCAGCTCAAACTACATTGCAGCCAGTGTTGGTAAAAGTTAAATTAAGTTGGTAGTTTTTTTCGTTTCGTTTGGGTTTTTTTTTGCGCCGACTTGTTTATGATGCTCGACATGAAAATTCAAATTGAAATCATCAATCATGCCAAACGGAAGAACTTGGAAGGCATCATCATAGCTGGAAAGCCTGAGAGCCGACTAATGAAAGCCAAACAAAACACACTCGCACTCACACACACACACACACACACATACACACAGGGACATCAGCTGCCGGTTGGATATGTTATTAGGCGAAAGGGGGCGTGGTTGGTGGGACGCACCGGTTGCTGTCACAAAGCGCTGTCGCTGCAATTTTGTGGCACCTTTTGCGCTAGTTTTTTTGTTGTTTCTGTTTTCCCCCTTCATTTTTTTTTTTTTTTTTTTTGTTTGTGTTTTATATGCATTTCTCGCTCTTTTGCTATCAGTATAGTAATCAGAAATTTTAATCAAGAGGATGCCGCTGTCGACCGCCTCTCACACCCGGGGCGCCGCCTTAACGCTTCACTTAGCCCTGTGCCGAGGTAAACATTGCAATTATGCCGAGCACTGGCTGCACCAGAAGCTAAATAAAGAGCAAAGCGCATAAAGCAGGTGAGCTATGATTAAAAAAAGCCCGTGAGAATGGAAAGGGGGGTTGCCCCTCAAACGAAGGCGGTAACAATTTTCACAAATCAAGTGTTCAGTTTATGACACGAACAGGAGAAGATTTAGATTATATTTTTCTACACTTTTTGTAAGTGTTGATAAATGTTTGCAAATGTTGTGGAGGCAGAAAGAAAGAAGAGAATGTGACACGAGCTGTTAAGAACAATCGTTTTTTAAGCCGAGTTGGTTACGAGGGAAAACCAGAACTTTACAGCGTACGAGTATATTAAATAAATTTTAAAAAATGTATACAAAACGATTTATTAAAACTTAAATATTAAATAGTATGATTTAGGAACGTCTGGAAAGGGGTCAGTTTGGAGAACAAAAATGTATACAGAATAATGAAGAAACCCCAATTAATACAAAGTTGTGTATTGTTTATGAAGCTAATAAAATATCTGAAAACAAAAGTTGAGAAAACAAAGTGAAAACTAGATGGAAAACTTGATGCATATGCTTTACCACAAAAAAAGTTGACAAAAACTGTAAAGCGAAAAGCTGATTATATTTACACCAAATAAGAGGGCAAAGGTGTTAAGTTCCATAAGAACGCGCAGAGCTTAGGGCACGCACGATTTTGCCAACTGAAAAAGGGAATAAGAGTTAAATGGAGAGGGAGAGTTTAGGCAAATGCACACAACAGTCACAGCAGCCACGTGCCGAGCAAATGGCGCCCAACGTGGGCCCCACATGTTAAGTGACCCCTTACACTCGTAGACTGTGGAGTCATGTGTAGTGTCTTTTGTGGTTTTATGATGAATATGAATGCTATGTGATTGCATTAACAACTTGGACACTATGTAGACCCACCCTTGACATGCCAACACACACGCACACACACACACACACTCATTCTCATGCATGTAATGGGCGTCTCATGGAAGCATTATGAAAAATGTGTTTAGTGTGTGACAACGATGAAAGAGAGAAACTTGCAAGTGCAGCCGCCAAAAGCGGAAGTTGGTCCAGTTGTGCAGGGGCAGTGCATGTTGGGTTGGCCATTTTTTTTTTTTCGTCTGGCTGGCGTCCTGTTGCGGTCCAAACTTCACTTAGTGGCATTTTGTTTATTTAAATTATGTTGTGCGGCTTCTAGACTTCCGTTGGCTCAATTAGTGGTCACAGGAAGTGCTGTCCCACTCGCTGCACTCTCGCCCCCTCCCCAAAAAGCGAGAGCAACAAAAAATATGAGAAATGTCTGCATTTATTTTTATGCGGGCACGTACACAGCCACAGACACAGACGCACGCACACGCCCACATACTGTATGTATATTCCATAACCTCTCTCTCTCTTGTGGGTTTTGCTGCAGTGCGTTTCATATTAAATGTGATTACTTTGGCAATACACAGAGAAGATTGGCACCACCACCACCGCCAGGCAACAGCCGTGTGGTGGCAATCCAATGAACCGTAAAGCAAACGAAATGCCACAAAAGCAGCCAACCTCCCCGCCAGCCCCCTGTCGTACAATAACCGCCAATTCATTTGAGTGCCGTTGTCGAATTGGCAACATTTTGGCTGTGTGTGGGTGTGTGTGCGAGTTGTTCTTGTCGTCCTGCGGGACGTCGTGGCGGTCAGTAAAGGGTTACCAGCTTTACCTTTTGTACAGGAAGAGCGCGCGTGTGTGTAGGAAAAAAAAAACAATCATAAAAAGGCCCATCAGCGTTTGATTGAAAAGTCGCCGCTGCTGTTGCTTCTGGATCATCTCCAGCTTGCTCGCCGGAGTCATCCGTTGGCAATTGAAGCTCCTGCTTTGATTGCATTTACACAGGCCAACCCAAAGGTTTCGATATAACCAGTCAGTCACATTCCCTGGTGCGTCTGGAGGCACTCAAATTTTATGACAGCAAATTGCAAAACAAAAACAGAACGAACAAAATATTAAAAAGCCAAATCAACACGAACGCGAATTTTATATTCATCGACTTCGTCAATTATTCAATTATATTTGTTTATGATGAGCGCATAACGCTGAATTATTTCGAAAGAGGCGCCTGGGGATGGACTCAAAATTCATTACTTGAAAAAATCATTGCAGCGAATTTGTGATGTAATTTAATTTTGAGAATATCTATGCATATTTTTTTATAATATTATATAGAAATAAATTGCATGGAGAAATCGTGGATATAAAGAAATGTTAAGCGCATAGTGAAGCTCCTAAGTGCTCAGTTTACCAGATATCTTCAACAAACAGAAGAATTTTTCAAGCAAGTGCTCTATTTGCGTCTGAAAGTCCTATGCCTATTCCGACTTACTTTGACGACAACTATAGATACATGCAAAGTTTTTATTAAAATAGCTTCAAACCCGAGAAACAAGCTTGAATAGAAACTGCATGCTGAACAGATCGATACATTTTGACTCAACTAACTATCCAAAACAGGAATATTTATAATTTGGGGGGAACGGAAATAATTGTTGTGAACAGCCACTCGCAGGGTTTAAATACACAATTTTTCCATCGTTATCCAACAGTTAGACAATGCTCCATAAGTTAATTGCCCGCGACATAGATTCTTCCTATCTTTTGGATCTTCTTCAATTCATTGCTATCTTTCCAAATCTTTCAGGGCCTATCACCTTATTCCTACCTACACAACCCCTTTCGTGACTTATGCATAACAAAATTGATGACAACTGTCTCCTTTCAGTATAAGATGATGATACGATTAGGAGCATAGCTTGTCGGACAGGCGACCTTTTATATTCTAAAAAGGCTTCAAATTCTTATGCAATGGATACTTAAATTGACACTCGTTTTAAAGACTTTTAATAAATAATAAGTTTGGCACATGCTTTGAGTGCATCATATTAAAGCCATGCATGCCACATGCGTTCGGTTTTCTTCAGCAGCTCGTGAGTCAGATATGCGTGAGTCAATCCTGCATCGACTTTTTATACAGACTTTGAACTCTCCAGCGAGCGTGAAACAAATTGCTTTCATTAACTTTTACTATGGCATTTTGGCGCGCTTGATGGCAATAAATTGTTATCTACATCATATGGTGTTCTCCAGCTTGGTATTTGTTGTTGTTGTTGTTGTTGTTGTAGTTTGTTGCTGTTAGTGGCAGCTGGTAGAGTGCTACCTACAGCTACTTCAACTAAATGCCAATACATATTCATTTCGCTTAAAATTTTGCACATATGCAGCACGCACACTTAGACACAGAGCGTGGTGAATGGCTGCTGGAGAAAGAGAGAGTGAGAGTGAGAGCTGGAGCTATTCGAGAGGGTAGCGCGTGTGCGGGAAATTGTGTGGGGAATCAGTTTTACAAAATTGAATTTATTTTGCCAGCGCTGCAAGCGACCCAAGGGAGCTATGAGAAAGCCAAGCAGATGCATGTTTGTACAGATCGTACATATACATGTGTACAGATGTGTGTGTGTGTGGCGCTATAAGTATCAATAAGTGCACGTTATAGCCCCAAACAGAAAGAACAAAAACAACAACAACAGCAGCAGCAGCTGGAAGTGTAACTAAGAAGGATAAGTGCCCAGCCCAGCCCCCAACTATTTCATGCAATCGAAATTTACGTTATTATTTTTGGGCCAACTACGAGGGTCGTTCATTAGCAAAAGCAAATACAGTGAGTACTCTGCCATCTACTCGGCAACTTTTTACTTTTATGAGCCACTGAAAAACCTATTCGATGGCCCGCTGAAAAGTAGCTGATGCCAAAGAAGGATCGTACGTATCGAAACAATTGTGTGGCTTTTATGAGAGATATATTAAGGGTCTGCTGTGTTGGCAAGAAAGGTATTAACTATATATATATATATAAAGTTAGAATTTTAACCAAATTAGTTGCACCTGCCAAACTAATGCACATTATTTAGCGAGCTTTTACAGTAGCCATATGTTGATTAGATTTCTGCTGCTTGAACAACCCTCGTATTATGCGCTCGCGAGCGTCCCGTGTGCAAACATCAATTGTTTAACTGTTAAATTTATAGCCATGTTTGTGCGGCGCCGCCAACGGCCAATAAATTTAAATTTACTCCGCCAATAGGTTCGGCAGCATGTGGTAAATAATTGAAATTGAGCGCGCCATGAATGTTGAAAACTCGGTGAAAGCCGAGCGTGAAAAGTGCCGACAAATTAGCTGAATTAGATAAGTTTCGACGTAGGAAGCGCATTTAACGCACAATTGTGAGCAACAACAACAACAACAACAACACCAAGAACAACTTAAATAATGCCAAACGATTCTTGGCAACTGATAGTAAAATGTTAAAGGAAACCGCATTTAGGTGGTTATTCGAGGCAAAGGATGTAGCAAAAGTCTATAAATGTGTTGCAAAAGTTGTGCCACGCCGCAAAAACCAATAGAAACAAAAACAACTACTCGCACACAAACACACGCACACACAGAAAAGCCTGAAAGCTTTTAATGCATGAAATAAACTCAAGAGTTGTCTGGCCTGTGCATAACCTTGCCCACACTCCACGCTCAAGGATATACAACAAGTCCCGCAAGCCTAAGGAGCTGACTAAAAGCCATTCGCACAGCAAAAGACTGCCAATGGATTGTGAACTTCCACAGAAATTGTTGAGCCAGTCAACCAACAACAACAACAACAATAGAGCAGAACGTGTGCGTTCAACATGGCGTATGCGTAACTTAACATTTGATGTCATGTTCCTTTTGATTTTGTCGTCTCACTTTCTTTTTCATCGGTCGTGTTTTTATTGGTAGCGCTAGATTTTATGATTTTTAGCCCAACTGCTAAACTGATTTCCATGGGGAAATCAGTCCGTACAGCAATAAGTTTGCCTTTTGCCTCGTTGTATTTTATTTCATTTTTTTCTTCATTTGATTCTCTGGTTTCTTTTTTTTTTAGGTCGTTTATATGCCACGGTTGCTGCTACTTATAGTGCAGCCTTAGGGCAAGAGTTGGCAGTTGATGTGAAATTAAAATATAAGAAATACTTTCAACCTTTTTTCATGTACTATTAAATTCAAACAATATTAAACGTGTGGAAAGTCTTTAGGGCAGGAAATAGTTGGCTATGAATAAACGAATATTGCATAACACTTTGATATGTTGCCAATATTCTTGCGAGAAATAGAAGCCACAAATGTGAATCATACAAAAGAAGCTCAATAAATTTTTAATAAATCAGGAAAAAATCTTTTACACTGCAAGATTTTGCAGACATCCATAAAAGAGTTTTCTTTTTGGGCGAAGGCTCTTTTTGACATGTTGTAAAGCACGTCTTGCAAGACTCGCTGCATGACAGGTCAGCAACGTTGTCTTCAAACGCTCAGCTAAAATCTAAAAATTGCAGTTCCTCTTCAATCAGGTTTTGCGTTTGTGAGCTTAATGCGTAAGCGCATTCAAATGTCTGCAAAATTCAAAAACTAAATCCTCAAATACGGTAAAAATCTTTCGCTAAGCTAAGCCACTTCCAAAAACAAAGAAAAATCCACTTTGTTTAGCGGCTAAGCTGCAAATCGGCAGTCAATGCAAGTGCACAAGGCAAACACAGTTTTAAATCAGCCAGCGGCTGGTGGGAGAGAACTGTGGCTAATTGCAACTTTGCCACGCCCCGTTGGTTAAGCCGCCTCATCAGGAAGCCAGACAAACACGCACACAAAGTATTAAGAAGAAGCAGCAGAAGCGGCAGCAGCTGCTCCAGCTACACCTCTAGCTCAGTCGGATGCGCTGGCCACCCAAATGAAATGTAAAGAAAATGTTATTTATGGCCAATTTCATGAGTGTCTGCCAATGCAGCTCCTATGCAAGCCCAAGCGGCAGGCGGCAGTCGGCTGACTGCCTGCTTGCCAGCCAGGATGACTCGTGTTCCTGTGTCCCCGCTGGCTGCTCCTGCTGCTGCTGCTGCCGTTGCGTGTTTGATGCTTGGCCAACATGCAACGAGAGGAATGCAATCTGTAATGCAAAAGGCAAGCGGCGCACTTTGCTGAGCTTGCAGCAGCAGCTGCAGCCGCCGGAGGAGCAGCCGTGGCCGTGGCAGGAGAAGCTCTGCAAGGAGCAGTTGAAGCGGCAGTCGATAATGGACATGCACGTACAAACACACACACAGAGAGTGATATCATACATGTGTGTGTGTGTGTGTGGGAAATCGAATGCAGGTTAAATGAAAATGTTATTTCATTTGCCCCGCCACTTAGAGTGTCGGAAATTGAAATTTATATCCGTGTTTCTGGCCAGGCAGCAGCCACTGAGCGTAGTCGAAACGAATTCGATTCGTGGTTTATTGCCACGATTGCTCAGCTGCGGCATTTACAGTTACAGCTGTTTCAAATCCAAGTCCTGCACCAGGCCAGCACCAGCTCCAACTCCAAGTCCCCGCAATTTCGTGCCGTCCCTCTCAATTTGTGTGCTTGAAGCCCGCCCACTTGATTTTAATGCGCTTTGACATTTAGACGATAATAATAACGAATTTATTTCTCGCCTGGGCTGGCAAAAACTTTTAATTTATTGCACTTCTGGGTATCTCAGCTGTTGCCATAGATACTCCCAATGCATATACACATGCGAGGGTTGCTTGTAAACTAATCAAATTATATACTTTTTATGGAAAACGAAAGTCTTGAAGAAGAACCATTAAGAAACCTTTTAGTGAGCAGAAACCGACCACTCTATACGCTCTTTAATGAAGGAAAAGCTGAGGACAGGTGGAAAACATCCCACTTGACTTGGGGCCTGCGACTTCTTTAATCTGTTTTACATTATAGGGAAAAGCAGTAGCTTTTAAAAAGCTGGAATATTTTTGGCTCAATCTTTATCATCATTAATCTACCTATCAATTAACTCTGTAGGATCAATAATTTCTACCTGTATATTGGAAAACTTTATCATAAGCAAGAAGGGGATTTAAAGGCTCGGATCAATTTGTGGCATAAGCTATTTACTCAGCACATAGATTCATATGCTATACCTGCGCCTTATTTCCGACTTTTATTAGAAGCAAATAATTCACTGGACGGAGATATCAGGGGGCGTAGGAATTGGGTACACACTTATTGGAAATCTTAGAGTCCTTGGTGATTTAATCAAAGTTTGTTATCATAAAACTTGGGCATAGCATTTAATACTTGTTTAAACAAACAAACAACCAAACAACTCTCGCATTCATCCATATTGTATTTGATAGTATTCTACTGAATTTCGATTTCGGTTTCGGGTTCTGTGTTTGTCTTTGGAACGCCTTGTTTGCTGTTGCTTGGCTTAATTTATTGTTATTTTCACATTATTTGTATTATGTAAACACATTAGGCTCATGTATCCAATCGTTTCTATCGCATCCTATCTGGCACGGCGCGGGGATGCGGGAGCGCCGCACTAGCATCTGGCAGATGGATTTAATTTCCAGCGCACTTGCCAATGCACAATTTAATTAACTTTGTTTTTGGCCTCCGTTGGCAGATGTGTCTTTCCGTTCAGTTTGCATTGCGTTGCATTGTTGTTGTTGTTGCAGTTTTAATGCATTTCAATATTGTGTCGAAATTTCATTGTCGCTTGTATTTCCACATTTAAAGTGTACAGCTTGCATTCATTAATTGCATTCCTTCAAGCAAATTTGTGTCAAATTGTTGCTTTTGATTTTATTATTATTTTATCGATTGCCGTAGAAACTCAGCCAAAGTGTTCCCAATTGTGCTACAAACTATGACAAATAATTTGTAACTTGTTGCACAGAGCACAAAGCATACTCAATATTTGGGTCAGTTGGCAAGTAGCCTGTTGAGAATTAATTAAAGTGAAGAGATCGTATCGGAAAATGTTGCATTTGCCATGCTAAACAAATATCAATTGCAGTTGAATGACTATTTAGTACTTGGATAAGGGAAACGTAGGAAAATAATTAATTTGTATTTGCATTAAAGCAAGAATATCGACTAAGCTCCTTGCTAACAGATTTTAAAGTGTTCCACTTTACATACTCCTCTGAAAGTCTGAAACCATGTTAATCATGTTGAAATCTCACAGAGTTTCTTCGCTCTCAAGTTAAGCTGGGATCATCATATTCCAAATCACATTTGCTCTGCTCTTTGTTCGTATCCATTTAGTCTATCCGTGTCCATCAGTTAAACCAAAACAATTCTTTCAAATAATCCCATCTCCCTTTGTATCTCTTGGAGCTGTTTTGTCTACTAAGCTGCTGCTGCTGCTGCTGCTGCCGAGCAACAAATGCGCCATTTGGCTAAAGCCCATAAACACGTGCCACTTTGGAGAGCCTCGGCATAACCCCGGGCCTGTCCGGTGTCACCCTGTTCCCCAATTTCATGTGGCACGGCGTGTTGCAAATTATTTCGACATCTGATTTTAAGCGGAAAACAAGAGATAGAAGCAACGGAGTGGATCTGGCTGCCTCGTCGCCAGGCACTAAGCACAAAATTACCGAACAAGCAAATGGACTGGACAACAGGACGGTTGGCGAGGGGACATGGACGCATGGCCTGTCCGCTTGTCCCCTGGCCACTTATGGCCTTTCTGTGTAAACTTTTGAGTGCATTTTTCGTCGCAGCCAAACAAAAGGCCGGGCAACCCGGCACATTACCTAACCCCCATCCGCCCCGCCGCTCCATCGTACATCGAAGCGATGCCATCAGTGGTGCAGTGGTGACATTTGCATGAACATAAAAAGCTCATGCACAGCAATTTGCGACTTTGCGAGTGACATTAAACGTGGACAACGGCCCCCCAAAAGCCCGATGAGGCCGACATCGAGCACCTCGGACTAGCTCATTTCGTGCCGGGGCATCTAAGCCGCCCGTGCGCACAGATACACAGGCACAATCACGGAGATACACGCACACACACACACACACGCCCCGAACAGAGACAACACATTGCACACTTCATTTGATCGCAAGTGAAAGATAATGGAAGAGGCACCACCAGAAATGATGTGTTAACGGCAGCGTTAAAAACCTAGAAAAACCCGAAAAAAGGTCCAACCTCATTGATTATACTCTAAGCTAAGGTAAATAAACTATGTTATGTTCAGGTTGCACACTACACTAGCCTACAAGTACTTTAAAGCTAGCTGTAAGGATCCTGCTCATTACTTTCGAGCGTCTGCCGTCGCTTGTAAGTCTTTTAATGATTAGGATAATAATGCTCGCCCCTTTCAGGACTTTCTGAATCTTTTATAAAAGCGAAGAGTATACCTCATAAAGCAATTATAAGCATACGAAATATATTTCTGCATATTATGTATCCCTTTATCCCACATTTGTATACTTTAAACACACATTTCAGATATTTGTAATATACTTTAGTCGATTCTCAGAACACGATAGATGAGATTTCTGACAGGCCTTTTTTTCCACCTAACTCTAATCTAACTTGAATGAAATATTATAAAGCTTAAATTAAATTTTGAACAGCGATAGAGCATAGATACGCCGTTATAGCTCACGGCGAGTGGATCCCGTTTTCTTGATTTTGTGCTGATTTTGCGTAAAATGCTGGCGAAAATTTATGCCGCCCATGTGTTGAATTTGAAATTCGCTTATGCTCGACTTTAAGAGCGGATTCAAACTCAATGCAACTCAACTATAATACCGGCGGCAGACATTTGTGGATGTGTGTGTCGGTGTCGGTTTGTGTGTGCGTGCGTGTGTGTCTGCGTGTGTGTGCTGTGGCTTGGTTGTGTTCCTGTTAGCTGCCACTTCCTGCAAGTCATTTTGATTTATTGCCAATGATTTTCCAAGTTATTGAACAGATTATATGGGCGTTTTGTTTCTTCGACAGAGTCCACAGTGCCAAACAATTTGTTTATTTTTGCGTCAGTCGGAGAGAGAGAAAGAGTGGGAGGGAGAGAGGGAGGGCCTTTCTCTCAATTTTTCGACATATAGTACTCGCTATAACTTATGAGCTAGTCGTTAGTTTTTTTGAAGCTTAAATTGAAAATTTGCTCGTTTCTGGTACAGCAAGTTTTCCGAATGAATGACAATGGTCCTGTGGAATGAAGTTTAGATGCCAAAGTGAATGGGACAGGGCAGGCACACCTACACTCTCCGAGAGACGTAAGCAGCAGAAAGGGAATGTTAACGGAGCTGAGTTTCTTATTAAAATTGTGTGCAGACCGAGTCAAATTCTGTGGCCAGCAAATCTTTTGCAACAATGGAGCCAAAGCAGCGGACAACAAGCAGTGCGCAGAGATTGAGTATAGTATATATACATATATATATATAAGTAGAAAATAACTATAAATACCATATTGCAAAAATGACCAACAGACACTGGGACGCAGGGACATCATGAGTCTGGCGAAGAAGCAAAGTCACAGCCACTGCCTGATAATAATGCTGATAACAAGAACCAAACAAATGGGTGAGTTATGACTCAAGAAGTATTATCGGGTGCCTTATACCCTGTAATTTTCAAAGCGTACTTCTAGAAAACTTAATCCCTAATAATCTTCTATATTTTTTTCAACTATCAATCGCAGGCCCTTTACGCAATAAAATTCATTACATTTTATCTTGAAGATAAAGTTACCATGAGGTAAAATTTATGTATTTTCAGTAGTATCAAATGTTGCATATATATTCAGTTTATTAAGAAACAGTTTAACAAACACATTCTATAAAAAGGAAATAAAGTCCTTTATGTATTAAGAAGCATACCATTTTATCTTGAAGATAAAGTTACCAAGGGGTGCAATTTTAAGTATTTTCAGTATTATCAAATATTGCATATATAATAAAACTCAAACATTTTTTTATAGAAAAGATATGGAGTTAACTTAAAGAGAACATTTTAAAATATATTATATTTGTTTCTTTAAAATATTTAATATATCTTCCTAGTAACCAACCTCTGAATCCATTAAAATATCATCATAAATATCATCAACATGCAACCAACCAATTTTTTTAATGGGTATCATTCGCCTTGTTCGTCTTTTTGTTGTAGTTATAAGATCTCCTGCTTCGACTTGTACACACGTGCTTTTATATAATGCAATTTGAAACCGACGCACAATCAATATGCACCACAATTACAGGGAATTCAGCAGCTTCCTTGCATTTTGTAGGGTCTTGTCGTTGTGGCATCTCCATCTTTCAAACTCTATGCAGCCATATAATTGAATTCTAACCCGACGCGCCATCTCCAGGGTAATAAGAGGGCAGCTGCAAACGGTCAAACCAGAACCAGAACCAGAACCAGAAATGGTAGCAAAACCAGCGCCAATAACTGCATAGCCAGGAACAACAACCCAACCCTACCGCTGGCTACCAAAAATGTAATGGAAAAATTGTGTGTCTGTCTGCATTTGCTGCACGCTTTTCACTGGCGAAAAATTCAATCAGAATTTATTGTTGCCGCCAATGCTGATGACCGGCGCAAAGCGGCTTAAGATTTTCTATTCTATAAATCATCATTGGGTAAGTGACAAAGTTGACGTTTTTGGTATTCTATGTGGTAAATTGACGGATATCTCGGGAGCATTATATGCGTGCTCAGTGTGAAATATTTAACTGGCAAATGACATGCTGTGAGCGGAAATTGAAATATGCTTTGACCCGGTTTTTAGCGCACAGCAAGTATACGCACCGTTGAGCAGTCAAATTAACTAGAATCTGTATACCCTGTACAAACAAGTTATGGCAGGGGTGTACTAAAATATTGCTCAATAGATTAAAATCGGAAGGGAATACCAAAATCAAATGCAGCTCTCTCTAGAAGCTTAAAGTCACTGAACGGACGGGCAGCTAGACGGACGTGGCTAGACCAACTCGGCTTTTGATGCTGATCAAGAAAATATATATATTTAGGGGTGGGAGATGCTTCCTTCTGCCTGTTAAATACACTTGCACTAGCCCATTATACCCCATTTAACCATTTTCAACAGGTGCAGGGCATCATATCGCATATATTATTTGAAAACCATTTAAGTTTCTTTCATATCAGCTCTGTCAACATCAATTGCAGGGTATATATTAGCCGGTAAGCGTTCAGCTCACAAATCGTTGTTAATTATATCGAACAAAATACAACTTTTACATTTTTTTGCTGCCCAATACAAAAACCAATGCCCCATGCAGTTAATTGCAATTGTGCGAACTGAAATTGACAAATTTAAATACTACAACACGCCACAAAAGGTAAATTAAAGATTCTCCGGGCACAAGCAAACAAATAACAGCCTTGAGCTATGCTTAATACATAAAGATCATTTGAGAGCTGTTGTCAAAGTAAAGCTTTTGAGTTGCTGCGCAATTGAAACGTGTTCGCTGCAGTAGCCAAGCGACTCAAGCCGAAAAGCTGAGCCAAAGCTTAAGCAACAAGTGGGCAGAGACTCCAAAGGGGGCGTCGTATTGGGTTTGCCTTTTGTGCCACAACAAAACAAAGTCTGGTATATTTCCATTAAATTCGAAATGTAAATCGAGTGAAGATTGAAAAAGTCAAAAGACTGCAAAATGTGTCCGATTACTCACGACACTTTAACCCGCGTGTGCTTTAAGTACTCTGTCTGATTGATAATCAGGCGGGCACAAAGGCATTTGCTTGCCATGAGATACAATATTTCGTTGCCCTCTTGCAGACTTTTTCGCATGCACAAATAAAGCAAAGGGTTTCCCTATCCAGGATTTAAAAATCAATGCCGTCTGAGCTGCTCATTGCGCCCGATTGCCTCAAGTAGGAGTCACCAAGACAACAGACAGCAGGGGTTTTGCATAGCCGATAGCTCAAATATCATGTACAACAATTGGCAATCGGCGAGGAGAAAGGGGCTCAACGCAGACATCACGACAGACAGCATTAAATATTTTGCTAATAAGGTTAATAAACTGTTTTTTTAATAATACCAGACAGCTTAAAAGTTCCAAGCTAAGCCAGTTTGAAATGTTGCAAAAGCCTATTTACAATTGTTTCAAATTACAAAAACGCTACGATGCGAGATAAAATGGAAGCAAATTTACACTGCAAGATATAATTTTTTATAATATCAAATTATAACAATACAAAATTATAATTATTTATTATATAATATATATTATATAGTACATAATTACAATAATTTTATTTAAATATTTATGGTCGGTCCTTTATGGCCCTTAAAGTCATAACATTTTATCATGAAGATAAAACTCTCATGAGGTTTAATCTACACTGCAAATTTATAATTATAAAGATTGGAAAAACATTACAATGTACTATATAATACCCTGTTCTTAGCCATATTATGTAGCATCTAAATCAATTTTGGATTTTGGATTTTTCCTATATGAAATATAATTACCATAAAGTACTTTCATACTGATTAAATATTTTTTAGATTTTTAGATTCTTTAGTATACTAACAAGCAAAAAACGTTTGCATGAAAGTAATAGAATAAACAGAGAAAAATCCTATTCTGTCTGCATATAGAATAGACAGAGAGGAAGTCTATTCTGTCTGCTTCGGGTATATAGAATTTGGATATAGAAATAGAAATGTAATCGGACAGTAAAAACAGACAGACAAACGTCAATTATTGGGCACAGCTAAAAAAAACCCTTAACTGTCCCGAGTGTAGAGGCTAATCGAAAATAAAATTTATCAAATTAACAATTTCTTCTGTTTGTTACATTAATACACACTAGTTGTATATACCCCTTTTATCGGTTACAGAGTATGACTAATCACACTGAACAATGCTGAAAAACTGTGCCAGCTTGCAATTAAATTCAATTAAACTAAAGAAAACAAGAGTTTCCCTTCGGGAGCTACCGACTAGGGAATACCCTAGACCCTCTTCTTACAACGCCAATTCAACTCGCGCTATGCACTCGTTTGCTTCAGCAGCAATAAGCATAAATTACAAAATTATCGAGGTCTCGAGGGAGAGATTAAAATAGCAGCACAGCACAACACACGGGGTGGTGGCGGTGGCTATAAAATGAAAGATGCTTGATATATATATACATATTCTAGAAGCTACATATCAAGTTTGGTGTCTCTAGCTCTTAAAACCTAGATATTCGCTCAAAAAACACGATTTTGATATCGATTTTGATCGATTATTTGGAAAAGGGGCAACTTATCGGCTATCGGAAACAAACTCGTACTGCGCGGGACGGACGGACGGACAGACAGACAGACGGACTTGGCTAGATCAAGTCGGCTGTTCATGCGGATCATGAATATATGTATATACTTTATGGGGTCGGAGATGCTTTCTTCTGCCTGTTACATACATTTGCACAAATACATTATGCCCTTTTCAATGGGTTCAGGGTATAAATATATCAACCGCAAGAGTCAAACTCACTCACACACACATACACACACACCCAAACACAGTCACACTTATACACGCACACCCGCCCAAAGACTTGCCCATAGTAAATACAAGAATTCAGCGCAAACGAAGCTGCTGATCAAAACAAAATAGTTTTTTATTATTGTTTTTCTTAATTTTTTGTTGCTCTCTCTCTCTCTCTCATGTTTTTTTTTTTTTTGGCGGCCTCTTTGCGCCGAACTCGTTTTGAGTTCCACTCACAATTTATTTAAACAATTTAAACTGAGTAGAAAAAAGCTTCGCGCTTTGCACTCAAAACAAGTCGAGAGCTCGCGCGCAGTTAAACGCGCAAACAAACAAACCAAATGCGCATTCAGTTGGGCGACGGCAGCGAAACAGTTTAAAGCGTTCAGTTCTCGAGCTCGTGTGTTAATTTCAACAAAAGTTTTAACAAAAATAGAAAGAAAAAAAATAAATATATATAAAATGCAGCAACAAATTTTCGCCTGTTTGCTAATTGCCATGTGCCTCATGCACAGTGGTAAGTTTATTTTTTGTGCATTTTTGCTAATAGTAAATAAAATTAGATTTGAAACTTCGAAATGCGGAATGCAAATTATCGAAAGCTTCAATTGGAAACCGGTTTGAAGGGGAAATAAAATATTCAAAAATTACTTCCAAATAATTTATAAAGAAATCGAAATAAACTTTGATGGAAAGTTTTGTATATAAATGTGCAAGAAAATTACCTAAAAATGTGTTTAATCCAAAACAACGCCAATTTAGCTCAAAAAAGATCAAAAATATAAAATGATTTACAATAGGCAAAAAAAAAAAAAATTGCGTAAGAATTTAATGAATTTTCAAAAAATATCTGTACTATTCAGTCCCTCGCATATTAACATATTTTGAGTACAAATTATGAGAAATATTCCAACTTTTATGCCTACTTTTCGCAACGATTTCTTTCCTTTTGTTTTGAATCATAATAATATTCAGGAATTCAAGTACAGCAAAAAACTTAATTTTAAAAAATCCGCCAAAAGCATTGAATAAAAAATGGGCTTTTTCATTTTATGCACGTATTCAATCCGAATATAAGTCGCAGCTAAAGCTGATCTCATAGCCAAAACAAACATAAGTAGACGTGTGTTTATGGAGAATTCCAATTGGAATAGACAATTCGCAGAGGGCGTTACATAATGAAGCAAACGTAACGGAAGGCGGCTCAGGTAAACTGGTTGTAACCTGAGCGAATTTGTATAACAAATGAGATTTGACCTTGCGGCGTCTCCCTCTCTCTCTCTCTCGGTTTCTCTAATTGTCTCTGCTGCTCTCATCCACAGCAACTGCCATCAAATGCTATCAATGCAAGTCTCTGACGGATCCCAACTGCAGCAAAGATGTACTCGATGCCAATTCGAATATACGTCAGGTGGACTGCGATAGTGTGGCCAAGCCGAATACCATGGAGCAGCTGCAGCCTGTGACCAGGTGCAACAAGGTGATCACCAGCGGTAAGTGAAAACAAACCTATAACATGACCCAGCCCACCCTACAGCATAATTTGCATGCACAAAGTGTAAACACCTTGAGCGCGCAAATAAAAAATCTAGATAATTATTAATGATGTCATTGCGTAGACGCGTCGAGCTGAACGACTCAAACCTGGGGCCAATGTCGATTAGCATATATAAGGAATTCAAAATCGCTAAAAATAAAAAAAAAACGCAAATTTTCGAGCTACAAGTTAGTTTTTGTCTGCCTACATGAAGTGAATTTAAATCATGAGACAAAAATAAAGCTTTGCGTGGGCTTAACATTTGGTAATCCAGTCGAAAATCACAAAAATCAAATTCGAAATAAACAAAATAAATGTAAATAAAACAATTGAAGAAAAAAGCAAGTCAAAATCTGATGATGCATTGCTATAAATAAGTCACAGAACGTACAAATAATTAAAATGTTCAAAATTTAAAGAAAAACCAAATGGAAAATGTGAAGTCTTTCAGAATAAAACAACATTTGGGTTGGAGAATCTAGACGTTCTCAAAAAAAAAAAAAAAAAACCCAAAAGGAATATGAAAGATTTTGACTTTAGAGGAAAAAATATTCTACAAAAAGCAAGATAAAGTCACATAGTATGAGCAAGAACAAGAACAAGAATCTTCGGAATGATTAAGATTCAATAACCTTGAATATATTGTATAACAGATGCGGCATTTGCCTAGACTCATGCCAAGTTTCATGAGAACTACAGACTAGCTTACAAATTAACGGACGTATTTGGCTAAATCAACTTGGTTCTTGATTCTCAAACAGAAAACAAACATATATGCATATAGAGACAACTCGTTCATATCATTAGTTACGAACAAGTACAGTCAGGTCAAGCTACAAATCTACTGTCTCGTTACTTTCAACACTGTATGTAGAGACAACGAGTAGCTGCACAGGTAGGAGCCATAAAACTCCACAGACTCGTCAAAATGCGTCTCGCTACTTTTGACAGCAGGAAGTACAAACTCTCGCCAGTTTTCCCGTGGTTCGGAACGAGCAAAGAATTTAATTCAAATGCAACCTTGATACGACGAAGCTTTGCCCTATTAAGCAGAATTGTTAAACTTGTGTGCATAAACATTTTAATTATAATTACAAACTTACCACAAAAACAGCAGCTTATAACAATCGAACAGCAGCTCTGAAAAGTCTACAAAATGTCAAAAAAAAAACAAGCGACCAATAGAAAAATGAAATAACATTAATCAAACTCTTATTTTTTGCACTCTTCGCAACAGATCGCGCCGGCGTAATTATCTCACGTGACTGTCACTTTGAGGTAGTTGGACAGAAGGAGAACGTGTGCACCGTGACGCACAGCCGCCAGGTGGAGAACTGTTACACCTGCAAGGGAGATCTGTGCAACGCATCCTCCGCGGGACGCTACATGGCGATGAGCGCGGCAGCGCTGTTTGCGCTGTTCGCCGTGCAGATGGCGCTGTGAGCTGCTGCGACAAATTCATAATCATATAATAGAATTCGTGTACAAATAATGTGAAATGTTATGCATATTGGCTTTGTTTTTGAAGTAAATAAACTTGTAAAATTTTGGAAAAAAGAAAGTTAAAGAAGCACTAACCTCATGTAATCACGTATGCATTTTAAGTTCTGTATAATGTTGCTCCTAAAGTCCCCATCCATCCAGTATTCGTCGCAGTTATCCATTACTCTTCTTCTCTTTTTATTTATTAATAACTTAAACTCGATACAAATAAGAACGAAATTCGCCAAAAAAAAAGGAACTTTTCACGATTACACAAAATGCACGAACGCGAAGATTAAAAAAAAAAAAAGTAATATGGCAACACCGGCTGTTACAAATAACGGCGCTTTCGGCGCACACACAGAATTTGCTAACACAAATTAACTTGTTAAAATGTACGCTTACAATATGTTCCCGACATACAAACAATGCCGTATGCACTCAACAGTCGCTTACAACAATTTTGAAGCCTTAAAAGACATTTTGAACACGTTTAAACATAAATTAAAAACGAGCGACGCGCACACACACGAAGAAGACACAGAAGTGAGAGAATTGGCAATTTGCACAGGCTCCACAAGGCTCTCGTACAATGCAGCCTTTGGCAGGCCACACACGTCACAATGTGCCGGACGACTCGCTGTGTTTATCGTTGAGCGAGTGACGAGAATCGTTTAGTATTGAACAGGAACGGAATAGTAGTATGAAAGGAATGATAGCAAGATTTAGTTGGATATTGAACATATTGAGCATACTTACTGCAAACAGCGCGGCTTTAACTCTCACTCTCATACAATTAGAAAGAGCGCCAACGAGTAGGTACTCGCCACTCGATACTTGGTATCGATATATGTATGTATGTATGTACTAGAAGCAATAAGAGATTAATTACTTGAATCTTTTCAAGAAATAATTATAGTCAAGATCAAGTATATTTTTCTTTTGCAAAATTATTATTGTTACAAATGAACGAGATAAAGAACTAATGCCAAGAAACTGGTTCGTTCTTTTGTTAAAAAGAGACACACATTTTTGATACATTTAGTTAATACATCTTGTTGTTTAAATGGTTTATTCAGTTGTAAAAATATTCTAAATTGCATTACAATAAAATTTGTAAGCTTTCGTCGCTTAAACTAAACATTTGTAAAAACTGCATACAAAATAAACGAAAAATAATCGAGATTACACTTTGATCCTAAATGGTACGGAATGCGAGCGCGTGGAATAGATATGTTTAAAAGGGATTTGTATATATATGTATATTCGTGCGCGGAGGCAGGACGGAAATGCGTTCCAAGTGTTAAGTTCATTTCGGTTCGAGTTGAAGGCACATTAAAAATTACACATAGAGAGTGGTACAGTTCGCTTTGGCTATGGTGGATGCTGCTATTGCCGCAGGAAGTGCGCGACAAGGCCAGCGGCAAAGGTGCCAAAGAGGACGCTGGTCCAGCTGCTCCGCTGGAGGCCCGCCCCGTTGCAGCCGTCCTTGCTGTTGCAGGTGCAGAACTCCATGAAGATGTTGTAGCTGCCGGTGCGCATCAGGCAGAAGCGTTCGTCCCCCTCAATGCCCGGCTCGCCCATGTAGGCGCAGCTGCGGAAGTAGCGCCATTCGCCGTGCACCTTCTGGCGGATCTTGCGGCACATGGTCGGGCGCACGCCCTTCAGGTGCTCCAGCTCCGGCGCCTGCTGGCAGTCCGTGATGGCCAGTGTGCTGTTGTCGAAGGGATCGCCGCACTTGGGATCGTTGTCGGAACGGCAATCCCAGCATTTGATGGCCCAAGCTGTGCGTGAGACACCACGAGACAAGATTTATGTTTGTTTGTTTGTGTTTGTGCGCGCGGCTACGCATGCGACTTACCTGTTTGCAGCAGGCAGCCCAAGACGAGGGCGGCCAGCATGCATTTATCCATTGTGTTCATGCTTAGATACGTTTTTAATTAATAACTAATTTGTAAGCAGCAAATAATTAATGAAAACAAAATGCGAACACCGCCCTAAAAAATATGATGCACGTATCGATAGATTTTTGCTTCTATCGATGAGAACAGGGCTGCCACCTGGTCGAAGTTGGTATTTTTTGTGTGCATCAAATGCTGTTGTGAGTGAGGTATAAAATATTTTCAAGCATTTGCGTAAGAAAGAGAGTGAGTAGACACAGCACTGCGAGCATGTGCGCAAATGCTCATTTTAAATACATTTTGCAACACCACCGTCTGCAGCAATTAGTTGTGACCGAAATTCTGTTAAATGAGGAGCTCAGTGCTGTTAGCAAAGGCCAGGCAGGTCGGTCTATCGCCTGGCCGCCACATTCAAACTGCTGTAACTGCGCTGTTATGGCTGTTGTATTAATGTTGTTTAAATCAATTTCCAAATTTTTTTAAGCAAACTGACTGAATTTTAAGTTCTTTATGCCGTAACCGAGCCCGGCATATAAAAGAATCTTAACCTTTTTTAATTTTTACCGAAACGGTTAAAATTAACGCGCGCTGTTAAATAACATTACAGCGCCCTGTTAACTTATTGATGCCAAATATCATATGTTATTTTTTTCAGTTTTTGGACGGACTCGAGTTTTTCAAGTTGCTGCAACTTGCGGAGTTGCTTAAACAATTTTGTTGGCTACATTCGGCTGCCGCGCGTGCTGTGTGAACGTGTGTGAATGATAGCGCTCACTGCATTATTAACCAAATATACGATCGGTATTATGAGCAATTTAAGCAATGGCAATTTGCAGCAGAATCCACAACAGCAACAACAACAACAACAGCAACAACAACAGCAGCAGCAGCAACAGAACAACGTTGAAGCGGGCGCGGGTGCGGCTGCGGCGCCCCTATTGATGGAGCCTGGCGCAATGCCCGCCCCTGGCCTGGGCGTTGCGGTGGGCGTGGCGCAACGCCAGCGCCTCCTGCTGCAGCAGCAGCAACAGCAGAATCCCGCCGCCGAGGGCAGCGGCTTGGACCGCGGCAGCTGCCTGCTGCGCTACGCCAGCCAAAACAGCCTCGACGAGAGCTCCCAGAAGCACATCCAGCGTCCCAACGGCAAGGAGCGCGGCACCGTCGGCCAGTACAACAACGAGCAGCACACGGCGCGCTCCTTCGATGCGATGAACGAGATGCGCAAGTAAGCACAATCACGACTAGCAAATACCCTGTGGCTATGGGAAATAACTTTGTTTATCTTGTAAATTCTATGCGCAAGTGCTCCGACTAGCGTACACCCTGTGAATATAAGAAAATATTTATTTTGTGCTTCAAAGTGAAAACGCTAAACGAAATAAGAAAGTGTTTGACTAGTAGATACTCCTTAATAATATTACTTCTACTTAGATAACTTTTTCAATTATTGTACGATTGAAGTGACATTTTCGGCACTAAAATATGGCATTCATATGTGTGCATGTACCAAAAGCCCAGGTGTGACATTTTAAAAGGGTATGCGTAATTGGACATTATAATAGTGTGGCCCAAAAACAGACAAGTCGTGATCAACAGTTGCAGTTGTTAATTTTGTCTTGCAAATAAGAACTAGCCGACCAGAAGATACCCTGTGAGGTAATCTTAAATAGCTTCCATGTGTACAGGGTATTCTAATAACATTACTTGTACAGCAAAGCTAGGATATGCTTCCAATAAATTAAGATATTCCGTCTCAAAACATAAATCGAAAACAAATTTGAGTTTAGTTTCGTCATTTTTCACCTGTTACACACTGTGGCCCAATGACAATGCCCCGTCTTGCCCATTTTTAATGGGTATTGCGCACAAAAACCCGACAACTCATAAGATCCGCAATTGTTCGCCTGTTACAAACTCTTCCACAACTCCCATACACCCCACCCCGTCGTGCCCGTTTTTAATGGGTATTGGGCACCCAAAACCTGACATCTTATAAGATTTGTTTATTTTGGTCTTGGCAAAAATATGAAAAATATAATGGGCCAAAAAGCTGGCGCGACGCGGTCAACAGTTGTTTGTGCCGATCTCTCGGCTCGCATTCTCTCGCATAATTGCGCATTACGCTTCTTTTTTTTTTTTGTCGGTTTTGGCCCCCTTCAACTTTGCACAGATAATGCACATACTTTAAAACTATATATATATTTATTTTCTGCCTTTGAATTTTGTCGCTTTATTTGCTTTTGTCAAGAGGCCATTCGCTTTAATATTCGACTTTGCGATTTTTGCTTTGATTATGATGATGACTTTTAATTTTTTTTTTTTTTTTATTATTTTTTTAGCATTTTGTTTTCGTTTTAGACAAAATATTTTTGCCCTTGAACTTGAAGTCGCTCAGTTTTTGTTTTTGTTTTTTTCTCGCAGTTTTGTCTCGTTTTCTCTCTATGTATTCGCTTCCCACTTCCGTGTGAGGCCAGCTGATTAGATGTCATCTAAATGGAAAACTACCTTGATGGAATTTTTATTTATTTTATGATTTTGTTCCTCAAACCCGTTTCGATTTTTTGTTATTCGTTATTTTTGTAGGCCAATGCCCTAAACGAGCTCCACAAGCTCCGCACCGTGGGTCCAACGGACACAAATCGTTGGGCATTTTGTTCATTTACATTTTTAAAGTGTAACGAACTTTAATTTATTGAAAATTATTTGAGGTGTTTGTTAAAAAAAAAAAACAAAACGACAAAATAATTGCCAAAAAATGCCCGAAATTTTGCTTTTTGGCGTAATTTCAGTTTACAAACATTTTTACAGCTGACGTCTAATTTTATTTTTATTATAATTATTTATATTATTATTTTTAAATAAATATCTAATTTTTGAAATACTTAGAATATTTTTTTTTAATTATATCAGAGCCACTTTTTACTTGCGATACTTATCAGTTTCTGAAAATTCTTTCTTATACGGAAAAGGGCCTTCGAAAATATATTTCCTTTATAATCCTTTCTTCTGGTAACAAAAATTTAAAACATTTAAATACAAAATAAAAAAGTTATTATTAATAAAAAAAAAGATAAATAAATAAATAATTATTTATTCTAATTCTAAGCGAAGTCTGCGAATCGAAGCCCAGTCAAATAATTTTTCTTGTTTAACTTTTTCACATGCACATTCAAATGTACATTAACACACACAGCCACACACATGCACATACACATTCACAGCGACTCATATAGATATCGCACCACTGTGCTTGATTTTATAGAAAGTTTATATGCTAAGCTTTTAATTGCTGACCTTACTCAATGACCACATACCATCTCGCGCGCTTCATTCTCATTTTGTACAGACAAAAACAGCTGTGTGATGTCATTCTGGTCGCGGACGATGTGGAAATCCCAGCGCATCGCATGGTCCTGGCCTCCTGCAGCCCCTACTTCTATGCGATGTTCACCAGCTTCGAGGAGTCGCGCAAGACGCGCATCACGCTGCAAAGTGTCGATGCACGGGCTCTGGAGCTGCTCATCGATTACGTGTACACGTCGAATGTGGAGGTGAACGAGGACAATGTCCAGGTGCTGCTGACGGCGGCCAATCTCCTGCAGCTGACGGATGTGCGGGATGCCTGCTGTGATTTCCTGCAAACCCAATTGGATGCCAGCAATTGTCTGGGCATACGCGAATTTGCCGATCTGCATGGCTGCGTCGAGCTGCTCAACTATGCGGAGACTTATATTGAACAACATTTCAAGTGAGTGGACAACCGGGCAATCAATCAGTCAATCAATCAATCAATAAATTCATCAAATTGTGATACAATATCTATTTCTTTTATTAGCTTTGGAAATTCGAATATATCTTCTCAAGTAACCACAAATTAACTTAATTCATGTTTTATGCCCTTTGCAAAAAGGGCTTTTTTTTTTAAAGTACTAAAACGCCACGAAGAGCTCATTTCTGACTGAACTGAAAATATTTGTTTAACTATATAAATAAAATATTGAACAGCAATCGATTCCTTATTCTCATGTCTGTTTATCTGTATCTATGCAAACTGATTTGGTTTATATATAGCCCAATTTTAATCAAATGCAAACATTTGTACTCTAACTAAAGTCAGTTTATTATAAATAACTAGAATAGAATGATAATGAATCAAGCAGAATAGAGTAGAAGAGATGATAATATATTTAATATATTTTAAAAGGTATTGAATCTTCATAATCAAACTGGAATATAATCAATTATAATGTAATAGTATTCCGAGTAGAGCAGAATAGAGGAATATAATATGTTGTTAGCCATAGCCAGAGTCTTTCATCTGTGGAATTAGAATATAATATAAAAAGATTAAAATATTAACCAGAGTTTTTCATCTCTTGCATCAGATTATCAGAGAATACAATCTAATTGGGTATGATAAACTAGAATAGATCAAAATATTAACCATTTGAGTGCAGGGTATTTAGTCTTCGAAATCCCAATTACTTCGCACATAAACCGATTCTCCAACATTTCATTATTCATCTTTTATGAAATGTGATATACAATAATTAATTTGAATGACTGCAAAGCAGACTTCCGAATAGACTAACGATATGATACAGACTTTCGAAATGATTAATGAATGATACCATATAGACTTTGGCTTGATAAAATGAAAAACTATTAAACAGCTGGCTGACTTGATTTAAAGACAGATTCTTCTCAGTTTAACTTATCGTGTTTATCTACTCGAATCTAATTTCTCGCCAAACCTTCCATGTATATGTTTTATACTAAAGCCCATAAAGTTAGTCGCTCATTTTAACCAGTTTCTTAAGTATATATACTACCTTTTTTAATTACGCTTTAATTTGGCACATGTTATGACACATACCCTAACTTGTTTCTCTCTTCTTGCAGCGAGGTCATTCAGTTTGACGAGTTTCTGAATCTCACACACGAACAGGTCATCAATTTGATATCCAACGATCGCATCTCGGTGCCAAATGAAGAGCGCGTCTATGAATGCGTCATCGGATGGCTGCGCTACGATGTGCCCATGCGGGAGCAGTTTACGTCGGCCCTCATGGAGCATGTGCGGCTGCCGTTCCTCTCCAAGGAGTACATAACACAGCGCGTGGACAAGGAGATTCTGCTGGAGGGCAACATCGACTGCAAGAATCTGATTATCGAGGCCCTGACCTATCACCTGCTGCCCACGGAAACAAAGTCGGCGCGCACCCGGCCCCGCAAGCCCGTGGGCATGCCCAAGATACTGCTGGTTATTGGAGGCCAGGCGCCCAAGGCCATACGCTCCGTGGAGTGGTATGATTTGCGCGAGGAGAAGTGGTATCAGGCCGCCGAGATGCCGAATCGTCGTTGCCGCAGCGGCTTGTCTGTGCTCGGCGACAAGGTCTATGCCGTGGGCGGCTTCAATGGATCGCTGCGCGTGCGCACTGTGGATGTTTATGATCCGGCTACCGATCAGTGGGCCAACTGCAGCAATATGGAGGCGCGTCGCTCCACTCTGGGCGTGGCTGTGTTAAATGGCTGCATCTATGCTGTGGGCGGCTTTGATGGCACCACCGGCCTGTCCAGCGCCGAGATGTACGATCCAAAGACTGAAATCTGGCGTTTTATTGCCTCCATGTCGACGCGTCGCAGCTCTGTGGGCGTGGGCGTGGTAAACGGACTGCTCTACGCTGTTGGCGGCTACGATGGCTTCTCCCGGCAATGCCTCGCCTCCGTGGAACGCTATAATCCCGATACGGACACCTGGTGTGCCGTTGCCGAAATGTGTTCGCGTCGCAGCGGCGCCGGAGTCGGCGTTCTCAATAATATTCTATACGCTGTCGGTGGTCACGACGGGCCGATGGTGCGCAAATCTGTGGAGGCCTACGACCATGAGACAAACACCTGGCGTTCCGTGGCGGACATGTCCTATTGTCGCCGCAATGCCGGCGTCGTCGCGCACGATGGCCTCTTGTATGTGGTGGGCGGTGATGATGGCACCTCTAATTTGGCCTCGGTGGAGGTTTATTGCCCGGACTCCGATAGCTGGCGCATATTGCCCGCACTGATGACCATTGGACGCAGCTATGCGGGCGTCTGTATGATCGATAAGCCCTTGTGAATGGAAGAGCAGGGCGCATTGGCACGGTGAGTGTTTGTTCTAACCAAAATTATGAGGATAAAACTTTGCCTTACCTAATAATCATAATCTTGAAGTACGGCTTTTATTTATGCCTGACGTATGCCTAATATATAACTCCACTTAACATATTTGTCATCTGTTTCTAGCCAAGCGGCCTCGCTGGCCATAGCGCTGTTGGATGATGAGAATAGCCAGGCTGAGGGCACCATGGAGGGCGCAGTCGGTGGTGCTGTTTATGGTAATATAATAGCAGCAGCCGCAGCACCACCAACGCCTGCACAGCCCGCTAATCATCCGCACTATGAAAACATTTATGCGCCTATTGGACAGCCCAACAACAACAACAACAATAATAATAACCAACAAGTTGTTGTGGCCAATGCCAATGCCAATGCCCCTGCAAATGTTGAGGAAGCAGCTCAACAACCACAGCAACAACAACAGCAGCAACAACAACCAGCGGCAACTGAAGCCAATGCCAGCAACAACAATCAGCCACAAGCCCAGCAAGCAGCACCCCAACAACAACAACAACAACAGCACCAGCAGCAGCAGCAAGCGCGCATGTTGCCCATGAATAATTATCGCAATGATTTATATGATCGGTCCGCATCCACAGCGGCTGCCTACGATGTGCCAAGAGCGGTGCGCTCCGGTTTGGGCTATCGTCGAAATTTTCGCATTGATATGCAAAATGGTAAGTCACCTGGCTTGAAGCTGGTCCCAGAACTGGACCCATTGATAATTACCCGGCAAGGGTATACTTAACTAGACAAACAAGTATTATATTAAATTCAATATGTTTAGCTTTTACGACATCTACAGGGTATCCCTTACTTTCTTCTATTGCAAACTTAAACTCACAATCAATTTCCGCTCCTTCACAGGCAATCGATATGGCAGCGGCCTGCGCTGTGCTCCGCTTTATGCCAGCAACAGATCCAATTGCCAGCGACAGCGCAGCTTTGATGACACCGAATCGACAGACGGCTATAATCTGCCCTATGCGACGGCGGGCACCATGCGCTATGAGAACATCTACGAGCAGATACGCGATGAGCCGTTGTATCGCACCACAGCTGCATCGGCTGCAAGTCGCGTGCCGCTCTATACGCGCCTGGATGTGCTGGGCCACGGCATCGGACGCATCGAACGGCATCTGAGCTCCTCCTGCGGCAACATTGATCATTACAATCTGGGCGGCCACTATGCGGTGCTGGGACATTCGCATTTCGGCACCGTGGGTCACATACGTCTGAATGCGAATGGTGCTGCAGCAGCCAGTCCCAATGCCAACAGCTGCACTGTGCCCAACTGTCAGGGCTATGTGGCTGGCGGTGGTGTTGCTGGCGCTGGTGGTGGTGGGGCAAGTGCTGCCGCTGCTGCTGCAGCCGCCGCAGCGGCGGGCATGGACTATGGACATGTCAAGGTGCCCGTCAAGAACAGCGCTTCTTCCTTCTTCAGCTGCCTGCATGGCGAAAACTCGCAGAGCATGACGAACATATATAAAACCACAGCCGCTGCAGTTGCTGCGGCGCACCACTGTTCACCACTGACGCCCAACGTTTCCATGGAGCGTGCGGCACGCTCTGCATCCGCCGGACCCGCCACAGCAGTTATAGCAGCAGCAGCAGCTGCTGCAGCTGCCGAGGAGCAGCAGTTAAGCGGCGGCGGCGACAGCGTGTGCAGCTCGGCGACAGCAATGCGCCCCACGGGCGCCATACCCAAAATAAAAACCACCAGCAAGGCGGCCAAGGAGTCCAGCACAGCAGCAACTGCTGCCAGTTCGAGTGGAGCCGAGAAGGCAGCAACTGGAGCAGCGACCAAGAGCGCTGCGCTGGCCAAGAAAACAACAACGGCAACAACAGCAGCAGCGCGCTCGAACTCCTCGTCGGATGCCGGCAATGGCACCTTGAATCGCATATCTAAGTCCAGCCTGCAGTGGCTGCTGGTGAACAAGTGGCTGCCGCTGTGGATTGGCCAGGGACCCGAGTGCAAGGTGAGCCTCGAATAATATTAAATAAATGCCTTAAATTACAGTTAATATGCTTTAGCAGGTTATTGACTTCAACTTTATGTTTTCGCGCGACTGCGTCAATTGTGACACCGCCTCGGTGGCCTCACAAATGTCTAATCCGTATGGCACGCCACGCTTGGGCCTCGGCACACTGCCGCAGGACATGATGCGCTATCATGGCAGCGCCGCCAGCATACGACGGGATGCCAATGCAGCTGCTGCTCGACCGATGCACAGCAATTTGAGTCGCTTGCGTTGCGGCGCCGACAAGCGTCAGAACCTGACGGCAGGCAGCAGCTGCAGCAGCAGCAGCAGCAGCTATCGCCATGAGGATCCCTCCTATGAGAACGTACACGTGCAGTGGCAGAATGGCTTTGAGTTTGGACGCTCGCGCGAATATGATGCTAGCTATAATCAACAGCAGCGGCCGCTGCTGCAGCGCGCACGCTCTGAGAGTCCCACGTTCAGCAATCAGCAGCGACGCATGCAACGCGCTGCAGCACAAGCGCAGGCACAAAACTGCCAGCAATCCGCCAAGCTGGCCGATCCTTTCAAGAACTACGAACTGAATGTGGACAACAATAGTTTTAAGCCCAAGCAGCCGGCGGCAATGGAGCTGTGCGATGAGCTGGAGGGCGCTGTCGGTGGTGCAGCTGCCGAATCGGATGCAGAGCAGACGTTTGAACCCCCAAATCCGAGTGATAACGAGACTGAAACAACGACTACAACAACAACAACAACAACTACAGCTGCAACAACAACAACAACAAACAGCCAACAGCAAGATAATGCAAATGCCGCAACGTCTAGCAACAACAATGCAAGCACTCAAGAAGCAAACGACTAAAAAATATTAATTTGATATACATATAAAAAGTATGATTAGCATACGTTACATGCAGTTCGAAAATTTACGATTTTATTTTATCTAAGTTAATGTTTTGTTTAATTTTGGTTCAACATTTATCACATTTATAATTAGATCTCACGAAAATTGCAATTGGCGACAGCATTAAAAAAAAAAAACTAAAAACTAACTATTAAGTCAGAAAAAAAACAAACAACTACTGATATTGTAGAATTTGATACATTGTGATTCGAGGCGTTTGCGTCAATCTGCCAAAGCTCGAATACTAGACTTTTAGATATATATATTTATATGTATGTCTCTCTCTTTTCAAATAGCTAAAGCATTTGAACGCGGCCATTTAAGAGTAGTTTCCATTACTGCATCTATGAAAACAAACAAATGCCGAGACGCAACATGCAATACAAAAGCGCCATATCATGCACATTATATATACATATACATACTTAGTTATACATATAACATATATACATTATATAGAAATATAAGCAATATGCATTTGATATTTAATTTCGAAATGTTCCAATATAAATTGTTGTGTTATTTTTTGATGGCACGGCAAACAAGTCCACTGCCCCGATTCCCCCTCAAATATGAATTATATATGCTTACCTATCATTATATATTAATGTTTTTTTTTTCGATAGGGGGCGTGTCAGCTGCGCCCCTTTGATATTGGTATTTGTTATGTGCTCGCGCTTTGTTCACATTGTGTGCGTTAAGTTTTTCGGAGCTTCCCAAACAAAAAAACAAATATTTAAAATAAAAGGAAAATGAGAGGAAAAACCATTACAAACTATCATTTAGGTCAATTAGCATAACAGGTATTATTTACATGCATACTACTTATATACATACTATATACATATATACAACAAAATATACACACCTAAAAACCTATAAAAAATGCATATACAATACTCCAAATATATAGATCCTAAGCATACTTACATGTATTGCGTTTAACTAATTCATAATAAAATAGAAAAAAAAAGAAAATATTTAAATATTTGTATATTCAAAAATTTGGAACGATTTCGTTGTGTTTTTGTTTTGCTTTTGTGTTTTTATCGTTTTATTTTTATTTTAACAAACTATTATAAAATTGCAAGTTTTTCATTCTCATTGCTTCTTGTTGTTGTTGTTGTTCATATACACAGATACAGATATAATATAATTATTATAAACTAAAAAATACATACATATCTGTCATAATATACTCGTACTCAATATAGATACACATACATGTATATATATATATATGTTTGCCCGACTTCTTCACAACTATTGCGCTTGGCTACGACAAATTGGAATTCATTTTTTTTTACTTTGTTTTTTTTTTTTGCGCTACATTTCTGATAATTTTTTTAAATTTTTAGCCGATATGTTTTCTCTTAAAAAAAGCATTAACACCCAAAGAGCGTCTAATTGCATACATGTAGTTCATATTTGAATATACGTATATATTGAATTTTTTTGTTTGTTTGAATGTTACTTTTAATTTAATGTTTAAATTCCGTTTCTAAGCTTTTGTATTTTGGTTTTTAGTTTTAGTTTAATTGCAATTTGTCGCTACGTAGATCTACAAGCTTCATTGGAATTGCTGATAAGTTCTTTAGGATTAGGTTTATATTTGTTGCCATTCGTTAATTCGCTTCTTTTCTTTTCTTCTGTAGTATACTTCGTTTCACCGCCTAGTTTTCAATGCTAACTTAAAATGTATACACACAAAACTAAAAACTAACTAAAAAAAAATCATTACAAAAATTAGCTCAGAACTATACAAAACGCTTTAAGCGCGTCCACACACATATCATAAAAAACCCACACATATCAAAAATGATTACCGCACGGCTCGGCCTGACATACCCTTGCAATCAATCGATAGTTCACGACTTTTGTTCATTTACTTGGGCAACTCATAGATTTGGACGGGCAACGCTTTTGGCGTTATTATCTCATCCTCAAAGTCGTCATCATCGCCATGGATGGCATAGTCGCCGCCATTATGCTCGCTCTCAAATTCATTGGGCACAATCTCCACATCGCTGGGTCGCACAGTGCTCCGTGAGCCTCCGCCAGCCTCGCCGCCATTTCGATCCGATCTCGTTTTAGTCGATTTGGTAATATGATCGCGCAGCATATGCGAATATAGTATATCGTCTATATAGTACATGGTGCCCAGATTGTAGACAAACACCTCGCTCTCCGTAATCTGTGCATTGTTCACACTCGTATAATTGCTGCCCGGATTACGTGTAATCTTCACATGACCACCGCCAATCGTTTCAAACACCTCATTATCCCGCAAATCCCGATTATAGAGTCGGCCACGCACAAAATGATTCAGCAGCATTTTAATGCCACGCTGCGAAGCCTGCAACATGGATTGGTTTTTTCTTGTTAATGATTAAGTGTAAATAGTTTGGATTAGAACAACTTGCCATAACATCGTCGGATAGTCTGTCGAAGCCCAGCTTCTCGAAGGCCTTGTCTTCGGGCACAAAGAATGTATAATTTGCGCCAGAGATGTGCGGAGCTATTTCCGCATTGTTCAGATATCTGTGAGCAGTAATGAGGTTGTGTTTAGTTCTGATTGTCAATTATTCTGCCTAAACTATTAATAGTATCCTTTAATAAGGTCATTCGATATGGCCGTTAGTCATTTAAATGGTATGTTGCTTATGTATTATCGATCGGGTTATCGAAATCAAAAGTTATCGATTTCGAGCTAATTTTTGTTTATGGTCATGAGTTGAAATAACAAAGAAAAGTCAGCAAATTTGTCTAGGAAGTTTTTTGAATTTACATACTTCGATCAAGATTCATTTAAGGATTTGATAACTTCCTCGATATTGAGTTTAATCGATAAATATCAAACACCTACTTTTAGGTTAACACCTATAGCTATAGTAGGGTATCCCTTAGCCTTGTCATGTAGATTGTTGTTGGAATAAAATTTGGTTTATCGCTAGCCTTGACAGTCTCTTCTCGCCAAATCGATAAATATCGATAAATTTTTTTAGATACTGGGTGATTTTTGCTGCAAGATTTTGACAGCGTGTTTTAAATGGGGTATCTCTGAGTCGAGCATTCTCGCTCTAAGCATTTATAGTTGTTTGCTTGGCTGCCTTTAGTCCCACCCCTTTTCTAATTTAATCCCAAAGGGCTCGTAACTGATTTTAACTGTAATTGGTATTCAAATTTACCTTGTAATTTGCGTGAATCTTGAATCACGCTCCAAGGCCAAAAACGAGTGCGATAGAAATTGTGCGCCGAACCACGGGAATGCCAAAAGCGGAGGTGTCTCCTTATCCTTGTGCATCTGCAGTGAGTATTAAAAGGCTTAGCTCATATATCAAAGGCTAATGTGTGTGGGTGGGCGTGGGTGTGTATGCATGTGTATGCGCCTTACCTGATGCAATTTGGAGACCACAGCCTCAGAGACAAATAACACCTCGGATATAATGAACACCTGATTGCCATTGGAGAGCGTAAATTCCGAAATGATGCTTACATTATTCACAGTGGGCGTGGCTGTGTTGTGAATCAAGGTTAATCATAAATTATCTTCGAAAATAATTGCAATTTAAGACTTACGTTGGCCATGGAAGATGACAAGCTCACCGCCCATAGTCCGGACGCTCATTTGGTCCATGTTCTTGACATCGGACAAGCGCAGGGGTCGCTGCATGGGCAGGAAATGATTACGCAATACGCTCTCGGTAAACTCGGGCACACTGAATGGATAGAAGCCCCAGTCGATGGGATGCCAGCGCTGGAAGGCATTGTCCGATGGTATGAGCACCGTATAGGCATTATCATCCATAATGCGTGTCAGATTGGATTTGGATAGAAAGTGCTGGAACACTTTTGTGCCCGTTTTCATGTTGGCCAGAAATGACATCAATGGACTCGCCTTTGATTCCTTAATAATGGGCTCCACTTTAGCATGTGCATTGGTAATGTTTGGCTGCTCCAGCGGCTGTGGGTCATTGTAGCGGCTGCAGCGATGGCATAGAAGTAGGGGGTGGAGGGGAGGTAAAGGGCATGTTAGGAAGTGTGCACAAAAGTTGGGCCACAAAAACTTTTCGCCAGTGCCTGATAAATTTCGCATGCGTGCACTTTTTGACCGCAAACAAACCAGCATTAGGGCGTACACTTGGCAAAAAGTGTGGCAAATACGTAAATATTTGAAAATATGAAGAGCAAAAAAAAAATGTATCTATTTAAGCCATGTCAACACTTTTTCGTTGCTTCAAATATATTAACTCAGTTTTTGGCTCCTGTTGTTGAATTTCTTTGAATTTTTTTTTATTATAAAAGTTTCTATATTTTTGATAAGAGTAAAAATTGCTGAAAAAATACTTCTTATACATTTTATTTTGAGATTTCTAATTTTTTAAATGTATTAAAAAACATTTTTTCAATTTTCATGTCAAGTTTAATTTTTGTATAGTTATAAACTTTTTTGTTTGATTTATTGATTCTACCGTTTTTTCGTTGAGTGTAAGGACATGCTGATTGAACACCCTGCATTGCTAGGGGGTAAAATGTAGGCTTAGGTTGGTTCACTCACTTGTTCGTTTCCTGTATGTTACGCTTGGAGTAGGGCGATTTCCTATCACCCAAATAACCATCAATTCCAATGGCCATCAATTGCTCATTGATACGCAGCTTGTAGAGTATTTGCTGTCCGTTGAGCAGCCAGACATTGTTGTGGGACTTTTCCAATTTACGAAAAACGACTTTATGTCCATTCCCATTACCATACGACTCCTCCTCTTCCTTGCCATTGGCGAGCGTATTGTAACTATCAAAGATTTTACCGGGCACCAAATGCTCCAACATGAACTCCTTCAAGCGCGGCTTCTCAATGCTACGCACATCGATTTTGGGTATTATCAATGTGAAGGGTGTATCTGGAAAGCAGAGTGATTGTTTCTGGTTAATTACAAATAATAATAAAGAGAAAACAATGGTTGCTTCAAACATTGGCATCAAGTTGAAGACTGAACGCAGCGACACTGAACCCATTTTCAAATCCCAACTATTTCAAGTGCGTGAATTTCATATATCTTTTTGCCAAACATTTTTATGTGTTTAGCTAGAAGATGCCTACACGTGCGATTTTATAGCTATGTGTATTGGCTTCCAAGTTGTTCACCTATTATTATTCAATACGAGTACAACTTGAGCATAGAGAAGTTAGGTAATTGTTTGGGTATTGCGAAGAGAGCTAATGAACTTACGGTAAAACCTGGCCTATGATTGCCTGTTAACTTGATATAATCTAGACAAACTGCATAAATTTAACTAGGCAGACTTCAAACAGGGTAAAACTGTTATCTTCTGATACTCTCTATCGCAAGTTTAAGAGAAATATTGAACTGATGTGGTTCATTTATTTTTCTTATAATAAAAAATTATTATTATTTTAAAAAAAAATTTTATATATAAAAAACAGTATAAAGCTTTTAAATATACATATTAAATTATTTGTTTGTATATTTAATACTATTTATTTTTTATTTATTTAATTGTTGTTGTTGTGAATTTCAAAGACTTTTTCCAAATGAATTTTATGGGAAATTTAATATTAAATCACCATATAAAGGTTTCATTCGATAAGAAATAAATAAGAACAATTTTAAAAATTTTAGAAACTCTTTTATTCAATAAAAAAGTAAATTGAAAATATTATTATTTAAAGAATCGAATGAATGCCATGCTCCTTATCGGCATTGTGTTGGACCCAGGCATGTGGTGAGTTAACCAGAAGGCTGTTGGTGAACATGGCAAATATCCAGCTAACATACAAGCACTCCAAAATGTGACTGCGATTCAGGTTGAATATATTGAACATGCTGCGATCCAAGGTGTAATAAGAGACCAATTTGTAATGACAGTAGATTTGTAGCTGCAAAAGGGAATATCAACTAGCAAGCCTTGGCAATAATACATGTATTTTGCATTTTCAACCGACCTGCTTCTGTCGTCTGCCATTGTTCCTAAACTTGAGCAATTCATGCCCAAACTGTTGCTCAACCGATTTGATGAACTGGCTCTGGTATACAAAGCACAAGGGATATAGCAGAGCACCGAGAATGGTATAGAGCAGAAGGCCCAATTTATGTTTATCATACAGCAGTAGGTGGAAGCTACACATGCAACTGTTCAGCTCCGAAAACATGCCAACACACACAAATGGACGCAACAGCAGCTCAATGTGTTGCCTCAGTTTCATCAAGGCCACATAGTTTTCCAGTAGCTCCTCGTGGACATAATCTGTGCTTTGTTGTTTGTATTGCAGCAGCACCTGGTGCTCCTTCTCGTAGTATCCGTGCAGCAGCAGAAATCCCAAGTGCGCCAACAGGGACAAAAATAAGGGCTGCAGACTGACAAAGAGCACAGCTGACCAGCTCAGAAAGGTGTCCATGGGAGAGTCCTCTTTTACATAGGGTATTCGAGTGAAAGAGCTTGGCCGGGCGACCGGAACCGCAAGACAAAACCATTCCGTAAAATAAACAAAAAAGAGCCACCAATTGATGCGTGGTGCATGGCCAAAGCGTCTTAAAAATCGCTGATAAATATTCGCAAATTCATTGAGAGTCCGCTCAATGTTCTTCAGATGATATTTATAGATATATGTGATAGATATGGATGTGATTATATTCTGATATTTCATTGCCAGGGCGCTTAGATAATACACCAACGTTAAGGCCTTATCATTCTCTTCCACATTCGCCGAGATGGTCAGCAGAAAATGTAGAATAAAAAATCTCGCATGCAGATAGCTGGCAATGAATAGCCAGGGACGCAGCCAGACGCTGTGCAGCATCGAGATCAGACGCTGCAATTTCGGCCGACGCCGGAATGTGCAACTGTGCGGCATAAACCTGTAGACGTTGCAACCGACAATTGTGGCTAGCACAGCCAGCACGCGCAGCACAACCGTTAAAGAGGACATGGCGCAACTGAATCCTGTCGTGGAATTTCAGCGGCGCCACGTGCTGACACTGATAAATGGCCAACTTGCTGGAATGGTGGCTAAATGTGTCCAGCTCATTTGTTTAATAGCCTAAACTTCGAAAAACGTGGCCAGCGAGAGTCGCAAAAAATGTATGATAAATTACAGCTAAAAACAGGAAAAACAGGAAAAATAAACAGGAAGGAACCCAACAGCGTGCCGAAAAATGAATATCCTTCTGGAAATATGGCTTGTGATTGAGTGAAGCTCCTAATTGCTGTGTTTGGTGAACATATCTTTAAAAAAAAGAGAACTTTCAATAGAACAACTCATTTACAAACGAATCGTCCTATGCAGCTATATGTTATAGAAGCGCGATTGAATAAGACATGTCTTTTATGTCAGGATCTTAAACAAACAAGTTTTTCAAACAAGATTTTAGTTTTCGACCAAACGAACTTTCTATTATTATATTTATCTATCTATCAATCTATCATCTATCATCTATCTATCAACCAAATCAGATTTAGTACATAAAATCTATAGATAAAGTCCGATCCGGCTAGTTCCTAAATATGTACTGCCCGTAATATCTATAACGACTCGGCTGTTTCTACAGATCATGTATATATGTATTCAATGTGGGTGCATTGCATATATCATGACAATGTTAATGTACCCTCTATAAGTGTATTCAAAAATGCAACTCTGTGAAAATGAAATTCGAGTCAGCTCAGTTTTCAATTTTTTTTTAGCATAATTAATTGTAATTGTATAACGAATTGAATAATCAGTTAAAATATATATAATGCTGACAAATTAAAAAAGGCTATATATTGGTTTTGGGGCATAACCGACGTACAGTTCATCTCTCGGGTCGTAAGACAAATGGTAATTTCAAAATTACAATATATAAACGTGTATAATTTGTGGCTACGCCAAAGAGGGCATGGTAATGAAATGAAGACTGCCAATGAACTCCTCTACCGATTGATCCAAAAATATATTGACTACAAGAAATCGATATATCGAAAGAAATTAGGCGTGAAGCAAGTTTTTAACTGTGCACGCCCACGAAAAGAACAAGGCAAATCAGAAAGCTCTATATCTTTAACAGCTTCAATGGAATATAGACTGGAATATACTCTAAAGATCGCTGCAGGAGTTTATTATCTATTATTTTAATATCAACAAATGTTGAGGGTAGCCAGTTTTAAGCTGTGAATAAACTATTCACGAATATTACGCAGTCAGTTGCAACCGAGTGCAACAATTTTTATTTGATATTCTTATCTTCTGTATCTCAAATCAGGTATTTATACTTACTTAATGTGAAGGTTTATTTACTGCGACGTTTGCCCGTTTGGGGCTGACTGCCGCGGTAGTCTTATATACAATAAAATGTAGCATGTACATGTGCGTATGTGTGCATACGTCACTCACCTGTTTTTGTCCTGTAGCCGTACAGCTCCAAAACTGGAAAGCCATCGTCGATAAACCGGTAAATATGCTGCCACTTGTCATCTTCCTGATTGCGCTGCAGGCCAGCCAAATCGGGCAGCACTTTGCTCTCAATCAGCTTGGCATTCTTCAGACTCCCATCAATTTGGCGATCCAAGATGCTGCTGGGTGTTGTTTCGCTGCCAGCAGCAGCGGCAGCGGCTGTCGCAGTCGCAGTCGCAGCCAGCTGCAGCAGCAACAATAATGTTGCTGCCGGCACTTGCAACATTTTGCGTGACATTCAAGTTTTGTGAGTTTTGGGTGAAAATTGTTTTTAATTGTTAGCACTTTTCAAGTGTTTTTCTTTGTTGCTTGTCTTGTTGCGCTTTATTTTCAGTTTTGTTTTGTAGTTTGTTTGAGTTTTTCTTATGGTACCACGATTTTATTCATTTTCGCTTGCAAATTTTTGCGCAAACACTTTACATAATTGCCAAAAGCTATACAGAAATGTGTTAGGCGGGTGAAAGAGACAGAGAAATATATGGTTCTATGAGTTTTATTTTTCTTTCTTGTACTTCAAGAAATTTTTGATTAGTTTTAAAAAGTTGGGATTGCAGCTCATTAAAATTCGAGACGTTGTGCCTGAAATTTAATGTTAGCTCTCGACTATTTGGTATGCAAATCAAATCACAACTTTATATGTATATACGATATGCCCAGAATAGTTTGTGCTGATCACGATCGAATTTGCATCGCTTTACAGATATATACATATATATATGTACATATATGAATGTATATGTGCATGCATAGCTGCCACACAAATGGCACAGTTACAATGCAGCTTGACCATATTTGGCTGGCAGCTGGATTACGTGTTCGCCAGGGAAAAGCCGAAAAAAACCTGTCTTTGACACGCTTTTCGTGACAGTTTTCCAGCGACAAAGTCGTTATTTGCGCCTAACACAACCATTTGGACGGTGCAATAGTTAAAGATACTTTTGTTTCTTTTGTTGATTGCGAAATTTAGCTAGAAAATTTGCCAAGCTGTGTTATCTCTTTTTGCGTATTCTCACATCCAATAGGATAAACAACAACAACATAATATGCGACAATTTGTTTATTTGCTGACCTTTGTGCTTAAATCTGATCGCATACAAGGCTGACAGTCAGCGGCACATACAGACAGCATACAGATACACAAGTTACGGATACAGATACAGATACGGCAGCTAAATGTGAAGAAAGTAAATTAATTTCAATTGAAGTTGACAAACTAAACGACAAACTACGGCGTAAATAAATAAAACCAAACTGTGACACAAGCACTCTGGGCGGCAAATACGGCTGATCAAAATATGTAAAGATTAGATATAAATGAAAACTTTGGAATTTTCCTTTTAGGCAAATTTTCACACACTAAATTAATGCATTAAATTCTTTTGCTTTTTGTCCTCGCCTCAGATATTATTTTAATGCTTTGTATCTGTGCCACTTCACAGAATTTTCACCTTTTGGCGTCCATTTAGCGAACCGAACCGAACCAATTCCCGTTTCGTACTGCATGTCTGGGCGCGTTAAGCGCTCAACCGGGAGCCCAAAACGGGCTTAGCGAATGCCCAGTTGGAAATGGGATGACACACAGAAAAACCAGTTCGTCTGGCAACGCCATGTTAAGGGTATTGTTGCTCTTTTCATCATATTTGTGTGACAATTTTCGACAATTAAATATGTACTGTATTTGGAAGCCAATATTTTTGGGTAAGATTTCATTTGATATAATTTGTTTATTAATTACGGAATATTTAGTTTGTAAATAAAATTTATTGTTTTCATATTTTATATTCTTAAATATAAGTAATAAATAAACGCGTTTTCCGGCAATGCTCTGAGATTATAAATATTTTAATAATGTTTTCCATAGCTAGTATATATATATATTTAAATTTTTTATTATATTTTTTAAGCAATGCTCATATTCGTCTAAAAAAATTTCAAATTATTTGTTAAATATAACATTAGATTTGTAAATTTTCCTAAGCTTTCCTATTTTCTGCATTTTCTTGTGAAACATAAATTTCTTGTAATATTTTTTTTCAGTGTACTTGTACATTTCCCACAGGGCACTTATCACTTATCACAAACGCTCATTATTCATGATTATGCTTTGGTTTTTATGTGCAAAATTGTGCAACTGACGTCGCGTCTCGACGTTGTCCGGCACTCGCAAGCCCTGCCACCCTCTCTATACCCTATATTATAAGGTCTGTCAGACAAACTCCTCAATCTAGCGCTTGCTCCCTCTCTCTCACTCCCTCTCCCACTCTGTCTGTCTGTCCGCAATTGCTGTGATTATTGTTGTTGCTGAACGGAAAAGGGAGCTCTGAGTCGACGCCGGCGTCCACTGGCTGCATTACAAAAGCAGAAGTACGAGAACTCGAACTCGTAGGTTTCTCGAATTAACATTTTCGGCTTCTTTACTGACTGCCGACTGCTTTATAATGAAAGTCTCGTGCAATGCTATTATTATTTATTTTTATTTTTTTCGTTTGCTGATCATTGTTGGTTGGTCGTTTCATTTGTGGAATGGAACTGAAACTGCCGGCCCATCACTTTAATTGATATTATTGTCAGGCGGATATTTTATTTTTAGTCGTCTTTCAATAGGCAGCAGTGCCCGAACTGCATTTCATATGCATAGTGAGTGATGATATCTTGATTGAAATTGTATTGTAATATTTAATCAAAATTATTTACATATCCTATACCCGGTGTGTAATCAACAAATTATAAAAAGGGGGTGTTACGATTGTAAATAAATTAAAGATACATTTTTGAGAATTTTTAATGTGTTATCAGTAAGACTTTAGAATTTCATTATATATATATTTGCAAGGGAAAGTCACAGATATTAGGGTAGGGCAAAGTATAATTTGAGGTGAAGTTGTTAATATACACATATCTTATACCTAATGTGTTTTAGTCTATCCCTTCGATTGGAGTGCTAGAGAGAGAAGGACACATTACTTAAAAGATCTTAGATTACAAACGAAACAACACAAAGTAGATTTTGTAACTAAAAGTACTTATTATTTTCAATAATTTTAAAATCTTAAGTAATTTTTAAAAGTTATTATTATAATTATCCCTTAACTTGTAGCAAATCGTGAAAAGCTTTTATTCAAAAGCAGGAACTGGCCTTTAGCTATTTGATAAACTGAATTTTGAACCCGGATCCGCGTTGCATCGATCTCTAAATAACTGACAATTTTACAGAAAACTAAATCGATAAAATAATTGACATATTTAAGTCTAAGCTTTCATGCCATATATCAATAAATAAACTAATTAACTTTTACTAAATGTATGTACACACAAATGTTTAACCTTTTGCGCTGAGCAAAAAGCTGGACTGAACTTTAATGAAAATATTTATGTGTATATTGTAGAAAGGCAACGTAATTCCAATTGCATTCCCCAATCAAAAGGTGGACTTAAATGTTGCAGCAAATTGCGAATTGTTGTTAATTGTTTAACAACATTTTCTCGAGCATAAGCTGCGAGTATTTTTAATTACTTACGCGCGTAAAAGTTAGCGGTATTTTTCTCAACTTTTGTGCAGCACGTATGATTAAAAAATTCTTGTGAAACAATTTTCATTGCTTTAGCGCTGCAAATGCCGGTAAATCAAGGCGAGCACGTATACACACGCATACACACAGTCACACACACGCGCACACACTTGTTATTAATGGCGGAAGTAGGGTTTAGGTGGGCAGGAGATGTGAGTACAGCATTTTCCGAGCTGCAAGCTTAACGTGAACGAAAAAGAAAAATGCTCAACTAACAGGCACGCAGTGTAGGCATTTTGTTGTTCAAATTGTGTATACGCAAAATGGTGAAAAACTATATACTACAACTAACTACTACTACTATACTACTACGACTACTACTACAGCAGCTACTACGCCGCTACTACAAGCAACAAGAATAACAACAACGACAACAACAACAAGAAAAGCAGCAGCAGCAGCAGTAAAGCCGCTGCGGCTGCTGCTTCGGCTGCTGCTGCGTTTGTGTATCCAGAGTGCAAACCAATTGAAATTAATTTGCATAATATACTATACGACAGTTAGCTGGACATTCAGCAATAGAATTATGGGTTGCTCCCGTGCACAGGGCCCAACTGCAGTTTGTATAGAGCTAATTCTGGATAATTCACAGTTTATTGCACTTGGCTTTTCCGTGCACAGTTTTCTCTCGCATTCACATTTCCCTGGCAAATACACACGACAGACGCACACAAACGTATTCCATTTGGCAATTGTGGCTAGTTAATTGGGTTTTTGTTTTTATTATAATTATTTAGATTTTCTCTTTGCTTTCGCGGCTTTTGCACCTACGCTTAATTAGATTAATTTTGCAAGTATTTCAACTACAATTTTATGTGTGCTCTCACTTTATTTAACTAAGCACAAGCTCGCGCGGCTACGGCAACAGAATGATTGCGTCTGTTGTGCCGGAAAATTTACGACAAATTGAGAAGCTTTTCGCGTTGCTTGCGTCGTTGCTAGACGCAGTCGTCGACGTCGGGACTCCTTGGACAGTGCCTAGGGTTGCCAGGCTTTAAGGGGTTTCCAAAGCTTAGGAATTGTGCTTGACAATTGTGTACATTCAAATATAGTTAAACAGGTTCCATAGTTTATTGGCATAAGAGCAGAAGAATGTTAGATATTTTAATGGCTTAGTATATTTTATTTTAATTTGTTGTTAATTATAAAGAAAGCTTAAAGTTTTTGCCACCGTTAGTCAAGACACTTTTCATGTGGTTAGCTTTCGAAACTTTAACGTTACGGCCATTTTATTTCCCACTGACAGTCATAAAAAGCTCGCTTAAGCTTGGACAACAACCGTTTGAGTTGCCAGCACAAAGGAAATTGAATATTACTTATACGCCCTGTTGTATTTAAGTAAATTATAGAAGACAATAAAGCATCAAACTGATCGAATTAAAAAAAAATTAAAAACGTAGTAAAAAAGTATATATATATTATATAACAAAATAATAATAAAACAAAAAATAACAAATAAACAAGACAATACTAGAAAATAATAAACATTAAATTATAAATATATTAAAAAATTCAAGCATAAATAAATAAAATTAAATATACAGATATTTTTGTTAATGCAAGAATAATTCGAAGCACAATCAAATTAGATAATTAAAATAGGAGTAAAAGAAAATAAAATACTACAAATATTTCGAATGATACTTAATATTTAAGTATATGTAATATTTCAATCTAGCTTAGATTAAAAGAAAACAATTTGAGTCCATTTAATATAGGCTGCAATAAAGTCAACACATGTCAATAATACACCATTTTTTTTTTCCTTCTTCGTGCACCTTTACTGTGCTTACAAATAAATTTGTTCAATTGTTTGCATATGCAATTACATATTTATCAAGTATACGCAACGGTGGCAGCAACAGTATGAAATAATTAACACATTAACGGTCTGATTTATTTGTGATACTCATAAATATAGTATGCTGGCAACGTCGGCAAGCGACACGTGACAATCTGAAACAAGCATAAAATGTGCCTGCTCAATTTATTTGCATTTCGCAAACATTAATACAATAAATAACACAATACAAGAACAATGCAACACACACTATTTAATGTCAAATTAATTTTTATGCCATTAAATGCAGCAACCAAAAAAAGTAAACAAATAAATAAAACAAAACAAAATGAGAGCAAACGCAAACACTCAACAATCGAAGAGCAGGCAATAAAATCAATGCCAAGAGGATAAATATTATACAAGTTGATGGATAAAGCAGAAGTGGATCAAGTACGGCTGCCATTCGAATATTCGAGCTAATGAATACTGAATACCCTTGCACGGAAAATGTGTTAACCAAATAACGAAGCTTACTTATTGTATTATAATTTTTACCGCAGGGTCATCTGGGGCTCCCACATGTGCTTGAGAGTGCTCCAAAAGCTCGGCTGGCTATTTGCAAGCTGCGAATTTCAACCAAGGTGTTGTTCACAAAAAGAGATGCTGCCGCCCAAATTCTCAAATTCTTCACCCGAACGTGATCGCCAGAGTCCTGCTCCTGTCACAGAAAGACGCATCTCCCTCGACCTACCTAACAGGTAAAGAGAATCTCCCTAGAATTCGCCAACCATCGATTTTTGAGGTGCCGATTAACCTGACCTTGTGCAAACACAGATGCCTGTCTTAATTCGCTCGATATTTCACAAGAGTATAAAGGTCATAAACTGATTTATAAATGCAAATATGTACAATATTTTTAACGAGTGGCTTTGGCAACTGAGCGACACGCAACATGAATCTAAATAAATATAGTCCAGACTACTTCACAGTTGCCCATTGAAATGCCCGGCAATCAACAGTGTGCGGGGCACCACTCCTGTGCGAGCAAATTGCTACTGGAAAAAAAAGAAAAGAGAAATAACGAAAAATAGTTAAATGACATGAAAGGCCAATGGCCAAACAAAAGTGCAGCGAGGTCGGTGCACACAGCAAACTTTGCGGTTAAAACTAAAGTGGCCTGTTAGGCTTTCAGAAAAGTGTCCAAAAACTTTGGCATAGAAAGAATGCTGCTCATCTGCATCTGGCCACAGTTTTTGGTGTGCTCTCTCTCTCTCTCTTTCTCTTTCTATTTTTTTTTTTGGCTTTAATATTTCAACACATTTTGCACATTGCAGTTGCAGCGTAGCCTCAGGACTAGCCCCAGGACAAATGCCGCTCGCTCGAAGTGTCTCTTTTGTGGTAATTTATGCATGTTGTTTGCGTACTTTTGACTTTTTCGGCATTTACTCGTTATAAAATAAATAAAATATGTCACAAAATGCTTTGACATGCTCGTTACATTCTCTACATACTATACATGCACAGAGCACGAGAATTTTGGAAATTTATGTTTCTTTCTTGTTTTTAGGTGACAAATTGTATTCCGCATTTTGGTTTTCGAATTTACATTTCATAATAACAAAATGTGCTTAATAAAATCTGCTTGCAAAGAAAATTTGCTTTCGATAACAAAAAGTTTGGATTCTCTTATCGATATTGTCGATTGGTTCGCCTTTGTAGTCTATGAAGCACTTTTCTTAATATATTTTTAATTTCAATGTATGTCTGTTGTAATCTTAGTACAAATGAGAATCAAAAAAATATATGGCCCGGCTTTAGCACGCAAATTGCCACAGCTTGTCACAGCTTGCAACCGGCATCGTATCTGGCCAAAAGCGAATAAAAGGCGCACACACAGTTGTCGGCCTTGAATTGAGTTTATTTTTATTGCACACAATTCGAGATTTTTGGTTAGAGCTCAGTCAGTTGTCAGCTTTTGGGGTTGAGCAGCAGCTTATCACAGAATTGGCAGTTAGACTTAATTGAATATTCAAATGCGTTTGTGTGCAAATCTAAATACGACTCTTCATCGGATGGGCCAAAGTGTTGTTCGACAAGGCTTTCAGGCTTTTTGCATAAATTTCAAATGAAATGCTCAACATTCCTTTTTATTTTTTTTTGTTAATTTTCAAGCATTATGAAATGCATATTTACTTGCAACTTAATGTAAAACGTTTAAAAATAATTACTCTTATTGAAATTATTGCGGTTGCTTTTTGCAATTTTTGTTGGGGTTAAAAAATATTTAAAAAAAAATGCTAAATTTTGTATGAGCATAATTTACATATGATAACCAATCAATATTTGCAGTGCTCATTTAACATGTGTATAATTAAATTTTGGTGTACAGTATGCAGTTCTTTTTAAAGAGAATTAATTAATTTTTAATCAAGCAGCAGTCTTTAACGGCTGTTAACTTAAGTTCCAGCTAAATTTAACTCTAGTTTAAATTTAATAATCATTTTTGAATGCAAATAGTAATATGTAATTAAATGTGGCTAACAAATAAACACTTTTGCTTTTACAAAACCAACACATGTTGGTTCATAGCTTTGTCTTATTTATTTATAAATTTTAACTTATCCTTGCCAAGCAGCAGTCTCCAAGGACTCTTCAGACACTGTCCGCACGTCTTGCAGTCAAATTTTTCATTTACCCAGTTTGTCCTTCGTTTCTTAGTTTGGCAACGCCTGAAAGGCTAAATGAAAAGTGTTCAACTGAGATTTACTTAAGAAATTTCTAAGACACATTTCCCTAGACATGGCAGCAGGAGGCAAAAATCAGCGACAGCTTCGTTTTGGCCCTAGTGTCCTGGCAAAATGTGCAATCCTTGTCTATTTACATACTTGGCCTGTAACCTTTTGTTGTGCAATTGACTATGTCTATAACAATTGTGTTTTATTTGCAAAAACAGAATAACTTAAAATGTTGCGCTTATGCATAATTCAGGCCCTTAAATAGTTAAAATCATATAAATAAATAAATATGAACAGAGCAAAAACAATGACTGCAGGCAGCTTTTGTTTAAATAAAGCATTTATTGACAATGTTGGCCAATCGGACAATAAATCAAAGCATGCGTGTGGTAATTGTATAAAAAGGCACGACTATCAGATACTGTGTAAAGTTGGCATGAAAATCAATTTTGTTCTTAGTCTCGGAATATTAATGAATTTGGCTGTAGTTGACTTTATGTTTAAATCTTTTTACAGGGTAGCTTACGCTTAATGATTGCATTTAATTGTTATCAAGGCAGCAAATCAGAAAGCGCAATCCACAACTTCAAACGTAATCTTCTTGCAGCCAAAGAAAAATTATGTTTAAGGGACATGCCGGGCTTCTAATTAAAACGCCACACCGACCGACCAGGCTAGCCAAAAAAAAGGCCACGCCTTTATATATATATATATATATATATATATATATATATATATATATCCTTCGTCCTTGCCATCTTCATCGCAATCGCCATCGCCGTCAACAAACGGAAACGACATTAATGCTTAAGCTAAGCGCATTCGCCATTATAATTAAATACGCCGGCGTCGACGCCATCGTAGTCTTGGCCACGAGCCACAGGCACATAGACACAAACACACACATATATATATATATATATATATATGTATTTTGCTTAGTGCACTGTGCAAATAATTAGCATGGCTCGAAATACTGTGAGTAATTAAGGTAAGTCAGCTGTTGCCCTTTGCCCTAGCCCAGTCACCTTTTGCTAGCGGAAATTAAAGTTGTAGTTTTTTTTTCAAGCAGGATGAGATTGCTTTGTTCTGCTTTGCTTGGCAGAATTTGAAAAAAGCAGAAAGTAAAGATATCTTCGGAACGCCGAAGAGTTAATACCCTTGTTAGGCAAATGTCTGCCTTTTGCAGATATGCGAGAAAAGTGAAGCTCGTAAATGCTGAGTTTGAGGAAAATATCTTTAAGAACAGAATATTTTGGCATATAAGAACCAAATATTTGACCTAGCTTTTTTATGGCAGCTATATGCTATAGTTGTCCGACATATGTACTGTCTGAACAGAAAGACGGATCTATGCAAAGTTTCAAAACGATAGCTTTAAGACTGAGAGACTAGTTCGCATAGAAACAGATTATAGCAATTCGGCTGATGATGCTGATATAGAATATAAGTATATACTTTATGAGCTCTCGAAGATATCTTCTTCTATGCATAACAAATTTTTTGACAAAGTTATAATACCCTCAACAAGGGAATAAAAAGGTTACGTTGCTGATTTGGAGCTTAGTGTTAAAATTGTTCACGTAACGTTGAAACTTTAAAATTCCTGACTTATACAAAGTTCATGTACGAACGATGTCTGAAGTTTTGAGCTGAGACATTTCTCTGTCAAAAATCATGTTGACAATTACAACAATTTTAACACTCAACTTTTACTCATTTGTATATTGACCTTATATATGCGTTTTATTTATCGCGCGAATCTCGATGGAAAGTGCTGCATTCATTTAAATTTTGTAGTTCGAGTTGATTTTGAACTGTTTTGTTGTTTCGGTTATAATTTTTCATTGTCATTTGATGCAACAACTAAAAACCAATTCTTTTGTTATCATAGACAGTAGCTAAGTTATCTCGCAATTGTTTCCAAAATGCATTTGGTGTGGAAAACACAATTTATGGATTCGATGGTTCATTTATTGATCGTAAAAAACGTTTCGATTACACTTAGCAGGTTTGTTTATAGCAATAATATATATTTTTTGTTTTTGGCTGAGAAGAGCGCCGCCACGAAATCCAAATGTTTTTGTTAAGGTTTTTTTTTTTTTGTTGATAATTTATTGGAATTTTACCTAGAAGCTAGTTGGTATCAGTATTAACTATATAATGCCTTAATCAGCAAAAGTCGTTTCATATTTAATTTGATAATTTTAAATATGTTTGCATAACACTTAAGACCCGAGATATTTGCCACCAGAAATGTCGTAAGATCTACTATGGTTGAATGGAGCACGGATGGAACTGGTTACGTGGCTCAATTCATCATCGCACCTTGATACTTTGCACCTCCAGCCAGATCATAAACGCTGCTATGACCACATAGACGGCCACAATGAGTAACACCTGCAGTGGACTGGCGGTAAAGACCATTACCACCAGCAGCACGGAGCCCAGTATAAATACGCTGGCCAAAAAGATGATCAATATGATGGTGGATACGCTCCGGTACCAGGCGTTTCGCTTGTCTGGCGGCGGTACATATTTTGGCCTCAATGGGCTGTACTCCTTGCGATATTGTGTCTCAAAGCCGCTGGTGAAATCGATCTCATCGTTGCCGCCGCCGAGCGGCGCCGTCGCCACCTTCTTCTCGTCCGTGTCCATGCCGCAACGCGTTCGTCTCTCAACTAAATGAGAGAGAGACGCGAGCCCGCGACGAGTTTACCGCCGGGCGTCAGTATTGAGCAGTCGCAGTTGTTGTCTGCCTTATTATCACAGCCCAAAGGTGTTAATTGAAGCAGCAACAAAGGCTACCACAGCTACAACAACAGCGCTGACAAATGTGTTCAGTATGTGTATATATTTTTTTGTTTTTTTGTGACTCAGATAAGATAAGACGCTATTACGATTCTTCGTTCGACTCTTTGAAAACTGCAACCTTATCAATTATGACTTCAATATATATATATATATATTTTTTTTTTTCTGACGCTTCAGCCGCCCAGCAATAACAGCTACAACAAATATGTGTGTGTACTAATTACGGTCTTTTTCTTTTTTATTTGTAAACAAAATTTGTTACCCGTATTGTTGATTTTCTCACATAGCTGTGTTTGCTTTCATCATGAATGAAATGCGTTTCGTTTTACTTTTTTGTTTTTTTTTTTTTGTTTGGAAGTTTGTCATATACAAAAACCAGATCTATGTGACATCTCTTATTCCAAGCGATGCAATGTTGACATTTTTTTTAGTTCTAAATCAACAAAAGCACTTTGAGATACATTATCAATATCTTCAAAGGCCGAAGAACTTAAATGTAAGGCAGGTTTTTAATGTAGCTGTGGTCACAATAGAGCTTCTAAATTACGTGGTTTCTCACACCAACTAAATACAAAGAAAATTCCTGTATGAATACTAAAATAATACTATAAAAAATTACTTTGTACATTGTATAGTACAAAGAGTTGAAGTAATCTTAAGTAATACAAACTGATGATAAGAATTGAAGGTACTTGAGATTATTATTGATATACTCAATTGCAACCTCGCACTGTACATACATATGTACATTAAATAATGGCATACTACATTATTGAATTAGTATTCTACATCACTTTTTCTTAGAGATAATATAAGTTGTATTTTTTGTTATATAAAAGGTTTTACCAATTTACTTGATCTCAGAAGGGTTAAGCACGGACAAGTGTAAGGAAGTTATCGAATCGAATCGCTGATTAATGAATATGGATATATTTTAAACATCTGAGGTTTCTAGCTTGTAACTATAAAGTACTTCAGATTAAAATGTTAAAGAGTTTATTTTCAAATGATTTATGTTTAATATGTGATATTATGTAACTGTTTTAAAATTCAATTTATGGCTAGGATTAAGTCAAGCAGTTCAAATTGTAAACTACATATATTACGTAATTTGAAACTTTTTATGCATTTATATTTTCATGTTTTTTATGCTGTGCATACTTACACCCTGTACTGATACAATGTGCGCAAGAGGTATTATGGACTAAAATAAATTTAGCACAGAATAGTATTTATTGCCGAATTGATTTATCGCACCTCTCTGGTTAGGCTGTAAAAGAACCTAAACTATGATATGCTTTACCAAGGTTGGGCTAAGAACAGAGCGTTGGTATGTGAGCCACATCCGTTCAGGCTTTATTATACATCTATTGAACCCTACAGGGTATCCTTTAGTGCCAAATAGTGGGTCTTGTTTAGGTTGTCCACATAAACCGATCACAATATCAATTTTCATTGCCCTCTACACTCGGTTACACACACACACACACACACATACACACACACAAACGTATGCTCAAACACAACAACAACTTAGTTTTACACATGCAGTAATTTTGTGTTTGCGCTGAAAAAATATTTGCTGTTGATATTTGCCATCGGCTTTTTTATTGCCTATTGAAATATAACAATGTAAATATGTAAAATATTTAAGCCACTGCTTACATATGTCGTTTGCTGTTTAAAATGCAATAAAATGCTGTTAGACGATAAATAAACTAATTTAGTGCCATGCAAACAGGTGGGTGGATGATAACAAATTTATTTTGCATTATATTAATTTCAATTATATATGCAAATAAACTGAAATTGTGAATTATTTATTATTTTGTATATATAATTTCTATATATTTTATGTATGCATAAATGCCAAACTTGCAGTTATTGTCATTGATAGGCACGAAAATTCCAATTCAAGATAGCCAAAATACAACTTATAAATAGACATCGATTCGTCATGTTATTTAGCTGTAAGCTCTGACAATAACATAAAATAAAATAAAGGTTTCGTTATAGTTATTAATTGGAATAAAATGATTTCATTAGCCATTTGATTAGGCTACGTACTTAAAAGTTAGCCAGAGAATTATCGAATATCAGAGATATACATTTAGTTAAATTAAATTGTATGCACCAAATGGTTGTTACCGACCATGGACCATTATAATTACAATAATCTAACACAAGTGAATAGTAAGCATGTCCATCCACACAAATACTTTTACACCATTCCTTTAATAATACTCTTCAAATAAATTAAGCGTGCTCTAGTCGATGGTGCCCGACTGGGGATACCCTAAACCTTCTTCGACCAACACGAACTGCGACTCTCGCGCGTTTGCTTTAACACTGATAAAAATAAATTAAATATTAATGCTGGTCAATAATATATATACATTTATGGGTCCGGAGATGCTTCCTTCTGCCCGACGCATACATTATACTCTTATTGCTAATTTTCAATAGTTTCAGTTTTGTGGCCTAAACTATTATTTTTAATCGATATGTGTAACAAAGATTACCTTTTGTCTTCTAAGGCACAATGTTATTTAAGTTTCTAAAGTATTTTTTCTCAGTCTCGGATGTCTATATCTTATTTGTAAGTGGTCGAATTATTTAAAATTCAGAAAAGACAACATAAGCTTTGCATCGAATATCCATATTGATTTCCAAAGTATATTTTATTTTAAAATATAATCTTAAAATAACTTGACATGAGATTCTAAGCATGGTCCAATTATCAGTAAAGTCCTATCTAACTAGATGAATGCATAGCGAAACCGCCAAGTAGTCAACTTTTCAGCTAGAAGGGTATTCAAAGCGGGTATAATACCGTTGAGACAATGGGCAATTTTTCCGACTTTCGAGCACGTTTGTAAATATTATTGATGTGAGAAAGAAATCAAATAATCATATATGCAGCAGCCAGAGGCAACAACAATATAACTACTTTGTGCATATATTGTGCTTATGTACAGGCCGTTGAAGGCGATAAAGCGCAGAGGAGCAAAAGATTTCTTGGAATGCATTTTGCTGACTTTTGCATTTAATGTTGCGGCTTGCAATTGAAACTGAAATTCAGCGCATAAAAACAAATAATATTTGTGGTCGCCACTGATGGTATTATGGATCAGTTCGCGAATTGCCTTGAAGCTGATAACAACGCGCCGAGATTTTGATTTTGCATTTTTTACATCTATTGAATTTTGTTTCCGGGTGCTGCCAAATGTGGTAAATAATTGTTGCAAATAATTTAAAGCTGCAAACAACTGTCCAGTATTTGTGTAATTTTTCAAGTGAAAGCCGTACAATGCTGTTGGATGCCAGCGATGAGCTTGAGAAAAATCCAGAAGTGATCATTGATGCCGCCCAACTGGAGGCTCAGCAGCAGTTTACGGAGCCGCCGGAGGCGCCACATGTCGGTCGATTCGATGCGTACAAGCCGCATGTCTTTTTCAAATCACAAAGTTGGTCGACTTTGGGCATTATTTTTTGTGTTTTTTACAATTGTTTTATACTTGTAATATTATTACTATCATTTATACACTCCAAGTTGGTACATTAAATCATCATTAAAGTGTGTTTTCGTTTTGTTATTTTTGAAAAAACGAACAGAAGTGCATCCAGAAGTGTAAGTAGGCAACTTAATTGGCTAAAATGTCGGTCATCGCTTATGCAGCATTAGAGCAGCACGAGTTTGCTTACAAATCGACAGTCCCTAAACGCATTTCAACTTTGTCCTCTTTAGGAGTATATATATCCAATGCTGCCAAACAATTTAAGTTGTTACCAAAGTCATCAACATTCTAGCTGCGGCTACCACTCGGCAAAAACTTGCCCTTGTTGCAGTTTCTTCTTGCTTTTTTGTATACCCTGTAAACAGATAATGGACTTAACGGGTATTATGTGCATGTTTAAATGTATTACTTATCCAATATAATTATTAAAGACTTGCGCCTAGAACCTAACGATCAATATTTGAAATAATGTGCTTTTCGGATACTACTATCGATTGATAATTTGATTGTGCGTATTATTATATATCGTATATATTACGTCTGGTTAAGTTTAATTAGATCAGTTTGTAAGAGTTCAGAATTCATATTGTAAACTTTATTCTATAGAGCTAAGCGGTACACTATATAGGGTATCTTCTCGTTGTTCACTCCATTCCAGTGCATTCTTGTCGGTTTTTTTAAGCTCTTTTCTCAAGTGACAAACTTTTTGTAGCTACTGCGCATTTGCATAATACAGAAAGAAGCCCGAGAGACATGAGGCATACTGCAACGTCAAGATACGGCCAGATCAAAGTACGAGTAGCTGCTTTTTGAAGCTGCTTAGCAATTAGACAAATCTCGAGCAGTTGCTGACATCCAATTCAATTCGTTGCCGGCGGCTGCTGCTGTCGGTTGGGGTCAGAAATATAATATGACCGCAGGCGCTGGGCGTGCTGCGCCACGCCTGTGGTCCATGAATTATGAGAGCCGCTGGCCTTGCCAGGAACTCGACCAGGATGCTCGCGGCTGCAACTCTGCCGTATTTCATGGCGGCTGTCATGGTGGCTGCGCGCTGCTACTCCGGCCACAATTCACCGAGCACTTTGGTGGCGCGGCCAACTTTTAGCGGGGCCAAAAGTTTTCGGCGGCTCGCACTTTTCAATTGTTTTAGGCTGCCTTTATCTAGGTATAAATTTGTTTAGCCGACTTTCGGCTTAAGGCGCGCCAAAACATTAATCTTTAAGCCTGCAATTTTTATGGCCACATTTTGTGCACCTTGCTCATTATTCAAATCTAAGACCATGCTTAAAGTGAAAGCGAAAGAAATACATATAACTAAACTGAAAAATCAAAATTCATGAGGCACTGTGCGAGAATTATAGCGAATTTCTTGCCGGTTTTAAGGAGTCCTTCGTCCGTCGTCCGCCGCCCCCTCTCTCATCCTATTGCTACTGGGCAGAATGCGTTTGTTGTTGCAAACTTTTTCCATCAAAAGTTTCGGTTTTCGATACGCTCGCTGCTGGCAGCAGACTCTGCTGCGGCAACGGCGGCTGCTTTCCTGCCAAGTGCCACTTCCGCTTTGCGTCAGCGCACACGGCTGTGGCGCACAAAAGTGTGACTGAAGTGGCTTACACTGAACCACCCTGCCGCCCAGCAGCCTCTGGGCCCACCCACGCCAGCCGCTGACTCGCCGGCAACAACATCGTAACGCACAGGTGTTAATTAACTGTAGTCCCAACAATCTGCAGCGTGGGGCCAAGCACTAAATTTTAAATTGCAGTCCGGGCCAAATTAATGAGACTTGCATTTGTACGCATCATGTTTGGCCAAAAGCCGTGCGCAGGGATTATTTTTTATGCTCGTTTTTTTTTTGTGATTTTTTTGTGAGCTGCCAAAAACTCAAAGTTGAGCCAAACTTTTTCGCGCACAACTTGAAGGTGTGAAGAGAGGCGAGTCCTGGTCTCAGTAGCTATGCAGATACTTTATCCACGTTATTATCGGGGCTTATGAGGTGTGGCCAGCGGAAACTGTTGGTACAAGCCGGTCCAAATATTCGTAAAAGACGCTTTGCCAAAAGAGCTATCTAAGGTCATCTGTGCTCTAAGGGAGCCCGGCTGCTGGGCATAGGCCATGAGAAAAAAAATATAACGACCTCTGGGCCAGGATGAATTTAGAGCTTATGTCTAGCTTTTTAATGCAAAATAAACTGACCTGGCCAAGATCTGTTTTATTAGCTTAACAGAATAACACAATTTTTATGAATAATATTTTCGCTATCTGTTTATCATTAAAAGGCCAAGTCACGATTTAAGCAGCAGCTATATGGACTATATATTTTATAATAACAAAATATTAAAAAGCACGCCAGCTGAAAAAAAAGTGGTGCAAAATTCACTGCTACTTAATATTTACTTTGATCAATTTATCTATGAAATTCCTTGGCATTTTTTTATAAATACCTTTTCTTGCCTTCAGAAAATATATTTGAAAATAAGTAGCCTTGAATTGTCTGTGGGTAGGTAAAAACTTAAAATATTTATATGTAAATGCCAAATTCCTAGCACATGCAATTAATTATGTAATGTTAATTAAAATAATGCTAAGATGTGTATGGAAAAAATGAAGTTATTTATATCCCAATGGTTTGTAACTGCATTCTAAAATTAATTGAAACATGCAACTGTTCATGGCCCACACACACACACACACACACACACACACACACACAATTTGCATCAACATTAAATCCAATTAATAAATAATGAGCAGCTCTTGTACTCCGGCTCGCCTGTGCGCCTGACATATTGTTGTCCTTGCCAGCAACTTAATGTCCTTCACAGCTGCATACAGTAGGGGAGTGTGAGCAGCGCATCGATGCTGCTGTAGAATGAAATTAGTTACGGTGTCACACAATGATGCTTGGCATGACGACATCCTGTCATCCTCCTGTTCCATGTGCCAGTGACTAAGTGTAAGTACGCTTGATCTATCATCATTAGTTGACCATGTCACAGCAGACACTTGGCCCAATTGATTTAGGGGCCTCGAATGGGCTCAATTGCTTAGCTGGCAAACTCAGTTTAGTTGAAGGCCGTGTCAAATTAATACCCCTTGAATAGGGGCAGACAAATAACATGTGTGCTTATTTAGAGGGTGGAGAGAAATAACATTGTAAGCTTCTATTGAACTATAGGAACGTCATTAGCTATCATTATGTTTTAAGAAAGCTTTGCTGTTGTTATATGTATTACCAGAATAATGTTTCCAGCTTTAGAAGCCAAATTGATCAAGAGGCCCAACCATGAACAAAGAGTTTTCATCACATAAGGTAACTACAGTGAAAAATTCAGCTTTCTAGCTCTTAGGGTATGGGCTGTGCGTTGATCACCAATCAGTCAGTCAGTCGGTCAGTCAGGACAAACAGTTTAATACGTAGAGATTTGTGATTTCTATTGATTCAAATTCTTAATTAAAAGTATTATATTCTTCTTTGGGCCTAGCTTGTGTTTTGATGACCCTATCATATTTGTTAAACTATTCTCTTTGAGTATATTAAAGAAGAGTTTAATTGTTTTATTTATGTATTAGCTAGTATTTACATAAAACCATTTATAATATTAATTAAGTATATGCATACTTTTTTTTATTGTTATTCAATTAATTGGTTGCCTATTTGCATATGCATTAATCATACTAACACCAAGCAAACTAATTAAAATCTCATTTATATACAATTGTTTTTGTTTAACTTTTAATTGCAATGGACTATAAAAACATAAATCAAGTGTAGGCTATAAATATTTGCATAATAAATTTATTGTCGTGAAAAGATACACAATGAGTTTTGTTCTTTAGGACAAAAGGTGCATGGACAGCTCAGAAAATATTTGTGTTTCTGATAGCCCCACACTGAGCAGCAGACCAGGGAGCTTTGATTATTAGCACCTGGGAGAGCACGGGCTTTAAATTTTTTATTTTAAATAATGTTGGGTAATAAATATTACCTGAAGAAAATGCTCAATTTATTTGCTACACTATAAGCAAATTAATACTAAAGAAATCAACATATTATTCCTAAAGATGCGGAACTTATTGTTTATTAAACGAATTAATATATATATATAATATATATATATGATTAAATATATATATATATATATATATATATATATATTGACTGCTTAGTCCCCTAACTAAGCGGATCTCGCTTTACGAAATACTAACTAATTGAATTTTATAAAGAAAAATTATGTTTATTTGTGATTTTTGTCTGCTCTCATTTGAGAATATAATACGTAAATAAATATATCTGACTAAATATTTATATAATAGTATTTCATATTTAAGCATTGAGGGAAATAGCATCATTTAAATGTCAAATAGAAACGTATATAAAGGTAGCTAACTGGTTTTAATTGATATTAAAATCTACGCACAACATGTCGTACAATCAGTCAATTCCACATATTTGATAATTATTTATTATCACTATCCAATCAAATGGCATTTTCCGCAGAAAAATACGTATACGCAATCTGCTTACCGCCTAATGCCCATTAAGAATAATTAACTTTCAGCGTTTTACTGAAACCAAAAAAAAAATAAAGAAGCAAACAAATATACGCTTAGCCCAGCGAAAAGCATCATTATAGCATTTAAATGTAGGCCAATTGTCAATTAGTGGCCGCATATTTCAAATTTGATAATGAAATGTTTAGACTAATTGCGTGGCCGCTTAAAATTAATTTGGTAAGTATTTTGACAGTTAATTTTTTGCGGTTTTGTTTGGGTTTATTAAATTAAAAAAAAAACAAAATTAAATGGCTTTGCTCGGGGAATTCAGGTCAGCGCCGGCTGCTTGGCCCAACAAATTGATGCAAAAATAAGTACAAGCACTGGAATTTAATTAAATGCGTGCATAAATTATGCATTATAATGGCAACTACATGTACAATACGCACACAGGCACACACACACACACACACGAGCACACACTCACGAACGTACATTTGCGGCACTGAGTCAGGTTAATGCACAGCCCCGCAGCGCATAGCCATGGGCATAATTATTGCCAAATATGAAATTCTGCGCGCCAAAAAGTATGCAACGGGTATCTCCCACTGCCTCGTCCTGTTGTGCCTGTCGTCGTGCTCTCGTCCTTGTCCTGCAGCATTATTAATGCAATTGCAATGGTGATAGCAGTGCACCACTTGGAGACCATAATCATTTCCCTTACAGGCTCATCGTGCAGTAAATATGCAAACGGCAGCTTCAAAACGTTTTCGCCCACAATTCGCCAAAATTGTAAACAAATTTTTTATACCAAGCTGACGAGTTTTTGTATATATGTTATTTGCTTGTTTTCTAATATACAAATGTCGATTGTACTGGAGAAAAATGTGATTCTTCTCGATAAAAGTATGTACATATATAATGTATAACTTAAGTGTAGAACGGTTTTATAGAGCCAAGTTGTGTAAGAAGAAAACATTTTCTGATAATGGGAATGGGCTATAACTAATCTATTGCTTGGTAGTATCAAAAACAATGGCAAAGTATTTCTCATTAAATTATTTCAAAATATCGTCTTGCCCACTTTTTTCGGCAATGTGTATTGTGAACACTTCAAGAGTATTCCCAAAAATGTATTGAAAGCGTTTTTGGGAACACATTCATTTGTGTATCATTGTTGCAATGTGCAGCAGCTCTTTTGGGTGTGAGCTGGCTGTATCACTGTTTCAATTCACATGCTTGTAATTCACACGCATGCCCATAATTTGCCATACACCCACAAACACACCGACAGACACACCCACAGGCACTCACACACACACACACACTCACACTCACGTGCTCACAGATGACATTGTTGTTTTTGGATTGCGCTGCCGTTGCGTCTATCCCCTCGACAGCTTCCGCTCTTCGTTTGTTTAAAGCAATTTCCACATTGTTGTCATTGTTGCCTCTGCTGTTGCTGTTGTGGTTGTTGCTGCTGTTGTTGTTGTTGCCCGGGCCAGGTCTGGCCTGGCAGCCGTTGCCATAATAAGGCCATTGTTTATGTTGTTCCTGATGGCATTAATACCATTGTAATTTCAATATTTAGTCGACCACTTAATAATGTGCGGCTTACTAATGATTATTAATTATTGTTGAATACTTGTTGTCATTTTGTTGTTGTAGTATTGGCAACCCGTTTATTCTACTACTATGTACGTTATGGTCTGGCAAAATGGTTAACCGCATATTAGATACGAATTATATCAAAGCGCAGCAGGTGATTCATTTTGGTCACCGCTTACGCAAATGTTTCACGGATATCAGTTCAATGCAGTCCTGATTTATGGAATGAACTGCATGGAAGAAATATTATAGAAATATACGGCTTTTCCTTAAGTGATTAACCATATGGTAATTAGCATAGGCAATTATGTAGAATATTATATGAACTAGCTCTGACTATTCCCAGTCGAGACTTGCATGTACTCCCCTATCAAAAAGCTGTGGCTAATTTATTAATCCTATTAACATCTTATATAATCATTTTACAGACAAATTCTATAGCATGTAGATTGTAATGATGTAACAAATAATTATAAAATACAATTTTAACAAATAATTGGTAAAGCATACAGAGTGTCCCTGCTTTATTTAAAAATATTCTAAAAATCACCTCAAATAAAAACTCAAATTGGATTTAATTTAATTTAATATTAGCTCTCCAAAAAATCACACGTACAACATACCCAGGTACTGTTAGCATGGTCAAACATTAGAAGATTATCGATAAGCAGTGTCCCCCATTTAGAGCAAAGCCCATGCAAAGCATGGCTTATGGCCCACAACTAATTACGAGTATGGCCAACAATTAAATGCCATTTATTATCTTTGGTTTCGGCGCCGGCAAAAACAATGAATTATTACAACTAATTAAATCACCAAATTACAAGCACGCACATTACATAAATTGTGAATTGGATGCGGGACATTTGGGATGCCCGCAAATCCCGCAGGTATTGTTACGCAAAATCTCAAATTAATGCCAAGCCATTGGCACGTCTGACTTCAAATTAAAATGAAACAATTCTAGCGAAAATTAAAGCTAATTAGCTGTAAATTGACCAAGTCGCATTTGCCAGCAGAAAGCGTGAAAAAATGCTGACTAAGTAGCTTAATTCCTGAAGCTAGCCGAGTCATGAGGTTTTTAAGTGGCCAGCAGTAAATCAGTGTCGGGTCACGAAGTTGATAAAGGTATTTTAAATTTGTAAGTTCTAAGTTGGAGTTAATGGATAAATACGAAATCAGAGGCGGGTTACAAAGTTGTTACAGTTGTCTTTATTTATGTATAAACCAAACGAATTAGGTTTTTGTATTTGTGCGCTGAACTAAATATAAATAGGCAGCAATAGGTAATCCTATTCACATTTTCGCTACAATTGAATTTCCCGTCAACGTTAGCAAAATATATCTATTAGCCACTTTGACTTTAAGATGTTTGTTCAATCAAGATTTATCCAAAATGTTCATTGGGAGCTTCTCGTTTCTTTCGCGCTCACGGTTTATAGCTTTACAGCTTCAGCGATAAGCATCTCATCGCCAGTATATTGATGATAATATGTGATGACAGCTTCAAAACTGGCGAAAATGGAATTTATAAACCACAGCTGAACCTCAAACCAGCGCCCATATCTAAAGCTGTCGAGTCTGTTGCTTGAGCTGGGCGGGCAAGTGCTGTCAGCAGCTGGCTTCATGCTGTCCATCATGCGGTTGGGCGTAGATCAAGTTCTATATAAGCAGAGTACAAATCCAATGTCCTCCAGAGGTTAGACGTAAAATATCTCGAAAAATCCCCCGGCGTGGCAGCAATGCAACTCGACCTAAGCGCAGCTTACATTTCACTCACTTTGGCTGTGACTTTAAAAACAATTTATGCAACATTTTTGCAGTGTGTTTATGCCGCATGCCACAATTTTGGCACGCACACATATACAACGTGCGGCATGGCCCAAAACCAGCGTCGAGACGTTGTCAGCAGCCAGTGCAAAATACGCGTTAAATGCGCAAAGCGTGTGGCACGCGCTGAGATTGTCGAGCGAAGAACGGGGCCCGTGTGAATATGTTGTCAAATTCTCAAGAGGATTTTAGCCTTCGCTTCTGTTGTTTCTCAGCTCTTCTTGTTGTTGTTGTTGTTGGAGCTGGGGCTGTTGCTGTTAAAAGCAGTCAGCTGCCAAGCATATTTCAAACTCCAGCTCGTAAGTGTGCTAAGTGGCTGCTTACAAATACATTTGCGTAACGTCTTCGCTCCTCGGCGCATATCACTTTTATTTGAGTTTGCGTTTTGCATTAGGCATATTACGCATACGCCAGCGTGCCACATACAGCCACATCCTTTTCAACACACACGCACAGAGCAACATATGATGGCGCTGCTTCTTCTTTTGTCATTTATGGCCTAGCGAAATTAGCAGCTTATGATTTTTGCCTTGCTCTAAGCCTTGCTAATGGCTGCAGCTTATGCTCTTTATCATTTTTTGTTATTGTTCTTTTTTTTTTGTTTATTATTTTTGCTGACGTACTTGGCTGAGAGCTTGTGCAAATTTGCCTTAATTTCCTGTGTGGTAGCGGAATTAATGTAAATTTCCGGTCTTAGGTTATGATGAGAAACTGCTCTGAGTTGGGCTTGAATGCTAGACATTAAGTATACGTCGTTTTGCCATTAGCTTTCAATTTTATAAAGACCAGCAGGCATTAACTTGATTTAATGACCAAAAATATCAAAAACATGCCACAATTGGCAGCAGAGGATGATGATTGAAGAATATCGTATACGCTGGGTAGTACAGCCTGAAGTTAAGGCTTGGCTTTAATTTAACTAAGCACCTAATATAAGATACATGAAAAACAACACAAATATACAACAGATGATGCAGCTGTTTTTACGGCCTGGGAATTGAGCAGCTGCATCATTTTGCTGCCATAAGAAATTGCATAAAAGCAAACGAGCTGCCGCCGCTAAAGCACACACCAGAAAATGCATTTTTGCATTAAAGTTTTTATGGAAAGTTTTCGTAGTTGTTGTTTTTGTCGAGTTTGTTTGCTTGGGAATCATGTATGTATTAGATGACCAGAACTTTGGGATATATATGCATTAGCTTTAATATTGTTTATGGATTGGGGCAAGCTCGCACTTTGGTTCTTTTATTGTTGCACTGGCACCATGCATCATTTATGGCGCGCAACATCAAATGCATGCTATTGTTTGCCTCGAAAACTTTATTTATGACACACACGCGCACACACACACACACACACGCAAACTCGCGCACTGAGTCTTTTATAAGCGCCAATGTCAATGTTTATTGATGCAAAACAAGATTTTGCTCGCTCGCGCAAAAGTAAAATGCATTTGAAGTTCTTTCTTTATCCCCAGCTATTGTCAGAGTCGAGCGAAATGTTTTCAAAAGACCTTCGTTTCTTTTTCTGTACTCAGCATTGACAAATAGCTGAGTTACTGTGTGTGGGTGCGTTTGATGCGATTTGCTCTCAGAAATATATTATATTTTTGTTGTGTTACTTGTCTGGGCTTATTGACTATGAAAACACAGCGCGGGCAAATGTTATGGGTTACCTAAAAGAGCATAACATACAAGGGGATTACAACTAAGTAGCTAAGATCAGCTTAGTTTACTCCTGCTGCTGAATGAGACTCTGACATCCACGCCCTTTATGTTAAATATTGTACATACATTAACATTTGCTGCATAAACATGCTTTGACTTATTGCGTCATCAATTAAGTTAACTAATTTATATTTTTTATTATTGTTATATTATTTAAATATCAAAATTCATATTTATCTATAAATAGAAACCAACGCTGATTTCCACATTTAAATATTTATTTGCTTTCGCTGATTTGAAATGCGTGGCACGTCACAAAACCATCAGCGGCAACATCTCGGCTGGCCAAATTTTAGCCAGGCGAAACAGCCGCGGACACCAAACACCATAATGCTAAATGCGCATTAATGCGCTCACGCGCCACGCCCACGTCCACCTGCCGTGAATATATCGCAAATAATTTTCTAACGCTTGCCACCTACACATTGCAATCGGTTTTATTTTTTGACTTTTCGATTTATTTCCGGATTTTTAAGGTCTAAACTTAAGGTCAAGTTTGGTAAAGTCTTGTTTAAATTAAGAACTTTAAATACATTCATGACCTGTGGCGGTGTTGAAAAACGTTAAGCAGATAATCGATAATATTGCCAATCGATCGAAATTCCAAATTAACTTAACTTTAAGTCTGGTTTTGTTATAATTATTATGAATATTGTGTATATAAATGCATGCCAAGTTATCGATAGACGATAAATTGAAAAATAAGTTCAATGCCGTTGGATTTATTTATCGATTGGTTGGTTACAATCTTTTAATATTCGATAGTATACCTTGGGTATGCCAGTTTTGATAGTCATTAGTCTACACTTTTAAGAGCTTTAATCTTATAAGAAATATTTTATAATGCATACGTATTTTGTATCTGTAAGGTCGAGAACTATCGATAGCGACAGCGGTCAAGCTATCACATAGTGATCCTAACAATACATATGCCAAACATAGAACTTCATATAATTGAGCTAAACAAAGAGCTCAATATCTTGTTGACTCTTACCTAATTCGTTCAACCAATCTTTTACCACACAATGCATGCAGCCAGAAGAGCTTATTGTATAATAGCTTTTGTTTGTGCTGTCGTGGTTGTGGCTGGCACTTACAATAATTACAGGCAAAACATTTTGCACTTTTGCCCCAAAAATGTGAAAAACATTTTGCTTGGCCCGAGTCAACAGGTCGTATACGCAATGACCGCATAGTAACTTGTAGCGTGCTGCTGACTGTGGCAGACAAGCTGATTGCGCAATCCGCATTGGAGCTGGGATAGAAACAATGCCATCTGCCATCTGGCTAACGCGTACTCACATAAACTCACACTCTGCTACATGCTGGAATTTAAACATCAAGTGGCATCTTTAGCTGTTGTCACTTGTCTTTGTCATGTTTGCACTTGGCTTTAATGTGCGCCAGCGTTGCGTGTTGGCGGTTTTTCTTGTTTTTCGGTTAAGTGAAACAATTTCAACAGATTGGAGCCAAAGCAACTTTTGCAGCCATTCTATGACAATATCAGGCGGTATTTGAACGCCAAACATCGTTGCACTTCACTTGTAATCAAAAGTTTTGCCTCTGCGAGTGTGTGTGTGTGTTAATGGTGTGCGTTAGTCTGCAGTAATTTGCAGTGCGCTTTGCAGTTTATAAGCATGATTACTTTGTGTGCTTGTGTTGTGGTATTTGTGTGTGTGTGTGTGTGTGCATGCGCTGCCCGTTAATTGTGCTGATTTTCCAGTTGCAGTTGCTGGCAGCGTTAGCTGGGCAAAAAGCGTTGGAAAATTGAAATAAAATGAAGATAAATTTGCTTGCTACCTGTTTAGAAACCATTTACTCATGTAAACATTGGCGTATTTACTAAGAGGGAAAGAAATAGATTTAACAACAGTATTTATGTTTACATTTTTTGGTTTGTAATTAAACATTGACTTATGTAAATATTGAGCTTACACAAGATTTATAGTTTTTAAAAATATGTGTGCTTTATTTATTAAATAGAAAAACTTATTTATAGTTCGTTTAATGTTTTTAATCAAGTTATTTGCATTAAAAACGCAATGCAAATTTATACATACATTATTTAACTCGTGATATATCTTTCTATTATTTCGTTTTGCCTATAATAGCATTATTATTGCACTTTTTTTAAAATCAACAACAATTTTAAATTAATATATGATTATCTGGCAAAGTTAAAAAACTATTCTTCTTGTTACTCTCACTTCTTCAAAGCCCCACTTCAAGTAACCCTTGCATATGTATCTGTGTCTATATGCCACATGCAGCACATCCAGCACTGTGTTGCTCACAATCAAAGTTATTATTAGGCATGAAAATGTAGCCAAATAGCACTTGATTATTATTCAGTATCTGCCTTTAGAGCTGCGTCTCGATGTTTGCTCGATGGGTGTGAGTATTTGCTAAACGGGCACGGGGCGTCAATTATGCTAACAAGCTACCAACACTCATAATCACTCCACAGACAATCGTTTAGATAAGCGCAAAGGCGCGTTAAGCAAAACGCTGCGGGATATGCGTGAACCGTGAGCCTGGACAAATCCAAATGCTTGAGCTGGTGTGGGCCGAAGTTTTGGGGGGTAGGCTTGTGAAACAAAAGGCATAACAAGCTGAATAAATAGCACGATAAATGCCATAAACAAGAGACGAAAAGTTTTAGCAATGAACGCAAAATAGCAAAAAGAGACAAAAAACAAAATAGGAGAAAAAAATAAATACACGAAGAACAGCCAAAGTCCAATAAAAGTCACGTTGCCGCAATGTGAAGTCAGCAGAAAGTCCAAGACAAGTCCGTGTCCGAGTTCGAGTGCATAAAAAGGAAACTGCGTGTTGTAATTGCTTTAACGAAACCCTTGCGTACAATTTGCAACTAGGTGGCAACGCTGTCGCGCTTTGTGAACCGGTAACAACTCTCAAAGGACGAGATTTATGCGATTGCCGATAGGATTCGTGCCAAGCAGCAATGGCGCTCAAGTCTCTTTGTACTCTAATGGCATTTGTGGGCGTTCCTTGGGATAGCTTGGGGGGGCTGCTTGGCATTGTTCTGGCCATTTGTATTGTACAAGCATTGTCTTGTTCAGGCACCTAATAATGTGTTTGGCTTATATATACATGTATATGGATAAATATGTAGTTGTTGTTGTGTCCTTGCCTTGACTTTTCTAACAGTTTGGCTCACATTTTAATTGATTGCCTTTTAAATGCCTTATTTCAATTTAATTCTACAAGCCCAGCAAAAACTTGTTTTGCATTTTATTAATTAAACATTAACTGGAGTTGTTATTGTTCTATTTTTTTTTAAGTGCTGTTTCACAAGTTTTCTCCTAATGAGACACAATTTAATTGGCCTAGAGTACTTGGAAGTTTGGTTTTTTTTTTTCGAAGGCATATTTATGATAATTGTTTGCGCTTTTTTTTTGTAAGGATACCGCCACAGTTATAGAGTCTTCAACAATCGTGGGCGAAAGTCTAGGTTCAATAGACAAAAGCTCTACATATTTATGGCATATACTTAATGGTGGCTCATGAATATGAAGTTGGCCAAAACAAACGATATTTATAGAGATGTCTAGACAGACTGAAAAGGAAACTAGACTGGGTACACAAAATTGAGATAAACTTTAAGGTTGCACTTTCTTTATTTTAAAATTATATAACTAACAAAATGTAGCAAAAATACAAATTAGAAGCAGAAATATTTAAAAAAATATGTGCCTAAAAATAGTCTTTAACTATTTAAATTTGATATAAATATATGTAATCTTCTAACTCTTAATCATTTAAGATAATTATACCATCTCAAGCTTGTGCTTGTTATTGAAAATCGTTCTTTTAAGTTCAATTAAATGCAGCTATTATTTTAGCATTTAACTTAATTTTTGCAATTATTTAGAATTACAATTTTGCACTATTTTATTAAATATTAAGAAATTTTAAGCAATCCCCAGTCTCACGAAATTGCGGTAAAAGTTTTCCCTTCACATTGAGAAAAGTGCGAAACTTTATCGCATAATTTACAGCAATGCAGTGCCATTAGGGCACCTATATATTTTCAACTAGACACTGGAAATATAACAAGTTCCACGTGCCAAACTTAATGCGGCTACAAATTTTCGCTATCAACGCGAGGAATGCGACGCTATCGGCAACATTCATCATCAGCTGCCAAACAATTGACAGCATAAAACGCTGAGTCCTGGTAACACTAAAATCCCACGCCACCGACCCCGTCGCAGATATTCACCTGTAATGAAACTTTTGAATTTTGATTGCGCTGTGCGCGAGACCAACTTGGCGTTGGTGAAGTCGTCGACGTTGGCGTCGACTGCGGCAGCGTTTATTGTTGTTGTCGAGTGCTTGGTTTTTATCACAAGCCAGTCGGCATCGAGACTGCGAAGCGTCAGTCGGGCACTTCATATGCAAAGTATGATCCACTTAATGCGATTTATAATGCCCGTGCTGCGTTACCGCCCGCCCAACTCAATCCCAAGCTAACAGCATGCAAATATATTAAGCAGAGTAACTACGACTAGAGAGAAACTAAAGTACATTTTGCATAGCACAGGCTCAGTCGCTGCCTTAGTTCAGCCTTGTAGCAGCTGTAGCTCTCTGGGTTCATATACGCCGAGCTCGTTTGTTCCGCCTGTCATGGCCATGTTGCTGTCACCCATCAGCCATCACCCGATGCCCGTCGCCCGTCGCCCGACGCCCGTCAACGTCGTTCTAGTCGATGATGCTGCGCTTTCATTCATGGCGATTATGCCGGTGCCCCATTGTTGCTTTAGCTTAGAAAATCCATTTCGAATCCCAGTTTAGTGCAAATTTATACGATGAATACGATTTCTTTTCTGTTTTTTTCTGTTTTTTTCTTGCCGTTTTGCTATTGCTTTTCGCTGCTCTTGTTTAAATTTAACGCCAAGACAAAAAAATATGTTTATATAGATATATATTTGGATGTAAGTCAGTCTTGCATAGCCCACCCTCAACTGTTACATAATTGTAAGCTTTCCACTTAAAACAGTTCAGTTTTCCCACGAGCAGGGCTTGGCATTGCTTAACAAGGCAACAACTGCTGGCACACTTGGCGTATGCGTAACATGGTTAGCCTTTGTGCTTGGCCCGGCTGCCCGCTGGGCATTCGTCGTTGTCTTGTTGAAACGACGAAAAGGGGTCGAAATTATATTTTTAATAAATGCAAGCGCATATGATTGCCTGTTAGCTCTTTCTACCCTAAATCGCCAAGCTGCATATCAGCATGCAAAAGTATTTTGGTAAAAATACAACAAAATGTATTTTTTTTCTGTTCATTGTAATATCCTTCATTTATTTATGGCTTAAGAGGCTACAAAGGCTATAAACTAACCTAATAATATACTTGTCCATAAATAAAAAATAATAAAGAGTCCTCAAAGGCTATTGAAAATGAAATATTAAATATATATAGATGGTTGTATACCCAAATTTAAGGTGAAAAAAAGAACATGAATAAGCACAAACCTATCTATCTATTGCGCGTTACTTTTGGCCTCAATTTCAAAAGAGAGTCCATTTTTATATATCGGAATTTCTATTGGATTTAATACTCATGTTATTTGCATGATAAATATATATGTAAATATAAACAGTCATGTATGGGATGATTAGCATTTATTCAAAATAAACTGAAAGCCTTGTCAGTTATCAAAATCTAAAGAAATGTTTGAAAACAGATAATGAAAAATTAAACTAATGTGAAAAATTTGTAAGAGCTAGATCTAGAGCTTTTGGCTGAAGCTCGTTTCCTATCTCTTCCAATTAAAAAGTCTGTAAGCTTTGCAAAATTGAGTTGAATATGTATTCTGGAATAGCTAAGCTTTACACTACAAGCCACAGGGCATGCTATGCCAGACAAGTTACAGACTCATTAGCAACTACTTAAAAAGTGTTCGGGCAACAACTGTCATGTGGCGCTCACGTGGCTGTTGCCACACGGTGCTGCAAGCGCAATATTTATAATGTCGCATGTAGGTAACAAATGTCAACATGCGACAAATTTAACGCAACTGACAGCCCCAGGCTCGGCGGGGCAAGATCCCCTGGTGGTTAATTAAAATAAGTTAACATTCTGAGGGACCATTGGGAGTGCTGGATAAATGCGTTGACTTGAATTCTGTTTGGCTTAAAGCCAAGGGGGGTTGTACATTACGTGGCTTGATTAATATTTAATACGCGCTTTGCACGTAAATCTTCTATCTCTGCAGCTTGCTTACGGGCCATTTAGCCGCGACTAACTCATTTTTACGTTAACATCTTTTCCTCTTGGACTTTTTTTCTAGTGTCCTTGCTACAGCTGTTGGGTCTGTCAATGAGCTCATTAAATTGCAATTCGTAGCACATTATTTCAAAGTAATGGAGTACGTACTCAACGTAGATTACTTACCTCTTTCATTTTGTCTTGTTTCTGTTGTTTCTCTTTTATTTTGCCGACAAGAGTTTCCCCTGAAATTCTAATTAAAGGTGTCTACAGCTCTACTTACGGTTTGTTTATTATGAATTATGCACTCTGCGAGCACGGGGTATAATTAAACTGAAATTATAAAGTAAAAAAGAAAATCCTATGAAGTGTGGTGCGTGCATTCGCCTGGATGAAATGTAGTTAAGGTAGAAAAGTTTTGCGCCGTAGTAAGAAAGCGAATATAAAGTTCTTTAAGTAAGTTTGAAATATAATTAATTCATAATTAATAACAACAGTTAGCTCTTAAGCGGCAGCGAGAATGAAAGTTTTTATATATAAACTTGAAAATGTGGATAAATATTTATTTATTAGTATGTATGAAATTTTGTTATATAGATTTTATCTAATTTTGTACAGAACTAATATCTTTGAGCTGTTGGCGTGCTTAACCTCAAGAAAATACACGTAATCATATTTATATGAGCCTGTAATCAGAACTGAGCTGCAATAAATAAATTACTGAATCTTAGTCTCAGCTGCTGCTAAAGTAAATGTAAAATAAAACATTTGGCAAATTTAATTGTATATAAATTATTAAACGGCTCGAAAGGCTGACATGACATTCTTTTTCACAGCATTCACATTTGAAATTGTTTTCTGACAGACCAATAAAAATATCTCCAGGGTGAACATTAACCAAATTGTCACACAATTCGCAACATGCATGTGACAGTTGCTTGTGGCTTCGGCACAACTCCGAGTGTTCACACTCCTTTGAGTGTGTGTGCGATAATGTGTGGGTGTGTGTGTGTGTGTGTGTGTGCTGTGCATGTGGGTCAGCTTGTAGCCGCCTGCTAGCTGTTGTTTTTGAATGCACCACCTACCCGAAATATCATCATTGAAATATGTTTTTTGTCTGCAACAGAACAAGCCGAAAGCTGCCTGCAAAATGTTTGTAGCAGCAAGAACAGCAACAGCGGCCGCAGCATCCTGCGGCTATGCCACGTTACCGCAGCAGGCGGCCGGACAACCGCACAAAAAACCATAAACAAAACCTTCATTAATCTTATTCAATGTCCGGCACATACTTACATGTGGCTGAAGGATTTTCTCTTGCACATATTCCGAACTGTTTTCTTTGCCGCTTGAAATATAAACAATTTGCACATTTTAAGTTCATTTCTTTTGCAAAGCTCCAGAGAGAGAGAGAGAGAGAGAGAGGGAACGAGAGAGAGGCTGTAAAAACAAACACACACAAACACACACAGCTGCTGAGTTCGACTTATGTTTGTTGCAGCAGTCACGCATTGCATACGTGTGTATTAAGTATACGTCGCGTGTTGTCCAGCGAATTGGCTTTATGGCGTCCCACTCAGCACCCGCTCCCAGTCTCAGCTGCACATAAATCCACTTGGCTTGGAGCAGGCAACTTTATTTGCACTACGTGCAGACAGACAGATAAACTTTCAACGACCTGCTGGCAAATTTAAAATATATATGCATATATAAACTTTAAAATTACAAATTTATGCAATTTTATATATTCCATTTGCCATTTGCACCAGCAATTGCCAACAATTACGACCTGGCTAACACAGTAAAATCAAATTAAGTGTCATCTGCATAGATAAATACAATATTCAAGATATTTTATGCATGCGTGCCGATAAGTTGTCCGTGACTTTCATATGTGGCACATAAAAAGTCAACAAATTGCTGATTAGATAAAATCCCAAATTGTTGCATGCAACCAATGTACGTAAGTTCAATTTTGGGGCGTACTTTGTTTTTTGCAATATGCAAATATTACACATACGCCGCGTTGCCGCTGAGCGCATTTCGTTCGCTTATTTTCGTTCGTACATTTCATTTTTGTTTCCTTTGCATTGAGTTTTGTTTGACAAAGCACATCAAGTAAATGTTTGGTGCATTCCATTTATTAAATGGTGATTCGATTTTTATAATACAAAATGGAATTGAACGATCAAAAATTCGAGTTTTGTGTATTCTCACAACCTAGAGCCTTATCTAATATGAAGCTAGGTCTTATCTTCTACGAAATGTTTATAAGCAAAATAATAAAATATATTTAAATATTTCTATATATATTTTTTGTTATTAAAGTAAATACCTCTTAAAATGCTTCCCTTATTTAAAATATTTAAATTATATAACATCTGCTACATAATTATTAATATCTTTACACAAAATATTAATTTGACTCTGTCTTTTGACGTATTAAATATGTTATTTCTATTAGTTGCTTGTATTCGGACCCACACATTCTAAAGAGCTTATGCCTCTTTGAGTGGCAATTCAATGGCCATTTCATAAAGCAGCTTCCACTCAACAGACACAAATACGAATAACTTGGAGAGTACTTCAAGGCATTTGCTTTCGTCTGGCTGACTGCTTGCCGCTTGCATTGCATTAAGTCACCCACTCGAACGGGAAAGGGGGTAGGGTTAAGGGGGAACTTGTGGTTGGCTTTAAGTATAAACGGAAATCAAAGACATACTGTGCCGCCGCTGCCGCTTGGTAAGTGCATCATGTGGTAAACTAAGACAACGGCGCCGCCTGCTGCCGTTGACATCAGATTTTCATGCACAATATGTGATATGTTTGGGGGGTGGGTGTAGGTGGGGCTTGTGCCTGGCGGACTAAATTGCTGGCATGCCGCCCAACTATAATGTCACAAAGTCAATTCATGGCTGCAGTCGACGCACATAAATAAGTCTCAGCGCCTGACAAATGCCAGTCTGTGGTTGAGTGAGATCTAAGCCTTGGTTTTAACGACTACCCAAATGCGTTGACTGATGTGTGAGGTTTTAAAGGCGAGTTAATGTATCAATTTGTACAGCTGTACACCATTTGCTATAAAAATATTACTACTATACGCATTCACTGTAAGCGCATTTATGTTAAATTAATTTAACAAATTTACCATTTTCCAAATAATACGCATACGCAGCGTACAACGTGTTGCTGCATGAAAAAATGCCATATAAAAGTGCAAAAGTTTTTCAAAGTAATAACAATTGCCAAACTGACAGAGAGAAAGTTTATCATGTTGATGGCCAGAATGCATTAAATTAAATATAAATAAATAGAAAACAGTTTTGCAATTTGTGCCTCATGGCTAAAAAAGCAACAGATTCACAACGTTCACAACAAGTTTTCCAGCTCGCTTTGTATCTCTGCCTGTTTTTATTTACATGAAGTTTTCGATTTGTTTTCATGGCGCTTGTCAACATTTCCGGCAACAGTAAAACATTAAAATTTATTATCACGTGTTCTGCGTTGTGTTTTCTTCCTCAATTCTGTATTCATAATTTGTTATAGAAATAAATTTATGTATATTAATTAATTAACGAATAATTCAATAAAATGATGTCAAATTTATATTTATTTTTAATATATTTAATATTCTATAGTGCAATAAAATTCCTTTGAGATTGGATAGACCTCCATGGTAACCGCTCCAGGAGGTGGCCACAGGCTATAAAATGTTTAAGTTAGCAGAGTTATGGCGAATTCCTGGAATTTCTCCTTACGGACGGTTGGAGCTGCCTATCAGGGCTCTGACAAAGACATTTGGTTGTCTTCTCAGACGAGAAATATGCCTCATAAATGACGATTAATTTCGCCCAAGCCCAAGCTGATATTAAGCATGAAACATAATTTACATTAAGTCATGAATTGGGATCCTTTGCCGGTCTTCGTATAGATTGATGCTTGGCCGTTTCTTGTTTAAATTAAATTTTGTAACTTCTCACTTATTGTATTTTTGCAGTTGTCTTCCCAGACTGAATTCAGTATTCTTTTGCAGGACGTAACTGAGTCTGAGCTCCTATCATTAATCTTGCAACCCTGCTGTGAAGTTCTTAATGATAGTGGGCCGGATTTTTGCGTTTTGCAGTTAGTCTTAAAAGTAATCCTTTAAATTTTGTAGAAAACTTTCCACTAACTCGATTTGATGTTGTCTGTAAAATAAATATTTCACATCAGCAAGCCATTTCTTTAGTTGAAAGTGTTTTTGGGAACATGCATTGAGCATAACACAGCTGCCTCTTTATTTGTTGCGCTTTTCTTGTTATTCCGTTCGAATTTATTGCAAATGCAACAAAAGTGTTGCATACCTCGTTTTTCTTTCTTTCTTTTTTTTTTTGTTGCGTCGCAATCAGTTTGGCGTAGTGTTTGAGCGCCGGAAACAGCTAGTTTTTCGCTTAACTGCTGCCAGCAAGCAACACGTCGCACATCTGCTGTGTTTTTGTTGTTTTTGTGGTTGCATGCATTTTACTTGATAAGCAAATATGGGTAAAAAAAATTATGCAAAAGAGGGCGTAGCTAGGAAATCAACACAAGCCAGCCAAAATATGCATTTTCTTGTTACCGGTAGATTTCCAATTTAGATGTCGGCGCGCACATTGTTAATGTCGTTGCTTATGATTAGGGGGCGTGGCTGTTGGCTTCTCTCTATTTGGCTTGCAGCTGGCAGGCAATCGAATGTCAGCTAATTGGCATTCTATGGAACACGTTTTAACCCACTTTTTTTTTTGCGTAAAACTTTTGCACTAAATTTCGATCAAGCTGCGCATGAAAGAAGCTTGCAACAACAGCGACAATAATAACAACAACAAATTGCAAAATTGCTGTGGCAAGGACATTGTGGTATTACTTTTATGAGGTGGTTATTCAAAACTAACAAGAAAACTGCACAAAAACTTTTCCCAGCTACCCCAAAAAACAAACAACAAACGCTCGAGTCTGTTTGTGTGTGTGTGTGTGAGTGTATTTGTTTTTGACATGCCTGCACTTATTTTTCTCGCCGAAGCAATTTTCGCATAGTACCAAACAACTTGAGTAAGAACAAAACACGTTGTTGATCACATAAAACAGGGCCGAGACCAGAGTCAGACCCAGACCCAGAACTAGAACCAGAACCAACAACCGGCGAAATACGCGTCAGTTTTTGTTCTTATTGCAAGTTCAAAAGGTAGTACAAGTGGGTACGACATGCAAGCAGCCGACCAGGTGACTGCCTCCTACAATATAAAACAACAGCAACAACAATAATAATAATAAAAAAAAACTAAAACAAAGCATTGACATAAATAGGCGAGAGGGGCAGAGAGAGGAGAGAGAGAGAGAGAGCTGCTGTAGCTGCGGTTGTTAAACGTTTATACTGAAACGCCCTTGGAGAAAAGGCGATATCATTTTGGAGCAAAGTTGGCCCATTTGCACAAAGCTATTGGAGTCATTGATGAAAGTATGATGAAAGGTATATACTAAACAACCTTTAATAAGTATAAACTAATCTTTCCAACCAACTTATGTTTAAGATACATTTTTTTGATTGAACTTTTAATTTACAAATCAATTAAGAAATATATTAAAGCCCAATTGTAATTTTGTAATTGAGTTTTTATACTTTAAGTCGAGCTAGCTAACTACATTTTTGATTAATATTTATATGATTTAAATTCATTTCTCATTAAATTCCATAAATTTTATTTTAGAAAAAGCTTTTACTACAATAGGTAAAATTTGTAAAGTCACAATATATTTTAATAGACTTTAATATATAATAATATGTATATAATAATATAATAACTACACATTTGACATTAAATTTGACTCTTTTCCGATTTTTTTTGTTAGCGTGTATATTTCTTTAAGTTAACCATTCATGTTTTCTTTATTAGTCCTAGCCATATATTTCTATAAGTTAGAAATTATAGATTTAATTTATCAAACACATCATCAAAATTGAGGTTCTCCTATATTTTTTTTATATCCCAGCTGTTTCTACTATTTTAAAGGCGAAGTATTTTTGTATGTCAAGCTCTGTCGGCTGGAAGATAAAAAAGAGATCGTTAAGCAGCTTCTATCGAGCTTTAAAATATATGTATCAGCTTTGATAGCGCATCTCTTAGTCGAGTACTATAATTTATGGAGTTCTTACTAGCTTGTATTTATTTTCCTTTTTACTAACAACATCGGTTCGCTCCAATTTTTGCCTCTTTCTACACAAACAACTTTTTTTAACGTTCTGTTTTTACTTATTAGTAGTTCCATTTTTACGCGCCGGCTGCACGCGTTTTTTTATTTTTATGTTTTCCAGCTTGTTGTTGTTCTGCTTGTACTTGGGCCATAAATTTTTGAAACTTAAACGCAAATGTTTGCCATGGTGTGCATTATTTTTTTTTTTGCTGCTTTCGGTGCATGCAAATGTGAAAAGCTGAAAACTTGTTGTAAAACATTATTTTTGATATGTTAATCGCGCTTTGCATGCAATTTTCCTATTATATGCTCGTTTATTTAAATTCCAAACACCCAAGTGTGACGTCACAGATATTTGAATTTAAATTATTGTGAAAGGTGCGTCCTGGACTATGCCACAGAATATATAGCTTAAATGAATTAGGAGCAGAGTTTTTCTTACACAAGCGCACGCAGAGACACACATGCAAGCACGCACACACGCACACTTAACACACAATCAGAAATATGCGCACATAAATGCCTGGCATTTTATTGTTTGCCCTGTGGAGCTGTGCGGCGATGAAGACTATGTGAGTGTGTGAGTGTGTGTGTGTGTGAGAGCGAGTGTGTGTTGGAGCCATAAAAGGTGTAAGACTTCCTTAAACGCCTGGCAGCAGCCGCAGTTATTGGTTTGTGTGTGTGTCTGTGTGCGTGTGTGAGTGTCATAGAATGTGCGTAAAACTTGCTTATGGCATTTATTGATAGAACGTTTGGCCAATGAATTTTTATTTAAAGCATGACTAAATAAAATGGTATTTATGGCAAATAGCAGCTTGCAGCATGCTTGCCTATAAAATGCAAGAACTATTGATTTGCTATAATTATCCTACAGCTCCACGCACTTAAGACAAACAAAACTGAAGAGAACTTCGATCTGATAGCTGAACAAGTTTAATGGAAAAAACCATGAAATAATGGTAGGACTCTTTAGAGAGCATTAGAAAGCTTCAGAATAGAAAGACTTTTGTTGATTCTAAATTGATTGCAAGATTGTATTTTTTTCAAAATGCAAATTTATGGAAGTTGCAAGATTACAAGTATTTGATATAACTTTTTATTTACTATATATATATATAAAATATATTTATATTTTTTATATAAATATCTATTAATTCCATAAGTACGAATTGTAAGAGAAACTGTTTACAAATCAATTCATTTTATTTATTGATTAATACAAAAATAATTAAGAAAAAAAGATTGTTGATTTGTAAATGGGCTTTAGTTTTAATAATGACTACAAATATCCGAAGGTTAGACAGTTGGTATTTTTTTATACCCTGAACCCATTAAAAATGGGTAAAAGGGGTATAATGTTTTTGTGCAAAATGTAAATGTATGTAACAGGCAGAAGGAAGCATCTCCGACCCCATAAAGTATATATATTCTTGTTCAGCATCAATAGCCGAGTCGATCTAGCCATGTCCGTCTGTCCGTCCGGCCATCCGTCCGTCCGTATGTATGAACGCAAGGATCTCAGAACCTATAAAAGCTAGACAAATTTTAGCTGTAGGTCCTCCTAGTGCCTACGCAGCTCGAGTTTGTTTCCGATAATCGATAACTTACTCCGTTTCCAGGCAATCGATAAAAATCGATATCGACATCCTGTTTTTTGAGCAAATTGGGTTAATAATAAGAGCTGGAGTCACCAAACATGATTTGTTGCTTCTAGAATATTATATATATGTCAAGTATCTTTCATTTTATACCTATCGCCACCTCCCCGCTACCACCTTAAAGAGTGTTCAGGGTATTCCCTAGTCGGGAGCTCCCGACTAGAACCTCTCACTTGTTTCAATGTGCCACATTCTGACTCATGAGCTCTGCGCACATTTCGCAACTTGGCAACCTGTTGACATGTGCTGGGCACAGATGCTGCTTAGGCAAGGCCATTATCACGTACAGTTACATCTGTTATCAGCTGACGGTGAATGTCAATAGCAGTTATCGATAATGTGATAACTTACCAGTTATTTGATAACAAATAAAAGCAGTCCATATAAAAGGCCACACACTGCCAAACTTGAAAATTAAATCAACGCGTAGTGTTTGTCGTTGCCAATCGCTAGATTTAAAAAAAAATGAACTTACTTTGGTTGCTGCCGCAGCTCTTGGTGCTGCTCAGCTTTTACCCCGCCGTTCGCTGTCAGCTGCAGTGCAATGCAATGTCGAGCAGTCGGCAAAAGCGCATTGTCATACACAATCCGGGAGCAGAGCAGCTCAACAAGCTGGACAGCTGCCAGTATGAGGTGGCGCCGTGGAGCGCACAGGTCTGTCAAGTGCGCATCGATTTCGAGCGCTTGGAGCTGCCGCAACCGCGCCTCAATGCCAGCACGCAGCTGCTGGAGTGCGTCGATTTTGTGCAGGTGCAGCGTTTTCAGCTCTGCGGCCGCAACAACGGACAGCATCTGTACGTGCAACTGCAACGGGGCCAGACACTCAAATTGCACTTCAAATTGGGCAGCCACTCATCGCAGTCCACGTGGCAGCTGACGCTAACACAACTCGAGTGTCCGCAGCACACGCAACAGCCAGCTGCTGCTGCCACCGTGCCCACTGCACGGCCCCTGCTGCCATTCTTTAGAAATTTACTGCCACGCACCATATTTGGTGGCAATGCTGGCGCTGGGCCAGCCGTGCAGCTGTTCCAGACGTTAACTGCGCCCTCGCTGGCTGATCTGGAGCTATTGGCACCCCTGGGCTGTGATCAGTATTGGCGCAGCTCGTCGGGCGGCATTGTTAGCTTCAACTTTGCGGGCGGCGTTTATATGCCCGACCTGAAGTATACCATATGTGTGGCAGGTGCCGCAAATCAGGAGATAAGGTGAGTGTTGAGAAATACAATATATTACAATTACAGCTGCTCACTGACTGACTGACTGACTGACTGACTGACGGACTGATTGATGATGAAAGCTTGGTCTTGAGAGTTGGGAAAAAGATAATTTCACTTAAATAAAGTCAATATTCCACAATTGTTATTCAGTCGGTCTCCAAAAATATGAAAAACACATATTTTGTAACAATTTTCACGGTTTTTATTTTTCATTTAAACATCTGAATTCAGGTGAGGGCGACTGTTCAAATATATCACTCGAATAACTCGGCAATAAATATTTGTACACTTTATTTAATTTCATTTAATTTAATTTAAAAATCCCCAGGCCGGCAAACGCTGTTAAATTGTATATTTCCAGATAGTAAGTAATTGATTTTTATTTTATTTATCTTACATTTCAGCTACAACATTGAACACTTTGCCTTATCCAAATTCAATGATGCACCTGGCGCTGGCTATGACACGGACTGTCACAGCACTGTCCGAACTGTGGGACGTGCTTCCGACTATCTGTTAATACCCAACTCATATATGGCAAATAATCAGGCACTGCAGCCCACTTATTATTGCGGTAACGAACTGGCCGGCAGCAAACTAATCGCACGTCCGCCCTTTGTCATGCATTTCTCCAGCGATGCGCAGACAAGAGCATCCGAAACGGGCTTCCAATTGACGTATGCAGTGCAACAGTCGCAGTCAAAGTTCGAACTGTGAATTTCACCAATATTAACTTAATCAATGCACACAGTAATATGTAGTTTCATCGATACAATGAAGCAATTGGCCATGGGGTACAGTTCGCTTTCATTGCTACTGTGTTGCCTTAATTAAATAGCCCGGCACATGGGCATAAAGTCATCTCACTCTCCATAAGCATTATTGAAAGCCCAATCAGACGGATAACATTTGAGCGTCAAAATTGTCGGCTAGCGGGGGGGTTAGGGCTAATAAAAATACGAACCACAATTGAGTAAGTAATAAGGTGGCACAAATCAGTTTTAATTAAATACAAATTGTCGTTTATAGCTTACACAGGATAACTAATTAACACATAATTGTTGGCAAAATAGAGCTGAACTTTTATTAGCTGAATAAGCTGAATGTTTGCCCAAAATGGAGGATTTTGATGGACGGTTGTTCTATAAAAACAAAATATATTAATTGCTCTCTCCATAAAACAAAAACATTTTTTGCTTATACCACATTTCTTTGTAATGTGTACTTTTTTTTCTAATTTGCCTTGATTACTTTGGTTTGTTGTTCTTAGTACTTAAAAACTGAACATTTAACTGTTGGACATATTTGGTCAATCGGGAAAAGTTTAAATAGTTGTTCTAAGCTGTAGTTACCTGCACCAATTGTTACAGCACAAATGTAGTTTATAGTTGCCCCACTCTGTGGTATACGTTTCCCTTATGCAACAGTAAATGGCACGTGCATATTTGCATATATAATTGCAATGTCGTGTTACGTATCTGGATACGCTGTTATCACGTGAATAACCAGCTGCCTGTTACGCCCACAGCCGCCCAAAACACGCCCCAATATGCGGCTGCATAAACGAATGCGTAAGCATTCATGGATTTTTGCAGTGACATTTTGACGGTTCTGCTGGCGATGGTGGTGGCTGCTGCTGCTGCCATTTGGCTGGCCCATGTATATTTAATGTGAATTTAACAAAATGCTGCGGTGTAAGTGTGAAAATTGTTAAATGCATTTCATGCATTCAGCCAGGTGGTGGCACAATTTGCGGATCAATAAATGCCGGAAAACGGATGCGGATGTGAAATTTGCGATTGAATTGATTGAAATGTTTGCAGCGATTGAGCGATTGAACGACAGCTGTACATTAACATGCATGCCGTCCAACTGTTTGTGTAAAATAATGTCTAAGGCACTGGCTCAGGTGTCCTGGAAATTGATATGAAATGCAATTATGCGTATATTCCGGGGGCAGATACACTCTGTAAAGTGCCTGTAAACACAATGAAATTGCATTTGCATCGATGAACCGGCTCGAGCATCAGGAAATTGCCTTTCAAATATGCATCGTCATATGCTCCAACAAGACGCAATCTGCTGCATACTTCCAGGCGCTAAGCTTTAGCTCGTTTGCCTAACGACAGCTTGCCGGCAATTTATGCAGTCAGCGCTCTTCAGCATAATGGTCAGCAAAAGGGCAGCAGCAGCTTGGAGTGTGTCTTTCGACTCGATAACACCCACAGTCGCACTCTCCTTGCCTCTGGCCCGTTCTGGTCGCCCTTTAATGTTTCTATCCTTGGGCAAATTGTTTTTTCAACAGCAGCAACAACGGCAGGAGCATCATCTGAAGCAGTTTTCAGTTAAAGCTGCAATTTTTGGACTTTCGATTTCAATGTAGCCTTTGGCTACGAGCCAGCATAAGCATAAGGACCAGCTGCTGCCTTAAGTTGACCAAGCCTTTGAAGTTAGCACTTACAAAATTGTTAGCACAAATTTCACGATTTAACAATTTATGAGCTCTATGCAAAAATGTGCAGCTGCATTTCATTTGCTTCGCGAGGCCACACAAAAGGCGACTTCATGGCTGGCATTTTATGTGCACTTCATAAAAGCACGCGACGGCAATTAAAACGCACTTTGTGCCGCACATGGCGTATGCGTAATATTTGGCTGACCAAATGAAAAACTACAATTTTGGCAGCTGCTGAAATATGTTTGTTAGCTGGGCGCGATTTTAATTACAACGTTTTCTAGTCCCCATTGCTCGCAATGCCAACATTGTCCAACAAACAGACATGCACTTAAATTATGTGTACAAAGTTAAAACTTGTATTATGCATTTCGCTGCATTTGGGAACATGATTATAAATTATTCTGTGCTACAAATATTAACAATTTTATGCTTCGATTATTTAAGAGTGTTTGAGTGAATGTTTGAGATGTCGCTTTAGATAGTTTTGTTTGCTCAGCTTGAAACTATATTTGATTATATAAAAACTAAGTTGAAGTACTTAAAATATCTAAACGTATAACAAAAGTCTCGTATTTATCTGATACATAAATCGTTAATGAGTGTTTGATTTCATTTCTAAGAATCACCTCAATCTTGGTCTAAATTTGAATGTGCATCAAATGAATATATATGAAAATTACAAACATACTAAGGCAACTCATCTTAGCTGTGATATGGAATGTATATATATATAAAACTCTCTTAAAAATGTTCTTATTTGTTTATATTTTTTGCTAATTTTAACCTTTGTTGTTTTCTGTAGACTTTCTCGCCACTGAATTTATTTTAAGTGCGAAATTCTGAAAAAATGTTAGATAATAAAAAGTGTACAATACGTTAGCTTGCCCCATGTGGCAATTCCATGGCATATATGGCCAATTTTATAGCCAACAAAAAATATTTATATATATGTATCATATATATATACAAGTTTTTACATAGAAAAAATAGGTGCACGAAACATTTGACTTTTTCAAATTGAATTTTTAAATTCCGCCAACATTGTCAGCGAATGGTCGTTGCTGCTCTGGTGGCTTAAATTCTTGTTTTTTTTCCCCATTATTTTTGTTATTTCATTTTATATTTTTTATTTGCTGCTTTTTTCTGCTGTGCGTCCTGTGTGTGTTACTGTCAACTTTGCAGCGCCTGTCCGACGCCAAAGGCCAATGCAATTTGTGCGCGAATGAAATTTGTAGGCGGCTACTGCATAACGCATAGAAAATTGCAACATCAATTTTCCAAAGGCGAGCTGTGCTAAAAAATAGAAAGATTTATTGTCAAATATGGGGCCATATTGTGGTTAACATTCTATTTAAAATGTCAACGAAAATTAACTGCAAACCGATTTATTTAATTGAATTTGGCCAAACGCAACAAAATGCCTTGCATACTTTTGAGCGCGCGGTAAAATTTATATGAAAATCATTTTTCATAGAGATTTGCTGGTCGTTTTTTTTTATAAAACAGAACGTATATTTGAAGCAAAAATAAATTCGCATTAAAACAAGTTTTTAAGCACGCTAAAATCAAACATAAATCAGACTCAGATAAAAATTGACCTCGACATTATTATGGAAGGCGACCTCGTTCGAATGCCGTTCGCCGGCAGCCGAAACACAAACATTTTCATAAACTTAAATGCCAATTAAATAACATTAAATTGTTCGCAAAATGAACCCAAGCAACACTCCAAAAAATAAAGGCAGCCCCTGTCGAAGGGCTGTCAACATGACAAAGGGAAAAATTAAGCAGCTAAACAGGGCCTTATAGAGGGCCAGCAAAAGCAAACCAACAAAACCAGCCAATGGAGTCCAAGAGACTAAGGCCGCAAGCCAAACTGAATGCATAAGCCATACGAACATGACACTGACAGAACACACACTCACATACATATATACACACTCATCCAGAACATGCTCTGCCAGGGCACAACAACAACAACAACAACACACAAAAGCCAAAACCAACAACATAATCTATGGGTTGTCAACAAAACGACAAAGAACGAAAGAGTGAGAGCGAAACCATAAAGCCGGTAGAGAAAGCATCTAAAAAGAGTAAGACTCGCCAGCTATATAAAGAGGAAGAGGCTAAGAGCAAACAAATTAGTATGCAAGTCAGGCGGCAGATTAGGACACCAAAGTTTTCGCGACATAAACGGACAACAGTCGAGCTGGCGAGCTGGCCAGCAGCAACAATGGCATTTGGCTTATGCATGAAAATGCCCACCAACACACACACACATTACACACCCCTACTACCCACAAAATATTTACTCGGCATTTCTTTTTTTTTTTTTTTTTCTTATGGCTTATGTGAAATAATGAAGTTCCTCACCGGCTCGATCTGTTGCTGGCTGTATGCTTAACCACAGCAAATCGTAAAAGGCTGTATTAAAAAGTCCTAAAACTGTGATTATGCTAACATATCGAACTCGTAATACACTATAATTTTAAAAACAATATTTTTAATAAAAGTCTTTAAGATAGCTTTGTTCTGATCTTTTTTTCCATGCATAAAGTCTTCAAGTCTCCTTTTATATTAACTATAATATGGTAAGCATTAATTTTGTAAGGTATTTAAAAATGTATCAGTCTGTACTTGGCGGCCCCTTGGGTCAACCTGGTAGTTTGAGCTGTTGGGGTAGTCTTCTTTTGTGTTTTGTACACTTTGTGGAACTTTTCAAAAATGTTCACTAAAAATTCCTGACACAACGGCACGTTTTAGTGAAGAGCGAATGCAAAGTAAATTTCCAAAGGAAATTTTAATATCTCGCAGCTCACATAACTCTTTTAATTTTATTTACGCCAAATTGTGTTGGCTTGTCTGCATATTGTTAAACAATTGTAATATAGTATTTATGTGAGCACACTGCAAGCTACTGAGTTATTTATATTGTAAATTTATGGGCATAAAAAATGCACTATAAATCAAATGCTGTCTTAAACTGTTAATCAAAATAAAATAAATTTCAATCTAAATAAAGCAAATGCGCAAATCAACCAGTCCAATCCAATCCAATCCGATTTTAGTTGATTCGTTCGTACTAAATAGCTCTCAGCCAAAATGCCAGCAAATGTGCATAAATAAATAAATGTAAATCATGTTTGTAGCAAACACATATTTGTCCATGCATTGGGCTCAGTATGTTTTCTGTTTTAAACAGAAATAAATTTGACTGCTAAAATGCAAATAAATTTGCGACTTAATTATTTATGCTCAAAGATATTAATTTTATTTTGATTTCAATGCCTGGAACACTTCAAAAAATTGTAATCAAATTTATTAGTGTTATACGAGTCTTAAAAAAATATAAAACTTTAAAAATATAAAACTGTTCTTTATGGATTTGGATAAAGAACAAACTCTCGACATTGTAATACAAATGTTACAAAACTACTTACTATTCATATTCTAAATAAAGTTCATGTCTATATTTTAATAACCTAGAAATGCTTTTGCTGTTATATATAAAATAAAAAACCTGCTCGAATATTTTGTTTTTTCAGAATTTGTGTACAACATTTAATCCATGGCTTAACTTGAATACAAGCTGATATTAAAACTCAAAATTTATTAGCCTTAAAGCCTTTTCAACAGCATTTGTTTTTTCTCAAGACTTTCGTGATATTCTGTTGCAGAGCTTAATCATAACTTATGTGTATTTATTAAAGTTATGGCCAACACATACTTGCTGCCATATAATTTTCATATTTTCATACATTGTTTAACTTGCAACGCCGCCCACTTCCTGAGTTTCCTCAGCTACTTGCCAGCTGCCCCACCAACCGCACCCTGCCCCACTGAGCTCTTCGACAACAATGTGTGTGCAAAACGTAAGTTTGCGTGCCAGGCGCATATAAATTAGCCGCTTATAATATTCTGTTGGCATTTTTCAAATTTCCAGTTAGCAATTTGGCTGTGGGTGTGTGTGTGTGTGTACGTGTGTGGCTAGGTGAAAGAGTTCGTACGCCGTAAAGTATGCAGCTTACGTGCTCAAGGTTTTTGCCTGTTCACCGCCAGGCACCGCACACATCACGACAAATATTATGAAACAAAAACAAAAAACAATTATTAACATATTAATAAATTTTAGCATATCTGAGAGGCCATAATTTTGTGTAATTCTAGACGAGCTCAGCTGGGCAACACCTCAAGGAAATTGGCCAAAAAGCAGCAGCACGCCAATTTGTGTTAGGAATTTCATATTTATGGCGCACTTGAATTAATAATAGCCTAATATAATCACTTCTGCACAGAAAACAGCCGTTATCACAAAGAGAAAACAAAACACAGTCTTATCAATATTTGCTGCCGTTAATGCCGTCGCCTTCAATTACTTTTACTTTCGCGCTGTCTTCAGTTTTCCACTCATTGTGCCATTTATGTTTTTTACTCACGACCACGCCTACAATCAGCATGATGAGGCCAATCAAAAGCAAACCCAGTCCCACGAATTGACCAATCTTGGGCACGCTTAAGCCCAGCTGTAAATGGATGTGGTATTTAGTAATGCTTAAACTTGAGATAAAACTGAAAAGCACCAACCTTAAGCAGGCGGATCAGATCGTCACCCAAGTCTGCGTGAAGTTGAACCACAAACAGCGGCGCGTAGTGATCAAAGGCCACATCCTTGAGGTAGCTAAGGGAGTGAGAGACGATTAGTATAAAGTATATCAATATAGATGATGGGTTTTAGAAGCGAATAAATTGAAGAGCAGGTAAAAAAAAGAGTGAGATTAAGCATAAATAGTTTTATGTAAAAACAGAATAGCATGAAAAGCTCGTAGAGCTTAACTCACTCGATGGCCTCATCGCGCTGCACAAGTACACTGATCATAACTTGTCCTTTCAGGCTTAGCGGTATGCCTAGTGTCGGCTCCATCACCACATACATGCCATGCTCCAAGGGATTCGGCTGCAAGCCCGTCGTATTTCTCCTATAGGACTCATCTGTCATGTAGAAGTGCGGATGCGACATGTAAATGGGACCATGATAGGCGGCTGGTGAGAAATCTAGCACACCATTCAGCGGACATTCCTTTTTGGCAACACAAAAACATTTCGTATCCGGCGCCAGTTGGCCGTTGTCGAAGCTCAGCTCGCTGGTCTCGTAGCGCCAGGCATCGATGCCCTGCACAGTGACATTCGCCATGCTGTACAGATTTATGTATCGCGATGCATCTGACAAAAATATGGAAATTGTCTCGTGCCACCGACGACCCGGCGCCCACAGCTCGCCCGTGCTGCCATTGACCTTGCCGCATTCGCCCTCATAGTAGCCCGTATGTGCGGTGCCATTCCAAAGCTGCAGCTCGCCCATCCGACTGAGATCCCCGTGGCCCGTGTGTATGGTGAAATTACCCTCGGCCGTCTCAGAGTTGTTGCGCTTATAGAACCAGCCGAAATGGTCACTGTACAGTGGCAACAGCGGCGAATGCAGACGCTCCACAAAGTCAATGAGCTCATGGTAGAAACCATCGAATAGCCACTGTCCAGCCTTGTAGCTCATGTAGGTGCCACCTCCCTCACGATTCAGAGCAAAGTTCATAATCTTGCGCAGCGGGCGACGATATTTGCGCACATAGCGGGCGGCCGTCTGCGAGTCAGGATTAATATAAGTCAAAATGCAGACAAAAAATACTCTGGCAAAAATTTACATAACAGAGAGAAGGACAAAACTCGGTAATAAAAAAAAATTGAAAACTTTAAGCGTAAACAAAAACTTTAGAAAATATTTAAGCGCGGATTAAAACTTTGAAAGCTATTTATCTGTGTGTACTAGATGAGAACATGTTGTTGTCTAGGCAAAATGCCAATTGAATATCGATATTTATCGATTTAAAGTGTGGTTATCAGAAGATCCTTCGCTGATAATATATTTATATTAGTGTTTTTACTCACCAGTGTTGGAAAATGTGGAGTTACAATGACATCGTCGAGACTACCGTTAGATTTCTCTGGCACAAAGTGCCAAGCTCTTCGCCCGTAATAGGTTACCTCCGGCTGATGCCACATTAGATGCACCTTTTCCTTGTAATCACTGAACGTATAAGGTCCTAGCTGCTCGAAATTCGGTTTGACTTTATCATTATTCAAATCCTCCGGATTGGTCCAATTGAAGAGATAGAACGTGCTATAGACCGGTGTCGGTGTGGTCACCCAGCGTTTGTACATAAACGAATTGGGCGCCAGGGGCAGTATGTTACGGATCCATTGCCGCGACAGACTGGGCCAGGCCGAAAGCAGCACAGTGCCTAGTATAAGTAGGAAACTGCCTAGGCCAAAGACCCAGATCTTCTGTTGGCGCACACTGCAGCAGTTGCAGCACATTTTGCGACTGCTGAATAAACTCAAGAGTTTCCAATGTTTATAGAAGGCAGCGAATCAAATGCGCCGATTAGATTAAAACGTATATATTTGGATTCTTTTAATCGTTTTAATGTTGTTTTCATATGCAAATATAATTGATTGATTAGATTGCTCTAATGTGTTAATTATAGTGACTACTTAAGAGCAGCTAACTAAGAGTGCAGCAAAAAAAAAAAAACACTTAATTCATAAAGTTAGGTATGTTTTGAGCACGATAGCTGCCACCAGATTAGCGGGGAATTTTACTATATATATGTGACTTTTACGTAATTTGACATTTAACAGTTGCATAATTTTTGGCTGATTTGCTTAAATATTAGTTATTATTAGAAATACAAAAAATATACCACACTTTTTTTTTGCTACCCCCGAATGAATAACAAAAAACCGTAATATTTTTTTTATATTTAACATTTTTCTTAAAAAACCGAAAGGAAACTGAAGCATACTGAATTCCTCTTTCTCTGAATTATCAGTTGCAAATATAAGTTTAAAAAAACCACCCATAGCTTAAGGTTTAAAAGTATATAGCTTTAATGCACACACATCCATAAGTAAATTCCTGCTTCATATATACTACATACATACATACGTACATACATACATACACACAAGCATACTAAAGGCTCAGAACAAACAGTTTTATAAAGAGACATATATATATATTTTTTGAAATCACGCTTATTTATAAATTTAGAAAATTAATAATATGAATCACAATCCAAAAATCACTTTTCGTTATATTTTGAAATTTTTGTGTCGAAGAGAAATTAAAATGCATCAGCTTTGTTTAGCTCTAAGCATTATTCTGGAACTGCTTTTGGGTCAGTTGAATTTTCTGTGGTTGCACTGATAAGTGCCGCCCTATCAGCTGCCGCCTGTCCATACCACTTGCGTTTGAGAGTGAGGAAAATTCCAACAGCCAGAAGGATGCAGCCCAAGCAGAGAAAGCCAACGCCCGTATAGCGTCCAATTGCGGGTAGACTTAATACCAGCTATAAAGAAATGCCATTAATGGACTGCGACTGGGAATGGATATATATATAGTAGTTACCTTCATCTCGGAAGCGAGCTCCTTGTTAATAATTGCTGAGCTGCCGGTTGTAAAGAGTGGGGCATAGAAGGTCGGTATGTCTTTTATAATGCTGTGTATTTGAGGACGTTGTTAGTATGTTTCCCTGTCAAAAATGAACCATGGACTTACTCGATGTCCTCGTCTGCTTCCATATACAATGATACCATGACGGCTGCATTCACCTGAAGAGGTACACCAAGTTTGCGTTCCATTATGATAAAGAAATTGTCGCGTTCATAGCTTGGGTCAAAGCCAGTTATTGTGTTGGCATAACTCTCATCGGCATACATGAAATGAGAGGCTGACAGATACATGGGGGCGCCATCAGCACAGGGGCCCAAGCTTGTGGCGCCCGAGGCTGGACAATTATCGGGCTGCCTGTCAACCGGACAGTAGCATTTCATATCCGCATGCCGTTGCCCATTGTCGAAGGTGTTCGGCGTCACCTCGTATTTCCAACCCTTAATACCCTCAATCTCATAGCTTTGGCCCGTGAACTCCAAATTGATAATGCGGCAGGTATCGGCTATGAATATGGTGAGTGCCTTCTCCTTTGGCTCGTCGGGGACAAAGAGATCTGTGGTGCTGCCATTGAGACGACCGCATTCGCCCTCATACCAGCCTGTATGATTTTCACCATTCCAGAATTTAATTTCGCCCATTTCCTTGATATCACCTACGCCCGTGTGCACCGTGAAGGCGCCCTCAAAGTCTTTGGAACCGTTTCGATTTAGAAACCAGGCAAACTCATCCGTTTCAATTGGCGGCGCCAGAGGATTGTTCAAACTCTTTGCATAATGCAGAAACTCATCATAGAAACCTTCGAAGAGCCACTCGCTGGCCGTGTGGGTGGCATAGAGTGCACCACCATTATCATTGAGCGCTTTGTTGAAAAAAAGCTTAATAAGTGCGGGACTGTCACGCATCATAGTCGCTGCGGCCTAAAAAAAAGAAAACAAGTGCAGAAATTACCATTGCATTTTCAGTATATTTAATAGTTCTCACAATAGATGGTAGATGTGGCACCGTCACCAAGTCTGTTTGCTTGCCACCGGAGAGTTCCTCTTCCCAGAACCAGGTGCGATTAGGCTTGAAGGTCACCGTATTGTTATCATGCCACTCCAAATCCATTTTTATGCGCTCCTCTCTATAGACATAGGGCCCCAATTGCTGAAAATTTGGCTTAACGCCATGCAGCTTCACCTCCTCCGCGTTCGTCCAATTCCATAGATACATTTTCATATAAACGGGTATGGGCAACTCCGACCATTTCTCAAAGGTTCTCGATGTGGGCGTCAGCGGTAAAGCCTATACGTATTCGAGACTATTAGCATAGTTAAATCTATCATGATTTCTTGGCACCTACTTACCTTCATTATGATACTATCTATAAGAGTGGGCCACCATATGACAGCTAGGAGACCGAACACTGTGAATAGTGTTCCAAGGCCAAAAACCCAGACCTTTTGTTGGGTCACACCACAGCACCGACAGCACATTCCGACCACGTCTATATTCGGAACGCCTTTAACGAACCCTAACGCTGGTTAACTAACCCATTAAAACCTAATCGCAGCTGTTTTATTCTTTCCATATGCGATAATCATACTTTAATCATATTCTCTTCTATGTGTTTTGTTTTCTTTTCATTGATTATTCATTTTTAATTGTTCCTTAAGTTTATGGCCTTATTGGACGTCCAGTTGTATGCACAATGCACTTAAACCAATTTCAACAAGGCCACTGGGTTTTCAGGTTTACCTTTTCTTTAATCAGTCTAGTGATTATAGATTATGGAACGCTGCCAACGACCTGGTAACAGGTGCGGCGTTTTAATCATGAGAATAAGAATTTGATTGCAAATGAACGGGTTTGGTTATGTTATGCAGTTGCTGTCGTAAATAGCAAAAAGAAAAAACCATCATTCTTTATGCTTACAGGTGTGAATATATCCTTTAATATAATTATCAATGGAGATTGTGTTAAGCTTTAAAGAAAAGTTAAATCGTAGAGCCAACTGCGCCGTCTGCAATGTTTATACTATATACCAATGTGTCCATAATAGTCTATTATAGTCCTAATATTTATTTCTTGAACCAGTTGATAACAACAGGTGCTTAATCAGAAAAGTGCGTGAGGTATAACTTTTTTTGTGTTACACCTCAACTTATCGCTAAATCAAGTAAAAATAACCTTATCTTATCAGATACGCATTTTTATAGCCTGTAAGTGCTATGCCATATAAATTGTCTAACCAGCCTCATATCGAAACTGTTTAATTGAAGTAGCACTTAAAATATGGGAATTATGATGGTTATGGTGTAATCCCTCAATATACAATTTCAACTAAATGCCAGCCACATTGATGCAGTTCATCAAATGCATTGTGTACTTTAGTATGCATTAGTTTTGGTCCTCTACGAAATTATGTTTCGGGGCTGACATTAATTGAAATAGTCTTAGCCGCAAAAGTAAACGTTGCGATTAGCATACAGCATATTGATGTTATCAGCATGGGCAATATGCAGAATTTATACTCTGGCCATAATGATTCCGTATGCGGCATTTGCTTGCCACAATGCACTTGAATAAATGCATAATCTTAAGCATCTCGGATGCTGAGATACCAACCCATGTGGCATCTGTGGCGGAATAATGCATAATCCAGCCGGCGTATTTGTGTGAGAATGTGTATGGTTAAGTGTTTACTACAATAATGAAAACGTAGTTCGGTTTAGATGGAAGAAATAATTACACTAGCTTACACAGATACGCTAAATGTTGCGATGCAATTAAAACCTAAAAGAGTAGAACAGGTGAGTAAATAAAATATGCATAGTTTTTTGAGCACGCAGCTAGGTATTACAGTTGGGTATCATTAATACGAGTCCAAACTGGTATACAATTCCAAAATCTGACATTATTTGGCCGAGATATTACAAAATATCATCAAAAAAGGTTGACTTTACAAACGAATCGTTTTTCGGTCAACAACTTTTTTCGTTATTTGAATGTCAATTGATTACGAATTCAAAAAGGCATAACATTTCAAAATCAGACAATATTTACCGGAAATATTAAAAAAGTATCAAAAAAGTTTTGATTTTTGAATCGACCCTGATTTTGAGAAAAAACGTAATGTAACCCCTTGCTTTTTTGTCAATTTGGGATAAAATTTAGATGTTCATTTTTTTTAATGCCAATCGATAGTACTGATCCTTACGTAATGTGCAGTATAATAGACAGGTTAAACAGTCAAATGTGGCTGTCTTTTATAACAGTGAAGTTTAAGGTATAAAAGACAAGTTGAATCCTGAAGTATAACAGTTCAGTATATCAATTTAGTATAAGAGCTGAGTGTAAAAGTTTTGTGTAACAAGGTTAAGTGTAAAAGTGACAATATATTAAAAGCTGTTATACTAAACTGTTCTTAAATATCAAGAGAAATATTATCTGCTTGGGATCGAAAATGTTGTGTGCTAGTGTTATTAAAGCAATTTGTTTGTCAGGCAATTTTTTTTTTTATTTTTTTTTTAAGAATATTAAATTCAATTATAACATAAAATATAAGTTGCATTTATAGCGTTTATTATACACATACACACATATATTGCGAATAGATTTGTTAGGTAAGAAAAGTTACGACGACTGCAGTTCAGAACATTTCAGCAACATCAGCTTTGGATTGTTGTTAATATTATATAACACTTTGATTAAACATTTCTATATAAATATATGCACTTTGTATTCGATTAAGTTGAGGTAGCTGCATGTTTAGGCCTCAATGGATGCGTCAGCTTCCAACTGAGCCTTGCGGCTGGGCTGTAGAAGAAGATGAGAAAAGAGGCTTTAGGAGTATTATCAGGACTTAGTTAAGAGGCTGGCACCTACCTTAGGGTGCATGAGTATGAAGGGTAGCTCAGCGCACAGCTCGCCACCCAGAGCGCCCAGAAAGAGCTTTACCTTAACGGCATAGGAAACAATAATGCCGAAGGCATCACGAGCATCCTGACTGGCAATGCTGTAGGAGCAAAATTTGAGTTTAGTCAGCTTTATTATAGGGCTGGGAGGGGTTACTTACAGCGTAGTCGAGGCCAGTGCTGTGTCCTTGCGCTTGATATCGCCCTCAACGGCAATGCCAGCCCGATCACAATTGGCCACCAGTGTGGGCACCAGATACATGACCTTTTGCAGGCTGGAGCCGGGGTTCAGTGGACAGCCCTCGCTGGTCTCCATATGGGCAATCGTATTGCGGAATTGTCCATTCTGGAAGAGAACCACATCGACGCCCTGCTGCACCATTGCCTTAACCTTCTTCACAACCTTGTTTGAGTTATTGCGCACACAAATGTTGACCGATATCTTTTCGCCATGATGATACAGCTGCTTGTCCAATGTCACCTCTAGCTCCAGCTCCCCGGGCGACAACAGAAAGTCCTTGCGCACCACAGTGCAGGGCTGCATGCCCTGCTTGGTGGGTGCATACTGCACCTTGCGTATGCCCAGGTTAATGGTGCTGCGTCTATGCGAACGGTCGCAATCGTTCTCGCCCGTAAAGATCTTCACAAAGTATTGCACGCCGCAGGGCTGGCTTTCATCGCTCGCCTTTTGCTGCAGCACCACCGAAGCCGGTGAGCTGGTGGGCATTTGCATGACAAAGGGGAATGCATTGGAGCCCAGTTTCTTAAGCAGACGCTCCTGCATCTTGGTCAGCTGTATGTCCTGCTTCTGCGGCGGGCACACCTGCTGCGAGACAAGCGTCAGCTCCTTCTGGAAACGCAGTCCAATCATTTCATCATCTTCGCGTCCATAACGAAAGTTGCACACAAGCTGCACGAAGATCTTGCGATTCTGACGCACGTAGTCATCATCCAGCACAATAATGCCATCTGCAAATGGCCGAACAAAATTAATTGGGCAAGACAGTTACAATCACGGTCTCGTCTAGACACGTCTTTTGCCCATATTACACGGTCGGTCAATTAACACGTAACTAATAAGCAGCTTTGCGGCTGCTACAGCTGCCTGTCCATTGCATAAATTACGGCTTAATTTAATTAAAGCCCAAGCAGATCAACTGATTATGTCATGAATGTACAAAGAGAGTTGGGTATAATCCGGGGCAAAATACATGGTTAATTTATCTCATATACGGTTTATTACAATGTTTGCAAATTGGAAAGTCTGGTAGATAATATACGATTTATTAGGGCCTAGAAAATGTATAATATTTCCTTAAACTTTGTTGTAAAATGCTGCCAAATAGTCCCAGGCTTAAGCACAATATCTCATCATGATACCGAATATATTAGATAGTTCTTAGGAATATAAAATATATTGTTTTAAAACAGATTTAATAACAGCATTAAGTACCTCTTTATTTTAAACAGAAGCTGCCTGCTGTTTATAATGAAATATTTCAAAATTGCATTTATAATATACTAGACTGTGAATATATTCCTATTTAGTATCCGAATGATTCAATCTACGCCTCATTATAATAAAAATAATATATATAAAATACGATCATGCCAAATATGATTAATTGATATAATATTCTCGAGATATCCCCATAATTATGAACTTTTCTCTGATCTTGCCATATTCCAGTTCTTGTTGTTGTCAATCTTAACTATCTTTGCACAAATATTCCATTATTTGCCTTGCTGATGACCACCTACCGATCGGCTCCACTTGCGTCACCGAATCCACAAACTCACGCCTATTCATATAGAGCGTGATCATGTTGTTCGGCGCACATTTCTTAAAAACTTTGAAGTTTACAACCATTTTGCTGCGCGGTTTTTACTTATCGTTATCCAATCCAAAAAAAAAAAAGAAGTTCTACTTTAATGCTTCGCGGTTGCCGGTCTAGTTTTATGTTGTTAAATATTTCGAACTACGCCGCGTTGCGTTGTTCGTGTCGTTTTCAATTAGCGGCCAGCGACAATCCGTCATTTATACCTGGCATTCTCAGCCCAGCTGCAAATTCAATTAGCTCGCGTTGCTGCATCTTTTCCACAATCTAAACAATTTGCTGGCGGTGCTTTAATATGGCTTCCCGCGCTGGCTTTGGCTTTGATATTGACATTGCTGCTGTCCCGAAAACAATCGATGGCTGGCCACCAAATAATACGCGTACAACACGGCGTATTAGCAATGCAAAAATAGCTAGCTTAACAAAATCAATACAGGCGTGCGTGCAACAGTGTTGCCTTCTGTTTTGATTGCGTTTCTTGTTTTATTTTTAGTTTATTTTTCTTTTCTTATGGTATGGTGCATGACGCATGGAACAGTTATTACACATAGGAACTGTGCCGTAATGCGAACTAATTAAATTGTTCACGAGTGGCAACTAGTTTGCAAAATTACAAATAAATATGTCATGTGATAAAAGAAACTTAAAGTACGAAAAATTCTAGGCATATCTCCTGTGAAATATTCTTGCGGTATTTCTGTACTTACAACTCAATTAATTGGGGAACAAAAATTAGGTATTATTTGTATTCAAGTCCATTTATCTATTGAACGAGCTAGATAACATTCCAAAAAGAATTGCAACAAGTTGGTAGTTCAGACTTAATGATTTTATCGGCCGGTTAAGATAAGACTTTAAGTTTACAAAACTTCAACAAAGCCTTCGGCAGAAATAAAATATGTATTAAAGATCGTGCGTGATCAATATTCAGTTTGTAGTTTTAAAATTCTGTCCTAGAATATATAACATTAAAATCTTGCATAAAACTGTCTCAATAAATTTCGAGATATTTCAATTAACCAACACATAAAGGGAATTTAAACTGTAGTCTCTTATGTTTGTTAAATAATTTAGTGATTTCATTAATGTCCACAGACACTTTGGCCCACATGAAGTAGAATCTTGAACATGATTTCCCACTGCACTCAATTATGTAAATATGTAAAAATATGCCAGACTTTGGGAAAGCTCCTCTCTCCCTTTCTCGCAACTTGTGCGCAACTAAATCACATTAGCATAAAGTTGGCTACTTAGCAAAGTCAATGAACGTAATTACTATGCTCTCTACTGACATTAAAAATATGAACAAAGTTGTGTTGAATATATTGTGCCTTATTGTGTGGTTGTAGTGTGGTGTTTGTGTGTGTGTGTACAGGCACGTAACGTTAGCATGTATGGTAGGGCAGGGGCCCCAGTCGCCAGGGTCCAACAAAGCCGACAATGAGGCTCTTAATAATAGCAAAACTTTTGCACTTACATTTTGTAGGTTGTGTTAGACATGGGCGTGTCCGAGCGCCCATTTAAATGCTTTAGTTGGCATATAATTGAACTAAAGTGAGGCGTAGATATTATCGTCTTGCCGTTGTCTATTACCAGCTGATGCAATATGCCATGAAATGCGTAAATACATGCATGAATAATGAGCAAGTGCTTGATTTATAAGTGCTATCTATAAGTATCTGAAAGTACTATTCCGTATATGCTAAGACGTTTACAATACAGCTTTGGGTAGCACTCAAAATCAATCAAGTTTAAGAGAACCAAGCGCCCACAGACCGCACCCAAGTGCTTTTAGCCGGCATACAAGTCCTGCTTTACAATATTGCAGACACACTCATACACACACGTACATAAGTATATATATGTGCATGTATCCACACAGCTTAAGCCACATGCCGTCAACGACAACCACAAAGCGTCAAGAACAACAAAGCCAACTTCAATTATTTGCGCGCAAATGCTGCCTCCAAGTGTCTTGGTTTGAGCCACCGTCCACTCTCTCCATTCTCCCGGCAATCCTTTGCGCATCACTTCATTTGCGGTCAACTTTTAGTTCTAGTACTAAATATATTTATTTTAGAGTCTGAGATAAACAACTTAAAGATGATTTTAGTTAGACACTCAGTTAAATTCTGTAATATAGACCCAATCCGTTATATATACTGCTATATATACTGCTTTAAATAAGGTACAATAGGAAATCGCTTTTGGGGCGTATGTCAGCAGCAGAGATAAACAGGATCTGTCTCTGGGTGTCGCCACAGGCGACATAATGTTTCAATTTGTTAATGGAATGTCAGCAGGTGAGATTTGCACTGAGAACGTTGCGTGGAAAGCCTTGAAGGAAGCTAATGCTGGAATTTCCTGTAAACATATTTATTATAATATATTATTTTTTACAAATTATTAAATATTTTCTTTTTGTTTATTATTTTTAATTGGTTTGGAATTGGTTTTGCAAAAATTGGACTGTAATTAAAAAACAAAGAATTAGTAGAGCACATGGAAATAAACATTGACATATAATAATAAAAGGATTCTTCGTTTCCATTTTCTGTCTTTTCCCAACACTCTTTTTCGTACCAACGTTGCCAGCTTGGTCGAAAGGCTTTAGCCTTTTAGCGCATAAAAATCAGTTATTAATTAAGCACAGATCAGAGATATATATAAGACTTATATATGTGCCCATAAAATGCACAAAACCAGTTAGCTTATGCAACGGATATCCGAAAATGGAAACTGCATCGCAGCTCAAGTGGATTAAAACCACCCACAGCTATTTTGCACTGCAGCTGCTAATTTGCGAAATTCAATTGCCTGTTGCAAGACAAAAGCGAAAGCCAAATTGTGTTGAGCAATCAGTTGCCACATCCTCAACTCAGGCCTCGGTTTGAAGCGACTATGGCCAAGGCCCCAGCACAATTGTCATTGGCCAAATTACTCGGCCAAATTGCAGAGCTAGCCAAAGCATTCAAGAGCAATAGAAACCTAGGCGGCTTTTAGCTCAAAATAGTGCCAGCTCCAGCTGCAGCAAAGAGGCATAGTGTTTAAGGCCAGGCATTAAGCAAACGGTTAACTTGATGTACAGCACGTGCGCGCAAGTAGCCATAAATTTATGGGCCAGTTGGCCAAATTGAACATCAACATTGTCAATAGTATTACGATTATCAGGGCCAACAGCACGTAAAATTGCAGCATAACAACAACAACAATAATAAAAACATCGAAATTCTTGTCTTATTGAATGCGAAAGACAAACAAAAAATTGGCAACATTGGCGCCAACGCAAATGTCAACAGCGGCAGCAACAACAACATCTGGAACAAGCATGGGTGTGCTAGTAGAAAGTGCTCCACATTCAGCTACCCTTTAATTGGGCTTGAATATGGAAGCTTGAATATGGCAGCTAAAATCGCTGTGAACAAGGAAGTTATTTAAAAGTGATATAATATAAATTTGTGTATAATAAACGAAAGCCTTTGGACCAAGTTTCGTATTTATAACGGGATACACTCCAAAATTAAAGGCTAGATATCGATATTTATCGATTTACGCATAATAGAAGTTATTGATAATTTGATCAGTATGTCGTCATCCGTAGAATGTATTCCAAATTTAAAGAGTATAGCTTATCGAGGCTCGACGCGTTGATCACATTGACTCGGATGTTGATGGTTACCAAGAAGGCGTACTTCTTCAGCCTTTTTTTGTTGTATACATATGAACCATCTAACTGCTATATACCCTACTTTTTCAAACCACTTTCAATGGGTACAGTTTGTAACAACAACATTTTGGGGGATAAGCAACACCAACAAACGGCAATCAACGTTGTCGCAGTCGCTTCCATTTCCAGTTGCCATTAGTCGAAGGAAACAGGCAGCCTCCTGGCAAGGCGGGTCTAGCAAAAAAAGTAAAAGAAGCTCAAGTGCTGCATGAACAAACTTGGCATGGCCGACGACTACGACGACGAGGACGAGGACGAGAACATGGTCGAGGACGAGTACGAGGCGGACGGCAACGACGACGTCATCGTCGTGGCTGACGATGTGCAAACTGGCGAAGTGACAGCAAATGGCGCGGAAACTGTGTGCGCCAACGTCAACTAATCGTGGGTGAACAAATCTCTCTATATATCTAAAGCACACACATACACACAATTATACAAATATATATGCATGCAGCATTGGGAGCTGTGTTTGTGCGTGCAATCAATCCCCTTCGCCCGCCAGGTGTTTACTGTCATGCGACATGGCCATGGGCCTGGGCCTGGGCCTGGGCTTGGGCTTGGGCTTCTTCTTGTCGCCACTCGATTGCAAATGGTGTTTGAGGCAGCTGCCCCGCCCCCTGTCCCACACCCTTCCGCTGGCGTCATGGTCATGCAATGATTGCTTTGACATTTGCATTGATGCATGCAACGGCAACCGCTGCTGATGCTGCTGCTGCTTCTGCTGCGACTGCGACTGCGACTGCTGCGGCGTCTGTGGCCGCAGCTGATGAGTTGACTTTAAGCTGCAAATACTCGAATCGAATTCAATTGCAGTGCCACAAACGAATAGGGCATGTGAACCAAAAATTGGGTCAACGATCCTTTAAGCTTGGCAATTACTTGCTTTAAATGAAGACTAAAAATTAAAACATTCACATTTGTAGCTTGTGCCTAAGCCAAAAGCTTTTATAAGGATTACTATTCGTGAGGATAATCTGAGAATAGATAATAGTTTATTATATTTATAAAAAAAAGTGTAATAAAGATAAGTTTCAATACCTTTGCAGATTATAAGAGAATGCAGTTATAGTTTACCTATTTTAACTTCTGGATCTGTTTGACATAAAGTGAAGCTAATCAACAATAATATAAGTATTGATATTTTCATTTGATTTAATATTTTTGGGCTGCCCTAAAGTATTTGATGCCCTTGCAGATGGCATTATTATTTTCACAGTTGACAGATTTCCTCTTTATTTGTTGACTTTTCTGGGAAGCACTCGACTCGTATGTCTCAGTTGACTCTTTATCAAATTTATCGCTGACCCCAATGCCACATATTGTCACATGCTCGTATTTCATGCACTTGATACATTTTTGCTTGCACTCTGCATAAATTTAGCTAAAAGAAGCAGAAATGTTGTGCTTACAAAGCCGAAGGACCGCTTCGTGATACTATGTGCAACAATTTGTGGAGGGAACACCACAAAGCTGTTGTTACTTCAGCGTGTGTGTGTGTGTTTTGTCGCTGCATCCCAAAAATACCGTTATTGCTAGCTAATTTCCCATGTGCATGCTTGCTTGTTAAATTGATGTATAGCCAGGACAAGCAGGCGACGGGCAGGCCAGGAGGGTGGCCGGGTGCGCAAGGTTAGCGTCAGGCAGCAAGGACTGCCAAAAGTGGCAAGCCATGTTGCACGATGCTGGGCCATAGCTGGAAATATTGTCAAAATGGCTGCTGCTAACTGCATTGACCAAGCCCAAACGCGGCCGCTCCTCGCCCCATTCACCTCAGACTCCTTTTCTATCCAGCACTCTGCTCACCTGCTGATGGTATTTGAGGCGGCTTTTTGACACAATTTTGCCGATGACATGTTCAATACACAAAGCTGCGTGCTTCAACTCGCCCATAGCCATTGTTATGTCTATATATGTATGTATATGTAAGTATGTGAATATGTGGATCATGAAGTTCTTACATTATTTGGCTGCCAGCACGTGTTTAGGGCTGCCCTCCGGCTGTTACTCTAGTATGTGTGTGTGAGTGGGTGCGTGTGTGGCTCGTACTTGTTTGTATGCTTGTGCCTGCTGTGGGCACAACCGGATGCGTTTTACATGCGATGTTGTCGACCGCCATCTAAAATTGATTCCATTTCTTGGCTTCTGTAACTATAAAAAAGATTATTAAGATAATTAAATAATAGCAATAATTAAATAGAGACTCGTAGCAACGCGATCTGTAATAATTTGAACACTGCATTGTGTTATAAGATTAATATAAAGAAAACAGCCTAATGAATATGCTAAATAAATAATCACACGTTGACAGATCTAAGGCCTAAGTGTCAAATATTAAAAGAGCAAAAAAAAAATTTAGCTGTAATTCAAAAGATAGTTCAAAAGGCGTCCTTTAATTTTGACTTCCGACTATGCTATGGTAGAATTAACTGAGCCAAAGGTACGAAATTTAAACAAAATCAATTTCAAAATAAATGTCACTTTTTGCAATGCACATTAAATTCACAGTTTTGGTATAGCTGAGCTTTAAGGTACTTACTTCGCTTGTTAAATTTACATTTTAACCACAGGGAGCCACATCACAAAAATATATACACAAAATAGACGCAAGGCATATTTTTCTTCATGTTTTTTTTATATATTTTTTTCACTGTGACATTATCCTATTAACACATTTAATGGAGTCACACACGCGCGCGGCTTTGTCTCATCATAAATCTGACGGCAGACGCAGCGGGAAGTGCGAGAAATGATGCTCAGGGCTGTTTTTCTGTGCCGGGGCGTTAAGCAGCCGCAGGAAAAGCTGGGCATGGTCTTCTGACTGCCTGAGATACAATATATGGCCTCATATTGGATATTTATGTCTATGCCCATGCATGGATTTATGCATTGTCTTTAGCACTGTGATTATGGCCGAGTTGTCGAAAGTTGTGCAAAAAGTTTTCATAGCTGCCATCAAATTAGTCCGCCGCTTAGGTAATAACCGTGATGGTACGTGTCGAGCTTAGCGCACAAATGACAATGGCCAAATATGATTGAAACTTTTACCGTTTCAGTCGCCAGAAATTGGTTTGCCAAAAACCCAAAACCGAAAACCGAAAACCAAAAACCGCCGCAAAAACTTGGCCCAAAAAAAATAGAAGAAATTTATGCATTTTGAAAACTTTTCGACTACACTCTGGGGACCATTTTAGGTGCGAGAGATTTTGGCGCCGGCGCAAATATATATATTGCTGCCAATTTAGCAGCGAAATAGGCAACTCGTTAAGCCAATAACAACACTTATAATTTAATGACAACATTTGCGTGTGCTCTTCTATTTCCCCGAATATTTAACATCGGCAACTTTAAATTCACAAATATGAGCACTTACCTGCTTCTTTTTAAATCCAGAACCCATAGAAAATGGGTGTAAAAATGACTTAATATAACAGCGGAGATATGTCATGCGAAATTATGTCGTTATCATACTTAATACTTGGTATGGTTGTGGAATATGAGGCGGTGGAGAGGTTGAAAGGGATGGCGAGATCGAGTCCGGTAACAGGGATCTCAATGTTGTTGGTAAAAGATGGTTTGGAGTATCCCCTAGTCAGGCAGAGCTCTCCTTCTTGTTAACTGTTAGCCAATTGTCGAGGTCAGGCATCTACGCCTAAATTTTTGCCCCAGACGCTTTGAATGCAGCTGCGGCATTTGAAGTTTCCATAGAGATACCCTCCAAAAGATGGGCAAGAAAGGGTATGCAAGAGTTACGTTATATATATATATATAATGCAGATGCATAAATCTGTCCTTTGATATGGCATGTCAAATCATATGCTGTACATTAATCAAAGGTTTAATTGAGCTCGAGCTGCCATTTGATCAAAAATATTACAGGCTTCTTAAGCTTTAATTTAAAGTAAGCAGATAGACCTTACCATTGAATTATTAATAAATAAGTATATATAAACAAATATTTCAGACCCTTATACAGACTTATTCCTATTATTTGAATACTTACTTTACATACAAGGTCTACAGCCTTTCAACTCAAATTTTTTCTTAACACTCCGACGCCTCCTGCGACGCGCCTTGGGGCAACTGTCAACGTGCAGTGCCGCAATATTTGTGGCAGAGTTTTGCATTGCACTTTGCCGTGTTCCAGCTAGGCGGGCAAGCCACAAAAAGGATTTTTGATTTCATATTTTTTTTTGCGGAGCTTAAGCTGCATGCAGCTACTGACTGTCCCAATAAAAATCATGTTCTGACATTGCTCAGCTGCCGCATGGCATATCTGTCGAAGCTCAAATGAAATCTCTTCCTAACTTTGCTTGTTTTCTTCTTTTTGTTTTTTGTTCGTTTTGCAGATTTTTGCTTTATAGTTCCTCATGCATTTTCCTTAGCTGTGGAGGCAAAGGCTAACAAGCATTGTTTGTTTTTTTTGTATTTTTCCTTATTTTTGGCCTTGGCAACTTTTGCAAATGCTTTGAAAAGCAATTAGTGCTGACAAATGCGTGTCCTGGCATTAAGGAGCTGTAACCGTAGCTGTAACTGTAGCTGTAATTGTGTGTGTGTTTAGACAATGTATGTCATGCCTTTTGGCATGTCAAAAGCGATTTGTCATGCAGCAATATGTAAGGGTTAATAGTACGTTGACAGTTTGATTGATTTGCCCATCGGAGTGTTCTAGGGAAGGCTTATAAGGTTCTTAGCCAGGCAGCGATGAATTGTGTCAACTAATTCTTAAGCCCATATTTCGATTAATCAATCGTATGATTGACAAACTGAAGTGTGTGTGTTTTTAAGAGAATTTTTTGTCATCAAATTGTAAGGAAGTTTTCTAAGTGGATCCTAAACACAACGATTTATTAAACTCACACTAAGTTAAGCTCTAATTAAGCTCCTTCACTCTATTTGAGTCGCTAGCACCAAGAGCTCTGCGAATATTCTTATACATATATGTATAATATGAGATCAAAATAAAAATAAGAAGATTATTATAAAATAGAAAATAAAATTTTCACCTGAAAAAAGAGATGGAGTTAAAATTCCGATTTGTGTTTTTTATCCCACACCTTCAGCAAGATTTGTATGTGATTGCGCTGTATGAATTATCAAAAGGAATTCGATACAGACATATTTCTGAGCTTGTAGACAATTGAATTAAATATTTAAAGCTGAGAAGTCTACTTCATTATCGGCCTAGATATTGAAACTTCAGCCATAATAATTTAAGTTTATTTTAATAATACTCCAAGACTAAAGTTCTCGCTCAACAAGGCATTGCCTTATCCTCGATTGCAGCATCACAATCAATTAAATAAAATTGCAGCTCAAGTGAATTGGCAGTATACTAGCCTAACCGACCGGAAAGCCAATATATTTAATTAAATTTGAAAATTTGTGCATCCAACATGAATTCAAGCCATACAACAAGCGGGCAGGGCGAGGCGTGGGAGCTGCTGTTGCAGCACTGACGCGTACTTGAGTCTGCTGACTGATTAAATTTACACATCGAGCCACAACTGTTGCACCGAAAACTAATAAAAAAGAAAGATCCCTGGCACAGTGGCAGCCAGCTCGAGTTGATTTTATATCCTTGACAGCACCGAACAAAGCTGAACAAGGTGCAGCAGCTGACGGCTGCTAGCAGTTGCTGGCAAAGGCTCTCTGCCTCCGAGTTGCCAGTCAATTGATGGCAGCAGATGGGAAACAAGTTGGCAGCGTCTTCATCAATTGCTTGTAAGTGGCTGTTGTAAAAATTTTAACATTTTGTGCTCACAAAACCAGGCTGCAACACGCTGCGTATGCGCAATTTTTGTCTGTACGTACTCATACGTAAGTAGATTAAATGCAGCCTGTGTATGGGTTATTTCTGGATGTTGAAGGGCTATGTTTGCGTTTTAAATTCAGTTTCCAAGCAATTTTCAAGCAGCCCATGTTAATCAATGCCGGCGGCTACTGCTGCCAATTCGGGGTTGGACCTCGTCAAGTGTCAAGTGCACCAATATTGATGTGCAATCTCAAGCGAACTCGGGCCACATGCTCCATTTGCATGCGCTGGCGTCCGAAATGTCCCAGGCAGCCGCACTTGAGTAGCTGCCGCTGCTGCTTGTGTTGCTGCCGCTGCTGCTGCTGTTCCTGCAACTCTCTATGCTCCACACCAATTTCGAATGCATTTGCAAATGCAGCAACAAAACACTGAACGCCATTCAATGCCTTCTTCTATATTCATGCATAAATTCAAATGCTTGTCGGCCACTCAAGTGCAATAGAAAGAAGCTCGAGCGCAGCAGGACAAGCCAGAAATGAAAAGAGAGGGAAAGAGAGAGAGAAAGAGAGAGAGAGAGAGAGAGAGAGAGAGAGAGAAAGAGAGAGAGATAAAATCTTTTCTGTTTGGATTCATGGCTGGCCAAAACAAATGGCTGCAACCTAGCATAATGCGCAACTTTATGTTTGCTGCGTGCTGCGTTATAAAAGCATTTTTCCATACCCAATAAACTTAGGGAATCAATGAATCTTTTGAGTGCAAGTGCGAGTGCTTGTCGAGTAAATCAAAGCCAAATATGGAAGCAGCCCGTTTATAGCGCAATCAGCAACAATAGCAAATCCAAATGTCGAATCCGCAATCCAGCCACGACGGAAGTGTGTCGCAAAACGGAAACGGAAGCAATTTTCATTTGCGTTGAGCTTAAATGCTGGCCGTTGTGGTCTCACACTCGGGGACAAACCAGCGGGCTCTGCTAACAGCAACAGCAGCAGCATCTCCACATGCTGCACGACATGTTACAAGCATAATTCTAGTTGCCACACACTCACACTCACATGCACACAATGGCGCATAATGGGCGGCAAGTGCGGCCAAGTGGCGGCGCCCCAAGTAACCGCAAAACGTTGCAAGTGCCGCATTTTTATTTAATAAATTGCAACGCTGATTCGCATTGTCCCCTTCGTTTAGCTGCCGCTGCTGCTGCTTTTTGGTTTGGTCTTTGGTTTTCATATTATTTTTATTTGATTTTTCTAAACGATTCGCGTTGGGGTTTTGTTTGTGGTAAGCGCGACACGTAGCTGTTAAAATTGTTTTACAATAAATTAAAGGTATCTCATTTTTTTTTATTTTACTTCCATTTAGTATTTTCCATAAACTGTCACACTTTATTACTGATTTATTGCTTAAACTGTTTTGTTGTTGAACATAAATACAATTTTAGTGGCTGTTAAAAAAGTTAATTACAATGCAGAGAATTTCCGCATTTTTTTTGTTTCAGTTTAGTTAAATATAAAATAATCGTTTGGGTTGACTGGTTGGGTTTGAGCTGTGAGCATTTAAATGATTGTTATCTTTTTTTTTTTTTATATATCAATATTGTTTAGTTTTTATATTTCTTACATTTAATTGATTTTAATTTATATGTGTTTAAAATCTATGCAACTAGCTACGTGCTAATTTTATATACCTTAGGCTTAAGATTATAATTTAACTTTAATTTTTGCTTTATTTTTCTTTTAATTGTAACCTAAACAAAACAGCGGCTGCCCAATTTTGAATCGCTTACGCCAAATATACAATGTTTATTTTCAGTTGGAAGAAGGAATTCCATTTAACTTCTTTTCATTATTTTATTCATATATACAAAATTTTATTTTATCACATGTGAAATGTGCATTTGATTTTTTATTGTTTTTTTTTTTTTTTTTTATTATTATTAGTGTGTACAATGCTGTCCACAATTTTATATACACACAGATGCAGAGTTATATGTTATAAAAAAAATGTTCAAAACCAAACTACAAATATTTTAATGAAACGCTGGTAATACGCTGCGTATGCGCAATATTTTCATTAACCGGAAAATGGCAGTACATATGTATGAAAATGCTAGCGATAAAATACGCTTGAAAATTTCAATCAGCCCAAATGAATTGTACATTGCCTAAATTCTCATTATCTTAATTTATTTATGCTTATTTTTAATAAATTGTTGCAAGGCTCTGTCAAACTCAGCATGTATTTGTTTTTGCCAGGAAAGTGAGCGGGCGAGCGCAACACATGCGCGCCAATGATTAATGTACTTAATTACAAACTCAAATCCTAATTACTTTACTTCAATTTGACCCCAAAAACAATGCCCAGCGCACTGTCATTAATTATACGACCCGTTTGCCAACCATGCCACACGCTGGCCATGGCTGTGGCTATGCAACCGGGCAACTCTCCTGCGGCTTACGTCGGTGTCGTGCTCATCGTTTGGTTGGCAAACTTACCCGCTGATGCTGCGGTTGAGGCCGAGGCTGCTGCTGCTGCCAAGCCCCTGGGTCAGTTAACGCTGACCAGCGGCTCGAGCGTGCTGCTCAAATGCACCAGCTGCTGCTGCACCTCGCGCAGGCTGGCCAGGCTGCCCATCTGATGTTGCTGCTGCTGCGGCGGCGGTGGTGGCAGCACGACAACCACAGATTCAGCGGGTCCAGACATTGGCATCGGCATTGGCGATGGCGCGCCAGGAGGAATAACCGTCGCGGCAGCCGATGCCGCAGCCCGCGCCGTCGCTGTCCCAGTCGCACAGCTGCTGTTTGGCGAGTGCGTAACGCTGTACATCAGACTGCCCATACTCGGATGCTGATGGATTTGGGCGACGACTGGCGGCGGCGGCGCTGGCGGCAATACAAGCTCATCAATGGTGCAAACGCGATCGTCAATGGGAAAGGTAAAGTTAATTTCCTTGCCGCCAGCATCCGCATTGTGTACGGCGACACCCACATGAGACGGCGTGCTGCCATTCGCTGGACTCTGAATGTGACCATTTGTTGTGCCATTTGTTGTTGGCGTTGCTGTTGCTGCCGCCGGCGACGTGGCTAGCGTTAATGTGGTTGTTGTTGTCGGTGAGCTGCCATTGCCCAGCGTTGTTATTGTGGTTGCTTCCAAATTTTTTTCCAAACACTTGCTATCGCCTGAGGAAGAAAACAACAGCCAGAGATGAGCCAGGCACATAGAAAATGGTACAGTGTGAACTGAAAGCCAACGCATGGTATTTAGATGGGCGGCATTTATAACTGTAAGACCAAATAGGAGCTTAACTATATAAACCAATTTTATAATCTATTATTGTACTTATAAACTGCCATCACATAAGCTCTATAAAAGATAAATAAATGTTGTTGCTTAAACTATATAATGGATAAATAATAATAAATAAGGTTTTCCATAGAACAATCAATTTAATTCCTAATTAAAGTTTTTTATTTTTATAATGTTATTTTATCAACTTTAATTCTTTTATAAAGTTTTTACATTTACCAAACAATTTAATGTTTAATTTTTCTCCGCCTTGCTGAATTCTCATTATTGTTTTCCTTTTTATTTTTGCTTAACTCAAAGCTTATCCATAAATTTTTATTTTCTCTAACTAGAATTTGAACTGACACAAACAACTTCATGAATGTTTTGCTTCATTTGAAAAACTCTGCTCTGAATATGCGTCCAGCTAATGCACAAGTAAAATTTGTCATTCTGTGAATTTGAGTGCCGGAGCACAAACAATTCGAGAAGAATAAATTCATAGTTTGCGAGCTACTAAAATAAAATATTTTATACTTACTTCTCTATAAGATTCAACAGGCTTATATAATATTTAAAAATTGAATATGCATATTAAGCAATGCACAAGCTGTCTGCTGTCTGCTGTCTGCAAACAAGTTATATAATTTTTCAAAATTTTAGTTTAATTTAGCCCCATTCTAGCTATATCCATTCTATTCTATGGCATCACTGCAGCTCTTGCAGAGCCGCATGCTACTGTCTATAGTCACAGTCAGTGACGTGTTTTGGATGCCTCCGGTGTATTTGCAGTGTGCTCAACTCCGGCGGCATTCCTACGCTTGAATTTGTGAGCATGGCAGAGTTTTTGCCGAGCTTAAACAAGAATCGTTTTTTACGTTTTGTACGCTGTTCGCTTATCGAGGGAATCGAATGCGGTGTTGCAAAAGTTTTCGTTGCGACAGCCTTGGCGACCATTTTTTATTGTTGGCTAAAAACAAAAATAACAAAAAAAAAAAAGAAAGAAGAAAAACTGCAACAATTGCGCAAAATTCCAAAGTTTGCTTTGTTTTCCATTGGCGCTGCGTTTCCCTCGAGTGCGTTCTGCTGAATGGCCACGACCACGCTGGCCCCAGGGCCAATTTGTGCTAAGGTAACCAAGTTAGGCAGGTGTGTGCGCAAACATTAACGCCGGCCTCCAAGGTACGTAGGTCAGCTTGAAATTTATTTATTCCTCAATTAGGCAAGGGGCGTGGCGGCAAGGGGGCTAAAGGCTACTCGCCATAATGAAGCACGTACTTGTAATTAATTAAGTGCGGCTGCTTCTTTCTTTTTAATTTCGACAAAAATTTTACGTGCTAGCTAGAAGAAACATTTTTAAAAAAATACCTTTAAAGCGCACATAAATAGCCTGCTGTCTTAGCAGGTAATACAAACACACCGTTTTTCATCTCAACGCCTTGTCATTTGGTCTGCCTTTGCTCAAACTTGGCGCATTGCCCAAAACGAATTAGGTATTACATCAGTTTAAAACCAGCAGCTCAGCCGCTCGTTGCAGGCTTCAAATTGGGCCTGCTTTTTTGTGTAACTTGAGATTAGTTCTATCTATATACTTACTGCCATTTAGATGATCCTCTCTGGTATAGTAGCGTGCGCGATTCTTTGAGAAACAGGCCACAAGTGATAATATTATGACGGCAATTAGCACAAATATGATGCCACCCAAAATAGCCAGGGTATTAAGACCACCTGATGAGCATAAAAATAAAGATGTGGAAAGATTTTAACATTATTTATATAAATGATTTGTATATGAAAGTTCAATGTTAAAGTGCGATTTAGCTCAAACTTAATATATATTTTTTAATTTCCTTAGTTTATTTTCACAACAGAATAAAATGTATATATATTTATTAATCAAATTATTTATATTACAAGCTTAACATGAAAGGTCAGAAAAATTAAATTAATAAATAAAAACATATATATATAAGTATTAACAAAACAAAACAAATAAACAAATATTTGGTTGTATTTTGAGTAAAAATGTGCACAAAATTGTTTAAAGAGCTGCAAATATTCAAATTCGAATCAAGGAAAGATCAACAAAAAGCCAATAATTGACTCGCCAAATTGGCCACTAAGTTGTAATTTAAAGCAGTTTCATTTGCTTACCATGTTCAAGAAAGTTATATGATGTGCTTGCCGCATTCTGTTCCTCGTCGCTGATGTAATCGAGACACGTGTGCAGCCCGCCAACGTCCAAATTAATTATTTCAGCGCCACGCAAACTTTTTGGCAGAAAGCAAATGGGATATGTATCCCATTTCCATTGCAGCTGTATGAATACAGATTGAAAATTGTATATACATATATTTATTTCGTATAAGACATCATCAATCAGATGGGCTTTGAAAACTAATTGAAATTTAAAGTGAATGGGCTACGCGTCGTATGCGTATTATCCGATTTTAATTCAATTGCTTTTGACTTACTTGCCGCACGACATTTATTAATTTCCCCATGTGACATTCATCGCATATCAACGGATTGTTATCCAGTCGCACGTTGCGTATGCCCTGAATCCGCAGCGCCGTGTCCGCATTGATGCCGTATAATTGATTTCGCGATAAATCCAAAAACTGTGAATGCAAAGCGCAAAAAATTAATGTATTTTCGAATGCTGAAAAACTATTTTGTCATTTGCTCCGTGAGATTTGCTTATTAAATTGCAATTAGCTACAAATGCTGCCCAAACATTGGTAGCACTGTGTAATTGTTGACCCCCAAACAATAAAACAAAACAACAAGGACAATGCCAAAGGCTTGACTGAAGTGTGCAAGCGCTACACAATTAAATTCAATTATAATGAAAAGCTTAATGGCTATCAACTGATTGTCGTTGTTGTGCCATAAATTTGCCATAGTCAACAGGACAACAACAACAACAGATATGTAGAGAGGCTTGAGTAGAGCGTGAGCTCAACTAAAAGTTGCTGTAGGAATACAAATAATTTGTTTAATCGATTCATGTATTTATTTATGTTTAATAAATTGAATGCCTTGTTCTCAAAATATCGATTATAATTGGTGGATACTCTTATTTTTTGTAGTTTATTGATTATTTTAAAGTTTTATTGTCTGAGATGAGATTTAAGAGATGTAGAAGAATTTATTATGGATAGAAAACATGTTATGCATGTTCCTATATGGTATTCTTGAAAGACACTTTATATATGTTAGTTAGATAGACATTGGGAATTAATAATTCGATTTATCAAGATTATATACCAATTATTGGATCTCAAGCTCTCCAATTTTGTGTGCAACACCATTTAGCACATTTTCCGTGTAAAGGGTATAACCATGATATCGCAACTATGAAAACAATTCAGAGGAGAGGTAGACAGAGAGGGAGAGAGAGATGTAGATAGAAAGTGACACGAAGGAAGCACGTACAAGGATGCAAACGGACAGCACAGAAGAGACTGCGACCAAGTTGGTGTAGGCGCAGTTGCGAAATGAAATGAAACTAAGGGGGTTTTCGGGACTTGTTGTCGGAGTTGTGCGATTTGCAGTTGCAGAAACAGAAACAGAAACAGCAACGGAAAATGTTGAATGCTAACGAAAACTGCAAACAGGCAGCGATGTCATTTTGTATTTCAGACACTGTTGCTCGTTGAAATATTTTGCAATTGGCCAAAAAGTTATCAACAGACAAATAAATACACAATTGCCAGCACACACAAGGACAACAAAAGCTTTCAAGAAAAATAACAATGGCTTGCACAAGGGGGTGTGGCAGGCAATAGCTTGTGCTTGGTGCATTCAATCACTGGGAAACTTACCTCAAGCTCACGGCACGAATCGATAACTTGCAATGCCATGTTATCCAATGAATTACCCGAGATATTCAAATAACGCAATTGTCGGAAAGGCGATAACAAGCCCACAGGCAGCTGACCCATATCCGCAATGGCCAAGTGCGTTAGCTCCGGTATCAGCTACAAGATATAATACAATTTCAACATTAATTGATGGATTGCCACTCACTCAATCACTCGTTGTCTTCAGACTAAGAGAGAGCTTGCGACTTATAGAATATAATCAGCTTTAGTTAGATTAAGTTAAAAGGTTCAGTTTGTGGCTAGCAAAAGAATTTTCTCTTTTTTCATGCTGCTGTTAAATTATTTTTATTTTCAAAGACGAAATGTACGAAAGCGAACAGCTCGCTAAGGCGGACCATAAATAATGAAATTAACTTTTAACTGTCAAAATAAATGCTTCAAATATTTGGCTTCGTTTGCTTTCACGGTTGTTTTGTATGAATGTTCAAATTTAAAAGAAAAGTCAGTTTTGAATATCTGCAATTTTTAAATTTATTTTAAGCATGATAATGTATAAGTGGTGGCTAACTTTGACAGTCCGAGAAAAAAGCTAAGCTGGAACCTATGATATCCAATTTAAATCTCTTTAGAGTCTCACCTGAAATGTCTCATGCATATCCTTTAAGTCCATGAGAACATTTCCGCTTATGTTAAGCACCCTCAAGTTGCTTAGGCTGCGCACAGACTGCGGTTCCAGACGCACCAGCTTATTGTAGGAGAGATCCAGAAATGTTAGATTGGTCAGCTGCAGGAACGAATCGTTTGGCACTTTGGCCAAGCGATTGTACGATAAATCTAAAAGGAAAACAAAAAAAAAAAAATAAAGGAAAGGAAAGGAAATGGGCAAATGAGTCAGTTTGCTAGAAGCTAAATGACTATAATTTCAATGGCGCACCCAAGTGATTAAGACTTTTCTGCATGCGAAAGAGTTGGTCCACGACCACAGACAATTGATTGCCGTCGAGTAAAACTTTTGTGAGACGCTTCACGTCGCGAAATTCATCCTTGTCAAGGAATTTGAACTGCAAAGAGAAAAAAAAATGCACAGAAAATAATTGGAAAATGGTTGAACAGTTTGGAAACGGGTTGACGACAAACCTCGTTGCGTCCCAAATCCAATTCGCTTAAAAGCGGCAATAAATTGTACAATTGCGGATTGATTTTTTTCAGTTGACAATTGCGGCATCTGAGTACTTTGAGCTCCTGGAAACCAAACAGAGTGAGAGAACGAGAGAGGTGAGTACAGGAAAGTGCGTACAGTTACGAGTTGCTGTTCGCAGTTGTTGTGTTTACTTACGGGCACATCGCGAAAGACATCCGGCTGTAAATCCTGAAGCGGATTTCCGCTCAAGTCCAGGTACTTGAGTCTAGTCAGCATGAAGAAGTTGCGCTGCACGAGCTCCACAATTGAGTTGTCAGCCAAATTAAGACGTCGCAGATCCTGCCCCAAAGAGTTATGCAATTGCGAAAGTTTATTACGGCACGCACCAAATTAATAATATTTCATGAGACCCCAACACAAAATTCATGGCTAATAATTCATAAATCAGACCGGGCAGAAACACTGCCAGAGCTCTGCTGCGGACCGGAAACTGCCGAAAAAGATAAGTTTCCAACGCTGCTGCAGAGGAACACGGAGATACTGTTTCTGCTACGCGCAGCGGGCTGAGAGGAAGTCAACAGCAACGGGGAAAACAAAATCGAAAGCAAATTGAAGACAACGCACCAACTTTTGTGCACTGGCACTTCCGCCAGGCAAAAGGAGCGGCAACTGCAGCAAACTTAAATTCAAGCACGTAGAACTTTCGTTTGCCCCAAAATGTAGGCAACAATATTTGGTGCAGGCTATTAAAAATTCCATGATATTTATTACAAAGTGGCTCAAAGCAAAGACAAAACTATGCAGTCAAAAACTGCGCTAATATTTGATTTAGTATTCCTACTTTGAGGACGCGCAGCACACGACCCAACAAACCCAGAAGATCTGAAGGATATTGCACTGGGACTGAAAGCATCCTCAGAATTCGTCACATTGCAGTTTGTTCATTAATTTACTATTGGCTCGTTCTTAAAATGTGTTTTGGAATCGTTTGACTCATGGAATTTAATATTAAAATGCGTGTTGATGCGCACATTTTGTATTACTGCATTCTATAGATTGGTCGATTTTCAGGAATACGAGCGCTGATTATTGTGTCAAATTCTTGAGAAATATATTACTAGCATTGCTGAAAAGTTTGATTTAATCGCGAGTTTAGTCTCGGGTAGCTATGACAGCAGGCAAAGCTATTTCTGCGGTAAATTTATAAGCCATGATATATGACCGATACAACTACTGTTAAAGCCCAGAGGAACAAAGAACACATTCAGAGGTTACATATATATTTTTTTTTGAGAATTCAGCGTTCGCTCCCTGTTCCAATGAACTTTCACTTTAATTATTCATGAAAAAAAACATATTGTGGCATACGTATATGTTCTTTTACTGCGCTGATAATAATAAATGAAAAACAATAGCATCCCCATATATGCTACTACTCACCATCAGATGGCGAAACGTTGAGCTGGCCATTCGTAAAATTTTATTTTTTGATAAATCCAATTCATGTAGATTATCCTGACCGCGAAAGTTATTCTCCGTTATGTTTGTTATGTTATTCTTCGATAGATCTGCTCCCGTCCACAGCCGTTGGCGTATATATTTGTATATTATTGATTGTATTCCATCAGCAGTTGTTGAACGCATAAAAGTATGCAACAGTTTTTTGTGGGCGAGAAAAAATGAAAAATGGCATTATTATACGATATATGCAGCGTACACAACTGTGGGCGAACTGCAACTTTTAATAACCACAAAGGACTTAAGTTGCTTATCATTGTGTAAATATTTACGTTGTAGCAATCGAAAGATTAAAAACAAGTACAGTTCAATGCACAAAAAAGTGAATAAGACTATAATACAAAAATAAAAAAACAAAGAACAAACAAAAACAAAACGAAATATCGAAAATGAAAGAAACTTTTAAGCAAACTGCAGGAAAAGCAGCGCAGACAAAAGTATTTCAACTTGTATACATTGCCCCATTTAAAGGCAAAAGTTGCCACAGATAAAGCACAGAGCACAAAATACATTACACATACGCCCCTTTGTCTAGGCAACATGAGTAGCATTTTTAGCTAAATGCTAGGAGAGAGAATTTTACTCTAGTTGCTGCCATTGTGTCGGCAGCAGAAGTCGAGGCAATAGCAGGAAGCTATTACAGAGTTGGCTGCAGCTTGCCACGCCTACATAAACATTTTAAACATTTGCCAAAATTAATTTAAATAGAAACGGCGGGCGGACGAAAAAAAAGAGAATGCCATTTGTTGCCCGACTAGAGGCAACATTTTTAACTGCAGCAACAACTTTTTTCTGTGCATGTTCAAGTCAATCTCTCTGTTTGTGTGTGTGTTTTATGTCGACTTTTGGCTCTTGGCAAGCAGATGGGGTAAAAAACAAAGATTCGGGCATGTAAATAATTGGAGGGCCCCGGCACCGTGTTTGCCATTCCCATTGGCCCGTTCCGCAAACAGACAGCGTCGCACATAAAACACAAATAAACAAGTTGGAAAGCGCTGAGCGATATCGACGCATTGCCTGGTTGACTTTTACTTTTGATTTTTGGCCCAATCTTATTTTATTTCTGGGTTGCCTTTCGCTGTTTGGCGCATCAATTTCAATTTTATTGACAAACAAGAAGTCAGAATTTCCCTACAGCGAAGGCTTAAATACTCTTCGACACTTCGATATGTTTCACACTTGATGAAAGCCAAAATAGTGTTGGTAAAGCACATTAAAACTTTCTGTGTGTTAAAAACTTTTATATTTATTTTGTAGATGTAAAACAAAAAGAAGTGTTGGTAAAGCCCATTAAGCATGGGCACATTTTAACATTTTATTTCAAGTGAACAGTGTTGGACATTTTTAAGAGCAGGCTGCGATAGGTACATGGCGTTAGACAACACTTAATCGGACAAATCTGTGTTATTTCAAGCCCTTATGGGTTTCAGTGATTTTAAATATTTGGAAAACAAATCACAGAAGAATAAATATGAATATGAAAGGCAAGTTTTACAAGTGCTGGCTGCCAACATTACACAACACTTTCTTACAAAATGCGAGACTGAAGTGTGACATAATATAAGAAGAGATTTTTCCAACACTGACAAGCTCATGCATAGTCACGACAGGTGGCGCTCCAAATGTCGCACAGAACCAAGTTATAATATTACACAAGCGCATTTGGAATTGATTGACAATGACATCTATCCGTCGCAAGACATGCGAGGAAGTAGGAATACCCTATCGATGGGATAACTTGGTGCTTTCGACCGCATCGACGGCGCTCATTTAACATTTTGCGACGCGCACTTTTATTTGCGTTGGCTTTTACGAGGCTGCAGGACAACCGCAACGGTTGCCCGCGTCCTGCGTGCTGCGTCCTACGTCCTGTTCGCCCGTTTGATTGTATTATTTGCATATCGCTGCGCGCTGTTTTAACTATGCGCAGCTGCTTAAATTGAAATCGCTGCTCGGGCTTTTACGCGCACGTAAAACAAATGGCGATTTTTAGTAGCATGCTATAAAGAATTGATTACTCACCTAATATGCGCAGATATTTAAGGCCCCAAAAGGACTCGGCCCCGATCGCCGGCAGATTCGAATCGGTGATGCGTAGCACTTGCAGCTGCATAAACTGACGCAATGCCGGTCCAATCGTTATGGTGTTTCGTGGTCCACGTATAATAATTACCTTGACATCAATGTCCAGCTGATTGGCGGATAAAGAGCTTAGCCCGCCTGCAAGCAAATGTAAATTTAAAAGAAGGTCAACTAGGCGTAGCTCAAACAAAATTTGGCCGCTGCTCTATTCACGGTGATAAACATGAAATTTATGCAGCATGGCAACAATAACTAAGGTTAACAATGCCAACAAGATCATTAACTGCAGAACGCAACCTTCCCTTTTGCATGCAAACAATGTGCGCATTTTAGTGTGTTACAGCCAAAATGTCGGGCAGTTTCCATGCGAATGTACGAAAACAACTACACGCCATTTCCAGTTTCCAGTTACCAGTTACCAGTTTTTCGTTATCCTTAACAACTGGGGTCTCACGCCCCAACCCGCTTTTCATTTGTATGGCAGACTATTGTGTAATCGCAGTCGTTGTCGACTTTTATTATATTCTCGCACTGCATTATATTTTTGTATGTACCTATGTGTGTGTGTGTGTGTGTGTTTGTCTGTGGTTGTTGTTGCATTATTATGTGCTCATTGTATTCTTGGGGCCAGCATTTGTTATATGACCCGAGCTCGCTGCGGGAATTTTCATAAAAAATGAAAAGCATTAACACTGATTGTAACATATTTTAACGCGTTTGCAATTTTGTTGGCATTTACGAGCACTGTTGCAGTCTCGTAAGCGCAACAAAGAAGGGGTCAGGGTGACGACCTGAAAGTCCAATGCGAAAATGGTCTTGCTCATTAACAACATGACTTAAATTGTCCTTTAATTTTTGTATTAACATATTCTAATTGGTGTTAAAAAATGTTAACAAGAAATAAGATTAGCAACAGTTTTATAAAAGATTGTAATCTTTTCCTTTTTCTCTTTTTTTTTACAAAAATTTATAAAGAGAAAGTATTAAAAGCCCTATAAAATAATTAATCAACTGCATTTGTTTTTACTTGCCAAAAATCGTTGTTAAATAACCCTTGAATAATATAAAGTAATAGAAATTAGTTCAGAATAGTAAATAACGAATGAAATACAGTAAATAAATACCCTAAATGAATATCTCCTATTCAGGCTGAATAATCTTTAAAATTGAAGCTCATTTCGTTGTCTTACTGTCAATGGCAGCAGCAGCTCGAATGCTTAGCTGTGCCGTAGTTATTGTGCCAAAGATTTGGAAAATGAAATTAAAACGACAATGGCATCACATTCAAAGCATCACATTCAAGGACTCAAGGACTTACAATGTGTGCGCTAACCAAACAAGCGTTAAATTGAAATTATAGATTTCTCCGGCTGCACGAAGATGGCAGAGCACTCGCTACACGACGGCAAATGACAGTTGAACAAATTGAAATTGCCCGAAAATTTAAAGGGGAAAAACCAGAATGGCCAAGCTTTAAAAATGAGTACTCGTTAATACTCGTACGCGCAACGAAAACCACTCGAAGTTCTTATTTCGTGTATGTGCTCGGCATTTACAAATCGGAGTATTAGTAACTGACCAACTGGCAGCTGGCAAATTCTTGAATATTACGTGGTAGTTCTGTAATTATGATGTTATCCTAATGATGTTGCAGAAACACCCACAATGACCGCAACTATGGATTATATTCGTATGGATTATATTCGTATGGATTATATTCGTATGGTGCATAATTTGCTTACATTTTGCTTTGCTCTTTTTTTTTGTGCTCTTCATTCATCCCAGAACATCTATTGCGTTCATATTGCTTTTCTCTTTTTATTTTTTTTTGTTTTTCATTCATCCCAGCACCTTTTGCGCATATTGGTCCACTTACCTTTTGTGCAGATGGCCTGATAACGATCCAAATCATCAATGCTACAGCTGCATTCTACGGGGCACTTCCTGCTCGTATTGCTGAACATGGCCGGCATTATGCACAGGCTGAACAGCAGCCACTTCACCAGCATCTGCAATAGATGTACGAAAAAAACTTGTTTACAGATTTTCATTTCTTTTCCATTCCAGTTTGTTGCTGTGTGAGTGGCAATTAGTGGGGGTTTTAATTACAGCTAAACACTTGTCCACAGTCGAAACTAATTCAACTTTTAGAACACCCCCATTGTTTGCTCTTGTCATACACTTACTGTGGGTATTCGCAACTTTCTAATGCAATTTTTTGTTGAGCACCAAAATATATATAATATTGCCAAAAAAAAAATTAACATATTTTCATATGGTTCCATGTTGAAAATGGATCCATTTAGCTGTCGTTGACACAATTAGTTAAGGTTTGTAAGAGTTATGATTTTTTTTTTTTATAATATAATAAAGATTTAAAATATCTAAAATACTATAGCAAATATATATTCATATCTATAAAAATAGAATACTGGAAAAGTTATGTTTGAATGAAAATAAAAATTATAAATAATTTCAATTATAGACATTCTTAGTGTTCAATAAATAAAAAAATAAATATTCAAAATATTTCATCCCTTGAAACATTGAGCTTTAGCAGGCGAAACATTAATATTTTATAAAACAAATAATATAAAATGTTATTCCTTTTAAATTTTAATATTTGTCTGTAAATGTATAAAATTGTACCCTTATCCAAAAGGATTAGTGTTATTCTTGTTTTATATTTGTGCTGCTGTTGCTAATCTATTTATAAAACCACACGCTTATACACTCGCACACACATACATTCTCACATACACTTGCACACATACTCACAAACTTTCAATTTGGAATCAACGTGGTGTCATATGTTGACATAGTTGCACACACTTTTTGTTGCAGTTGTTACTTTACCAGTTGTTGTTGCTGTTTGTTGTTTTACTTTACACAAATGTATACACATGTTAGTGTTTGGTTAGTTGTGTGCGTGTGTGTGTGTGAGCGTGTGTGCGTGTGTTGCGTATACGCCATGTTTGACCTCAGTGATTTGTGGTCGCCATCTCTGGACACTAGTGCGCTTGGCGATAAACTGCGGTGGTCTCGTGGCGCTTGCCGCAGCACTGCGCGCTCTGCATAAATTAGCCGCAGCACACAATGCGGTTAAAGAAACGAACTCAAAAATAAGCCCGAAATTATAATGCGCTTCTCGCACCCTTCCTCTCTCTTCCTCTCTCTCTCTCTCTCTCTCTCTCTGCCTCGGGTGTTTGGGGACACACTCAATTTGCCTGAAATCCAAATATGCGTAAGCGTTTCGGCTGTAACTGCAACATGAAACTTGCATATGTAATTTTCAAAGGAATTTTCCTTTTTGATTTTTCTCTATTTTTCTTGTGTGGTGTGTGTGTGTGTGCTCCTTGGCTTTGTGCAGGCATTGCCGGAAAATGTGAAAGCCGCAGGATTTATGTGCAGCATATTTTTCATTTTACTGAGCCAGCAAGCGGCTGGCAGGCAGCAAACTGTCAAGTTTCCGGCTCATCGTCGGCACCTTATGCATTGTGCGCGTTGGATTTGTTGTCAGGATATTGCTGCTGGGTGCTGGGTTGAGTAATATTTCTGCAAAGTTGTTGCGGTAAAAGTGAAAAATTGCGACAGCAGCCGACGACGATGCCGACGCCGACGCCGATGCTGGCTTGCGGCAACAATGGCAGCGGGACAGCTTTCTTGAGTTACGTCTGTTGCGCCCAAAAAACTTCTTTCCATATTCTCAATTTCCAAGTGCTTTCTTCGGCACACTCAATTTAACTTGTGGTATGATTCACACTAAAACTCCAAAAGTGCATTTAAAAGTAAAGCAAGTTTGGTAAAATATGCTGTTGGAATTTGTTATTCACACTCGAATTGGATTTTTAATCTGTGCAAGTGCTCGATTTCGACATGTACATATATTATATGATTACATTAGCCAAAAAAACAGTATTTTATTTAAGTAAATAAATAATTAAGAGGATGAGAGCAATACTTTTCTTAATGCACAACCCAAAGAAACAAAAAACATTACTTGAAAAAATGAGAATCACCTAGAAAGGCGAGGCTTAAGTGTGCTCGTTTGATGTACCGAAATCAAAGTAAAAAAAAACTTTGTATATTTTCCAATTGGTACATTTTGTAATTGACATAAATAAAGAAGAGTTTTGAACAAGTGTTCAGATGAAGCCAATGTATGTGTTCCAATTCTGTTGTACAAGCGTTAAAGCAAAGTTCTTCTAATACGATTTCATGTTAATAGAACTATCAAACAAATATTTCACTGTAACTTAACAACAAACTTCAGATAAATAAATTCGTTTAGCAAAAATTAATCAGCTTAAAATGAAAACTTTATACAGTTGAGGCCCGCATCAGAGCGGCTAACCAGAAGTCAGCATCTGTCAAACTAGTTAAAGGAGCTGCAGATTTGTGAGCAGGCCGCACGCCAGCCACGCCTCCGAATATACACACAAACAGATACACACACACACACATACGCACACAAGCAGACAGACGAACACATTTAGTTAAATGGAAGCTAACCGCGCTGCCAGCTGACGTTCTACACGCTCCATTTGGACTTTGGCAAACTTTGTTTGCGTTCTGGGCCGCCGCTTGGCATTGCCGGTCGAGCACATGGCGCACGCGAATTGGCTAGGCAGGCAGGCAGGCAGGCAGGGATAGAGAAAAGTAGCAGAGCAAGAGTGAAGAGCTGCGGATGGCGCACGGGGCACTTGGCTAAAGTAGTTGTTGATATCAGCTTTCAGCGTGCATATTTCTTGGTTGCTTTGCCCATTCGCTTTTCGTGATATTTGAACACTGCGAAATCGTTGGGGCCATTTGCCTATGCGAATGCAAACAGAATGCCGGAAGCAGTCAGCTAACCAAGTGATATAAGAACCAGGAGGTGCGGCATTGGGCTTAAGCTTCGCAGAACTAAATTACTCATACGCCGCTTGGGACAGTTACTGTTTCCAGAAGCAGGGCAGTAGAGGCCGGCGGATGCGGCCATTTAATACGTGCGCTACTTTTGTAATTGAATATGATAAATCAAACCGAAAAGTTACTCCATGTCGAGTGTGGTCGGAAGTGGTCGAGCTGTGATATTCCCCGTTTGTTGGCCTTGTTCTTGAACTCGCCTTTTTGCTGGGCTTCTCTCTCCGCTTGTTGGCCTATCGAGTTACGCGCTGGGCAAATGTATTCATTTACTTTTTGATTTGAAGAGCTCAATTGTATTAAATTTGATGATTAAACCATGTTTTGTTTTAGCACACAATTCAAAATGAAATAAATCTCAATATTTGTGCGTTGCCCAAAATCAAATTACATTAAATTCCAGCTGAGGGCTAAGCCACGTTCACAAAAATAAAAACAAAAATTAACCAAAAGCAGCTGGCATAATATTATGAGTTATGCCTGGGCGTGGGCGTGGCTCGATTTGTAACCTCGTTTAGGGGGCGGCCAGTTCCGCTGACCGTCGAGCCAACATTAAAATTCATGAACACATTTATTGCCAATTACCACAAGGCCTGCGGCACGTTTTATATAGAGAGCAGAAGCTGGCTAAAACACCACACACACACCCACATACACTTCCCCCTTGCCCCCTCTGCATTTGCAATGCTCTGTCCAATTCTCTGATTTGGCAGCAAATGTTGCGGCCGAATCCTGTTTTTTTTTTTTTCTTTGGCCTTTTTGTTGCCTTTTATTCGATTTTGCGCTTTTCCCAAACGTCTTTTTTTTCGCACACACAAATTGATAAATTAGATTTACGCTCGAGAAATTATATTACAATATAATATATTTTGGGCCTGTAGATTTGTGTTTTGTTATTGTATTTTGCAGCCAAGCTCTTTTTCTTTAATAGTCAATGTGATTTTAAAGCGAAACATTTTGTAAATTTGGCCTGCACTTTTATTTATGGCTTCACTGCGTGTTCTGGCTGCATGAATAGTTGGCTCAGCTAAAAAAGAGGTGTTCAATTATGCGCAGACATTAAATGGGTTGCAATTTATTATAAAAAAATGTATGCTGATTGGGCAGGAATTTGTGTAAATTCGAAAAGTTAAGTGTAAGCTCGCAAAATTGAAAAATTTAAGTTAAGCTCTCCGAATTAAATTGCAAAACATTTAGTAACAAATTTAATAGAATACAAACAAAAACGAATTAATCTTTAAGTAAATAAATATGATACAAAAAAATATTCAAAACATTTTACAAAATATCAAAAAAAAGTTGTTAAAAGATAAACTTCCACTAAATGTAGACAGATATAATCGAATAATATTCTGATAGAAACAAACCCTTCTTATTATCTACTTATTATTTTTTGTTTTTTTGTTATAAACCTTTGCCCATGAACGCGCAAAAGTTTGGGTGATTAGTTAAAATATATTCAAAGGCGAAATACCTTTTCCATAAAGGGAACCTATTCTTGACATATTGCTTCTATAGAAGCTATATGATATGTATATAAGTCTTAACAAGTATTTATGTTAAAATAGAAGTGGTCCTAGCTAAGATATCTAGAAAAACGAATATATAATCAATGAAGTTTTTTAATATTGTGATATGATTCGGACAATCTTAATATATTTCTAGCTTGAACCAAAAATCTATGCCAAGTTTCAAGCTAAAATATTTTACAGCAAGGTAAGTGATATCTATCTTTCTTTTTCGGACTTAACTTAAAATCAACTACCAATATTCACTCACGAGCTGCTTAGTTACTGTCCGTATAGTATTTCTTTGGCATCCTTCAATTGGCTTGCAGCACGCACTTGACGCATGGCCACCAAAGTTGCAGCTTGTTGCAAGCAGTTCAGCAGCTTTGCGGCATTTGCAATTCAATTAAACTAAAGCAAAAGACCGAAGGCAGCAACATCAACGGCAACAGCAGCAGCAAGAGACGAAGTAGTGAGTGTTGATGATGCTTTTGCTGCATTTCTTGCCAGATTTTCAGAGTGTGCAGGGTGCAGGCAGGCAGCGGGCGTGGCTATTGTGAGTGGAAGCACTGGCGTGAAGCGTTAAAAATGCAATCAAAAGGCAACAAAGGAAACCTGCGACCGTGACCAGTGCTGCAGGTAGGAAATAAGCGACGGGGCTGGCAACTGACACTGAAACGGGTTGCCCAGCTAAGAAAACCGCGATTAACAACAAAAAAAGCAACAATAACGACAATAACATTGAGGGCTCTGACGTGGTCCACGCTGTCGGCATTTCAGTTGAAATTTAATATCTTGCAGCGGGTTTTGGGTTCTGCCAGTGAAATCTGAAACAGTTGCCACGAATTTTGGTGAAGGGTCCTGCCACACAAATGCTGCGCAAAACTTAAAGCTATGCAGACATCACACACACACACACACACACACACACACACACACACAGACACACACACGCACACGCACACTTCATTTACTTTGGCTCAGTCAGGCTTAATGCCTCAAATGAACTTTCGTGTAGTTGTTGCTGCTGCTGGTGACTCCAGCAGTGGTCAAGGTGTTGTTGAGAGGCTTTGGGAGCCTTTTAGGCATCACTGAGTCAAAAGATTGCTGTTCATTTGCCGTGCTTAATTGGCCAGTGTCAGCTTAATGTCGTCTGCGTACTTCCACTTCCGCATTGGGCGCCGACACACACACTAACACAGGCAGACGCACGCCTTGGTGGGCGTGGCTAGTTGGTAGCCACATTAGGTTCAGCCGTAGTCAAAGGCAAAGCCACACAAGCTAATCGCATCGACCAAATGACCCAAAAAATAAGCGACGAATGCTGCAGCCCACTGCACGCACACAAAGCGAGGGCTGGAGAGAGATTGAGAGAGAGTGAGATATAGACACATACTCCCACACACCCACACACACACACACACACACACATCCACATACCCACACACCCACACAATTTATATATATAAATTTTCGTTATGTCTACACGAAGCAATTACACGCAAAATTCCCACGCCGGGCGTGCAAATAAATCAAATAAAAAAACATTTTTACTAGCAAAAATACACACAAGTGGTCCAAATGGTCCACCAATAGTGGGCGTGTTCGCTTTTGAGTAAACACATGTATTTTTGGCAATTACAACATTTGCGCAAAAAAGAAACAGGAACAATTGAAAGTCCATTGGCGTCCAACCCTGCATCTGCTGACGACAGTTTGGTTTTCTTGTCAAGCCCACAAATGGCCAGCTCGGCTTAAAGCCCTAGAGTGTTCGAACCGCCCTTGGCGGTTGGCTGAGCCGGGCTTTATGTGTGGCACGTTGCCTTGCCCCACAGCAGCGGGAGCAGCAGCAGCCACTGGCATCGCATGCACCGCACGTTCTGCAACTAATCGCTCAAGTCTTTTATGCCCGGCCAATAGCTGGCCAAGTGGAGGCAGCGCCTGCTTCGTGACCATGCGGCGTGCTGTGTCTATCATCCTGTGGCTGCTGCTGCTGTTGCTGTTCCACTTTGTGGCGTGGCATAATCACGCGTCGCTGGCACTTTGTTCAATCCGAGCAGCTTACTGATGCTTGTGCCGCCTGCCTGCCTGTCTTGCCTTTTTACTGAAATTGATAAAAATGTTTGGCCTGCTCTTCTCGGCGCGCACACGTGTGGATTCTAAATTGCAATATTTAAGATAGAGCAAAAGACAGTGAGCAAAAGATTTGTGGCATGCTATCGAGGGCGACCATAAATCGGTTATAACGGGTTGCACTTCTAATATTCAAGTGGAATCTTCTCCTAAATTTAAACAATTCCCCAACAAAAATTATCTAACAGCTGTAATTATTTAAGAAACAAATGTTGGAACAACCTAATTATTTGAAATATATGTGAAACCTTTCAATTAATGAATTGGTTAAGATCTAAAAAAAACTGAAGGGTTTCCTTTACTAAAGCATTTATATAAGCTTTATCTATCAAAAGCATAAAACAGCCTTTTAAAGTCAAATTTTTTGTAATATATAAAAAAAAATACAAAAAGTTGTGCACACCAAAGAAAACTTTTTGTCAGCCGATTATAGATTATCCCGGCAAATGTATAAATCGCGCAAAATGACTACATAATTTATCATAATTAACCACAGATATATTTTATATTTATTATAACAATAAAGGAGCTCCAGCTTCCCGGAAAGCTTAATTTCAATAGTTTTTATTTCGCCTGCTTTAATGCTGTTTAAAACAATTTTGCGTGGACTCCAAAGGAAAGAGTTTTGCTATATATACTGATTTATTTAAATGCACTTTGTGCATGAAAGAGATTTAATATTTAATGCATTTTAATGTCGCTTGAGCTGACAACGCACATTACAGGGGCTTTATTTTAATTCAATTGCCATTTCAGTTGCAGTCAAAGCGCTTTTGTTTAACTTTGGTCCAGTAAATGTTTTCAAAATCATGCAAATTTCTCGCTGCGCAACAATAGTTTGTACATTTTTGTAAAACTAGAGAATTATTTGCATTTTTTTGTTAATAGCTTGACGTAACTTATTTGCAGAAATAAGCACATGTAGTTGTAGCTGCTTATAAATGCTAACGATAGCTTTGAATGAAATTCAATGAAAGCTAAAAACAAAAACTCGAAACTTTTAAGCATCAAATTGTTTTCGTTTTTATATTTGAACAATTTAAAGTTTGAAAGTCAAGAAAGACAAGCCGTTGAATTTAGCCAGCCGGAAAAGTTTGCGATTTGACAGTCGCAGTGAGAACTGCAGAGAGAAAGTGCGAGCGGGGAAGTGAAGTTTACAAAAGGGTTTAAGGCGCCAATTTGTAGATTACAAAAATAGAAAACAGCAAAAGAAAATCCCGTGGTATATAGTTTTTCCTTAACTTTTACAGCCTGAAATCTTGGCTTTTCTCGCCTCAGCCAGAGTTGGTTGCAAACTTTTTCACGAGCTCTTAAATTTCTGTAGCAAATAAAATTGCCGGAATGCGTTGAAGCACACTTGAGACGGTCTGGTCTGAGCGCAGCTACAGCAGCATCATTGTAAAAGATATTTCCATTTAAATTTATCATTTTTTAATGAGACACTTAATTACTGGCTGGCAAACAGCATGTTACAAATAATGCTACAACGCTAATTGTTTCCGCTTGCTCATTTTGCCTGCCCCAGAGGCTGCCAAGAGCTGCTCCACCGCACACATATACATATAAGGCTGGCAGCACTCATCCAGCATAGAGTAGAGCATCTCTGTAGCTAACAAGCCCAGACGACAACGCCACACACACACACTCACATACACACACACACATACACACACACGCACACTGAGACAGACAGCCGGGCATAAGGAGAAGCTGCCGTCACCACATTGTTGCCGCTCGTTATTGTTGTTGGTGTTGTTGTTTTTGGTGGAATGAGGCAGCTTTATATCATTTTGAAAGAAGGTAGCCAGAAATTACAACATCGTTTGTGTGTGCTCGTGCTGGTCACAAACGGTGGCACGTGCGGCGTCTGGGCTGGCAGCTAAGTCGTCTATCTTTCCACCGCATGGCAGCCTCAGTTGTGCGCCAAGGACTCACACAAACACAAACACACACACACACACTCACTTCATTAGATTTGTTTAATTTAACTTATTTTCCTACACTTGCGGCGATCCCCAGGCATTTCATTAAATCTCAGACCCAAAGCTGTCAACTATTCCAGCACGAGACTTAAAGCTGGCAACGCTTTGTGATTGAAGACGGCATTCAAATAATATTGACCTAAAGCAGCAACAACAGCAAAAACAAAAACAACGACATCAACAGAAATCAAAAACATCTGTTATTTTGTGGGCAAATTTAATTGTTGTTAATTTGCGTTGAAGTAGCAAATGCCTCCAGACACGTTGAATATCTCAGGGCTAAGACTACAAATTATTTTGAGCTATTAATATGGATTTTATTGAATTTGTGTTTGGGGCATATTGCGTGCTCATCTCAATCTAATTGATATTATGCAATTTTGTGGCTCTATTTACAAATCCATTTTAGTCTGACACGTTTGACAGTTGAGTTTAACACCAGCTGCCAGCATTGAAATGCCAATTACGGCCGGAGGCTCGAAGACAGGAAAATACAAAAGAAGGGATATTCTATAATTTATTTGCAATTTTACTCGTGCCTTAGAAATCTGAGACTTAAGGATTACATAATACAATTCTCCCTCCTTTAGTTCCTTTTGCGCATTTAGAATCGTTCTTTTAGTTTGCCATTCCTTCCTGACATAATTGAAATAGCGACGTTTAAATTACGTTTCTGGCACAATATGCAGCAGCGCAAAATGCAACAAACTATTTGAAAATTTCAACAAAATTTAAAAACTTTAAAAAACCCCGCTCTCCGTAAATTTTCGCAAATAACAAACATCTTTAATTTGAATTTTCCCACATTTTTTACAGTTTTAATTAAATTACCGATTGCAAAAGACAGAATGAGAACAAACAGAAATTGTTGGTAGAACTGTTGAAATTTCTATAAATAATATTTCGAAATATTTACGATGCGAAATGAAAATAATGCAAGCAATCCATTAAACAGCAGACATGGCTCTGTGAAATTGGAAAGCATCTGTCAAGGTCTACAAATTGAACGCCCCAGCCAATACTACAGTATTTATTATGGCCTATTGGCATTAAGCAGGTTGATGGCCCACAGGCCAACGCAGTGCAAACATATCATTGAAAGAGCGCAAATAGCAAATATATTATTGACATTTTATGGTTGGAAATTTCATGGAAAAACAATCAAAAAAATAAAAAAAAGAAAAGGGTAACGGTAGGACCAACACGTATGTATGTGTGTGTGTTTGTCAAAGAAGTAGGAGCTGGGAATCTGCAGCAGCGGCACGCACGAGTGGCTCGGCTAGAGGTGTGGGGTGGAGGTGGACGCACCACAAGTCGATTAACAGTTTGATTGAGTTTTCCTACATGCTCGTCTGTATGAGCTGCGGCATTTGTGGTGGATATAATGCGGTTGATGTGTTCAAAAGTCAATACAAAAAAAGGGTGACACAACGGCAGCCAAAAAAATAAATTTAATTTAATGGAAAAATGCCTCTCTCTTCCAGTGGGTCATAAAAAATGTTATGCACTCCATAATAATATTTTGCGAGCTCTAATATGGCCAAGGAAATGCCAGGGACAACAGCATCCTGGAGATGAAAACCGTAATTAAAAACGAGAAAAATTCAAAAACAAAATATAAATATATATATGCTCGGAAAAGTTGCCAGCAGAGGTTAAAAATAGTCCGACGACCCCCAAAGGCCAACTGGCATTTTGTCATAAATATTAAAGTGTGACACAATGTGCTTTCAATCACATAAACCAACCGAAGCGAGAGCACAGTCCTTGGCATGCTTTCCATTCGCTGCCCCTTTATAGGACAGGGCAGAGCAGGGCAGGGCACGGGGCGGGACCTCAGGAAAAATTATTTTACATTACAAAACAAAATATTTGCAATGTCGCTTCGCATTGATAAATTAGCTGCGTCCAAGGGTCAAATGCAAAGCTGCAAACATTTTCAGTTTGTAATTCTTCAATTTTCAATAGAAAACATCAGCAGCAGATGCTTTTCAGACTTTCGGGCAGGCCATTTTAGCCAGGAGAACGGTGCAGGTTGATTGATTAAACTGATCAGCGGGCTTGCAAAAGCAAAGTAAGAAAGGTCTGAGGTACCCTGTAAATACGCGATTTCTGTTGCACAATTCGTTAATAACTTCTGTTACATACAAAAATACACAAATGCTTAATAAGTTTTTCATGATATTATTTATATATGCATATATTTTAATTTGTGGTATAAAACTGAGCTTAGTTTTCCAGTTAATGATTACAGGGTATATTAAAAGAGCTATATGCAAATTTATGTTTAATTTTATAACACCCCGCGTCAAGTATGACACAGTTATGTGCAAGGGTCGTCAATGAATTGATAAATTAATGAGCATTTTGACATTTCAATTGAGTTGAATTGAGAAATTCGTTTTAATGACAGGCAAAAATGACAGCGCGATAGAGAAGGAGACAGAGAGAGATAGAAAGTGAGGGGGGATAGAAAATATTTAACAGAATGGGCAATCGGAAGCTTCATGACATTTTATTGGCATTTATGGATGGCAGTGTAGGGTTGTCGTTGATGACTGCCCAAAGTTTGGCGCTATGCATAAATTATTAAAAAAAAAAAAAAAAAAGGAGAAGAAAATGAAAAATGATTAATTGCCCGCTTTTGACATTTGAGTGTCTGCCCGAGAGGGTTCGCACTTGGCTCGTTTTGGGAGGGTTGTGGTTAAAATAAATTTAATTGAAATAATATTTTTGTGTGAACTTTTCTAGTGAAAGGTTGCCAAATTAAAAAAAAGCCGCTGGTATTTAATTAATTTTAAGTATTTATTGGCACAAAATATAAGTTTGCTGCAAAAATGTATTCAAAACTTAATAGTTTACTATTAGGTTATAAGCTTTAGAACTAAAATGGCAGCCATTATATTTAAGCTTCTATTGAAGCCGTAATTAATCAATTCTAAGCCAACCACGTGACTAACTTTAGTAAAGCACTTATATATGAGACCAAAACGTAACAATGCTATCATATTAATTATGATGAGTTTATGATTAAGAGCAGCTTTTGGCCGTGGCCTTTGCTAACTAATTAACACACATTTATTAGCTGTTGTGCAGCTGTTTAGATAAGCGCGCGTAAAATCATAACACAAGTTAGGGGAACGCATCGCTCATACGCCATGTGGTCCCTGTGGTAGTCGAATAAAGTTCGGATCTATGATTTCATATGTGTTTGTGTATGATTGTATGGGTGTGTGTGTGTGTGTGTGGGTGTACATAGCAAAGCGCTCAGTTTAAGCCATGGGCTTAAATGAAAATCCCCAACATTGTTCATTTTGCGCACTGCAATGCTCAAGCCGTACGGGGCATGCCGGAGGACGCACACACGCGCGCAGGTCCTTAAAGCGCTTACTGTCGTCCCCAACGAAATGAGTTTGTTAGCTGCGTAAACTGAAATTGTTAACACTTTTGAACAGCTCGGCTGCTCGACCATTAGCCTGGCTCCCCTCGCAGTCTTAATTAAAAACTACGAGTACTATTCATAGTTTCTTCTTGTTATTTTTATTTTTTTTTTCACTTGACGCTGCTGTTAACATTTCTTCAGCTCAAATGCGTATAATTTTATTTTATGACTGACACGCACACATACAGACCGCCAGACCAAGCGCTGTACGATGATTAAAAATTCAATTTTGCTGGCGTTAAAAATTAAATTATTTATATGCTACAGGAAGTAGACTATAGGACATTGTAGGACTAGGATTTAATATGGCTGAAAAGGGTTTTGCAGAATTTAATTTTCATTAATATATAGGTGTGCCCACATTTCTGAATACTTAACAGATCTCAGAAAATGTACAGAAATTTCAATTCAATTAAAATAAACTAATTTTTCTCTAAATTATTTCTTGTAAAACCCGCTTTTGAATTGTATTCCAACTTTTTCTGCACTACAAGTCGCAACAACTTCTCAGACCCGAGTCGGTCGAATGCCTCGGCCGTTTGTTAGCCAAAACAAAAAAAAAAAAAAACGCCTCGGGCTGAGCATCAGTCAAAATACAATTCAATTTTTCCTAACAAAAATGAATGCCGTATTTTGTTGCTCTTTCTGGTCCCGAGCACCGGCAAAAAGTTCACTGATCTGAAAAAAAAGGGCCAAGTTATTTTATAAAATTTCATCTGGCAGAAAGACGCACAGACGGCGACAGCGGGACAGACCGAAAAGCAGCCAGGCGAGTAGCAGCATAATTTTCATTCAATTTCGCTCATTCGTTTAGCATTTGGCCAGGTTTCTGCCCAGGGCCTAGGTCTAGTCGTGGACCTATTTATTTTTTGTTTGCCAGGCTTGCTGCATTCATAGCTATTTATGTGTTTATCCACTTAGAAATTAACCTATTTGATTTGCTGCTAAATGAGGCATTTTGTGCAATCATTTGCATTGACTTCTTTAGAGAAATTCAACTCCACGTGGCCGCAGCGCACCCAATCAAATGCTGCACTAAATCAAAAGGTTGACTTGAGCTCTACAGAATTACCGCGTGTTAGCTTCATTTAATAATTTCAAATAATACTTTTAATGCTCGGAATTCGAGTTGATTTGATTTTTGAATTCCCAATCAGCTTAGTGCATAGATGTTGTATATAATTTAATGGGCAATAGATCTAAGCAAAACTTATTTTAATAAATTCCAAAGTTTGGAACTCAGAATTACTTAAGAGGTCAAACCATGAAAAAGGTGTCATGAGTCCAGCTCAGCTTGCACAAAGTTACGGCAATTTGAAGTCCTTAAAGTCCTTGAAGTACCTAGACGCACTTCATCTAAAGCTAGAGACCTCCATGACAAAATTGTTTACCTGATTTTAACACAAAAATTAAACACTTTAAAATCTTATTTAAGGTCTCAGCTTAAAAGTCGGCTGAAAGTCATGATTAAACCGATAAATTAAATTAAAATATAAAACAACTTCGCCAACGATGTTAAGCGACATTCATATTTTGGCTTAATCACATACCTGGTCTATTGTAGGGTATATTATAATTGAGCACTAGCAAGGAAAACTTTATTTGTTTTTGTTTTCATTTTCATCTCACTTTGCGTGGAAGTGCACTTTTAGCGCAAAAATTTCCTTTTCTTGTTGCAGACGCTTCCTTTGTTCAACGCCTCGACGTCGAGAACGCCGCAAGGACGATGACGATGATGCGACGGAGACTGAGGACTGGGATAGGGACTGAGACTGGAACTGGGCGGGGCAAGGGGCGATGCTTTGGGTCTGGTGGTTGTCGGTTGTCGTTCCACTTAGCCGGCACTAGAGTGTTAAATCGCATAATTATGTCTCTCATGGCGCGCACTTCACTAAACTGCAAAGTTTTTTTTCGCTGCCTTTAGCATTGCTTGTTCTCGCGAGTTTTCTTGTTTTTCATTTTTTTCTTCTCTTCTTTTTGATTTTTTTTGGTTTTTTTTTTTTGCCAGTTTTACCCTCTTTAATCACATATGAAACTACTTGCCTTTGTAATATTATGCGAATTCTCTTTCCTTGGCTTTGGTTAAATATTCCTTGGTCATATGTTTGCTTTGTCATCTGCAGCTCGGCGTAATTAAGTTTTATATGTTTGGTTTACAGTAAGCTCTCGCTTTGATGTATAATGGGTATAGAAAAAAAGTTTTACTTAATGACTGAATCAAGCAAAAGTTTGCGCAACTTTTTAGCATACATTAATGCGAAATAATTTGCATATTTGTAAGCCACACTTGAAGCCAAGTTAAAAGTATGCCGCAACTATTCGACAAGCGCATGGCAAAGCACTTTAATTGCTACGCCTGGGCCAGGAGAGGTTACAACAACAAAACAAACAAAAAAAAAAGAGGAGAAACGAGAAAAAATGGCTAGTAATAAATCTAAGCACAGCAGCGGGCATAAAAATGCGAGTATTCTTCAAGATAAGCCAACTACAGGCGCTTATCTAAGCGTAAATGCCATGCCAAATCCCTTGCCGACAATTTGAAACATTTAAAGAGTGAGGCTGAGATTTGGCCATTTCCAACAGCAAGTTGCCGTATTCCCTTTATTGTGCGCCCTGTTATGCTCATGATGGACGCTGTTAATCTATAAATAAAAACATATAAAAAAAAGAGCAGCGAGCGAGTGCACAAATCCTGGTAACCAACTTGAGTCCATTTTCTTTTGGCCAAAACTGTTGCGTTGCCTTAGTTGATAAATTCCGTTTGTCCCGTTTCCGGGGTGAAAGTACATTAAAGGTATTAGGCTGACAGATGCCTTACACAGTTGTGTTTGTGTTGGAATATATTATTCGGCATACGTATCTATGCGAAACCGTACGACATTACGCATACGCCATGTACGACGAAAGCTGTTTGATTATTTTCCGCTCTGTCAAGCTACAGATATTAACTTTCAATTACTTAACTGCCTGACTGTTTGTGTCAAATACAAATACCGTATTATAAATATAAATGTCATAAATGCTGTTTGCCTTAACTCACGCTCTGACTGGAATTCAACTCTGTTTAAACAGTTTTCTGCGCCTTTCATGCCTTCTTTTCTAGCTGCCTTTTAATGTCTAATCAAATAACATGCTTGTCTCGCGCTCAAACAAACAAAATTAAAGACGCCCGCGCAACGCGGCGTATACGCAATGCATAAACGTCAAAGTAAAATTTCGCAAATTCCGCTTGAATTGCGCTCTGATGAACACAAAACGTGGCACAGGTTGAGCGAGTGAAGAGGAGAGGAGATGAGGAAAGTCTGGCAAAGAGAGCGGATGTCGTGTACAGTTAGCGCTGAAATCTGTAAATTGCAAAAACATGTTGAATGCACAAGTGTGAGCTCACTTTTATACTTGCTTTAGCTGCTGTTGTTGTTGTTATTGCTGTTGCTCTTGCATGACTGATGAACGAGCTGAGTGTATATGTGTGTGAAGCACTTGTGCATACGAGTCAAGTATGAGCATATTTGTGTGTGTGTGTGTATTTGGGCAAGTTAACCACGAAACTGTGCTCTGCTCGCGCATGTGGAATCAAGAAGTAAGGAATCCAAACAAAGCATTGCCAAAAAATCAGCTGCCTGCATTGTCAGACAGCTGTGAGGCCAACTGCCAGTTGCCATCATCATGTGCTCAGTCCTCAGGAACAATGACAAACATTGAGTGACCCGAATTGCAGCTGGATTGAGCATGCTTTTTTCGTTTACCTCAACAGCACACAGTTCAATTGTCCTGAAGCAAAGCACGTACGATAAATAAATATATATATAGTATATATTCTTTCCTACAGCTAATTGCACTTACTCATTTGGAAGACAACAAAGTAGGTATCTAAACTAAAAGCAAATTTATGTAACAGGCAGTATGACACATCTCCATGTGAAATAATATAAATCTCGAAAGTTGAGCCCATCCCTGCCTTATTTTTTTGTAATTGTTTTCGGAGTGCCGTAAAATTAATGTAATTTGAAATCCATTTCTAACAACAGCATATTCCAGATTTTGTGCTTTTTTTGTTTTCCTTTCCCGTGAACTAAGAATTTAATATAAGATATACATTTTGGGATTTTTGCAAACATTTCAGCAATATAATAAAATTGTAATTTGATATAAACAACTTGAACACATATAAAAAAAAAAAAAAAAAATGCAGAATGAAAAGAATAGAAAACGGAAAGCCCGACAGAAGTCTCAGCAAGAGGAAACAGCTTAAAATGCTTACAAATTTTCATGAGAGGGTCCCCTAAAAAAACAGCACAACGGCCGCAGGCATCATAAAAAATGAACATTTCAAAAGCCGAAAGTTGATGTTGAAATGTGCAAACATAAAACAGCCGCCAATTGATTGAGATGTAATCAAAAGAGCTACCCCTAAAAACAAGAACAAGAATATAAAAACTGGACAAAAAAAATCATAGGCAAAAAAAAAACACAAATAGGCAGCCAGAGAATATGACAGAACAGAAAATAAACGTACATTACACATACGCAGTGCAGGCCGTGCCAAAACGCGGAGAAATGCTTTTCAGACCTCCTTTCAAATCAGTTTGGCAGAAACATATGCGTCTTAATGCAAATGTTAACTGAGGTTAAATGTACGCGCCATTTGAGGCACACACATCAAGGCAGCCCATAAATTACCAGCTAAATTTATATATGCGCATGACTAATTTGTGAATCGGATGTGTATATACTATACACATATGTGTAGGGTATATATGTCTCTTCTTTTGATGCTGCGCCTGAAAAGTTGCGGCATTCATATTTTATTAGCCACAAGTCAGTAAGTTTCGGTCATTGCTCAGCGCGCTCTAAACAATTTATTAATCAAATAGGGCCAAGACAAGACTCACAAACACACACACAGCCAAAGCCAGACCGGCTACAGTGTGTACGCACATATATTATTTATGTGTCATGTATGTGTGACAAATTGTGCCCGGGGCCAAGTTTTGATGCCTGTTCCTTACGTTTATTGTTGTTGGTTTTGTCATGCTTCGCAGGGGACAACAACTGCCGAGCAACAAAAAGCTCGAACTCAGCGTCTGCGTTCATGTCGCCGTCTCAAAATCCCAACGTCTAGCCCAGAAAGTGTTACAAATTTTACGGCATTTTCTTTTTGCATTTGGCAACGGTTTAAAGAGCGAAAGCAAAAGCCAACAGCATCTATTTTTTCTAGTCAGAGCCAGAAAAAAAAAGGTCAACAAAACGCTCGAGGTTAGATGACAGCCAATGCAAAATGCTGGGTCCTGGGTGCAGGAGGCGTTCATTCAGTTTCAAAGGAAGTAGTAAAAAGTGTTTTCTTTCTTTTTCCCTTTTTTTTTTTTTTGTTAGCTACTTTTACGATTTTGGGTTGGACATTCGCACACAAAAAAAATATATAAGAAAATGAAGAAGAAGACACTAATGTCGCTCATCTTTTATTAATATTTCTTGCAGATTTTTTTCTCCCTTTTTTTTTGTTTTTATGTGAACGCCGCAGGACGCATTTTATTCCCGTGACATATTTTCGCCCACTGGACAGTTGATTGACCCACGCAGAAATCGCTTTAAGTTTTACACAGCTATCAATGGGTTGCCTTGTGAAATACTTTCAATCCATTAATTTGGGGCTTCGATCAATTTAGTTTTCACCCATGCCGACTGTCCTTCAATTTTTTTTATGTCATTGCCTTAACACAACCTGTTAACAGTCTGGCTAATTGGCTACAAGTTGATGGAGTTGTTGCCAACAAATAAAATGATTGGAAATCAGTTAGCAGTCCGGCGCACAGCACATTCATCAATTCATGGCCTAGGCAATTGGCCAATAGGCCTCGAGGGGATCTCAACCAAAATTGAACTGCCTGTCACAGTAAGCCCCAACGTTAACCCGCTTTACATAAATTTTGTATTCACATTTTAACTCATTTCTGCAGCGTCAGCTCATCGCTCATTTTCCATTTACCGTGCGTGCTGTGCTTGAAAGAGATTTCACGGAAATTGTTTTTTAATGTAGCAGACAGTCTTAAACTATTTAACCCGTGTATGTTCCTCTCTATATATGTTTGGGTCTGTGTCACAAAAAGTAGCCGGGGACGGTAAACTGTCAGCTATTTATCAATGGAAAATCAATGGGCCCCAAACCATTTTTTTACCCTCTCTCTCTCTCGCAGCCAGCTTACCCAGCATAAGTACTTTATGGTTTAGTGTGTCGTTAAAGAAAGCCACCCGAGGAGTGGAAAAAATACGAGAAAATATAGTAAAATCATTTTCAGAACAACTGCGTGTCATGCGATAAAGCTGCGCAGGTAGGTCACACACACACACACAGAGACACACTCATCCACATGCCAGCACGTGTGTGTACGTATGTATATTCAATTGCCGGCTCACATGCCACAACGTTTAGTAGATGTGCCAATTCCGCTTGCCAGTCCCTGTCCAAAATGCTTTTACTAAACATCCGCTGCAATGTTTTGACATTGTGGATTACAATAAAAGCGATTTTGTTTGTTTGCATGACAGACTGACTGACGGATGCGTTGACAAAACGCCCGTCAGATAGGTGATGGCACAAGAAATGACTTCAGCTACGGTTACGAATGCGGATGTCCATGGCATTCATTAGTTGCCCACATCACAAGTGCCGTTTATCAAATGTCAACCTGCAATTTAAGCTCATTATTGATTATGTCATTTGGCGGCCTGCCTTGCGCTGCATCCATTTTGACACTCCATCGATGTGTGTGAGAGCGTCTGACATTTACACGCATTACTCGAAGTGATTTGGGATTAAGGAATAAGTTGTAAGACAAAATTTATGAAATGCCTACACCAACGCTCAGGAAGTAATTGTTGAGTAGGGGAACCAGAACTTGAACTTTTTGAGCACTTTAAAACTCAATCATTAAGGATAATATTTTCCTTAATAAATGTCTGCCCTTTAAAAAATAGAGTTAGAGCTCTGAAGTGGGCCTAAAATGGAACATTCTCAAGCGACAAAGAGAATTGGAGAGCATATGCAATCCGTCTACTTACAAAAAAATAAATAATAAAGTCAAAAAGTAAATTGGTCAAAACTGTTGTGGCTTATGCTGTTTTAGTTTGAAAGTTTCTTGTGCTCCTTATACTTTTGCTACATAAGTTTTTTAATTTTCTAAAAAACAAACAAGCTTAAACCCATATTGCTTCGCTTCGTACGCTTGATATTATTTTCTAAGCTGTCTCTCTAAGGCCTCTATTATTATTTTCCAGCAAAATACTCTGCCTTTGTTCCCGTTTTGTTTTAATTTGAAAAGGTTTGTGGTTTTCAATTTCAAATATAATAAATATTTTACGGTTTCCACAAATTTAGTTTAATGAATTTATTTTTTGTTCTTTTAAATTTCGTTCGAAGTTTAATTTGCTTGAGTGAAAATTATGAATACTGACACATGGCTCCGCAGCATGTTGAAATTTGGCACAATTTGCACAGTCATAAACTAAGGCAAATATTCAAGCCATTCAAGCAAATTGCATTGTGTAATCGTCTACAGCAGCTTTTTGGCTTTGCCACCATCAACAGCAAAAGCGTCATGATTATCGCCAGGCTCATCAGAAGCATCAGCATTTGGCCAGGCATTATAATTATGTAAAGAAGTGTATGCGCTTTTTACACAAAAATAAAAAATAAAAAATACGAATAATAAAAATAAAACTGAGTTTACCTTTTTGTGCCTGTTTATGACAGCTCGCACATATTCACTGCGACTCTGTCTCTGTCTCTGTCTGTGTGTGTGAGTGTGTGTGTGAGTGTGTGTAGCAGTATTTGTGTGTGTACTCGACAGGCAACACTTGCAAGTTTTACGATTTTCAAATGATGTACGTACAAATTCATAGAATTTTATATTTTACAGCGCCCAAATGTATGCAGCACCACAGTCCTGTATATGCATGTAACCGTTTTTAGTTGTTTAGTGTGTTTTTGGGGTGCTCGTACAAATGTGTGGGTGTGTGTGTGTGTGTGTGTGTTGCCGTAATTTTTCATTATTTGCCACACGCTCAGCGCACAGTTTCCGCGGCGCATTCATCATATTTTCCGTTGGAACTTTATTTTGCCCGATGGGGCAAGAAGGCACACAGATAGATGACAGTCCATATATCATGTGGAATGAGTTTTATGTTTGCTGCCATGATATAAGCAATTAAAACTGTGCACAGCATTTAATGCAAATTTGTTTGGCTGCCACTGCTTTTTCAGCTGATAAATTACCAATGTTACTCTGAATTAGGCAGCTGAATTTCTAGATTATTTCACATAATAAAAACAAAACGAAAACTCCATCAGGCCACATGACAGGCTCATTATAATCGAAAGTCACACGGGCCTAGAAAGCAAAAACTTTTTAATTTAGTTTGATAAAGAAAATAATAGACCGGAGCAGGTGTGTTCCTGTGTATACGTATATCAAATGTGTGCATGTGATTTGGCAAAAACTTTTTGCTGCCTACTTTTCTGCGCACCCACTCACACTATATGCAAATTTTCTAATTTGGTTTTGTGCTTGCGTTGATACCTTTTCCGTTGTATTGCTTTTCTCTATTTTGTTTTTTCTTTTATATATATACCCTGTACTCATAAAATGAGCATCAAGAGGGCGGTAGAGGTATATTTATTCGTGAAAAGGTAAGCCGAAATTTGAAGCCCGCAGAAAAGTTTAAAAAACCTTAAGCAAAAAAAAAAGTCTTCTTTAGCTACTTCAGTTAATGCAAACAAAGGGTATCACCTAGGCAAACCATCTCGTCTTACGTTTTTATTGCAACTTTTTTTTGCTTTGTTTAGCATTACGCTTTGGTTTTTACAACCGCAGAAAATTAATCAAGCAAAAACATATTTTTTTACGCAACATCGCCTAAAAGCAGGCAATCGCTTGAAATACCTCTTGGTAAATTTTCTAAATTGAATTTATGTACTTTCCTGCTCGCATTGCGGCGCGCACAGAGCGTAAGAACAGCAGGCACTTATTGAATTTTATGTAGCCATAAAAGAAGTCTGTTCAATTTCATAAATTGAATAATAATTGCGCTTAAAGTGAGGGTGGGCGAAAATTTGTCCTGCTTATTGGCTTTAATTACCGCTGATGGAAAAATTCACAGAGCTGCGCTAATTTGCCAGGCTTCATTAGTTTTCATTGGACTGCTAATGAAATGAGAAGAAAACTAAGTAAGCGGGCAAATCGCATTCACAGCAATACACAATAAAATTTGTTTCTAAATCATATTTTGTTGAAAGTCGTAGCAGGTTTAGCAAATGTTATCTCTAGTTCAGTGGTCAATTTAAATATTTTGGTTATCATACAAAAAACAATAGTCATAAATTCCGATATACAGGCTACAAAATAAAAAAAAAAAAAATTGAATCGTTCAGAAAAATCAGCAAAACAAAAAAAAAAAAAAAAAATTCGATTATAATTTTGTGCAACTTTTGGCATTTATTGCAGTATTCGATTTCTGCACAGCACTTCGCATGTCCATTCAGAATCTCAACTCGCGCGATCCATTCGCCGATGCCATCAAGGGACCAGATGATGACATTCAGGACGGTCTCGTCCACATACGTATCCAACAGCGCAACGGACGCAAGACTTTAACCACCGTTCAGGGTTTGTCAGCCGAATACGATCTAAAGAAAATTGTGCGCTCGTGCAAAAAGGAATTCGCATGCAACGGCACTGTCATTGAGCATCCCGAATACGGTGAGGTATTGCAGCTCCAGGGTGATCAACGCGAGAATATTTGCCAGTGGCTAACTAAGGTGGGGCTGGCCAAGGCCGATCGCCTCAAAGTGCATGGATTCTGAGCGCGGGACACGGGGCAAAAAAAAATCCATCGATGGGATTGTAAAACAAAGAACAACAAAACAACAACAAAAACAGAAACAATTGTTCAAAAAGAGGTTTAATAATGCATCATTTTAAGTTAACTATCTGATTAAAAGTTATACAGTTCTGCAGTACTAAAGTCCATGTTTCTTTGTTTTGATAAGAAGTTATACTTATTTTCATTGCTAATTCTTGTGTGGTGAGTAAGAAGCTTAACGTGACAAGAAGTTGTATTTGCCTTCTTTTCTCAGCCGCTTGTTGAATTGGGCTTCAACAAACTGACGGAAACCTATCGAAAAGTTGACAGCAGGAGTGAAAAACTATTCAAATTCATGAGTTAGCATTACTTTTAAGTTTTATTCGCTTGCAACAAAAGATGTTTCCCTTTAAATAATTTAATATGGTTACACTGTATTAATAACTCCTTGATAAGATTGAACAGATGATTTGAGATGTCTAGGTCGTATAATTTAATACAAAAATTCTGATAGACAAGAATATTTATTTATCTTATAAATACTTTCTTATGCGTCTTACGATAGTCATAAACATAATTTTGCACTTACCTTTGCTATGGTGACACAAGTCTGCAAAATAAACATGAGAAATATTAATGAAATTGTATACTAATTAATTTCATATGAAAAAAGTTAAGCTAACTTAAATTAAAGGCGCATGTACTGATACACACATTCACACAAGTGCGGGCGCGTATAAGCTGAAATAAGCTGAAGCATTAAGATTCATGGCCAGTTTGTTTACGTGAAAGCCAAAGCCAAGAGCGACACTTGGCCAACTTTTAGGAATGAAGTGCTATGAATATGTGTAGCAAAGGACACGCCCATTGCCCCACCCAATTACCTTGACAGTGCATCAGAAATGTCGCATTGAATACAAAAAAATAAATGAAGGAAAGCCACACAAATTGCTGGACCTTCTGCTTAAGCCAAGTAAGCTGGCTTAAAGGACGGCATACAGTTAAAAGTGCCAAAGGGTCAGTTGACAAAAATTTATGAAAATTCATAAATTTCTATGGCAGATGCGACGTGCACTAGAAATGAAAGAGCCTTGCAAGCGGGTGCAAGCGTCAGCGCAATACTCGTTTCACACAGATCTGTAATAGCTTTCGTGAGTGTTACAGTGTCCGTCCAACTGTTACTTAAAGGCAGAGACTACCAAACTGTGACTAGTAGTAATATGGGAGCTTGGGTATACAAAACAAATATACCCGCTGTCATTCTGTAAACAGTGTATGCAAATATGTTTGCAAAATTCTGTGGATTCTTTTTGAATGCCATTTTTGCGCTTTTATATAATTTTTCTGTGGCTCCCATTTATCATGGCCAGAATTAGCACAGCCAACTACTGTGCGCTGGCAGCGCGTAGCTGTGGGCGAGCCGCTAACATTACATCCCAAAAGGGGGCGTGGCTAAGCAAATTGTTTGCATCAAGTCGCAGTTTGAATGGAATGACACCAGCTCCAAGTAAATCCAAACAGCTGATGAACCTTTTAGCCCAGTCGGCAAATGGGCGTGTCAGCTAAAAGATTAATGCGCCTCTTTAGTTAAGCAATTCAAGAATCGGTGCGAAATTACTTAACAAAATGTAATTGCATTTGAATGCAACAGCAAATGCATCAAATATTTCATTTAAATTATATTTAGCAGCCCCACAATGCCCGAAGCCAATGGTCTATGGAGCAGCACAAACTATCATTAGGCGGGGCCAAAGATGAGGCACGCAGCATTGGAGTCGGGCGGGCGTCGCCGGCAAAATTCAATTATGCTGCAACTTTTGAAGGCCTGCAGCCTGGAGCCTGGAGCCTGGAGTCTGGAGCCTGCAGCAAGACGGCAGGCAAAATGCATGCCGAGCTGCTGCTGTTGCTGCAGAGAGTTAATCAGTTTTGCTAACTTCATTTCAGCCCCAACAAGCAGTCAGCCAGCATAAAACCCAAAAACTTATGCCTGTGCTAGACCCGACCAGGCCAGCAGCAGCAGCAGCAGCTCCTCATCCGCAAGCCCACTCTTGAAGTAAATGCCAGCCAATTTCATGCCCTGCAATCATTTACAAAAGTTTCAGTTGCTGCCACTGTTTGCTACTTAGACACGTTTGCCACGGCATTCAGGTGGCTGCCCGTGTTGCGCCTAAAAGCAGGCTGCAAAAAACAAGAGTTAATGCAGCTAAAGAGCTTGCGGCGGCTGCGTTCAAAAAGTTGCATATAGCAAACGTAACTGAGTCAATTTTGAATGTGAGAGCATTACGTATTTGCAATTAGTTTAAGATTTAACGAGAAAGAAATGTAAGCCTCGTGCTGCCGAAGACTGCATCAGACGCAACGAATTAAATTTAACCCTATATAGTACAGTTTTTTATTTTTATGCCTTCTGGTATTTTGAAGATTTTAGTTCAATTTATCACAAACGTTATTTCACCAATTAATTTCCAATACTTTCTGACAAGAAATTTGTGTTTACCGCTGTCGCCAGTCTATTATCAATTGATTCGCCCAGCTCAAGCATATTTACAGTCTGGAGCAAAACTATTTCTTAAGTTCAAAGACATGCTCAGCAAATAAAAAAGGTTCTCGTCTCAACGCAAATACCTGACCAGGATATTTTAATATTCATTTATTATGATACCCAAGTGTATCAATATTTAGACAAAAAAGGAAAAGTTTTTAATGAACGTAGTTTTTAGCACAGAAAATGTTAACTATTCATGCAAACTATAAACTTCTCAACTCGCTGAACTGTCACTTGGGAAACGGCCAAAGTGTTCAGAAAATCAGGCAAATTAATTTTGAGTCCTATACTTCGTTAGCGCTGCATTTTTATTAGCAATCCGATAAGCAAGTGCTGTCGAGGAGCTTTACAATTTTTATAAGCCGAAACCAATTGACACGTAAAAGGAATATAGGTCAACGTAGCACAACAAAACTTAAATGAATTTGCTGCTTAAAAGCCAAGAATTATCTGGTGTGCTCTCCTGGTGCTTATTCAATTTGGCAATAAATCAGAGTCCACTTCAAAGAGCCAACAATTACAAAACAATTAAATTGTCACATTTAACGCCAGAAGGCAAACTTCGCCGATGGACAACTGAAAGCCAAGGCATACAAACAAAAAAAAAAAAAGGAAAATAATGCCCCAAGACAACCACAAAAGACCAACAAAATCAATGAAGTCCTGTCCGCTGCCTTTTGTCTCACTATACAGCGCCCTGGTCTCGCCCACAGTTCGCGTCCACTTCCGCTCAACTGTGCTCCGGCTGGCGGCCGTCGTAGAGGAAATGGAAAAAGTGCACAACTTGAGCATAATACGAACTTCGTTGGCCAGCGAATTGAATAGAATTGGTAGCAATGCGCTGCCATCAAGGCCAAATGGCCAACAAATCGAGCTCAGGAACGTCTGAACGTCTGCTTCCATTACTTATTTGCTGCAAATTAAAGCCAACCACTGGGCCCAGTGCTGGACAGGGTATATTACAAAGGGCGAGTCAAACCAAGTCAAGTGTCAGCATAAATGAAATTTCCCACCACAAACTTCCGGCATCGCAATGTGAACGGCAGGGCGCGGGCAGCGCTGGCTGCGCTCTCCTGCTAGCGGTGCTCTGCTGGTGGTTGTTAACAATGCATGTGCCTTAACACAGGCAAAAAAAAAAAAAAACAATAAAAAAAGGGGGCCAACGCTGAACTTTTAGCGGTTTCACTTTCGCTACCATCGACACACTTCGCTGGCCATAAATTGCAACAAAACGTGAACATGACCAAATGCGGAGAAGGGTGCTGTTTGAGTATGTTCCAGCTCATAGAATGCGCACACAATTCAATTGCAACGTCACTTCCGGTTCCGTCAGATACCCTACATGCGGCACATCCACCATAACAAAGTAGAGAGCTTTGAGATTAACACCAGAAATAATTGCTTACAAAAAGCAATGGGAAAATTCAAAATCTTTAAATGTGTGAAAAAATATATATATTTGGCCGAGGTTGTTTTTTTTTCAATTAAGAAAAAAAAATGCACGCATATTTGATATATAAATAATTAATCAAAATACTCAAAAATCACTTCTGGAGATTTCCAAATAAAAGAATTCAAATAGAATATTTTAATGTGAATTATCTGCTATACAACCTTCACGACAAATAATAAAATCTTTGTTTTTGCCTAATCTTACAGTTATGTTGGTAATATTTGTTATCGATTTGTATATATTATAAATTTATTTTCTATTAAACTGAAGCAATTGCGAATTTCACCCATTTTCCACCCAAAGGCGGGAATTGTATCGAATTATTTAAAATATTGCCTAGACCTTGGCATTTGATTCTTGGGCCAATCACTGTTGAATCCATATATTTTCCAGCAACAGAACTTACATCAATAATTTGTATGCAAGGGTATATCAGTTTCGGCTTTCAATGTGAAGCTTTTACTTTCTTGTCCATTGCGAGTGCTTTAGCCCCCCCTTTTGTGGCCGCACACAAATGAGCCGCATCATTTCCCTTTTTTTTTTCTTTTGTTATTTTTTGCAAATTGTGTAGGTGTGCGAGTAGTTAAATCATGCGAAAAGGAAGGAGAGGTGTGCAGTCAACTTACAGATAAAAAAAATGGCTGGGCATAAAAAAAAAACAAGAACAATTTGCGCAAAGTTCAAGTGAAGCGTTGAATTCGTCGGGTTCTGTTCATTTGAGTTGAATTTGAGAGAGAGAAAGAGAGAAGAGCTTTTTGCTTTGCTAACTTTTTTAATGAACTTGTTGATGTTGCGTGCTTGTGTGCGTTGCGCTTTTTGTTGCCACATATTGTTGCAAGTGTTGTTGCTGTCTGTTTGCCTGTCAACTGATTTACTCGAGTGCAGCGCAATGTGCGCAAATGCGTGCAATTGACTTGCTCGAACTCGAACATTTGGCATTTAATTAACTAGCGAACCACGAGAGGCATTAATTGTTAAAGTTAATTAAATTCGAGTGCTCTTTGTGATGTTACATTTTTGATTATTAAGAGCTATAATTGCTTTAACAAGCAGCATTTAATTTATGTTTAATTTAAATAAAAATTGATTTATTTGCGCGGCATTTAAAATATTTGTTTGGAATGTAGCCAAAGGCATTTACTTGGGAGCTCGCATATTGAAAACCAACTATCAAACTAAAAGTTTATACTATTAAACAAAATTAATTTTTGTTTTAAGATAAATAATATATTTATATTTTTGAAATAGAAAAATTCGTAAAAATATATTCAAATTAAATTTATATTGCTTAAAATGTCAAAAGGTTTTCATATTTTTTATTAAAAAACACAAATTAAGCCAATAGCACTTCCAACAGCTTAATTCTATACTAAGCCTCTGATCTTCATTAAATAAGTTTTCTTGCCACGCCGCGTGGCATGCGCTGAATCCTCCCCCTTTGGATGAGCTGTTCATAAAATATGCAACACGCTTTTCGTCATAAATTTTTGGCAGCTCATAATGCTCGCAGTTTGCCAAGCGCTAAAAATCTGGCCGCTGAATAATTAAATAAAATTTAATTAAAAGTGTCTAACTAAGCAAAAGCTGTTAGTGGTTAAACTGCTGCTGTGGCTGCTGCTTTTAGCCACGTCTGCCTTGACGCTGACTAATAAATCAAGAGCGCGTGTTGACGTAACTGATATGCCAGGAAGTGCAAGGGGGTTCAAAGTGGGCCAAGCCCAACCTGGGCAGCTGCAATACTGCTAAGTGGTAACAAACACTCGTGTTTAGCGTGGCGTTAAACTCGCAGACAACAAGCCAAATTCGAAAAACCAAAAGCAAAATGCAACAATTAATGCCATCAGCAACTGCAAATATGGCAGCAGCAGTTGCAGCCGGTTAAACAATGGCCAGAAGCGTTTAACAATGCCAAACACTGTTGCAGATTCCAAAATGCTTCAACGGTCACTCGCACACGTGTATGTGTGAGGGTGTGCACATGTGTGTGTATCTATGTGGGATTGTCGTCTGTATTTACATGTTGTTTGTCACGCTCCCTGGCGCTTGACGTGGCAATAAACAAACAGCAACAGCAACTACTGCAGCTGCAACGGACACTGCAACTGCAACTGCATAACTTTTTGGTTTGTTTCGACTAATTGACAAAGAGCTGAGCAGTAGATGGAAAACAAGTGTAAACATAGATAGACCAGCAAATTGAAAACCTTTATAGCTAACATATTAAATAAAAGTTGAGTATGTCTAAGCAGGTAGCTGTTGTAATTCTGATCCATCTCTATATATGAAACTCTTTATCATGACTGACTGACTGATTGGTGATCAACGCAGAGCCCACAGGCCCACAGCGTAAGAGCTAGGAAGTTTCGAGAAATTCCATTTTTTTACATAGTTTTCGCTCTAGATTAATCTGGCATTCAAATACGTTGAAATTCATGTCAAAATCTTAACCCTAAGATTCCTATATAGGTTAAAATTTCCCACCTCCATAGCTCGGTCAAATCTCATCCGATGCTCACTAGGTTTTAGACAATTAATTAACATAAGAGTCTAAACTAACGTACACAGCAATATGTTTAAATTAGGAACTTACCAAAAACGAACCAAAAAAAAAAATAAACTCAACGTGTCGCCTAACTAGCAACTAAGTGAAATTCCCCAGATAAATGGCCGTAACATAGTTTGTCAATTACAAATGTGAGTCGTTGAAAATGCTGAAATTGTGTCACATTTAGTAAATGCACTAATTAAGTTAAAACCTTAGCATTTACCTTGTAAGGACACTCGCTGCTTGGATGCATGGTAATGGCAAACTCTTGTTGCCCAAGGCTGTGAGGCACATAAAAATATCATATGTCAACTGCAGGCTGCTATGCCAGCACTCTCACTCATTAAGCTCTTAACCTCGTTCGAGGCATACACAAACACACACACACACACACACACACACACACACAGACACCCACAGGGGAGGTGGAATAGCCAGGATATACGAACTGCTAGTGAGCGCTTTATTACCAATGTCGACACGGTTTGGTCCAACAACGGCATGGCAGTCGTTGCTTTTGTGTGTTTGCAGCAAGTTCGATGAGTTTTTCCGCTAACACACATACACCCACAGACACACACCCATACACACACATATTTCGCTCACTCTTTTTGTGCCCGCTTTAAGTCTCAGTTTGGTTGAAAAATTATGAATGTGTTGCAATCGCGAAATTCCTTTATATCTTTTTTGTTTCTTACTGCCTTTCAATTAATTTAACTGCCTTTTGCTCGGGTTTCTTACATTTCCTTGACTTGAATGAATGAAATCAAATTAATTAAGCAGCGTCAAGCACACAAATATATCTATATATATATATATATATATATACGCCAGAACAAGGACTCACGCCCGCTTTCTTATGCACATGCGTGAAACATTCTTTTCATAATTTATTTTGCTTCCTTCGCTCGGCTCGTTGCGTCTTTGGCATTCATTTTATCTGGCCCTTTTTATCATTATCAACTTCATCAGTTAGGCAGGCAGCCAGGCAGACAACCAGGCAGTCAACCAGGCAGTCAGGCAAGTCCTTCCAGGCTGCTAGTCCTTCGGCTGCCGCTGCCGCTGCACTGTAGTTTATTTCTTGTGGCATACTTATGTGCATATGTCTACTGGTGTTATGTGTGTGCGCACTCATAATTTGATTTCTCATACACAACTTTGATTAAGGATATCGACACACACACACACACACACACAGCTCATACAATTCCGACTTTTAGCCTGCAGCTGTTTTGTGCTCTTTTGTATTGGATTCCATTTCGATTTTTCTGCTCGCATTTTTATGTCGACTGCTTTTGCCTTAGGGCAGTGGTCAGCAGATTGTTAGCCAAGTTTCGATTCACATGACTTCCAGCAAAACATTTTTAGCTGCGGATCAAGTAGCCCAGTAGGATATACCACGCCATGGGGGTTGCACATTGAAGCACACTTGTGACGCATATAAACTTTAAAGTCATTTTTCAATTTGTAAGCGCAGAAGCTTAAAACTGAAAGGCAAATATTTATTTAATAAAACAAAAAAACCTATTAAGTTCTTTTATTCAACAACAAAAGCTGCACACAAAGCCAAAGTATATTTCATGCACATAACATTGACACCCAGCAAAAAAACAAAGCATAAATAAATCTATCAAATATATTCGAATAAAACAAATTTATTTAGAAAATTGCTTTGATTGATGTTTGAATGGAGCCGTCAAAGCGAATGAAATCTGTCAGCTGAATGAAGTGCAATGAAAATGTATATACGCAGCCGATTGCACAAATGTATGATATGAAAACGTTGATATTTATCAATTTTGCTTGAAACAAATATTTTAAAGCCAAAACAAAAGGAAAATAGGGAAAAGTAAGGGCATATAAATATTGAGTTTGCACCAATAATTATTTCTAGTTCTACTTTATAGAACGTAAACGGAGTATATACAGACGATACACAAGTTGATCTTAAAGTTCAAAAAGACTACACCAACTTTGGCATGGATTACTCGGTTCAAGTTTAGTTTTTAGTTCAGTTTTTTTAGAACTCCTTTCGATAAAACAAATCGATAAGAGCTCGTTTTCGATCAGATCATTCTGTAAAGTTACGCACCTGTAATCTCTGAGAAAAAAAAGCTACAAGCCATATTCGCATATGGACGGAACTACAATATTTATAAGTTATGGTAAGACAGGGTATTTAGAAGTCGAGCACTGTCAACCACTGCCACTTCTGGATATTAACTCTTCGAAAACTTACCTATTTGTTGAGTTTATTTCCAGCACAAGCTACTTGGTATGTTGATTACTGTAACGAAAAGATTTGGTATTCAAAATACATTAATTAAGTTTAATTAAGATCTTAACGGTTCACGAAAACTTAATCATAAAAACTTGCACAGCTAATTTAACAAGCAGCAATTTAATTAATTACGGAATTTAAGGGGCAGCCGCAGACAAAGCTTAAGACACGGCACATTGGCTTAATACCTTGTCACCTGTATGCACAGGTGTGCCAATAAAGAGCAAATCACACACACAGGCACACACACACAAACACAGAGAGACAGCGACAGGCAGCTAAGCCACAAAATCAGAAATGTTAATTAAAATCACTGAGCGTTGAGCACAAGCGTCGGGCATATTAAACAGGCAGGAAATCAGTTGGGAATGAAAACCCTTAGCCCTAGGTTATGTAAGACGAGGAATGGGCAAGAGAAGATAAATGTATTCCCATATAACGTGTTTAGCTGTATAAAAGTAAAGTAAATTGGCTTGGATCTAAATTATGACACTGTCAGCTAAGTAAGCACACGTATTATTATAATCTCAAACAGAAAAAAGTTAATTGAGCTTGGTAGAAACTCTCCTGCCTTAAGAAGGGGGTAAGATGCTAGACAATTCGTGTATTTTCTAGGGAACTTTGAAACTCAAAACACAAGTTTTAATTTATTAGTCGACAATAATCTAATCTAACACTGCCATTGCTGAGAGATATTGAGGGTGAGAATTGGATTACAAGGCGATATAGAACTTCCTTTTCTTTTTAACTAAGAAAAGTTCAGCTCGGCCTAGTCACATTCAAATGAGAGACAGAAATTTTGAATTACCCACTAAATAAATCAGAAGATAACAACTGACTAAGTCAAAGAAAGAATAATTTCCGTCAACTTTCCTTTTCAAAATATATTTAACGAAACATTTTTGCTGGTTAAAAACAATTTGAAGCTTCCCGCAGGAAAATTGAATTTCTAGAGTTTCCAGAGCAGCCAATGCCAGCTGCTCGATACGCCAGCGGCAACAATAATAAATAAGGGGAGTTGCATGCGAAAAAAAGAGGACAGGCAACAACAAAGGCGAGTTCGCATTTAAAAGCGTAATGGACGTAACGGAAATACAGAATTCCGATCAGGAAGCCAGGGGTCAGGAAATCATCTGAAAAAGTGGCAACAAAAACGCGCGCAATGCAAAATGAGAGTCTGTTGGGTAAAATGAAAGCAAGCAAAAATATATTTATATATAGTATTTACAGCTGTCTACTGGCGCATAATACCAATGAAAGCAAACGAATATTAAATAGAACAAAGCAAACGACCAAAATTATGCGTGACTTTTTACACTGTCCATTGTTAATGCTTTTAGTTTATAGCCGGACTGCATAAATTAATATTTCATTCGGTTGAATATAAAGCTATCACTAACGGCTTAAAGCTATTATGCTCAACAATTAATGATGCGTCGCCTTCAAGTACTTTTAATCGGTATAATATTTCAACATTTTGCCGGACAAACTTTTCCTTTTAGTGAAGCATCTACAACAACAACAAAAAGAAAATGCTTTAAAGGGCTTTGCTAGCTGGTTGGTGGAGTGGGTGGGATGAGCTGGTCACGTGGTCTCTCCATAACACAATTAGCAACAACAAGTTGCATTAAAGCGGCTTCTAACTTTCATTAAAAACCACTTAACCCATGCCAGGACAACAGAGAGACCGTAAGCCGACCCTTGCGTAGCCGCACAATTCTAATACTTGACCCACCCACTTGACCCACATGACCCGCTGCAGCTAAACAAAGCAACAACGTGGCACATGGAAGCTGAGCCAGATGGGCGGGGGCAGTTGGCTTAGTGAGTTTACCGTAGGCGTGTCTGCAGCGTGTGCGTGTAGCTTATACTATGGCGGTGGGGCGTAGGCGGGCACCACTTCTGCACATCGTTAGTCATATTTATATGGCAAAGTTTTTGGCAAACAACAAGAAAGCGAAAAAATGTAAAAATATATACATGTATATATACATACTTATATGTCTATATATTTTTAATTCAATTAAAAAGCATTGTGTGGAACCAGTTGTGGTCGGTGGCCGGGGAATGCCACATGCGCAAAACTCAAAAAGCGTTGCATACTTATATGGGCAAAAGTTAGTGCTAGCAGAAGTTCTACTTTTGAAAGTTCTAAATATAAAAATATATGTATGTATACATTTTAAATGGCCCTAATGCGTTTTAAATTGTATATTAAAATCGATCATATGTATTTTTTGAATGGTTATCAGACAAGCTTTTCTACACATGCCGCAGACAAATTCAATTTTGATCGGGCCGTGTCAATGTACGTTTATTCCAATTTCATTACAGCCGTTATTTTCCTTTAATTTTTCTTGTGCAAACAAACACAACTGGCAAAAACCAGCACCAAAGTTGAAAAATGGCTGCTCAAAAAAAAAAAAAAAAAGACGGGGCTTGGTGGGAGCTTCAGAGCGTGGCATATCAGCTGCGGGGGATACCGCGTGCAAACTGAAAAACTTTGCTGCTACTTTGGTATTTTTTTTTTTTTTTTTTGCTTCGACTGTTTTCTTTTAATGCCAAAGCGTGAAAACAAAACTTTTTTTTTTGCTTTTGCTAGCCGCATTTAAACGGCGACACTAATGGCCCGAAATTGAAATGGAATTTTTGTATTTGTGCAAATATTTTGCAAACTGAAACCAGCAAAAGAAACTGAAAAGTTTGTTGAATGTTAGCAATTGACTTGAATTCAGTTTCCAAGGCGTCATATGCTGCATTATTGGCTGAAAACTTAAATCGATTTGAGTTTTTGGTTAAAAAATCAAATTCAAGTTTGCAGCATTTAAAGTTCTTAATTTATAAGCAATTGGTTTTTGTAAAATTTTATATATAACAAATATGAAGTTAATCGTCTTCAACGCACAAGCTTAAAATTATTTTAAGTCAAAAGTTGAATGTTCATTTTTATTCATATAGATATAACAAAATAACTTTTGCAGCAAAAAATGTAAAAGCAACTCAAAAGACAAGTAAATATGTGAGCATGGCTGATGGCCTCGCTACTTTCAAAAATGTCTCAAAAATCATTTTATTTCCTTAAGATTTTCCAGAACATTTTGGTCGCAACAATTTCTACTAAAAGAAATTGGCACAAGTTCATCCTAATATGCATATATTCAACGCTCTTCTCTTTCTTCATATTCACAAAATTATTTAAATTTATTTGATAACATATTTTTGTCACTGCTTCTAATCAAAACAGAAGCAAGGCTTAAAACTTTTTTTTTTGTATGCCAATCGATAGTCTGTTTTCAAGCTCAATAAATTTATTGCTGGTGACCCATATTGAATTTTCGATTTCCGCCAATAAACAAACGAGCCAGCAGCAAACACTGCGACAATAATAATTTGTGGAAAATTATATAGTGTGAACCGCGATGGGGGCAGGCGGGTTGCCTAATAAAGAATTTAAATACTAATTGAAAAGTGCTGTCGCGGGGGGAAGAGAGGAGCCGGAAGAGACCAGCAGCAAAAGTGAGTTAACCTTCTTTTTTTTACTCATCCATCAAAGTTTTTGCCATCAAAGCGAAAAATGTCAATCCTTAGTTAACTTATAAAAGGAGCTCGGCTACCCAGCTAAGGAATTGAAAAATATTGATGGGCGCTTTCATTTAGTATATATAGGGCAAATTTGATTAAAGCCAAGCAATTTGTGCAACGCAATTCGACTTTAATACAAAGTTAAACTATTTTAACAATATGCAGATTTTGGACCAAGCGTTGCCAACAAAAAGGAGCCAAAAATTTGAAAATATTGAGGTCACAAATGCATTAGAAAGTGCTAACTGTTATATACGCTCCAAGAGTGAGATAGTCTGAGAGAGAGAGAGAGGGGAGAGAAAGAGATGGATAGAGTTTAAATGCGTAAAGGACATAAATATTGCTGCAAAGTTTTTGCCCTCAACTGATTGCAAAATGTCCAAGCAACGGTAAACAAAGTTTTGTGGCCATTGGCAATGCCAATCGATAGCCTGGCACCCGCCACACAGACACTGAGACTGACCGGAGATAGCCAAAATGGTCAGCCAAGCAGACTGTCAGCCAACTTGGCCCGATATGTTGGACACATTCGATATACATACCCATGCAGCCGGCCCACACAAGAAGGAAACTGTGGTGTCTCTGCATACGAATATTTTTGGCTCGCATAACGTTTTTAGCATTAATTGAATTTGTTTGCTGGCAAGCGAGTTAGCTTTTACTTGACAATTTAGCACTTGCGGCTGCTGTGGTCAGCACTAGTACAAACTAGGCAATGCCAAGCCAAAACGTTTCTGAGAAATTACCAAAAATACGATTTGTTAAGTGAGAGCAAATTATTAGAAGTGGTTCTGATATTTTAAATATAATCTATGATTGACCTAACCCTGAAATATATATCATTTTCAATTCTAACTAAAATATCCAGCCAATTAAATGTAAAATATAGTGGATCGAGGGTTCTTGAGTATCTTTTTAGGTGGAAATTCATGTTCTATATAAAATCCTTATAAAAATATACTACGTCTTTGAAGCCAAAAGCCCAAGCCCATGCCCTGCTTAACATATCACTAAATTCATAACAATGCGGTTTCCATTTATGCCTCGCCTTAAATTGCTGCAATTTAAGACACAGTATAAACAGCTTTAACAATCTGCTCATAATTCTCGGATACAATTTTCGTTAGACATAAAAAATTAACTATGCGTATGCGAGAAAAACTATGGAGTAACGAGCATAAGCAGCGGCGGCAGCAGCAAGGACGAGTTTTGCCAGAATGCCTTGCTGCATTTTTAACGCCTGTGTGCCTGCAACAAAAATGCCAAAGCCCTTACCGCCCGCCCGGGCAACAGGCAACGATGCACCAAATTGCATCTAGAGGTTCGTGTATTTACAATGTATGCAGTTGGTGATGCGGTCAGGCAGAGTCCTTACACTGTGTTCAGTGCTTGGCTCATTGCTTGGCTACGTAAGTGCAGCCGGCTCGTTTTGTGGTCACTCGAATCGACTCTGCATAATGCGGGTGGTTCGGGCACACATTCTGGCCCGCCCCTACGCCGCCCACTTTGTATGTTAAATTTTATATGGCTTTGCGCCGTGCACAGCTTGAAGCAGCTTCAGGCGAATGGCATGTGCACACAGGACTCGACTGCGTCTTGAAGCACGTAAGTGCATTGGGGACTTGCTCTGGCTTGCCTGCTGCTGCTGTTGCTGTTGCTGTTGCTGTTGCTCCTTGACGTCCTTAATTGTAAAGATGTGTTAATGTATTCCCTTTTGCAAGTTAACATTTTATTTCGCTACGTTCGTTGAGTTAAAATATGCAAAATGTTATCCTGTTGGACGCGATGCCACGTGAAATGCTTCTCCAAATTGACGGCAAACGTTGACCGTGGGCATAGTCAAGGATTGAGGGCGTTCAAGGGACAGGCGCTGCGGGCATGTCTCAGCGTGACACTGAACACGCTTTAACGAGGAGCGTCCGACCGAGGGCTGTGGCTCATAACTTATGCACATAGATAAGCGACAACGATGTCTGCGTTGGCCGTTATGTCCTTCGTCCTGTGCCTGCCGACGTCGTCATCGTCGTTGTTGTTGTTGTTGTTGTTATTTCTGTGGTTACAGTTATTTTTGTTGTAAGCGCCGGTTAAGGTTGGGTTTTGTACGCTGCCGGCCATTTAAGGCAATTATGAAATTTTAATAATTTTCAAGTGTAATTATTTAAAGCCATCTTAAAGTTGGCTCAGTCCGGTAGATTGCTTATCATTAAAAGTAGCACATTTTACGCTTAATTGAAACTTTGAAAGGGCATCTAATTACGCTACTTTTATTAGCAATTAGAGAATAATTAATTAATTCAGATTAATGTTTCATATTCTCCTAATTTGAAATTAATAGATGAAGTTTTTTTTATGTTTAAAAGAGTTTATGCAGGATTAATGCCAAAATATTAAAATACGCTTTTTTAATATTGCATGCTTTCAAATGTGAGCTTTTGGCTTGAAGAAAGCTTACAAGCTATTCTATGTCAGTTGTCCAAAGCTTTAATGTACTTATCGCAATTAAAGCTCCGTTTTTGGCATTAAATCTCGATGAAGCCAGTTAAATGAGCTTTTAAGTCAGCCGAAAAGCTTGAAAGCCCCTGGCTTGATGTTGATGATCTCGTATTGTATAAACTTTATAAACAAAAGCAACTTATTAAAGCTAGTGGACACTTAAATGTGCCATTATGAGCATATGTAGCTTAAAGATTTTGGAATTTGGCTGCGCTTCATATAACTGCAAGATTGAATATGCAGTTAAAAATAATTATTGCATGTGTTTGTTTTATTGCGACCTCCGACATATTTACATACAATTAAAATTATTTCTGACTTTCTCTGTGACGACAGACAATGGAACAGCAAGGCGAAATTGAAGTTCATTAATTCTTCTTCCATTTGCCAAGCGACTTAATCGCCTTGCACATAACTACGGTTAAGCCTTTGTTTCGCAAAAGAAGGCGCATACTATTAAACAGCTTTCGACAGTGTGCGTGTAATTCCTTACATTCAAGCAGACCACAATGCCATCGCATCTCAGACTGCAATTATTTTCTTGCTGTCGGATATGCCATGCCACTCAATGCACATGCCATTAATTATGAAAATATTGGCCAAACACTTTCCGGGCCAGTGGCCAAACAGCCGATGCCCGTACGCCATAAGGACACGCTGAAGTGTCCTTGTGTGCACTTGGATGGCACTTGTATTAAATTTAAAGTATTTACCACAATATTTTCGCTACACTTTGCCGAAATTGTATTTCGTTCGCATTGTGAGGGCCAACAATTCACAAGACCAAACGCACACAGGCACACCCACACACACACACGCACACACTCACAGACATACACATACTTGTACATTCGGTGGCATTGTGTGAAATGTATTGTGCTTTTGAGCTAAGTTTCGTTACATTTGGTTTGGTTTGGCAGCTCGCCTCGTGGCAGCTTCAAATATTGCACCTGCTCCACTTGGTCCAGTCGCTGTGGATGCCACTTTTCGTGGTATTGCGGTGCTCGCTCTTTCTCTTTTTCTCGCCCACTCTCTCTCTCTTTCTCACTCTCGCTTGCTCTCTGTTGCTTTTGTTAGTTTTTTATTTTTAATCCAATTGCTAAGGGTATATTGGTTTTTGATGCACTAATATGCCTTTTTTTAATATAAAGTAAATCTTAGGAAGAAACGTCGAATTCCTTGATTACAAAAAAGGCACAGAAATTATCCCTTTGGTAGATAAAATCTTAAAATTATGTATAAGAGCAACTTAAGAAAATACAACTTATTTAAAAATATAATAGAAATAGAAATATATACATGCAACATACATGCAAAACTCTAGGAAATGAAATTTTAACTCATTTTTTTTTATTAATTCTTTGCTACACAGTATATAATATATAAATTTAATAAATAATAATTTAGCTCAAATATGGATATGCGTGATCTTATTTCAGTCGAGTATACTCAATATGTTAAGTGCAAAGCATAACAATACCTTTGCACAGAATTAAGGACACGCCCAATCGGGCCACAAAGGTGCGTTCGTACACCCAAATGCAAAAATGCGCCAAAAAAGGAAATGCTTGGCAGGTCGCAACAGAGAAAAAGAGAGCGAGAGAGAGAGAGAGAGAGAGCTCCCAATGAGAAAGAGAAGGAAATTGAGAGAATTGAATTGCCTGGCGGGCGGCAAATTAAATTCACTTGCTGAAAATTAGCGACGCTTGTGGAAAATGCGACCCAGACGGTTGCGTGGGCCATAAACAGATTCAGCTTTTAAGGAAACCAAACACGTAACGCGCCAGGGGGCAAAGGGGTGAGAGCGCCAGCACACTCTCGAATCATTCCCAGGCACTCGCCTTCTCTAACCATTAGCCAGTTAAATATAGCAGTTATGCCAAAATAGGCGCAAAATTCTATGAAACGTGCGTGCAATTATTCAAAGTGCAAAGTCGCTGCTAGCAACGTGCAACTTTTACGTTTTTATATATTTGTTTTGTTTTTTTTTTTTTTGTGGGTGTGTGCCTGGGAAATTGTTCATAATTTCGGGAAGACAACTTTGTTAACTTTGAGACGCCGAAAAATTGTGCTTTTATTCCAGTCAGCATTTAATTTATTGACGTAATTTGCCCTCGGCTTGCCGCTGCATATTAATTTGGCATAAACGACGCACAGCCATCAACAAATTACAGCAAAGATTATATGGCCCAACATGTTGAGACATTTCCAACAATGTCATTGTATTGTTGTTGTTGTTGTTGTTGTTGGGTGTGTGTGCCTGTGTGTGTGTGTGTGTGTCTGTGACATTGACAACGCGTCGTGCAGGATCAACAGCAAATTACCCTAATCAAATTGCCATTGTGCATATTTTAAGTTAATGGGTTCGTGAATTTAGATCAAATTAGCGCAAAAACGAAAATTTCTAGGATTTATTTTTTATTACCTTCTTCTTCTTATGCGCTCTGAATTCAAGTATAATTATTTGTTATTAATTTCTTGCTACACGAAACAATTTTAGTTATGACATTTTTTGGATGATAGCTGCAAAGATACTTCGTTATATTTAATATCAAGAACAATTTAACTTGTTCAATATAGGGAAAAATATCTAGAAAGTTGTTTAGATTTATTTGAGCACTATTTTATTGAACACTATTTTGTAAAACTAAATGGTTTATCACAGAAACTGACAGATGGTATGTAATCGAATGTTCATACCGATTTATTATAAATATATTTATTATATATTTAAAATTAATTAATTTAATACATTTTTAATACAATTTGTAACACCTTCTCTGAAAATCATCCAAGTCGCAGCTTTTGCATTCCTATTCCCAAATTTAGCACAAAGTTATTAAAAGTTTCGTTTAAAAATGTTCGAAGAAATTAATCAAAGAGCGGGGTTAATAGACCTTCGGTGGCAGTGCAGCGTTTAAAGTATTACTTGCAGCTAGCATGTTTTAGGAAGCGGATTAGGGATTAGTTAGCAAAGCAGTTTAGGAAACTTGTGAGGAATGAAACTAAATATGGACTTAAGCATATAAAAGTCTTAACAAGACATAAATGGACAATGCTGCGAACTAAGGGAGAAAAAAATACACATAAGCAACGAAAGCTGCAAACTTAAACAGGACAAGGGGAAGGGCGCTGCGTGGTGCACATACAGCAAAGTTCTGGGCAAACACCTCAAGTGTATATGGCAAAGGGTGAACTTTTGGCTTGCATAAGCTCAAGCTGAACTTTTATTTGTATGACTCGTCGTGTGCAGCAAAGTTTTGGCCAGTTTTTATAGCATATTGCTGTTGTTTTTGTAGTTGTTGCTGCTGCAGCTACTTGCTTGATTTTATTGCTGCAGTAACTTCAGCTGCAGCAGCAGCAGTAGCATCCGCTGCTCGCACAAGAGCCGCTCTCTGGCCGGGGCGAGTGCACTTTAAATTACTCGAATGATACTTGATGGTTACAATCAGCAGCGGCAGCCCCTCAGGCCCCTTACTACAGTCTCAAGTAGACTTCATTATTTTGATAGCAATTAGCAAATTGAGTTTTATAAATTTTAAGTTGTCTGTCATGCAATTAGTGCAGCACGTCTGACCGACCAGACAGAGTCAAAGCTCTGCCTCCGCGCACACGCTGCGTATGCTTGATGTGTCTACTCTAATTCACAATAGAGCACGCGTTTGGATATACACGCTTGCCTCTTCTTTTTTGTAAGATTTTATTGCACGTTTCGAAATTAACTTTATGCACCACAAGGGCTCATGCAAATTTCGGGCTTGCCTTTTGTTTTGTTTAATTTTATTTTCAGCCAGCGCTCGCACTGTGCCAAACAACAGCTGATAAAACATTCGCGCCAAGTTGAGCGCGAGAACATAAAATGGAAAGACAGGCAGGAGCGGGTCAGCGCGGCGAAAAAGAAAACAAACAATTTTTGCAATGCCAGGCGATTATTTTCGTATCAACGTTTGTTATTGACACAAGTGTTTGAGCTTGGATATCAAAACTGAGATTTTTTGGAACTTTGTTAACTTAGGTGGGTTTCAGTTATAAGCCTAAGCCACAGCTTACAAATTATTATATATAACTCATCTGTTCGATTTGAAGCTATTAAGACTATATTTGAACATATATTTATTATATACATAAATATTTACTCAGAGTCATACTTTCAGCTAAGCTTAAAGCAAGTAGAATCCGCGCATGTGGTAAGTAGGTGGAGAATAAGCTTCTTGAATAATTCAAAAGTGAATCAACAAATCAAATCAGATTTTTGCGAGAGAAAGGTAAAAGAGAGATGTGTTAAAACTGGAAACGTAATACTGTGTCGGAAGCCTCGAGGAGAAATCGCCCTTTGAAGAGTAAAGCAAAAAAAACAACAAACTGTTTCCGAGTTGACAAAAAGGTTAGAATTGATTTAAGACATTTTCAATTGTTAATTAATTGAATTTCGTACTGCAATCAAATTAAAACATATTTATTCATTTATAACAATTAGCTGAGAGCGCTTTAAATTTGTTACTTATTATTTATTTATCAGCTTTGTAATTGTTATGAGCCTTTGGCACAAACATTTAAGACCATTGTTATTTTAAGACGCAAAGTTCAAGTCATGGCAAACCAATTTTGAGAGCAGTTGAACCAAGCAAATGAAGTGGAAAACACAAAATTTTGTTATTGCTCGATTCAAGCTGTTGTTGTTGCTCACACAATTTTCAATGGCAACCGCACAAAACAGCAACAAAAGCGGCGCATATTATGTTTATGTGCAGAAATCTGATACTTTAAGATACAATACGCTGTCGTTTAATGCTTATATCACAGCCAAAGCTATATCACAGATATGATGACGGTGACGATGACTATGTTAGCCGACTGGCAGCCAAAAGTTGTTCCTGTTGTCGAAATTGATCCATGTTGACAATTTTTGGCGGCGTGCAGAAATAAATAAATATATGCCCCGATTTTTCACTCTCTACTGCTCGACATGCAACGTGTGTGGCATAAAAGCCGCTTTGTGTTTGGGGTTCTGTTTTTTTTTTTTTTTGTTTTTGTTTTGATGCCCTGCACAGTTTATTTGCTTTTTATTTTTACTGCCGTTTTGCGCGATTCCGCCGTATCTATGGTGTTGTCTGACAAAAGGCAAATGCGCCCATTTGTCATTTGGACAACGAGCTGACAGTTGGCAACAAACTGAAGCTGCTGCCAGTTGTCAGCGGATGGTTTTGTCACCCTTCAGGCGATTTGCCGAGTATCGAACTTGTAAATGGCAGCCTTTATGCAATTGGCTTTTGTGTTAAGTACGAGGGCACTCTTGACGGAAATGCAATACCCAGGTAATCTTTATTTTATTGAGACTTTGGCGGATGATCTTTTTGAATAGCTGGTCAAAAGTGAGAGAGCAAATTTTACACTTGAAATAGGACATTTTAATTTGGACGCAATACGATTTAAGCCAAGTTGAGCAACTGGGAAGGTATTATATAGATATTCGTTGCAAATGTTTGTACAAATATTCTATGCGTGTAAGCGAGGAAGTAACTAAAATTGGTATTTAACATTAATAATAAAACAAATAATATCAAACTTATTTGCAAGAAATTCATTCAATATTTTTTTCTGAATAAAATGTAATGTTATTTATCTTCTTTTTTTTTTACTTAACCACCAATATATGCATAATACATATTTAATCATACATATTATTTACTAAGCAATTAAAATGGTTTAATCAACGCAAAACCTTTTGAAGCTTGGTAGGCTTTCATCATGGTTTTAATTGCGAATCAATTTATAAATGTAAAATTATCCTACATATTTAAATACAAGAAAATTGCGCGCCTTTTTGAATTTTTCAAATGGATTTTAGCAGACTTCTGTTACAAATATATAAAGGTATATGGGCTTATATATATTTTTTAATTCATCCGGCCGCATAAAAGGCAAAAGGCAGGCAACAACAAATGTAATAAGCGCACTCAGCCAAAAGCAAATACAAAATAAAATGCGACCCAAACGCATTATTTCTATACCCTGTACATAACAGTGCAAATGGGTGTGCTGATTTGTGCTGAAAAAAATATTTTAATATTGTTTGAATGACATAGGCAAAGCCAGGAAGCGTATGATTAGGCATGTGCAGATAAGATATATATACATACGAAACGATTATTAGACCTGTCAAAATGTTTCCCTAACAAACAGATCTACAGGGTATCGGCCAGTCGGGCAGACGTGCCTTTTTTTGACATTGAACGCAAAATTAAGGACAAGATTCCGCAACGGCTAATGGTCGGCTAGAAGCGCTGTCAGCTTCCATTGATATGAAAATAAACACACGACGCTAATCAAATGTAAGCTCATTTAATGTTTAAATAAACAGAAATGAATACTCAGATCTGCGATGAGTGCTCGTCGGTGAGTGTGAGTGCGAGTGCGTGTCTATTTGTTTCTCTGATTAAATGCTGCATAAATATTTAATATGAATTACTTTCATGACGTCCCAAATGGCATTTAATTAGCTAGCAAAATATACTTCAATAAAAACCAAAAACAAAAACCTTATCAAATAAAAACTTTGGTAGCGCACAAAACAAAAAAAAAAAACCCATGCGTTGGCGGCGTCCACTTGAAAAATATAACATCAATTTTATTATTGAGCAAAAGCGGGCGCCACAAGCCCAGCGAGTGGCTCAGTTCCAGACTCCACGGGACAAAAAAACGAATGGAGCTCTTCTCGACAGACTGCGGGATTTGTTTGTTATTTTTGTGTGTATTTTTGTTTATTTCAAGTAAGCTCCCGTTTTATTCCCTTTGAAGTGGCACTGAGAGTCTCGCAAAGTCTCCAGTTGAAGCAGCGGCATTTCTCAGCCATCGCATTTGGGTAAGCGAAATATACTCAAAGCCAAGTTTATGACGGCCGCTGTGGCATAATTCCTGTAAAGACCTTAAAGCATTTTTTAATAATTTTTTATTGTCAACATTTTGAAAAGTTTTGCCAGCCAGACAACATTTTCGTCGCGTCTTTGGGACCTAAACTTTGTTTGTTGTGCCCCGTGGCTTAACTTTAATTTCTTAATTCAGTCTGCGTTTGGATTTGCTTGAAAAAAAGTTATAAATAAACCACTCAACGGCTTCTTATTCAAAACATAAAATCTTAAATTGAAATATAAAGCCAATAAAAAAACTCGTATGAAAGAAAATATACATAAAATAATGCTTGATATTAATTACAATTTGAGCATTGCCGTTGCCTAATGTAAAAATAGAATATTGCTTTTAAAAATTAAGACAATTCAATTTTAGTTAATTTTATACAAAAACATAACGAATGAGTTTATTCAAAAACTCACATCTTTGACGAATTATTCTTTTGGCGGAAAACTGAATGTGGTTTTGTCAAATAATAGTAAAGGTTTTCTATAGAGGATTTCATGTGCATAAATATTATTTTTAACAATTTTTCATATTTTTTTATAATCCCTGCAATAATTAAAAGTGACTAAAAAGCGTCATAACAACGTTTTTCGTAATCCTAAATTTTGTTATTGTTGCTTTTCATTCGAAATACGAAATACTAAAATACTGAATATTGAATTTATGTTGTCTGTACAATAGAAAAAGAAAAAGAAAAAATCATAATCCCTAGGCAAAAGGTTAACAAAAAACAAATTAAACAAGTGCTCGGAATAAAGCTTTGATATTTAGCTTATTCAAAATATTTATTTGTATATTTTTGTATTCTTTTTTATTTGTATATAAATATTGTATGTTTAATCAATTGCTTTTGCATTGTAAAATTTTTATCAGGTAATTTCCCAGTCAAGCAACTCACAAACGAAGCGTTTTGTGCAAATTTTTTTCTCGACAGCGCAAAAAATGTTAATTTCATTTGCCATATGTATGAATATGAATATGAGTAAAAAAAAAATTTAGCAATTTAAGTGAGCGCAATGCAACGTATGTGCAGCTAAAAAAAAAAAAAAGAGGGAAATAAACAATGGATGAAAAAGGAAATGGAATTGAATTGTCACAGCTGCAATTTTTCAACTGTCAAATCAAAACATAAAACCAATTACTTTTAATGATTAATTACTTTGGAGCAGCGTAACGGAGCAAATGTTGAAAACCACAAAATGATTTTGATTACGAGTAGGGCTGCAGTCAACTTTGATTTGATTTATGATGCGCATAACCCTTTTGACACACACACCGTCTCCAGACGCACACGCACAGCCGTACTCTTCATTTGTTATGAACTTAAGCCTGGCCCGACGACAAGCGATTCACCTTAAAATTCATAAGTTTGTCAAGCGAAATTTACACACTCACGCACTCACACGCACACAGCCGCAAGTAAAACAGCAGCTGCATGTCATTAACAATATGAGCCCAAGACATAATCCTCCGCTCGGCAGCCGAGCCGCGCAACATGGCGTATGCGTAATACGGGCGCCAAACTTTTCAACGCTTCATTTTTTAAACATTTAACACACATACACTCGCAGAAGCCTTTGCGTGTGCCTGGCAACAACTTTTCTTACTTTCGAGCTATGTTTTCTATGGCCGTGTTTTTATTTTTACCCATTTTAGTTGTCATCAAGGCTGCGGATTATGCGGCCCCAAAATGTGAGTTTATGTTCAAAATTATGCAAAAGCGGGGCAATGAAAATGCTGATGAGACGGGCTGTTGCTGATAATGTTTATGCTGATGATAATGATGCCGCACAACACCAAACCAAATGGATTTCGGTTGAGGCAGAAAAAAGGGATAAACATAACTGCGTTCTTTATATGGTTTTTGTCAATGCAAAAAAAAAGTAAAACAAAAAGTAACTAAATATTTTAATTACATTCGGCCACAACTGACCCAAACAGGGGGGGGAAGGGTAACTTTGCAACCCTTTCGGCCAAGTGTTTCAGCTGCTTAACTGACCATGCTGGGAGAAACACGCTCTTTCATCATATTAACCCCAGTTTACTTGAGCATGACGAATGAGTTTCTCAAGTTTGCCAATTTTAATATCAATTTTAAAGCTGTACCAGCTGCAATATCCAAAAAGTTTAACCATATAATATGGCAAAAGTAATTTAATGTTTATTATGGCCAACCTGTTGGCTAATATATAGGTAATTTATAATGTGCTTCATAGGAACTGTCAACAATTTATGTGCCACATTCAGCGCGTTAGTCCAAAACCCATAAAATTTTGTTTTATGTACAAGAATTTCGAAGCGCTAATTTATGGACCAAATCGTTGGCAAATTATGAGCTGCGTTTCGAAGTGCTTTAGGAAATGAATTAAAAATCGATTTGCTAAAATTGTACACATTTTATGTAAGAAGTTCTTAAGCATTTGTCGGCTTTCAATTACTTGCGGTTGACTGTAATTGACGGCTGTTTATCACGGGTTCTATAAATGGAAGCCCTTTAATAGCGGAAGAGCCGACATGTGATATATGCACATACATATATCCGCAGGTTTCATAGGCTTATTGATTTTGCGGTTTACTTGAGACATTGGCGCAGGTGTCAAATGATTAGAGCCTAAGGTTTAATGATGAGTACTGTTCAATGTAAGCCAAATAGAAATATAGGCAGAAGAAATTATGAGAATTGACAGGTGCTTATCGTATTGCTTGGAACAACTATTTTCAGGTAATCATACTCTTATTTAACTATAAATTTAGTACGTCTAGGTTGGGAGACAACATGGCCAACGTTTTTAAAAACAAAGCTAAAGCATATGTATGCACTTAATACTTAAAAAATGCATGTTAATTGGGTTAACCATAAACTTAAATTTAAGTCCCAAACTTAGCAGCTAGTTGAGCGTCAACATGGACATAGTATTTAAAACACAAGACTTTAAAATACGCGCATTAAAACAAAGCGTACAATATGTTCGAAATAAGCACATTTTCTTTACTTTTTTTAACTTTTTTATTTGCAAAAATATTTAAACAAATATTTCTACATATTTACCAAAGGTTAAAATTTGTTGGCATTTTTTATACTTTTAATTGAGTTCTTTTGATTTGTGAATAATCACATAATTAATTAATTAATTGATCACATTTATCATTGTTATCTGGACTCAAAGAAATTTAATTAAAGCTTAGAATGAATTATGTTTGGTTTTTGAGAAGAATGGAGGTTTATAGAAAAAAGTCGATAAAAATGGAATATATTTCATAATCAAATCATTAGCCAAAAGTGCACTGAATAATTTTCTATTTACAGTTTCGAAAACAGAAATGGGCTGCACTTGTAAAGCTACATTTTAACTTTGTAAAACATTTACAACACATTTTATTAAAACGAAACAAAAATCTCCAGAAGCTGCATCTTCAATTTAAATATTTATTAAATTCAAAAATGTTAGGTTGAACTTACCTAAATGTGCAACGGCATGTAAATCGAAAAATTACGAAAAATGTCAGTTCACATCACGCCTCCTGCGGCAGGCTGTTGTTAATCATGGCACACACGCACACACTCTAATCTAGTTGGCTGTTGTTGCAAAAATATTCAAATGAGTTACGGGCTGCCAATAAATGAAAAATATGTTACGGGCGGGCTTGCAGAGCCAAGACAGCACGCAACAACAATAACACGAACTATGCACAAATATTTCTTAATTTCTTAATTCAGAATACACTTGTGTCACTTGAACTTGGGTCTAATTTTGGAACACGAGTGCAGTTTGATGAACTTTTTATCAAGAGTATTTGCCAGGCTTCGAAATCTCGCGAAGACGTGACTTCAAAACTGAACCGAAGCCAACGTCTGAACGAACGACATCCGCACTGAACGAATGAAAAACGAATACTGGCTCCGAGATTGAATGCAATGAAAGTTAAGAACTGTCACGCAAGCTCGAGCACGTTCGAACAAGTTGCAAGCCCACATGTTTGCACAACTTCGAGCCGAGTCGCGGCGAGCCGAGCCGAGACGAGTTCTTCGCCTATTCTATGTTTTTTTTGCTTCGGCTATCGCTGCTTATGATCATTGGCTCCATTACGAGTGAATGAAAACGAATAGGAAGCGAATGCAGGTTTTTGTTCTAGACATTTAATCACAGTTAAGCAAAACACTATCCCATCAGAATATTATGGCAAATATATTGTCGAATTTTGAATACTACAGCATCATTAGCTGACATTGAAGACGGGTGGGCTGTGCCCAGTGTAGTAAGGATTACATATGGCTGCTGCTAGAAAGAAAATATAAATAATTAAAAAACTATAAAGGCTACCAATTAAATCTCACCGCGGATCCCATCCCACACAGCCAACATTTTATATTGACATATTGAAATCGGAGTCAATTAACGTGTAGACTGTATGAATTTAGTATTATAACTAAAACTACAAAATATTTTAACATTTATAAGACGGCAGCTACAATGACAAGATAATGCTGGCTAACATGTTAGGAAAATATGCACACAAAAATTCGTATATATTATTATTAAATAATTAAATAGTTGGTCTAAAATATCTTTTGCCTGAGCCCGCAACTTGATTGTTTACTAAGTGAGCTCACCCACTGAGAAATGCAAGCTGCTTATATTTTATAGGACTTAGTTTGTCTAATTTTAAATAAAAAATATTTAAGGACAGCAAAAAGTAAGACATTGTAAGGAAGCCTGTGGCTGCCGACACGTGAAGCACGCAAAGCAATGAAAATTCCGACCTGCCGCAATAAATTCCGCGCGCGTCTGCCAAAATAAGAGTGAAATATCCTGCGCACACACACACACACACACACAGGCATAGAACACAGCAGGACTAACTTGAAGAGCAACACACTAGAGTAACCGACGTGTGCGTGTCTGTGTGTGTGTGTGTTTTGTGCGCGCCATAAATCGCGCTAAGCCAAAACAAAACATAGCTGGCCAAGTCCCAGAGAACAGCATCATGCATCAGGCATCAGGCAGGTGGATGCCACAGCCTTTGACCTGACACAATGCTCTACATTCGATGTTTTTATCCCCCCCACCCAAGGGGCGGCGCGGTTCGAGATGCGCCTGCGCCGTGGCAGCTCGAACCGAACAGCTGGTTTAGAGCCAAAGTCCTTACCTAGGACAACACAACTAACGCTGGTCTTTGCAGCATCCAATCTTGGCGATAAACAATGCATAGTTTTACATATTTTATTTAATGTTGTTTATTGTCCGAATATGTTAGAGGCAATAGCCAAACATATCTTCAGCCGTAACTCCACCTAGTATTGAGTCTAAAAAATTTATATTTCTTTAAAGGATCCTCATGTTTCTATATATTGGTAGAGCTTACCGAAATATATTTGCCATTTACCAGCCGCATGGGCAAGAAGTGCAACAGGGACTGCCACATGGTCCGCAGGGCCCACAGCAAGAACCACAAGGACCGCAAGGACCGCAAGGACCACAGGACGGACCACAGGACGGGCCACAGCATGGACCACAGGACGGGCCACAGCATGGACTACAGCTTTTGCTCGCTGGGACAAGGCATCCAGGAGGGCAAGGTCCAACATAGAAAGGATCAAATTTGCAAACAATAAGCATATTTGAATACTATTTGAACAGCAGCGTTTCCTTCCTGGTTATTTATATATACTAAAGGAAGATTATAAGTCTTATTGAATACAAGTATAAATTTTAATAGAAAAATTACTGCTCACTCAGTTTTTATTTTGGGCCGAAGATATATGTGATTATTAATTCCTCAGCTCGTCTTGTGTGTTATTTTTTCATACTACAAGGTGTTTATGAACAGAAACTTTTGAAAATAATGAGCTCCGTTGAGCTAGACGAAACTACGAGAGCAAACTAGTTTCTTCAAGGCCTACTAGGTGTACATTTTTTTTTTTTTTTGGTAAGAATTACTCTTGGCAAGGATGTTAGGAATAGACTATATTCATGCAGCTGATGTAATGCGATGATGCATGCTGTACATTATTTTGCGTTTAATATTGGAATATATTTTTCAGATCAGAGACGAGTTCCCTAAGACCGACATATCCCTTTTATGTAACGCTATTTACAGTAGTAGTAGTTGAAAATGAAAAGAGCAAAAAGGAAATAGATTTACATTTATATTTATTTAAAATTTTATGTTTTTAAACATTTTTTTAACAGTGGATATTGTGAATAGATACACACATATCCTCAGCCGTAGTTAAAAGCAACTGTAAATGTAACTCAACCAGCTAGATTAACAGTTGCCGCAGTTAGCACCATGGCCAGCAGGGATCAGAACACCGGGTGGGCAAGGTCCAACGTAGAATGGATCGAATTTGCAAACGATATACATGTTGATAGATGTCTGTTTCGCAGTAACGACTCCTTATTGGTAAATAAAGTATTCCTGCTGCATTTGCAATTAGTTGACAAAAACTGTATTTCATATTTCAAACCCGAATACTTACTTGGCTTGCTTTTCTGTTTTGGGCTGAAGATATGTGTTATACGATTAATTTTCTAATTTTGCATTTTTCGTTGTTAACTGCCTGAATTGTTAGAAAATAATAAGCTACCAGGCGAGAGGCAAGGCCATGAGAGGAAATTTACCACTTAAAAGCCTACTAGGTTTTCTAAGATTCTAGAAAGCAATTGCTCTAGTCGACTAGCCGACTATGTTTTAAAAGTTCTTATGTCAATAAAGTGAATAAGATTTTCAACCAAATCACTGGACAAATGGGATCAAAGAGTATTTTGGTAAATACATTAAGTATATAATAATCATATTAAGTTAAAATAATCACAATAGTTATAATAATAATACACATATATTATTATATCTGGAATCATTTACCCAGAATAGAAACCTTATAATCAAATATGAAAACAAGAGGTTCTAGTCGGGAGCTCCCGAGTAGGAAATACCCTGAACCCTCTTTGAGGTTGTAGCAGGGAGGTTGCGAAAGCTATAAAATGAAAGACATATATATATAATATTCTAGAAGCAACATATCAAGTTTGGTGACTAGCTCTTATTATCTACCCAATTTGCTCAAAAACAGGATGTCGATATCGATTTTTATCGATTGCTTGGAAACGGAGTAAGTTATCGATTATCGGAAACAAACTCGATCTGCGATCAAGTCTCTAGCTCTCATAGGTTCCGAGATCCTTGCGTTCATACATACGGACGGACGGACGGACGGACGGGGGCTAGATCGACTCGGCTATTGATGCTGATCAAGAGTATATATATACTTTATGGGGTCAGAGATGCTTCCCTCTGCCTGTTACATACATTTACATTTTGCACAAATAAAATATACCCTTCTTACCCATTTTTAATGGGTTCAGGGTATAATTAAAGGCATCTTTTTTAATTCGATTTATTTATTGAGAATTTTGAAATGAACATTAGGTAGATGTTAAATATAATCACATATATCTTCAGCCGTAGCTAGTGCTAATTCCACTTGGTCATAAGCGTCATTTTAGAAGCTTATAACGGGCTATTACACCAGTTGGTTTAATTGAGCACCCTAACTAGGCTGATCACCCAGCTCAGCAGCATCCGTTACCGCAGCAGCCGCCGCAGGAACGGCAGCTGGCACCGCCGCCAGCGGGAACAAGACATCCAGGAGGGCAGGGTCCAACATAGAACGGATCAAATTTGCAAACGATATACATATTCAAATTCTAAAATTCGCAACTCCAAGTCCTTGTTGGCTGATATTATACTACAGCTGAGGAAAGTAAATAAATATATATAAGTATATTAAATTGAAAGTAAAAAATAAAAATATATAATATATACTCACTTGATATTTTTTAGGCCAAAAATGTATGTGAATATCAGTTCCAAACAGATTTGATTTTTGGTTATTTTTTTAAATCATTCTATATATGTTGACTAGCCGAAATATTGGGAAGGAATGAGCTCAACTACAAAACAAACGACGCAGCCGTCAAAGCAAGACCAGTTCCACTTTCCAAAGCCGACTTTGTTTTACAACATATCCATTAATAAAACATTGTGACTGAACTGGATTTGATTTGATAGCTCCCCACTTGCATTTTGTATGACTGTATATATATATATATATATGTCTCCGCTCCATGAGTTTATCCGTAGCCTTTGCCATAAACTTTAGAGGTACAACTGCAGTAAGTGGATCTAGCGGACAGAGCTTGTATAAAAACTATGAATATTATCAATAATTCCTTTTTTTCGTGTTTGCAGCTTGTCCACCTATGGCCACTATACTGTTGCACATTTATATAGTCCGCCATGGTTGATGTCTTGGATTAATACGATTGAGCATCGGCGCTAGCAAAGAGCTCCATGATCTTATAAATGCATTGACCTGTTTTCTTTACGGCGGAACAGGGACCATGGATAATCTCACAATTAATGAAGGAAAACTGCTGACCGGGTGCAACGCGTTCGATGACCTTAGCGCCTTTATCGACCAGTTCGCAAAATGGTGTCGCGACATTAACCACCACCTGAGATGTCGTGTGTGTTATAGTGATTAACAACGCCAGAGCTCCAATCACTCCAACACAGGTGTGCACAGTTTCCATAGCAAACAGGACTACTTTATTTCCGGTCCAGTCAAGGAGAGCTATCATCCAAGCATTGCTTGCACATGAAATTTTGAGAAAATATGCCGCATCGTGTGTTTTGAAAGTCAAGTCAAAGCGCTGCTGATTAACCGCCCAAATGCGCCATCACATCTACAACTGAGCAGAGCAGACAACGAAACCTGTTGCATATCTCTACCAAAGCCTCGTCCATGCATGCCGCATCCAGTGTGGGCCCAGTTTCAGGTTGTGCCTGTGTAAAAGACTGATGCACCTCTAGGATTGCACTGCGCACCGCTGGCAGCATTTGATCCATTGTATACGACTTCAGAGCTTCCATGGCTTAACAAGTGTCTTTTTTACATAAGAACAGACCCTGAGCTGGATTTAATTTATTAACACTTAAAACAAAAATGCACTAAACAAGTCTACATGTCTGAAATTTTTGTTAATTGATTATTTTTTTGACTGTGTATGAAATATGATTTGTTTTATGTTTGTAATTTAAGTAGGCTGGGAATTTGAGCACATGACGCCGAATTCAGAGTAAACTAGAATCTATTTTTCAACAAGGACTGGGTTATCTGCAATTTGCGCATCGGAATCAAGAATGGCTCAGCAGAATTTTTGTATCTGATTCGATCAACAATTATCATTCGGCAAGTAACATCCTGTACTTATTTTCTACCAAGAAATTACTTTTATTTTCAAATTTGGACTCCGGCTAAGACAATATAATGTCCAAAAACTAGCTTGAGATTCACATCGGAACTCATCTAAATATTATCTTGATTATCTTGATCAAGGAGTTTGCCAGCTTTGTTCATCGGAATCAGTAATTATCAAATTTCAACTGGACATTTTTTTATTTATTGCGTTTTGGTAGCCAAGTTTCTTAATTTAAACTATAAATTTTCAACTATTTTGAACCCTTGCTTCCCGTTTGGCTCTTTTTGTCTAAATCAGTGTTGCATAGTCTTCTCTCGGCCATACCCCTGCAGCGATCGCTCCAAAACGGCGTATAGCCCGAGTATATGCCAAATGGACAGGAAGTACAAGATTTTTCGGGATATGGACCGAGGTAAAAGGGATTCATGCTTTCACGTTGACACCGGGGACCAGCCATTTTCCAGAATGTATAATTTCTAATTTTTGTTGTAAACTAAATCAAATGAAAAGCTGACAATTGAATTTTCGACTTCACCCTACAAAAAAAAAGTTGTCCAGTCTATGTTACAAATTTTATAGAGTGCAGAAATATTTCTCATATTCTATACCCGAGCTAAGAGGCAAAGGTAGCTTGATTTATTTAAATTTTTATTTCCTTTAGCATTTTCAACAGATTCTCAATACAGTTGCTTAACATACAATTAACATTTTAATGTTAAGCCTGCATTACTGTTTATCAAAACTCAACGTTAGTCTTGTACTAAAATTCAATTTATTGGATTCTAAAGATGGTTATTTTCAGATGTTGGAGTTGAGGCTGGGCATGGTGGATTTTCCGATTTATTGTCATCAGCTTCAAAATCTTCGCCTGTATATTCCTGTCTCTTATCTGCAGCTGGTGAACAGCCGCCACAAGGCGCTCTCGGTCCTGGGCATGGCCCGCACTCGGCATTCGGACATTCGCTTTCATCGGTACAGTCCGTATCACAACAAGGCGGATGGGGTCCAATGTAGCCAGGGTTGAATATGATAGGCATTGTGGACTGCCCGTTTGAAGACAACCTTTAAGGTTAAAGTTGCAATTGATGGCAATCTCCTTAAATATATTTGCAATAATAACACTTACTTTTGAAGATTATTGAAGCTGGTTGGTTCTATTGTAAGTGTTGTTGTGTATTGAGAATATAAAGTAAATACATTTTGTAGCCTGTCACATGGCTGACAGTCTGCTTAAATGAAAACAAACTAAAAGCCTGCCAAAGTCAGCTTTCAATAGAAACACTGCAGACACATTGACCCAATCACAATGGCTTTATAAGCTCGGGAAGCCTGCTGCCCCTGTGCAGACAATGCGTATAATTATTTCATAATCGGGCAACACTTCATTTATGGTGACAAAAGCCTGCAGATGTGCAAAGCCACACCCCGGCGGGAGACTCTGACCAGCCAATAAATGGAAACAACCAACAAAAATTGTTTGAGTTGTAAGCAAAAATACTGTGTACACAGACATAAAGTATTTTAAATTCGATTTATAATCATGAATCGTAATAACATTATTTCAAAGCTAACTATCGTGATCTTTTTACAACTTTTACGTTATTTTCTGAACACATAGAATGTTAATGCACGATTTACGTACGTATCAAGATTTCTTATTAGAACATATATTATCTATAAATAAGCCGCTAGTGCATATTACATATTAGCATACCCTTCATTATCCGATACATCAATATAGGGTATCGTAATGGCAACAACACGCACACTGTAAATTTTAAGTTGAAATTAATGAATAATTAAGCTGCATTGGGGACCCATTCGACCCGTTGTTCGAAACGGAAATGCAACATTTGCATAACTAACACAATGAACTACATACGCATGTCAGTTGAATGCATGTGCTACAAGTTTGAATGAATGCACTCACTACACACACATGTACAAATATGTATGTGTGCTGGCATTAGATATGCAAATTCGAATACTTTCATAAACATAATTGGCACATAACGGCAATGCTTTTGTCAATTAATCAATCAATCAACTACGACGACCAAAACGCTCACAATGCCAATAATGAACGCCAACATAATGACGCTCCAGTATGCAGTGCCGGGTATTCTGACGAGCACTAGCCGCAAAGTGCACCTTGATGCATGTTAATGTCATCATTTTTGATCACTCACAAAGTTCAGAATGCTTTGAGTCAGCAGCAGCAGCAGCAACAACAACATCAAGAACGTCAAGCAACGCCGCATCGGCTGAGGCATCTACATCAAACGTTGACATGTCCAGCTCCCGCCTAGCGGCTGCTTCTTCTGTTACTGCTGCTGCTGTTGCAGAGCGTCAAAGTCGTGTGCGTTCTCTGTGTAATTCATATTCAAAGCGCGTTGCGACACAGCGCGCCGTGGTTACCACGGTTTAGTGGCATGAGGGGCGGCCTGGGTGTAGAGAGTTACTCTAGCGTAGGCGTCTGAGCTCCCCCTGCCATCCAGTTTGTGCAACCGCACGCACTGCTTTTAAGTGGCGGCCACTGGCCAGCGTGTGCCTCATTGCGTTGCACGTTGTGGGGTGCTGGTCGTAGCTCGGATTACTTTGTCTATGTGGGTGTGTGTGTGTATGTGTGTGAAAGAGTGTGTGCCTAGTCGATAGTTCGTTGCGGCTGGTGTGGCACTTGTGATCCGCTGTGGCGCTTTGTCTTTTTAGCGCACTCAGCAAATCCACATTTAATATACACTGAACGATATTTTGATGTAAGAATGGAAAAGGTTTCAACAACAACGTATTGAGTGATATATTAAGCCGATTTGTAAAGCAATTAAAGAATAATTGTGGTCAAATAAATATATGCGATTTGGGTTTAGCATCGATAATTCGTATATGAAGCATTGGGTAAAAATTTAAAAACGAAAAGGTTACAAAATAAAAATATATGAATAATTAGCACATAAACATAAAATGTATATAAATTATATCATTAAAGTTTTTTTGATAAAAAAAAAATATGTGCCAATGATTACAACACATTAAACAACAAAAATTTGTTGAAAGAAATACAGAAAATAAAAAAATTCGATATTCAAAAATTATGCTAACATAAAATGTAAATGTAAATGTAAATGTAAATGTAAATATATGTTAAATTTTTTTATTATTTTATAATTATTTTCATTCCTTCTAAAAATTATTCATAAACTGAGATAAACTGATATGATTCAAAGGAATAGTATGCACCTATTAATAATATAGAAATACATTTTCATCAATTTTCCCTAAAGCTGGTAAATTGTTATTAATCCTAAGAACTATTTGCAGAGCTTCTACAACACTACACTTGGCGCAAAACACATAAACAAGCTCAGAAATATTTAAAAAAAATGTAAAGAAAAACCCATCGACTCTGTCTATACCACATCCGTTTCTAGGTCTCCGCAAAGCGAGTTTCTTTTCTTCTTCTTTTTTTTGCTTCTTTTTTTAATAATTCCAGTTCTTGTTATAGTGTTGTACGAGTAGTTCCTGGGTGCCTCGGTCTGGCCACGCGCAGCGGCCACTTGTCTCGTCGTAACTGTTTGAAATATGTTGTGGAGAAATGACAAAGTGACCGGAAGATGATACTGTAATAAAACAAACACACAACCAACTGGTGGGCCACACTCTGGTGCGGCCCCATGTTCATGTTTGTCTAGGAAATAGCCGAAGCGCAAGTACGACGGGTGCCCATACTGGAAATGAACATGGGCAACTGGACAATGTTTTATATGCTCTGCGCTGTGCGTTTTCTATTTATGTTTCTTTTCATTATTGTATTTTTTTTTTCTATTTTTTAACCATTTATTTACAAATGAACAATATTTATGGCCTCTTTTTGAGCTCTAACTACGTTTCGAAGCTCGTATACTGTCTGCTGTGCAGCCAACTTCCGTTCTGGTGTATGGCAACTGTCTTTTTTGTTTTGTGTTCATAATTTTGTGGTTTTATTTTCGGTTTTGCGTATGCGGCATATGAAAATAGAATCTTGTTTGGCGTAGAGTATTTAAAAAAAAACGTTTGAATGTTTTTGGTATGGTTTACCACGTTCTTGGCATAAGTTTAATATATTCAATGGCTCAATCTCTATAAAAATTATGATAATTTGCCAGCAATTATGTGTTGCCAATAAATAAAAAATATATACATTTATTATGTATACTGCGTAGAGATACAATCTGAGGTGCGATTATTAAAATAACCATTTTATGGACAAGTTGTCTTTATAAATCTTCTTCCATGGATAAAGATGACATTATTATGCTGATGTATGGAAATTCTAATGTTTGGAAATATGTTTCTTTATATAGAAAATTTTAGGTGACAATTATAAATCGTAATGTTTTTCATTACTATAAATAATTGTTGGATACAAAATATGTTGGGGCCTCGACTGAATTCTAAAAAGAATATATATATAGATAATAATAGCTTTATAAACGCGCAAACGATTTCGATTAATCTAAAGCTTAGCTGCAGGTGGGGAACAACCCAACTATTTAAAACCCGACCATAATTAGAGTTGTCATGGGAAAAATTTATTACGGCCAATTGGAGTTGCCATCAAAGTGGGACCACTAAATGCCAGCACTTAAGCGATCATAACTTTGGCCATGATAAATCGAACTGGAATCGCCTGCAGAGGCCACTCAAATCGTATGCAAAAAACAATCTGGCAAGTGGTTAGAGACGAGAAGTATAAGGAGGAGGCGTCGCTTAAGAGCAAGAACCTGAATGCTGAGTGAAGGCAGATGCAGCTGGCATTGAACGAATTGGTCCGCCGTTGTCTTAGCAATCAGCGCTACCGGGCATGGAAAGTTAACACAGAGTCCCCCAAAAACCGGATTCGGTTTCAATTGACGCTGCGGCACTTGGCGCGCTCAACTCTTTGCCAGGATGGACTGCGGCGGATGTCAGCTCGGCGGCAGCTAAGGGGTGCTGCGGCTGTGGCAGCTTCTAAGCGCCTTGTGGCAACGCCTGTCTCCTCGGCTGGCTGGCTGGCTGGCTGACTGTGTGGAGAGAGCGCATTCAAGTTGAAATTGCCGCAATTGCGTGTCGACCACAATCTTAACCAGCAGAAGCAGCAGCACAGGCAGCACCAGAGGCAGCAGCGCACCCAGCCAAAAGTTCTAACTGACTGCTTGCCACTGGCAGCGTCTTGGTGTGCTAACTTGCCCCTCCCGGTGTCTCCTTCTGGTGCTACCTGTCCGTCTGCTCGTCTGTTTCCTTTTGTTTTAATGAATAAGTTGGAACACCTGCTCCTTGGTCGTTGCTTGTTGAGATCTCTCCCTTCAGTCTGTCTGTCGCCGGGACATGTTGCTCAAGTTTGACGCCGCGCATGTGTTCTATCTTTCTGTCAGGCAGGCTCTTCCCATTGTTAATGCGCTACATATGTTGTGCGGCATGTGAGTTTTGAACAAGTTGCACGACAACAAAACTGTCTGTCAGTTCATCAGTAATTGTCATTGTACTACAGCTAACAGAAAGTTTTTCTCCGAAGTTATTTTGAATGTCGAGTAATACAGAATGCATTTTATTTTCTCTGAAGGCTAAGTTGTTGCTTGATGGGGCTTTTGCTACACATGGAATAATTCAAATGGAGCACAAGAAGAACCATAAATAAAGCCCACTCCATTACACAGAAACTTACTCATTAGATTAGACTTAGACTTTTTACTTATAGTTCCACTGCGGAGCGTTGATTTATTAATTCGATAATCCAAACCACCATAGTTAATCGACAAATGCCAGCTTTTCGCCTGCCAGCGATCAAAATTGTTATCGAAAATATTGACAATGTATTATTGGAGCCACAATCAATGCTACCTGTTTAAAATTAAAAGCTGTCAGATTACAAACTCTCTTTATTTGCTATACACTACTAATCTACTCTATCAATAGAGGTTAGTCGACATAATACGAACTCCTTAAAGCTATCGATAGGCTTCACAATCAACTCAAATTATATTTTATATACATATGTACTTCCCCTTCGATCGACAGGCACTTTTATTGATATTTCGATAAACAAAGTTTTTAGATGGTTTTTGTTAATTTCGATAATTAAATTCGACACTCCATCAATTTATCTATAAAATAAACGCTAGACTTTGTCAACTATGTAAACTTAAATATATAAATGTAGGCCAAAATATACTTTCAAAACATATTATCGAGTAGTCTCGATGGTAATTATTAATGATTTCTTATTAATTTTTTCTACGTTTGAATTGACACATGATACGTTTGATAAGCCTGCCAGCTTAGTCTGCATTTGATGCTTTAATTTGCGTCATTTGCGTTGGCAGCAGGCTGGACGTGCGACTTGCCCGCAAAGTCAATAAATAACCTGTTCAAATGTCGTTAAGCGTAAATCTGTGATACGGCCGAGACCGCATGTAGCTACTTGAGACTTATAATTTTCATTCATTAAACTACGCCACACCTGGACGCCCTCCCCTCAGCTGGGTAGGCAGCCCTGACATTGAAACCGGCTGTTAGCTGCGTCTGCAAGAAGCCACATTAAAAATCTCTTTTGGCCACTTGGCTGCCTGCCCTATCGCTGGCTCATCAGCCGACGCCGAGGAGAGCCCTCGACACGAACAATTGACTGCAACAATGCATAACGAGGATAAGTGCAGTAAGGGCATACGCAGGGCAAAGAAAGAGACACGTTCTGAGCTGACTATAGCGCAAAAAACACGCACATATGCGCGAAACTCTGGCCTCAACAATCAAACGTACGACAACAAGAGGGTGCGGTAGTCGAGACTTGAATGCCCTTAGATGTTTATATAACTCAATTTTGGTTCGATTTTTGCTATGAGACAAATTAATAAAGAAAACAGATATTAATCAAATATAGCTATAATAAGTAAGGGAAACATTGACAACAAATTTATTTTACTGAAACGATTTCATAAAGATTATTGTCTTAAGAGTAACTGGCATTATAATTGGTGCGTCTGATCAAGATATGTGGAAAAGCAAAAACTTAAAACTTGACTAAGATACTTCTTTGCGAACTATTCTAATTCGACTTAGATAATGTTATGCTAATATCTGAATAGCACAATGAAATTAATACTTTTTAATTTATTAGATAGCAAGTTCTATACCAATCAATAATTTAATATATTGTGAGAAACCCGATGCTTTAATGTAACAAAAGGAACACAAATGGAGCATAGGGCAACAGAAAAAACGTACAATAACAAATAATAAATAACGAAATAAATAAATAAATAATCAAATAAATATATATATACTTATTAGATTCTTTGCTTTTCATGCCATTAGTCTTCTTAAATCTGATAGTCCGCATTCTAGGTATATGAGATATTGCTTCGATTCGAGTAGCATCTATGCATGATTTATCAAGACAGAGCTCTTGTTTAACATAACAATAATACCTTTGTGGAAGGGTATGCCAACGCGAACTGTCCGTAAATTGAATTGTGAGCCGAGTGAGCGATTTCCATCAGGCTGCAGTAGTAAATAAGTTAAAGGGCTAAAGGACTTATCGCAACATCGAATTTACGGTGCAACGCATTCGATTACGAAATGAACTTCTTTTGAGTGCACTTTAAGCCAGCTTACAGCTTACAGCAAAAGGCCAAAAGCCATGGCAAATAATTATAGAGCAGCAGCAACAGCAGAGCGCACACACAGGTGGCAAGTGGCAAGTGGAACGATGATGATAATGATGATGTTGCAAGACAATTAAATTGGTGTGTGGCAAAATTTAATGTCGGAAAATCAAAGCAATTTTACTTAGTACTTTCTCGATCCCTCTCTCAACAATTATAAAGCACGACATTGCACTCTGCCTGCTGCTGGCCAAGTATAAACTGCTCGTTGTCATCCCATTGTCAACTCGCTCGTTGCAAGTTTTGCGGCAAATAATTTTCTTCTCGACATTTATTTTTTTCTTCTTTTCGTTCATTTCTTTTTACTCAGCTTGCTGCTGCAGACATTTTTAATAAGTTGCATGGCAGCCGTTGCACGTCGCAGCAACAAAAGCAAACATTGCAGCTGCCAAGTTGAAAATGAAATTCGTGGCACGAATAGATTTCCAAACATATGAGCAAAAGAGGAAACAGCCAGCCCGACAGACAGACAGACAGACAAACGGACAGACGGACAGCCAGACAGTGAGACGGAGGCACAAAGCACGTCGGCTATGACAGAAATTCGAAAATGAAGCAATTTACTTGTATATTTGATACTGCCGGCCATGGACAGTTGTCATACTACTCTATAGCTGGATGGTAGCCGAAACTGCAACTGCAACTGGTCACCAGCCAGCCGACAGCTTATTAAGTGGCTGTCCCCCATTTCCCCAACCCAACACTGCCCCCGCCCCTCTCGCGTGCACCCTCTTCTTCCTGAGTTGATAATTAGCAGTGCATATCTGAGCGCATTTTATGAATTACTTTCGTAATTGGTTTTTACTCCAACTACCACTGAAAGAGTTGTTAACTATTTCTTTGCCGTTGGAAAGTTAAAGCAACTAGCTTCCGCAACTATTTTGTTGGATTAGGAACTTCAAGAGAAACTTTATTGCACGCCGCCCTTTGAATAATGTTGACACTTACAGATCTCTTTTCCGGACTTTTAGCTTCAATAGGTTTGTTAAAAGCTAAAGCGTTATTAAGTTAGCAAAATCCCATATTTGATTTAAATCAATAAGCGCATTTCGAACGTAGTTTTGCCTCTAGATGTGTGTCTTTCTTCATCAAAAACAATGTTTACAATTCCAACAATTTCTACTTGTAAAGGCCTGGTCTCAGTAAATGCACCTACTCATTGACAGAAAATGTCTTATTCACAAAATGAATCATTTAAAAACTAATTATTATTCGATTCTGGGCGTCATTTCATGTCATATGGAGAATTAAAAAATCGTTGTCAAGCAAAGTTAACAAGTCCGATCTAACTGCTCTACCCGTTTTATATGCAATTAAGATGTCCCGCATTAAGATTTGAATCATGTTTGTTTTAAAATATTAAAAGTGCTTAATGCTTATGAAGTCTCCCATGTGCTCATAGCAATTATTTTGGTAAGACAAAACCCTTCCAATTAACGCCTCGGGCTAGCACACATAATGGTGTATAGAAACCATTCTGGGCAAGCATCTTGAGCATTTACCGCTTGCAATGGCGCTAAAGCACAGGAAAACTATAAAGAAAATACCGAAAACTAAAGGCAAAGTGCCAGCCCTCACCACAAGCCAGCCAACCAGCCAGCCAGCCAACAACCCACCGAACTCAGCGAAATGAGGCCCCCATAGACCTGGAGTTGAGCCTAGTCGGCAATATGGCTGCCAGCTGGCGTAATGGCGCTGCCTAAAAGATGGCACAAATAATGAAAGCAACGCGCTAATACTACGTGCAAAATGGTTTTCGGCGTTCGCTTCGCTTTCTACTGCTGCACATTCACGTTGCGTATACGTAACGTTGTCCCCCGACGGCAGCCGACAGCGGCGGGGCTCAGCTTATGCAATGCAATTTCCATTTACATAAATTCGCGCATGTGTGTGCTTGCGTGTGTTTGGGTGTGTGTGTGTGTGTGTCGCACCGAAAAGCAAACCTACTAGAAAACTTTTACCTTGTTGTCTTCTATGTCAATTTGCAGGTAAAATTACCTTTTTGTTAATAGTTGCGGACGCGTGGGAGGCAAACATTAAAAGTAATACAAATGTTGCCAAAACGAAGCCCGGCAACAACAACAACAACAACAACAATAGATACAGCTACTGCAGCAGCACTTACATTAAAACAACGGTAAATGCTTATTTAACTAATTTTGCAACATTTATGCAAATATTTAGAATGCAACAGCTGCATAAGTGAGAAGTGCGCTACAATAGTTTTAATCAGTTTAACAATAAACAAAGGTTTAGAAATTAGTTTTCATTATAAGAATTAAATAGGTCTTAACTAGAAGCTAAGATTTAAGCTGCCAAGTTTTTATATTCCGAATGTTCTTTCATTATGGAAAAGAACACAATTTATAAAATGAAGAAAATTTGTATTAAAAGAGCAAAGCATTTTCAACTTGTGTTTGGCTGAAAATGAACAAAGCTTATGCTTCACATCTTGGATATTATAAATTTGCGACTGAAAATAGACATCAAGTACTAAGCATCAACAAAAGATATCTTTTGTTACCAAACATTTTTTTTACTACGTTTTTACTGTGCTGTTTTCAAAAGGATGTGAACTTCTATTGCCAGCTTATAATATTTTTTTAATATGCTTTCCAAATAAATATTAAATAAAGTATAATTGAGTTAAGTGTTTGAAATATAGAAGTTCCATAATAAAATATTATTTAGCAATATATTTATTTATTTATCGTAAATACAGCTATTCTCTTAGCTACATTTGACTAACTCTACCGTCGACCCGTGCGAAAGACACGCAGCTAAATAGACAAGAGTAGAGTAAAGACTGTTAAGAAGTACTTTAGTTCTTAGCTACACGCATGTGCATACATATATGCGCGTTGGATTGTTGTTGCCTGGCTCTCCCCTATGCCAGACCCAACCCCAATCCACATCGTGCTTACCTCGAAACCGCGAGTCGGGTGTAGACAACTTTGCAAATTAATGCCGCTTGCTTAACCGTCAAATGAACCCACAGATTCAAAACTACTTCGAGCTCACCTACTCATCCAGGTGCTTGTCAACGCAGTGGAGAGGGAAACGTGACCACTAAACGCCTTGATTTCTCTCACCCAATTTTGAGCTGATTAACACACATTATCCGCTTTGAGTTGTCGTCTAATTAGCATTGTTTGTTCCTCATGTTTCAGGGACACTTTACACAGAGTTCGCGCAAATTTCCCAGTTTTATATGGCGTGAAATATCGCACTTGCATAAATAACAAAAGGTCAGATAATTGTGTATACACTGTCCGTTCGAGCATGTGATTCAATTAATTAATACTTGAAACGGCCAAAGTAAAATATTTTCTGAAGGCATTTATGTGAGCAGTCCGCCAAAAAGGATAAGGTCGGCAAAGGCGACCTAGGAATGAGCTAAGCGTCTGGACTAGGTGATAAGCTGGAAGATTGAAAGACTCTGATGCCAAGTCAGGTTAAATATCGATAGCTTAAATATCAATGGGGCTATCGATAAGCCTATAAGTCACAATAAATGCGATAGATTTTGAAAAAAATGTACTTAGAATATTTAAAAATATCGTTGAATTAAATATAAAATCGTTCGTTGATCTTTTGTAAAGTGTTATCGATTATGCTTTAATTCACACGTATTCGATTGCCGATTACCACAAGCGAAGGGCATTAAAATCAAGTGACTTTAAAGGCCAGCGTTAATTTATTTACGGATATGCCTGATTCACAGCTGGTAGCACGTTGCGTATGCGCCATGTCGCTTCTTTGTAAATAACTGAAGCTTATTAAATGCCTTCACTTGACACATTTAATTAACAGACACGAACAACTTATAATTGCCACAGCGACACACACATACGCACACACACGAACACGCACACGCATACACGCACAGATGTGCCTGCTGCAACAAGGTAATTGTTTTCACTGAATATTCCCGGGTTGACTGACTGAGCGACCGCTCGCCCGGTCAATGAGTGCGAAAATAAATATTCATCAGCCACTTGTATTTATTGCAAGAGCACGCACAATGTTCGGATCGAGAAACGGATTTAATTTCAAGCATTTTTCTTACAAGGCCCAGGCGAGTATTAAGGAAAGCAGGCTAACATGAACAAATTCTTTAAGCCTTGGGCTTCACATGTTTCCACTTACGCTCACCAATTAAGAGAACTATCTGCTAAGAATAACGAAAATTGGAAGTAGTCGACGCATGAGAATCAGTCTCCATAAGAGCAGCATCGATCGAATCAATCGATAAAAAAGTGGTTATCTTTTCTCAGCGCACTTCTCGCAGAGCCATTCCACAAGAACCAGCCAGCCGAGAAGTTCTATTAGATCTGGAATTGGGCCCTAACATCGGCTTGAAGAGTCGATCAAGCGTCTAAGAGACTATTCGCCAGCCCTTTCCCTCACAAATTTGAAAAGATGTAAAGTTTAACCAGATTACGCGTCGAGCGAATGTTAACTCACCTTTGCCTAAGCTTCTAATCTTTCCAGAAGAAGGTTTAGCACTCATATTATCTATATTATACATTTTATAATACCAATTATTTTAATACACTCTTTTTTTGCACAAGGCAAAAGCATAGCCATCCATCCAATTTTGTTATTTGAATATGTCTAAGCCACTCACAAAGCCTGCTCTCCATTTATTTTTTAAAGTCAATTAAATTTCGCATGCAGGCACTAATCAACGGCTGCTATTTATGGCCGGGGCTCTGGTTGTGCTGGTTATGGCCGCAAGGCAAAGTCTGCAGCCGCATTTTTGGGTCAAGGCTGTTAGCAGACAAACGGAGCATCGGGCCTAGAGACAGGGATTGTCTAACTGAAACTAAAAAAAGGGAGACACGGAGGCTGCGGCTAAACCGGCTGAGCTGCTGGGCTTGCCAAAAAAGCCGGCAGGCGAAATGAAGCTATGTAAAATGCTTTGAAACATGGGCAGAGGCGTCCACTCGCCCTTTCGCCCACCCGCCTCTCATGTGCGCATTAGGGACTGGCTCCAAAAATAGAGAAATAATATATTTATTAAAAATTGTTTGCTTCGTGCTACACTGCGCTTTACGGCAAAGCACTCGGCTATTATCATTTATTGTTGACTAACATACACATACATACACATTCCATCTGGCATATTCCTTCATATTGTGTAGAGCATATTGCCCCCAGAGCGTAATGCATAGACGAAACATTCTCGCAGCATACTTTCGGGCGTCTTTGTCGCGGAGCCAAGCGCATAGTTATGTGCGGTTCGAATTTAATTAAGGCCAAACTTCTTGGCCAACCGAAATGCAAAAAGAAAACTTTACATATTTGTTTTAATAATTTTAATTAAAGCGCGGCCATCATGCAATTAGACTTATTGCAGTGCAGCTAATGAGTAGCATCTCTCGAGCGCGCGTTTGTCAGCCAAGTGTCAAAAGGACCGCAATCAAATTGCCGAGCGGTCGTAGTCAGTGGTCACGCTTCAATCGCCGACTCATTGCAAATGCAAACGGTGTTTGAGACTTTTGAGCTGATTGCTCGCGGCGCAACTAAAACTAATTAAAACCCAAACACCAATCCCCTTTCGAGTTGGCGTCAAATTGCGTGTGCAATGTGCAGCGTGGGTGGGTTGCGATTATATATGTATGCACATGCAGACAGCCAAAACGCACAAAAGTAGGCAACACGTTGCATCAATGCAACTGTTTATTTAACATGGCCGCCAATTAGCATGCGGTCGCATTCTGCGTTAATCGGCTGTGTTCCCGAAAACAAATTCGCTACGAAATCAACAATGATATTATCGATATTCGATTTATGTAGCGTAATTGATAAAGAATTCTTTTAAAATATTCTTCAAATTTCAATTATTTAACTAGTGTTTGGCTTCGTGATCAAGTTAACTGTTACTTTGACATGCAGTTTAATATTATTGCCGTTTTTTTTTTACATTTTTTGTTACTTCTTCATAATTTTACTTCTAATAGAAGTGTTAATCTCTTATTATGAGATTACATATACTTATATCTGAAACCTTTTCATACAAGCTTTTCGCTTAATTAAACAAGTTGTTAAATATAGTTGACAAGCAGTTCGGTTAACAGTGTTGCCACCTTGCTGAACTGCACAGCAGGGAAAGAAAGCCACAGAAAATGGCTAACAAAAGCACAGCTTATATTTCACTTATGAACTTTCAAAGTTCTTGACTGGCCCTGCCATCTTCTTGATGCAGTGCTGCCAACTTATCGAAATGGCCTTGCCACTCTTGCGCATAATGTAAGCATTTCGCTGACAAGGGCTTGCTTAAACAAAACACAACTCAACCTCTTAACAAACTAAACTGCTTGTTAACTATCATGAACTTTGACAAGCCTAAGTAAAGTTTCACTTCAACTTAAGTTCAATTTTACTCTGTAGTTTTTTCTTTTACGCGCTTTTATGACAGTTGATTACTTGGACTGGTAACGATCATGTCCGCCATCAATTCAATAAACTTATTGTTCCTCTTTCTACCACAGAACCAGGAAAAAAGGGCCCTGGCCTCATGTCAATGCCAATTTCCCTTTTATGCACAACTTAACAGAGCTTATTGCTTTTTACTCTTCATTGCGCATAAATTTAGCACATACAATACGCATGATATGCTGCCTTAGGCGTTGCCATCCAGTTTTATGCGCTTTTGTCTGTCCCGCACGCACTCCACTCCAGCCCCACCAGCTGACTCAATATGTGCAGTCAATCGTGCGCTGTGGAATAAGGGAGCACACACAGACACACACATGTGCCCGGGCGCCTTGTTGCCTGTGAAGAAGATGCTGCCAGTCTCATTAGAGGCAGCTGAGTTTGACTACAGGTAATCTGCATACAAAACGCCCGCTGCACCCTGCTCGTCTTTACTCCAGATAGTTTCAGTCGCGGGCGCACGTTTCGCAGCTAAAAGAAGATATGGCCATAATGGTGGGTAAAAAAGAGCTAACTGCATTTAAGGCAAACAAAACGAGCGCCACGTAGCACTAAGCATAAAATTATGCATGTGTGCAGTTACCTTCCCTCCTTCCGCTGCCAGCATCCTCTTCCCTTTGCTAAATTTTCTTTTTTTGCCCGCTGTGGCAAGTAAAAGCAACGCAAACGGAAATAATTCAAGTGCAATGCAAATCATGACACGGCCACGCTCAGGTAATTGTGTGTTTACCAAAGAGGAACAGGAAGTCAGGGCGAGAGACAGCGGAAAAATAAAAAATGGCCAAACGGAAATGAGCAAACACATTGCGAGCATAAGTGTGACCAAAGTTAAATCAATTTTGGGTCGACCCCGTGCACTGCTTAAATGTCGAGGAATGCACATCAAGAGTGCATAATTTTGTATATATTTTTTCGATTATACCGAAATGTTAAGGGCAATGAGTAAGCCCAAATTTATTGCACTCAAATAAAATTCTCTAGCTATTTGTCAAAATGATTTAACGATTAATAAGGCAGTAAATTAACGATAAGCTGTCTGTGAGTTATCAAAGTTTCAAATGCTCTCTCTCTCCTCAATTGAACTAAAATAAATAACAAAGGTTTCTATAATATTATCCTGTGTTATGGAGCTCGGCTCAAAATTACATTTTACTAAATTATGGTTGTACAGGCTCTATACTTAATAATAATGATAATAAAATTTTATTTTGCTAATGTAAATGTATCGAAAAAATTCGGAAACTAATAAATGAGAAAAAAAAATGCTACATACGATTTTTTAGAAACAGCTAAGCAGACGAAACATACAATCAAGGAAACAATATGTATAGGTAATTTCTTAAATCGGCAATGCTTGTAACATTATGTTGTAAACTGCGTATGGTACCCTCTGAAAGGGCAGGAAAAATCCAATCATACATTAATGCTGCACAATAAACTGCATTGTAAATAGCCCATAAGTCAGATTACTTATGTGACAGATAATGATAGGCTATAATCTGATTAATCGCTCTCGTTTACAGTCACTTAAACCGCAACAGAATAACCAGCCAGGCATTTATTAATATTTGATTGCCACTGGTCTGTGCTGCATTTAATGATTGGCTTTCATCATGCACAACAAAAAATATGCACAACAAAAAAATTGTGAGGCGCTATACAAATATTTGCCATTTATGTATATGCAATTCCTTTATGCGAGCATCCAAAGCCCGCGCCCGCCTCTATCTGCGGCAACTGCGTTCCATTTCATTCAATTCAATTTGAAGAGTTCAATAGCAGAAGGTAGGAAAGAGAGTTTGTGGCACCATTTATATAAAATAAATAGATCGACAGACAGTCAGTGGGCGAGCGCGTAACAGCAGATAGTGAAAATAAGTATAAATAAACAAACAAACTTTTTGAGACCTGCCCCAAACCATAAAAATGCTTTAAAAAAAAAAGCTGCAAAATATAAAATAGACAAAATGTAAATGCGTCACATTTTCACAGTGGGAACATCTATCAAATACAATGTTGATTCTCAAGCCAAGTGTGTGTGTGTGTGTGTGTGTGTGTGTGTGTGCCACAATAAGATAAAACTGTGAATGCGACTGCTGGACAACTGCATGAGAAATGATATGTGGGCGACCAATACTCGTTTCAAAGAGCACAACAAAAATGTAGTAAAAATCTTATTACGCTACATTGACTGTGTGTAGACTTGTGTGTGTGTGTGTGTGTGTGTGTGTGTGTGTGTGTGTGTGTGTGGTGAGTTTGTGGGTGTGCGCCTTTGGGTCACTTGTAAATCACTTCGTTAAGTAGATTTGTATAAAGGCTTTTGGCTTTGCTGACCCGAGGCAGATTTGCAAAGAAGAATTGAATTACTTGAAAGTATTTCGAGGCAAAAAAAAATTTGTTTAAGCAGCTGACTTTAGCTTTAGCTATATCATTCCGATTTGAAGGATGTATTTAGCTGTACTTTCAAAGGCCTCAAGCAAGATTTTATTTGTTTTATTTTACTTTTTTTGCATATCATTTGCACTGTCTCGACTTTTCTTTTGTCAACTTTCACTTTTTATGGCATTTAATTTCCTTTTGCTGCTCATCATTTACAATAATGCCAAACGCAAAAAAATTAACATAAATTTGCTATTTTCCAGCAGTTTAGCGAGGGCACATAAAAGAAATGTTGAAGAAAAACAAATAAAACTGCTGGAAAACCAACAAACACAAAACAATAGAAGAGATAAAAAATGAATGAAAAAAGTCAACGAATTGTTAAAAATAAATATTTTACAACAAGATATCCTTCAAACTGCAATACAAGTCTAAAAGACTTTTTTTTGTAATAATTGAAGCTTGAAATGCAGAAATGTTTCAAAATACAAGTAAACTAGTTAAGCTTACGTTCATTTATAATTACCAAGAACAAAATGCAACGCTTATTCAAGCTGCTTCACTTTTTTCAAACAATTTTGTTAAATCATACATAAGTTATACATAAATTTTCACTGAGTACATTGAAGAAAGTCAAAAAGCAAAAACAAATATATAAAACTCAAATCATTTTTCTTCTAAAGTTCCCTACTCATTTCTATTTATAAATAAATTTCTTCGCTTTGGTATACAAACAAATATAACCGAAACTCCAAATTAATATACCCTTCAATCTAAGCTGTAGGGTATTGTAAAGCAAAACACGAAGACTGTCGCGCTTTGAAATATGCTAAGGTTTTTTTTCTATGCTGCTGTTTACTGCCCGTTGGCTTGACAAAGTTGACACTTTAAGACCTTTTGGAGTCGCGACAACGACAAAAAAAGAGAGAACGCATAGAAGATTGAGATTTATGCGCTATGATTAAGTGACTTTGAGCGCCTTTAGCTACATTGAATTTGATTTACGCGTTTCTAATTGAAAGGCAAACATTGAAACCGACTTAAACACAAATGCGTAACACCTTCAGCTGCAATTGTTCAGCTCAATTTATACGCTGAGCGAATTCAATCAGCCCATAAAATAGAAAATCCCTTCAACTGTGCTATATAATATGTATGTGTCATTTTGTCATTTGAGTGGAAAATGCAATTGATCAACAGGATATTGTAAAATGGCAGAGCCTAGACAAAAGTGGATTTATTACAATATAAATGGCTTTTAAATACAAATTACAATTGTCAGAACTGGAAACATGCGCAAAAACAAATGCCAAACCCTTTTGGGCCAAACAGTTCAGTTCAATAAATTTGACAACAAATTTAACTGGGAAAAAACGCCCACAAAGGAACTTGTGTAAAACACAGAGAGAACTTAACTAAAGACCAAATGTTTTTAGTTCTAGCAAAGCTGCAATAAAATTACAATGTTTGAAAACAAAAACTGGATTATACTATGTAAAATATATGTTTATAGTTACTAACAAAAATGCAGAGTATGTGTATACAATTTAGGTAGCTGTAAGAAAAAAAACCGAATAAAACAATTGTGAATGTTATAGACAAGAGTGCACGACTAGAGAATACCTCGTGGTCGGTTCATCAAATTTTCGAGATTGTTTTTGTGTTTTTTTTATATTTATGAAAATATTTCTCAACAGTTATTTTGAAATCGAGTAAAATAAAACTTTAATGCCAAATTTCTAAAATCTATTCCAACTTTTTACTTATTTGAACTTAAGTTGCCAAATTTCTAAAATCTAATACGATTTTATACTTATTCTCATTTTGACTTATATTTTATACAACTTATTTAGACCTTCGAAAATGTCTCCTTCCGACTGTTACATACGCTCGCTTAGCTTTATTACACCCACTTTAGCCATGCGTAATAGTTACAGGGTGTGAAAATAAAACCCCTACGTATAATCTTTGTGTCTGTCTGCAACTGTTTGTGCTGACAGCTGCTTTGGCTTGGGGGCTGGGTTTTTGGGTTTGGCTTTGGGTTTTGGCGAATATAAGGTTGAAGTTCGGTGCTGGTCATGTTTTCTGTTGCCCCTCTTCTATGTTGGTACCCGCTGCAGTGTGAAAATTGCACAAGATTGCATGTGTTAGTTTTGAAAATATTTATATCCATAATATTTTTTGTGGCTGTCATTTATGTGGGTGTCTGCCTGCGTGTGCGTGTGTGTGTGTGTGTGTGTGTGTGTGTGTGATTGCCTGTGTGCCAGGGTGTGCACTGGTTTTGTGGGTTTACACAAATGATGTTTGCGGAGTGTTTTGTGAGTGGCAGCACCGTCTGTGGCTGGCAGCCGTAGTTAGATTATAATAGATTGCAGCTGACAACAGCTGAAATACTCGAACAGCACAACAATGCACGAATTATCTCTGAAAAATTGTTTAACTTTGTGTCAATTTTTTGGCATTTCGCTTATTGGTAAATGGCGTCGTAATTGCTCAAATCACGTATTCAGAAATCGTTGAATATCGCTGAATATATTTTTTAATTTATCTACTTTTTAGTAATAACTATTATCGATACTAGAACTAAAGCCCAGGTTAAGCCAGCTAATTGCATCTTCACTCAAAATTAAATATAACTTCTTTATTGGTTTATCATTACATATTTCATTCATTCTTTTTACAACTCTATGTTCAATATATTGACAAACGTTCTCTTGCCTAACCTTCAGTTTCGCAATAGACGTTCAATCATTGCTGCTAATCAAGTGCTCGAGCCGTGCACACCAAATGGAAACTTGTGCTCAATACCAGGCCCTGGTACACCATAAACCCAACATAAAGCCCCATAAATCACTTGCAAATGACGCTGCCAAGGAGCAGGGCATCACAGCCGCAGGGCGGCGCAGGATCCTATATTATGGTTTTGTTACTGCGATTGTCATTCTGAATGTGAATGTGAATGCACAATTATAGTCGCTTCGCTAGCTCGTAGAGCAGCAACACCAACAACAACAACAAGAACAATAACAATGTCAAGTCACATTTGCCTTGCCTCGGCCACAGCGCATTGATGACTTTGTTGTGGCAGCTTCCAGTTGCAGAAACCAGCGACATCAATAAAATAAACACTGTCAATGCTGGTTGCCTGGCTGGATGGATGGATGGATGATTGTTTGGTTGGCTGACTGGATAAATGGATGTTTAGGATGCTGGCTGCACAATTGAACTCGCGACATTTGGTCGCGCTGTTTGTCGTCGTTGTCGTTGTCGTTTTCACTTTGACTTTTATCCATTGACATAATAATTTTATACCCTGTCAGAGGATGTTATAACTTTGTGACGTACTGAGTTACGTGGAGAAGCTGCTTTAACTTGATCAGAATCGAGAGCTCACTAGATATATTCGTCGGCATCTGTCCGTGATTTGATTTGACATAGAGTCAGGTCGACTTAATGGATTCCCTACTTAATACAGACCATAAGGAAACGACCGTTTGAGAACGTGTTTGTAATTTGTAAGGTTTTATTATTTATAAAGAAATCTTGCGTAAAAAAAAACTGCAATTGCGAGCCTTACTTTGCTCCTAAGCTAAATTCTCAGCAAAATCTTATCAATTACTATATCAAAGATTAGGTGGGAAATAAGATTATGTTTTTTATAATTATTATATAACTGTACGCTGATAACTAGAGAAATAAATTGCTGCTTTTATTTTAGTTTTTGGCTACCAGACCTATCAGTTTATGTGCAAAAAGGTAAACACTATTAATTTTTCATATTTTAGATATCAGTTTTTTCAGAGCTTAGCTCCATTTAATACATCATTTACATGTAAGGGTATTTAAGCTTCAACACATCAAAAGTTTATAAATGATTTTTTGTTCTTTTTTTTATGCTTTTGCCGCCACAGGCGGGTGTTGAGCCACGGCTTTATGCAGGCTCGGGGCTACGAGTACACAGCCAGTCATTCAGTCAGTCAGTCAGGCAGTCAGTGTGTGGGTGATTGAGCTGGCCTAATGGCTTAGTGTTGACGGCCTGCATAGATTTAAGAGCGGCATTGGCAACATTGTAAGCGAGCAGGAGAGAAAAATGCCATTAGAAGCAATAAATGGATGGATAGAGAAATAGAAAGCAGTATATAGATAACTGCGGGTGGCTCAGGCCAAATGGACTATGCCCTTTCTTTTTAACAAGATGGGAAAGCAATGTGCATAAAAGGAAAAGTATTTCGAAAGAATTCTACATTCTGAAAACATCATTTTTATATTGAAAATAGTTTTTATAACAAAAATTTTACAAATAGCTTAAAGAAAATAAATTAGAAATTAATTTTTAAAATTTAAATTTTACAAATAGCTTAAAGAAAATATATAGAAATTAATTTTTAAAATTTTAATTTGAAATTTTAATTTTAAAAAAATATTTATATATATTCAAAATTTTTTATAAATTTATATAAATCCTTTAAAAGTCCTGATGCTCTTTTTAATAAAGACAGTTCAATTATTTTAAACCCCATTTCTGCTATATTCTTATAGCTTCTAATGCAAGAGTACATTTTGGGGCATGCCATAAGAATATTTGAATATACTGTTAAACTTTATTCAGTGCCCATATATCTTATGTGCAAAAGCACATTCACACACACATCAATATATATCTATACACGCCCTCAATTTCTGCTGAGGCAAGTGTTAAATAAAGTATTACTCACACTTGTAGTTTATGCTGGAGGGTCTCAGGCATTGACATTTATTGCTTGTTTAAAGCAAAAGAAGAAGATCTGTACAAAGGATGTTAATCCTTATGAGTTACAATTACGCTACACAAAGGGGCTTTCAAAAAGGGAGGTGGGTCGAATGTAGATTTAAATATCAACTGAATACTTAAAAGGTTTCGATGGCAATTTATCTAATTTATATTTTATATATTTATATTAAAATTTAATCATTATTTAAAAGATATTGTTTAATAATGAACTTTTTTTAATTAATTAATATATTAATATGCGCAAAGTAAATTACTTTTTTACCTTTAACTTAATTTTTTATATTTTAATATTTAAAAAATTTTATTATTTATATATATTATATTATATATATATATTTATTATTTATATATGTATGTATAGTAAATATTTTATATTTTAGTATTCGTATTCGTATTAAGGTTTTACTATTTACATTCTTATGTCTTAATCTTAGCATGCTTGACACTCGTTTTGTCGACCTCAAATAGTAAATAGATAGCATATAAAAAGTAAATTTTTTAATGGTTTTTTTTTTTTGACATCTGGTGTTTATCTCTATGTAATATATGTCAGTATATATAAATGTAAAATTCGCTTTGTAATTATTCTCTTTTGAATTTGTGGCACTTCAAAGGGAATGGCCTACGTGAAATATTAAACACAGGTTTATTATAATTGTTAACAAGCAAATAAATTCAATATTTTTGTTCGAAATATTATGCGAGCGTTTTTGGCCCAACCTTTTCAGTTGACTTACTTCGTGCCCTTTCAGGCACAAAACTTTTGCAAATAAAGCAGTTTATTGTGCCAGTGGGATTTATAATCCACAGAAGCGTTATAAATGCTGCCCTTCCTACGCCAACAGCTCCGGCAAGGACTCACTTTTAAATTTAAAGCGAGAGTGAGCCTGAGAGCCACATCCTGAGCCTGCTCCTGGTTCGGTTCAGCTGGATCTGCTGCTGTCCGAGGCGCAGCATTTCAAATTAAAAGCATTTGCCGTTTTTATTGCTGTGTCTGCAGTTCGTTTTTTAGTTGTATTTTTCTTATTTCAACTCTCTTTCTCTCTGTCGCTGGACATACAAATTTTTTATGTCCATTTCGCTTTATTTCACACTTTCTTGTTTATTATTGCAGTGCTCGACCCCAAAGAAAATTAAGCGTTTGACCTTTTTTTTGTTGCACAGCCCGTTCATGTGCCTTCTTTACATTTACAATAATGTTGTTGCCATTGATTAATATGCCCAGACTTTTGGCATGGGGAGGGGGCTAACGGGTTGCTCTGGTCAACTCTCTTACACGCTATCTTCCGCCCTTGTGCCTTATTCGGCTTAAATGGTAACTTAATTGTTGTGCCAGCGCCTAAAAGCAGGCAATTTGCTTGTTTCACGCTTTCTGCCTCTGCTCTGAGCGCATCCCTAAGCATCGGCTGTTAAAAGGAAAACATGCTTTTCACTGAAAACAACAACAACAACAAGACAACAGTTAATTAAGCACCAAATCATTACCAGCTTGCATTGAGTGCGCGCCATTTGAGTTGGCCCTACAATTTGCAACGGTCCCTCAAGTGTGTCTTAATGCGGCCAAAGTCTTGAGGCAAGAGTCAAAAACAAACAATGGATGGAGTGTAATTAAGATTGCCATTGTTGGGATATTTTTATTTGTAATTGTTTCGTTTGTGCTTACAGATTGAGAAACCATTCTAGACAAACAAAATAACCTTGCCCTTCACAATGCTTTCTAAATTTTCAAGTAATCAAGGTTGCATCATTGGAATACTTCATGATAAAACTATATACTATATATGATAATATATATGCCCTCTACAAAGATATAGGAAATGGGCACTTGGCACTTCCTGTTAGTTGAATCCTGACTATGATCATATATCCATTATGGCTGCTTAGCATAACCTTTTAGCATCTATCTGGCAAGGCGCCAACAGTTGCCTGTAGGTGGCAACGCTTTTGAACTCAATTAAGCTCTAAATCTTTTAACAAGTGGTCAACTTTTGACCATATATCTTGCTGTTAAGCACCAAATGATATCTTTTAATACTTTAACAGCTGACCAATAAAATCTTCAACTTTATTTAAAACTCTTTGAATATGGTTTGCATTTGCCAAAAACGCTCAAACGCCTTGATAGATTATAAACTCAATTTATTTGTAGCCGTGCGTGAATTGCTCACACCGCGCACAATAAAAGCAAATGCCATTTTATGAGCCTTATATGCTCAAGTCATAAACTCATATATTCACCTGAATACCCCCATACAGCGCCCGCAGCCATACGTAAATTTGCCAAACATATTAAAATATGTTTAGAATTTTATGAGCTTTTTTTTTCTGTGGATGAGGCTGGCATTTTATTTGCTGGTTGCCTTTTGCAGCTGGAACTGCTGGCGGAACAATCCAAAATTGAATTTTATATCAAGGACTAAACGAATATTAATATGTTTGTGTGTGTGTGTGTGTTTTATGTGTTTGTCGTGCAATTTAATGTGTAAATTGTTTATGATATTAATATCCGCTTGCCATTCAAAAGGATTACAATGCATAGCATAGATTAGAAACTTGAGCGTTATTAATAAGCGCTTAAGCAAAACAGGAAATTATTTTACACGACAAGTTCACAAATAAATAATACAAAACTTGAACATTTGTATTAATTGACAGTCATTAGAGCATGAACATAAGGCCAAGTTCTTAAAGTTTGTTGTTTAATTTGCATAGAAATTGCCGAGAAATCGAAAAATCAGCCAATTCATGTTTAAACGTTGACGACAAAGTGTGAAAATCAAAACATCAGCAAATGATGACCCCGACAGCTGCGGAGAAACACAAGGCATTTAAACCCAGAGCCGCAATTTATAATATGGCTTAAGCAGAGGCCTCCTCCACTGGGGCCCCAAATGCTTGCAGGCAATCAATTTTAATGTGGCCCTAACCCAGACATTCATTGATACACACACACATACTTAGCAAGTAATGGTGTTATTGTGGGGCATTCGCGACTTGAATATACCCTGCATGCAGGTTTCAGAGGTATCAATAATGTAGAGGCAGTCAGGTTCTAATCAAACACTTAAAGGGAGCCGAGAAATGCTCGAAAAATGAAGCTGTCAGTCGATATTTATCGATTTTGTAGAAAATTATCGATAGATTGTTAATTTTCCTCAAAATTGATAAACATCGTGACAAACTAAGGTCTTATTTAACACGAAATATGCTCGAAAAAGAAAGCTGGAAGTCGACATTAATCGATTTTGTGGAAAATTATCGATAGATTGTTCATTTTTCGAAAATCGATTAATATTGGCAAACTAAGCACTGTACTACACGAGATATGCTCGTGAAAAAAGCTAAGTCGATACTAATAAATGTTGGGGGAAATGGATAAGTTATCGTTAATTTGATTTCAATTTTAGCTGCGTATATTAAACATCTTCTGCCTGTTTCAGACTTTGCATACGATTATCACTTTTAATGCGTACAGGGTATTAAAGCGGACATACACTCGCACACAACTTTAACTGCTGCTGGCCATGCAACAAATTTTGTACAACAATTGAAATGTGTGCGGCCTGCCAAAGGTTAAAGCGTTTGTTGTATTGCCAAATTTGCGCCAGTCAAGTGGCTGGGGTAAGGGCCAGAACATCAGTAGTCCACAGTTGACCACATTGTCAATCAAGGAATGCCGACGTCCAAACTCTTGCCGGCTATTTGCCAAAGTCACAAGCGCAAACACTTGACCAGCACGTGCTGATTTATTCCACACCCCTCGCACCACTAAACAAACCGCCCATACACAATGCCCCCAAATTTATGCATTGCAGTTGACTTATTAGGGTCCAAGTGGCTATTGTGTGTCTGTGTGTAAGTGGGTGTGTGTTAGTGTGTGTCAGTGTGTCAGTGTGTAAGTGTGCGTGTGTGCTAGTATGTGCGTGTATGGGCTGTCCGCAGTCCGCGCTTGTTGATTTGCTTTGATTTTGGCGTCCCTTTTGGGGAGCTGCTGTCCAAAACTGGCCAAGTGTGTGTCGTAGTTACACTTTGGAGTTGGCCCAAGCGCTGCGGGGTTGGCTTGTTAATAGTTGCTAATTATGTTTAATTAGCATTTGCATGCGGCATCTGACTGAACGAAATGTGCCACCCGGCCAGGCGGAACTGTAGTGCACATGGGCAAATACAGACATACGCATAAACCAGGCCTGAAGGCATGTATTACTTTCAGAGCTTCAAAAATATTGCTAGACTTAGTTTTCACATGGAATACCAGCTAGAAATTTCCCGGCTTTTTATAGCACAAGTCACACAAAGGGCATATAAGGCAGCAGATACCTTAAAAATAAAATGATTTAAAAAATATTTATGAAAAACTTTTAAAAAAAAAAAGTTAAAGAACATTTCGATAAAAAACATGACAGACATTGAAGCTCAGCACTAATGTAGGAATCATGGCAAAATTTTAATCAATCATAAAAATGGAATTGAGTTTGAAGAAGAATATTTACCAAAAACTTGGAAACTTAACACGACAACACACAAAAAGTTACAACGTCGTGGTGGCACCAACGTGGAGATACGGTATTCAGGTTTGGGGCATTGCATCTCGGACAAATCGAAGACGGATTCAGACACTCCAAAACTTGGCCTTGCGCCGAATTACGGGTGCTGACTGGTACGTCAGAAATTCCACCTTGCACAGAGACCTCAAAATGGAGACCATAGACAGCCAAGTCGGAGCATTCGCCAACCGGTACAGCGAACGCTTGCAGCGACACTGCAGCCGGGTAGCAAGAGACCTCGCTGGGAGGTGTGTAACCAGGAGGCTCAAGAGAAGATCGTTCAAGGACCTCCTCCAACCACGACATAGGAGACGCCCCAGAGTCCCCCGACTACCTACGTGACGATGCAGCCTTACTCAAAAAGCCGCCTTTGACGTTTGTCCACGATAAAGCCTGAGGACCCAACCAGGCTTGGCGTAATTTCACCTAAGCCAACTGTGTTGTAATAAAAATGTATGCTATTTTTGATTCAAAACAATAAACAAACAAAAAAAAAAAAAAAAAAAAAAACACAAAAAGAGTTTTTAAAATAGTTAAATGGAGTAAAAAATGTCTAATATATCAAAAATTCTTTAATTTTGAATGTAATCAATCAAGCGCTGAAACCATGGCAAAAAAATGTCTATAGCCATGAGCATCATTCAATTTTAAACAAAATTTATGGGGGCTTGAAGATTAAAGAAGGCGTTTAATATGGCTTCCGAAACTTGACAATAGCATAAGCTTTGACAGAAATGTTTGGTGAACTAAAACTACTCGACAAAGAAGTCAATTTTATTCCAGATTCAATTGTCAGAAAGCGTTTTCATCATCTTTGATGTCAATTCGGAAGCGAGCAATATTTGGTTGGCAGGTCAAAATGAAGAAGCATACATGACCAAAATGTTAGTTTATATGAAAATCAGCTCAGTTTTGTTAAGTTACGGAAATTTGGAGCTTAGGAAGTAGAGTTCTCGCAGCTTTGTACAACTGCAAGTAGAATTAAAAACTGAAATAAAATGGCAAAGCCAGAACAAAATAGAAAATATATTTTCAAATTTCGATTTGCCTGCACAGATCAATTTTGAGTAGTCTCTGAGCTGTTTGCCACAATTAAGTATAAGTCCCTAGGAGGCCAAGTCTATGATTGTTTTTCATTTGTCTGCTGCTGTTTTATTACCAATGCCCATAATTACGATTACGAATTGGCAAGCCACAAATGTGAAGGGCGCCTTTCGGCCCAATTTGGCAGTAACTGCCAAATAACTGCAGAACATTTTTGCCCCTCTGCCATAGTTGGAGGCAAATGTAAATCCTTTCACTGCTGGAAACTGCAAAAACTGATAGACAAATTTTGCGAAGCGAGGGGGATGGGGGGCGTAGCTTTTCCGTCTGTTGGTTAATTGAAACCAATAACGGTAAATGGCAGCGTGTGTGTGAGATGACTGGGCACAGACAACAAAGCTAAATATACCACAATGGCAGATGCATAAATAAGTAGGATGTCCTGGCACGGATGACAAATAAAGCAGCACAGAAAGAGCTTGTGTGTGTGTGTGTGTGTGTGTGTGAAGGACATGCGGTTTGAAAAGAAATCAGGTGAAATTCTTCGTTGTTGTAGTTGTTGTTGTTTGCAGAGCTCGTTGTGCTCGTTGTGTGTGCCGTTAGTTTGTCTAAGTAAACAATGAATATGCATGACTCTACCATGAAGCACGCCAGTCGCAGCAGCTGCACTGCAACAACAACAACAGCAACAATAAGGCAAATAGCAATGCACAAAGAAGAAACTTCAATTTGTGAAAGTGATACGACGCTGCGTAGCAAAACAAAAAATATATCTGAATGCTGCGAAGCAAGAATCTACCCAAAGATACCATTTACCCCAGTCAATATATCTAAGCTCAATTTACGCGCGAATATGCCATTTCCGAAATTGAAACAATTCATTAAGATGCCTGGCTCCAGGAGTTTACCGGCGATAAGTTGAGTTTCCGGCGGCAAAGTTAAAACCCGCACTCATAGAATCCTGATTTTGTTAATCCGTTTTCAATTTTACAGGGCATCATAAAAATCAGAATAAAAACAGAGAAGCGCAATAACAAGGACGACAAGCACAACGACACAGCACTCAGCGCTGACGAGCAGAGCGTTGATTAATTATTGCTGATGACAAGATCAGCGTCTGTCCTCGCATACAAATTGATTAGAAACGTAGCGAGTCCCATTCACAAGCAGCCTTCTAGCCAAAATGCCAAGTAACTGCATTTTGTCTCTGTCTCTCTCTATATCTCGCTCTCTTTCTGACTTGCATTATGCAGCAATTAGTAAATGTCAAATTCCGCATGCAACTCCATTGAAAGTCGAAATTTATTGCTTGCAAATCGTTCAAATGCATCAAGGCAAACTCGAGGGTCGCCTGTAAGTATGCAATGGAAATGCATGTGATTATGTTGTTGACGAAAGGGGGTTGCGAGGGGGTGCATAAAGTGGAGAGGAACCTGGCAGTAGAGAGAGGGAGAGATGGCAGACGCAAGCATTGCACAAGCAATCCACAATCATACTCTCACGTGAGCACAAGTATGTCTATCTGTGTCTGTGTGTGTATGCGTGTGTGTGTGTGTGCGAGCGTTGTTGATTAAAGGCCTCGACTTAACGATGAATTGTTGCAACGCCCATTATTATTCGTATGCATATTTTATGGCACGTGCCTGGCGAGCAAATATCTCAACTGTTTCAATATCTTAAAGCCCTCAACTTTCTCAGCACTTTTGAATCAAAACTTTGCAGCGAATTTCGAGTAAAAATTATGTAGTCAGATTTGAGTGCCAGATTAATTTAGAGGGAAAACTATGTACAAAAAGCCAAATCTCGTGGAAATCGAATGAGATTTGAGCGAGTTATGGGGTTGGGAAATCTTGACCTATGTCTATACGCGAATCTTAGGGGTAAGATTTTGACATGAATTTCGACTAAAAATTATTTAGTCAGATTTGAATGCCAGATTAATTTAGAGGAAAAACTATGTACAAAAAGCCAAGTCTCGTGGAAATCGGATGAGATTTGACCGAGTTATGGGAGTGGGAAATTTTAACCTCGGTCTATACGCGAGTCTTAGGGGTAAGATTATGACATGAATTTCGACTAAAAATTATGTAGTCAGATTTGAATACCAGATTAATTTAGAGGAAAAACTATGTACAAAAAGCCAAGTCTCGTGGAAATCGGATGAGATTTGACCGAGTTATGGGGATGGAAAAAATTTGACCTATGTCTATACGCGAATCTTAGGGGTAAGATTTTGCAACGAATTTCGACTAAAAATTATGAAGTCAGATTTAAACGTCAGATTAGTTCAGAGGAAAAACTATGTACAAAAAGCCAAATCTCGTGGAAATCGGATGAGATTTGACCGAGTTATGGGGTTGGGAAATTTTGACCTATGTTTATACGCGAATCTTAGGGGTAAGATTTTGACATGAATTTCGACTAAAAATTATGAAGTCAGATTTAAACGTCAGATTAATCTCGAAGGAAAACTATGTACAAAAAGCCAAATCTCGTGGAAATCGGATGAGATTTGACCGAGTTATGGGGATGGGAAATTTTGACCTATGTCTATACGCAAATCTTAGGGGTAAGATTTTGACATGAATTTCGAGTAAAAATTATGAAGTCAGATTTAAACGTCAGATTAATCTCGAAGGAAAACTATGTACAAAAAGCCAAATCTCGTGGAAATCGGATGAGATTTGACCGAGTTATGGGGATGGGAAATTTTGACCTATGTCTATACGCAAATCTTAGGGGTATGATTTTGACATGAATTTCGACTAAAAATTATGAAGTTAGATTTAAACGCCAGATTAATTTAGAGGGAAAACTATGTACAAAAAGCCAAACCTCGTGGAAATCGAATGAGATTTGACCGAGTTATGGGGGTGGGAAATTTTAACCTCGGTCTATACGCGAGTCTTAGGGGTAAGATTATGACATGAATTTCGACTTAAAATTATGTAGTCAAATTTGAATGCCAGATTAATTTAGAGGGAAAACTATGTACAAAAAGCCAAATCTCGTGGAAATCGGATGAGATTTGACCGAGTTATGGGAGTGGGAAATTTTGACCTATGTCTATACGCGAATCTTAGGGGTAAGATTTTGCCACGAATTTCGACTAAAAATTATGTAGTCAAATTTCAATGCCAGATTAATTTAGAGGGAAACTATGTACAAAAAGGCTAGTCTCATGAAAATAGGATTACATTTGACCGAGTTTTGGGGGTTGGGCCTGGACTGGAACTTTTTTATAAAGCTACATTTATAAAACCCCATTTATAAAACCCCCCAGGGAATATGCGAACCTGCTCAGTAACCAAGTACTAAAGCCCATATGAAAAATATAGCATAAGTCGGAATCAAATTCTTTAAAATGAAATATTTCAAACTTTGAGCTTCAGGAAAACAGTTATAATTTACTGGATAAAGCATTTGAGAGTGGGATAATAATGAGCTACATAACCTCAATTTATGTTGTCTTTAAGCGGATGCTCCCAAAAATAACCTCAATTTATGTTGTCTTTAAGCGAATACATAACCTCAATTGTTCCTGTCTTTGAGCTGTCACTCTCTTTCTCTCTCTCTCTCTCTCCACCTCTCACTTTTACTCAGTGTCCTTGTTTCTTCAAAACGGCCACAATATTATTTTCAATTTATATTTATAAAGGAGTGTCTAGATGCCTCAATTTGAGATCCAATAGCCATCATAATCTTTGATATAATTTCTACTTTATGGCCGATTGTTATTGCTGCCATTGCTGTGTCAGTATAAAAATTTACACATTGATATGTTTTTACGAGTGCAAAAATGTAAACAAATAAACAAAGCGCCAGCCATCAAAGAGCAATTTCAATGTAAAATGTTGCCCAAGAAGACGCTCGCACATGGCTCGTAATATGTGTTGACAATTTATACGCTTGAATACACACTTAGACAAAAGGTTGTGCACACCGCCCCCGCTCCCGCCCCCGGCTCGACAGGCTGTCCCGCCGGCAACAACTACTGCATGCATAGATGAGCGGCAACAATAACAGCCGAACATGTAATTTGACAATACCAGCAAAAGGCCATAAACCATAAATTCTTGGCCAAAGCCAAACACTAAAATTGCGAGAAGCCCAACACGTTGCGCCTAAGCTCCTGGGCCATTGTTTTTTTGCCTGCTGTCAGTGGATGTTTCTTGAGATCTGCCGGCAAAACTGGCTCTCGTAATCGCCCGGCAATAAAAACAGGCCAAGTAGCAGCAGCAGCATAAGCTGGCAGCAGTCGAAGCAAACCGCATAAAATATTATCGAAATCGTCATATTCTTGCGTCGGCCTGGCAACCCTGCCCGCAGTCGCAGAGCAGTCAGGCGTCTCGCACATAAAAAGCACATAAACAAATAAATCGACATATATGTAACAATCGCCTATTAGTAAAACTACCAGAAAAGACAGGCCGCAAAAAAAGAGAACGAAAAAGAAACGCTCTCCTCCGCCAAAGACTGAATACCCTTGCGAACGTGTAGCTAAGAAAATCTGCTATAAAAGTGCTTTATTTCCAAACGATTGTTCCGATATGAGCATTATAATATAGCAGAACTATTTGATACGGGCTTGCATATATGTTTATTAAAGATATTCTGAGAAACAGAAAAATTCTCAATAATAAAACCAGTTTCTTTCCACGTAATATATATAATTCGATATTGATAAAATGTTGCTCATATGTAAGCATATTGTGGTACGATCCTTCTTTTGACTTTTGATACTGTTCAAGAATATATCATGATAACATATAATATGGTACAGAGGATGACCTTCATGTGTTACATATTTCATGCCAAAATTATACTACCCTCTGCAAGGGTACAGAAAGCCACATGGAAATAAATGTTTATGCAGAGAGTTTATATATTTAGTGCCTAGTTTTGGGGCGTTTATCATGCGTAGCGTTTGCATATGGCATTAGGAGCCAAAATTACTTTATTTATGCGTAAACTTGATTTAAATCAAGGCTCAAATGAGCTGCCAACGATGAATTACTGTAACCAAAAATCATATTAAAATTTTGTGCGCACACAAAAAGCTGCTCCCAACAGAGACAGAGAGAGAGGGAGAGAAGAAGGGGAGAGAGAGAGAGAGAGGGGGAGAGCGAGGGGGAGAGAGAGATAGAGATAGGGGAGACCACAAAGCATCCAACAGAATGTGTCAATTTCAAAAGTTTTCTCAGTTGCATTTCACATATTTTTTTTTTTTTGGGTGCTATTCGCGTTTTTCTTCTCGTTTTTTTTTGGGCACATTTCAAGACCTCAATGCCATTTGGCAGTTTTATGTTTCTGTGATGTTCCGGAAAACTTTTCAATGCCGAATTTCACTTTTGAATATGCAAACGTTTTTGAATATGTTCCACCTTCTTTAGCATTATCAATAAATATATAATTAAGTTATTCCCCATTCAATATTCAGTTCAGTATTCACTTTTTTAGCATACAAATATTTTATAAATAGTCAATTCAAATATTAAAGGAAACCTTGGACTTCTACATAAAAAATAAAAAATTAAGAATACTGCAAAATATTATGTTTTTTGTGATTTCTAAGGAATAGTTAAAAAGAACTATTGAAAATTATAATAAATACTCAAAGAATAGTTCTTTATATTTGAAGAAATGTTTTTTTGTCACCTTTATAATTCTCAAGTGGTTATAACTTCGAAATAAGGGCAACGCCTAGAATAACTAGAGCTGTCAGCAAAGTTGGCTGTTAATCGGGAGGTTCTTAATATATCTCTACTATATATAATATAATAGTTTTTTATTTTGTTTTTTTGTCTATAATTTTGTATATTTTTAAATTTTTTGTGCCAGCTGAAATTGTAAATGGGAACTTTTCTTTTAGTTTTTGTTTTGTCAGTATATTGACGTTGTTTGTCAATAAAAAACTACGGAGAGGATTTGACTGTTTTTTAGATAACAGAAAACTTGTTTATATAACATTATAAAGGGTATTCGCATTGTATGACGATATGTGTGGCACAAGGAAGCAGATGTCGCCTCTATATAAAGACGATTCTTTATAGCGACCTCTCTGCTGGAAGTTTTAAAGCTTCCATTGCAGACAGAAGTCCTTGCGATCGGATTACTATATCAAATACAACTGGAAAATGGGAATTTTCGATTAAAATTAAGTTGTTTTGGCTATACAAGTTTTCCCATGTTCTCCATATCTGAGTAAAATCTTATCAAGATTGGATTAGTATATTATATAGCTCTTTAGGAAAAATCGATCAAAATAAATCTGATTTTTTGTATGAGAAAGTTTCTTGACCACACTTAGGCCTTAAATAGCTGATATATGTAGGAATAATTGGACGCAAAAAGCTTTTGTATCAAAGCACATCTGTGTCAAGGGTATTTAAGCTTCGGTAATAGCCGAAACAGGCATTTTTTATTTTATGTGCTAAAAATAATGGCATTTTATTGACCAAGGCTATTGGCGGTTAAAAGAGTACGAACAAATGTAGTTAATTTGGTTAAATGGCCAACGAAGGCAAAAGCCATTTAAATAGTTAGTAAAAAAAACCAACAAACAAAACAGCAGAAAACAATTAAAACAAGTAAGAGGGTATAGTCGGGACTAGGGGATACCCTGAACCCTCTTCTTCCAACACCAAATGCAGATATATATGTATACTATTCTAGAAGCTACATGTCAAGTTTGGCTCTAGCTCTTATTATTTACCGAAATTGCTCAAAAAACAGGATGTCAATATCGATTTTAATCGATTAACGGAGTAAGCTATCGATTATCGGAAACAAACTTGATCTGGGTGGGCACTAGGGGGAACCTACAGCTAAAATTTGTAAGTCTCTAGCTCTTATAGGTTCTGAGATCCTTGCGTTCATACATACGGACATACGGACAGACGGACAGACGGACGGACGGACAGACGGACAGACGGACGGACGGACAGACGGACGGACGGACATGGCTAGATCGACTCGGCTGTTGATGCTGATCAAGAATATATATACTTTATGGGGTCAGAGATGCTTCCTTCTGCCTGTTACATGCATTTACAGGGTATAAAAACCCGGTTGCGGCAGCATTTTGTTTGGCAATAGAACGTTGCATCATAGAGACAACGGAAACGGAGTCAGCCAAAAGCTGCAACAACAGCAGCCAAAGCTGGCAAACTATTTTTGACGGTATTTGCATCAAACAGATGCGCAGCCGGGATAAGCGCCAGATGGATGCCGGGCTTAGCGTGTGCCATTTCGCAGGAATTTGGGAACCAGGTTTGGGTATAGGAAGGAGATAGTCGCTTTCATATGCTATTAAATTCGCTTTTGCGTTCGCCAATAGCCATGGGCTCAGCCAGTGCCTAATCCATAGAGTTAGAAGTTAGTTGGCGTAAATAAGTTTACACACACACACACACAAGCACGCACACACACGCACGCACACCCACATGGGAAATCCCCAAGCCAAAATTTGATTATAATCAGCTTTGCGGATTGTCCATGCGATGCGTTTGTGAATGAATGTCTGTCAAATATAAATGAGTATCTACCAACCAAAAAATAGTCAACTCACAGCATCCACTTAAGGGAAAGCATAAAGCACATAACAACTTTACCTTAAGGGATTAATTAGTTTAAACAAATTAAAGTTAAACTGCGATTTTAAGCATATTTTTATATTGTTTATCCTCCAGCAATGTGTTCAAGGCTGATATATTTTTAAATGGTATATTTTGCCTTTTAAGCTAACAAGAATTAATGCGCCCCTTAATATGCAATCAAATTAGATGGCTTGCAATGCTTGCCTAGCAGATACCCTGTAATTAAGGCTTATACTTTCCCAACAGCGTATTGAAATGTGAGAAAATAATTACATGAATAAATATAAAAATTTTAAATATTTCAAGATTGAATATCTTTGCTCGATTAATACAAAGATGTATTCTGTAGAATCGACATAAAATGTTAACTTATGTGCTTATGAAAACTCTCTTGGATAATTACTGTCCGCTTAAGGAAGTGCAAGCTCAATAGGAGTGTCCATTCAAGAGGGCTGTTCGCTCTAGAGGAGCCTCAACGAGGCCGAGTAGAGGAAGACAAGGATATGTACAGATTTATAAAGGCTTGAGAGAAGAAGACCATTCAAGGAGGGTGTCCGCTCATTAGAAGTGTCCGTTATGGAGTTTAACACTGCAGCAGGAAATCTACGCTTACAATAAATATATATAAATAGAGTGTAGACAATATAAAAATATATATTAAATCCAAATGAATTTTTCTTAAAAAATTTAGTTTTTTTTTTATTGCAAGTAATTTAATTTAAGCTTAATTTTTATCTCTACCTTTTTTTTTGTATTTATTTTATTTATTTACTATTATTGTTATTATTATTATTTCTAGATAAATCGAAGAACTAACAAATTGAAAAGCGATTTTAGCACGTTTTCAGCTAACAAAAAGCTTTTGAAGAGAATTATCGAGCTGAGGCTAAATGCAGCCCATTTGCATAAGAATTGATGTACATTTTATATTTCTAAGAAAGCATGCATATATATGGACTTTATGTTATATATGGACAATATGTTAATATCAAGACGTAAGTTCGACCAAAAAGAAAGTTAACCGAAAATCTATTTTCAATTGATTTAAAGCCTAACTTGATGCTTGTCTAATATTTAACTAGTTCATTCGTTTTATAAATTTAAGCAATGCTTAAAAATGTAAACTTTTCGAACCAAGGAAATGTTTATTTCCTCCTCGCAGCAAAGGCCCTTGAACTGTGCACGCTCCTCGCCGAGCAACCGATACTCGGAGCTGCTCTTACAGTGGCTGTCAATATTGAGCTGTTGCAGCTGCTCTTTAGAGCTCTGACATGGCCATAAAGTTTGTTGATATCCGTGCCGTGTCGTGACTTGGCTGGTGTCCTGCCAGGTCCTGCTTCGAGGACCTCGAGGCGAGCACCTGGGCACGCTTTGGCAATTCAATTAATGGACATTCAAATGATATAAACCTGCTGAGGCATTTTTAGTGCCAACCGTTCTGAGAGGCCAACGCTCAGTTTCATTAGCAGGCACTGTAACCGGATTGAGGTAATGTCAGCTAACATTTAACCACGCCCCCTTACCGCGGCAACAGCCCCGCCCAGCTGACGATAAGCACGTGTCGTAGAAAAAACAACAGGTGCAAAAGCAGAAAAACATGCATGGAAATAGATGCCCACAACTTTGTAGTCCCTGGCAACGATATTCGTGTTGCCCGGGCCAACCGCAAGGAACAACAAATTAGGTTTCATTGCGAGGAAAAGTGAAAGAGCTTCAGTGAAAACTGAAAGTGCGGCCGGAGCAGAGCAAAACTTAAAAGATATATATATACATATTGTACAAAAATATCTTATGCAATGAGTCAGCGCACAAAATTTATAATAAATACATCGGGTAACATATCGAAAGCTTGAATAAAATCATCTAAAAAGTAGTTCAAGTTGAAGTCAAACATTTGCCCCGACTGCGAAAGCCATATATAAAACTATAAAATTTCCCATTCTGCTCTACATTTCCGTTTACACCGACCTCCCCCCCGCCCCCCCTATCGCCACCCAGTTGAGTACTTTGCAGCGCGCATTCCAGGCACGGAATTGGATGAACAAACAGCGACTATATTGGAGTTTCTAGAGCAGGAGGAGCACACGGTTATCTCGGCCGTGCATAATAAATCCGATGGCAAAATCAAATTTCAGCATCGCATACCCAGCGACGAAGTCTGTTTACTTTTCTACAAGGTGCCGCAGGTGGGACACGGAGGTGGCAACAACGGCAACGGGCACGGAAGAGATGTCGAGCCACCGTTGGGCATATTAACACTGGAGGGTGGCCTGGTTAAATCCATTTACAATTCCGTTTCACGTGTCTTTTCGCCCCATGCCACGGCCCGGGTAAGTTCCCATGTGCATCAACTATATACAGTAAAAGCTCGACACACGAACCGCCCTGCTGGGCGTGGTTCTTTAGACTAGTCAGTTAATTGGGCTCCCAAAATTGATTAGCTAATTTAATAGGAGCCGAACCACTTAATTTAATCGATTTATGGACAAATTTTCAAAATGTCAGAGGCAAGGCTTGAACCAGGGTCTGGGCTCAGAGATGTGAAAAACCAGGCTTACAAGCGCAAGGCGAACCACTTTTTTATGAACTGTGTAACGCATAGAAGACGTCTCCGATCCCGTTAAGTCCGTCTAGTATAGTCGTCCGTCTTGCATAGTCCACAAAGGAACTTTCGGTCGAAAAGCAGATTTTTGTATGAAAAACTTTGTTGTTCTTTAAAGTACCTTGAACAAACTCGGTATTTATAGAGTCTTATCCCTATGCAAAATCTTACCTAAATCGGACCACTTTATCATAAAGTCCACATAGGAACTTTCGGTCGAAAAGTTGATTCTGGTATGGAAAACGTTTTTGTTTTTCCAGATATCTTGTTGAATAAGTTTTACTAAGATCCTCATATATAAGCGAAATCTAGCAACATCAGATAACTATATAATAGGAACAATCGGTCGAAAACTAGATTCTTGTGTGCCAAAATATTCTGTTTTCTACGAAATTTGCATCAAATTCAGACTTTACGAGTTTCATTTCTCTCACATATCTGCAAGAGACTAATGTACACGAGGGTATTCAAACTTCGGCTGCCCTTACTAAAAGTTCGAAAACGTAGGTGTCCACTCAAGAGAGCGTTCACTGTATCTGATTGGAACTCGTAGTCGTATGTAGTTTATACGTTAATTCCAGTTGGGCTTTAAATTATTTTGCTGTTTGCTCAGATCCACTTTCTCGAGGAGGCGGTGGGCGGGGCGCATTGCTGCAAGCGGCATTTTAATCGCATTTGCGCATAATTCAATTCTTTTTGCAATTTCATTTTGTCAATTATATTTTTGCTTGCCAATGCCGAATGCAATTTGTTTGCTCAATATATTTCATATTTAATTTTTTACTTATATCCTACGTCCATTTTCTTTTGAAGCGCAACGAATATAGCCCTGAGCTGAGCGGCCTTCTGGAGAATTTGCATGTCTCGCTGGGCTCGACATTGGGTTTGCCACAGAGCGGTAAGCGCAACATTGACTTAATATTAAGCAATTCTTTTCTAAACTTACCAATATCCAATATTCCAATTAATCCACAAATTCCAATTGGCTTTCCATGCTCGTGTTTTTTGTGCTTTGCGGCTGTTCGCACTGTTTTAGACGCACAAACTGCATTACTATTAAATTCACTACTTCACTCAGCATTGCATTTCTTTGCTATTTCACTTTCTTCATCATTTATATACTTGCACTGCAAAAAAAAAAAAAAAAAACAATTTTATTTTCACTTGCCGCCAATTAGCTTCCAATAAGCGCGACTGTCTGACTGACCTATCGAACACGAAGCTGATCACGTTTATCGATAGGCAACATCAGACAAAATAAAGGCTTATCCACTGCAGCACATCCAAGCACTTTTGCTTTGTATGAAGTGTACTCACTATGCCGAAGTCAGCAATCTTATATATTACGATTTATAACCGAGCTGTACTTTCAAGAAAGTCATAATAATATGGTGAAGACATGTCTCAGGCATAATATATATCGCTGCAGCAACATTGCCTGCGCTCGCAAATGCGGCTTATTGGAAACTTGGTCACACTGGCCTCTGCGAATTTCACAAGCTAACGGGAGTTGCTATTAAGCGCGCGTGTTACATAATTTTTTTTGCGGGTCTTTTCCATTGAAAATCATAATTACAGGCATAACCAGCATAAAAGATGAGATTAAATATTGGAAACAAAAGCTGAGCCAAAAGTCAAGTTCGCGCCTCGATCGCGAGACGGCGCAGGTATTCATTGGCCTGCTTGAAAATATTGAGCAGAAAATAAGGCAAGTACTTTGGCATATCAATAAAAGTTATGTTAATTAATAAGCAACAAAAAACGTGTAGCACCATCGACAGCGGCGGCAATTCGAGCAGCCGCATCGAGGAGTTCCTCGATCATGCGCACAACAATCTCGACGAGCTGTGGCGTCTGCCCTACAACTATCCGCAGCAGCGCATGGCCGATCTGCTGGACATCATGGGCAATCGGCTGCTGGAGGCGTGTCTGGTGCAGCTGCTGGCGGAGGACATCTGGTGTCTGAACTCGTATCATGTCAACAATCTGATGGGCCAGTGCATGGACACTGTGGACGCCTGGATGCAGCTGTGCGATTCGCTGACCCGCCTCTTTTGGCCCAACTATGTGAAGCATCCTTGGCTGGGTGAGCCGCATGTGCCGCGTCGCGGCCAGCAGTTCAAGGAGCGCCTCGGCGAGATACGCAACATCAAACAGCTGTACAAGCAAATTGCCACGCTGCTCAACGACGCCGAGCTGCAGGAGATGTTCCAGGAGCAGGCGGCCTTTAACGGTGAGTAGCTGGGAATTCAAATTGAATGCATGCAAACAGCTTGCGCTCTTCCTCGCCAGATTTCAATATATTCGACACCTCGCCCTCGGGTCAGGCCAAGTGGCACAAGGCGCTTCAGCATTTCGAGCAGGTGCTGCAGCCCATTGACGAGCGCATGGCCGCCGCCTTGAAGTCGCAGCTGCATCATCATCTGAGCAATCCGCGTCAGGTCATCTTTATATTCTCCAAATACGAGATGCTCATACAAAGACCCGCCGTACTGGAGCTGCTCAGCATTGAGCGTGAGCAATTCCTGCAATCGCTGCATTTGCTGTTGCAGGATCTGCGCAAGGCCATGACGGACACGAATATGGAGCCCGATACGGGTCACCTGTCGGTCATATGCAACGAGTGCCGCTGGCTCAAGGTGGTGCAGTATCAAATACAGGAGATCGAGAAGGTCAGCCACTTGATAAGTGGCCGCGAGGGCTTCGATAAGGTCAACAAGGCGGTGCAGGAGATCAAGGAGGAGACCGAGTCGCTGCTGCGCACCAATTTTGAGATTTGGTCGGGTCAATGCTCCACGGCCGTCAAAAGTGGAGAACTTAAGTAAATATGCACCCTTCAAAGCAGCTCTCATTTTAACACTCCCCGTCTGCACAGGCTACGCGACGATCAGGCTGTGGTCAAGTTCGAGAAGGAGGGCCGTCAGCTGATGCGTGTCACCTTTAATCCCAAACTGGTTACCTTCTGCCAGGATGTGCGCGAGTTCGAGAATCTGGGCTACACTGTGCCCCTCGAAGTGCGCTCGGCGGCCACTCACGCGGCCAAGTACATGTGCTATGCGCGACGATTGCAACAAATTGCGACATTCCACAATACGATTGGCGATCGCATGATACCCTGCCAGCGGCCAATTATGCTGAAGAATGCGCTGGAGCTGCAGCGTCTGGTGCAGAGCGAAACGGTTGCCTGGCAGGATGAGGACTCGGTGCAGCGTTATGTGAACATCCTGCAGGAGGCCGTGTCCAAGCTGTCCGCGGACAACACGCTGCTGGTGGGCTATCATGAGCAGGCCAAGCGCACGGTGAGTACTGGCTGCCAGAAAGAAAGATAAGAAAAAAGTTGATCCATTGTAATGCCTGTTAACTGAACTCTGTGCTGTTCCAGGTCATGAAGCTTATGGGCACGGATCTTTTGACACAAAATCAAGTGTGGAAGGATGAACTGCGTCATTTGCGCGAATTGGTGGCCACCCTCGAACGGCAGGGCTATACCAATTTGGATGCCTTCAAGCTGCACTGGGACCATCAGCTGTACAAGGTGCTGGAGTATCAGTATATACTCGGCCTGCTCGACATGAACAACAAATTGCCGGACATACATATAAAGCTGGTGCTGCGACAGCGTGAGCTATGCTACAGTCCGCCGGAGGAGGAGATACGCGAATTGTATTTCTCGCAGCTGCGACGCTTCATTGAGCGGCCGTGCAATTTTCGGGGCTTGTCCGAGCACAGCGCCGCGCTCTTTCAGACCATGGTGTCGCTGAATCGCCATCACTTTGGGCCGCTGTACGCACGTGCCGCACAATTGTTCGATAAGCTGGAGGATTTCAAACGCATCTGGCTGCCCTGGATAGCGCTGGGCTGTGTGGATGTGGAGCAGCTGTGCGGCATTCATCTAAATGAAGCCGCCGATTGGGATCGCAATTTCCGTGCATGCAAACAGTTCAGCCAGCAGCTGGCCAAGCTGCAGCAATCGGAAGAGTCCATCGACTGCATTGTCATCAATGTGCTGCCGCTGCGCACCGACATCGAGTACCTGAGTAGACGCTACTGGGAGGCGCTGGCGAACAGTCTGCGTGCGTCCATACTCAACGATGTGGGCGCCGTGCAGGAGTTTTTGCAGAATGCGCTGCAGTTCCTGCAGAATGTGCCCATGGACGAGGGCAGCATCAGTCAGTCGGGCATGAAGTATGAGAAGATCATGAGCGAGCTGCCGCAGATCAGCAGCACACTGGAGCTGGTGCGTGAGAAGGATGCCTGCCTGGCGGGCTGGTGCAAGGAGCGTGTCACCGCCCTGGCGCCCATCATGCTGCAGTGGGAGCAACTGCAGCCGCTGCTGGAGAACCATGCGGTCATATTGCAGCGTCAAGTGGATATGATCAAAACCCAGGCGCACACGCAGCTGCAAAATCTGCGCAACGAGGCCGACAAGTTTCTGCTGCGCTGGGAGTCCACCATAGCCGAGCTGGAGGCCAACGATTCGGCCAGCCTGGAGCTGTTCAAGGAGCGTCGCGCTCACTGGCAACAGCTGCAGCTGAAGAAGCAACAGCTGCTCGACGAGTGTCACAAATTCAACATGGAATTTCCCGAAGATGCACTGGCTCCCTTTGCTGCCATTGATGCCCAGCTGGAGCAGCAGTCACAGCAGTGGAAGGTGTATGATACTTTTCTGGAAGAACTGCAGCCCATACTGCAGGAGGATTGGGCCATTTATAGACGGCGTCCGTATGTGCTCAACGAGTTCATTGCGCGCTGGGAGGGCTCGGTGCACGCCTCCATTGATCTGCCCTCGAAGCGCATACGCCAGCAGGTGGAGCGTCTGCAGGCCACAATGCCCGTTCTCCAGCAACTGCAATCGGATGCGATCAGCGAACGCCATTGGGCTATCATATTCCAGCTGCTGCATAGAACTCAGTCGAAGCCTTTGCATGCCATACAGCTGCAGGATTTGCTGGAGGACATGGATGCGTTGCAGGCAGCTGCTCCGGAGATTGGCAACATTGTGCGGCAGGCGGCATCGGAGCAGATAGTCAGGCAGGCGCTCGTGGAGCTTGATCAGTGGTCGGTCACATCGCAGCTCAAGCTAATCGAGCGCTCGGATGCCACCGGGCAGCCTGTGTGTCTGATCAAGGACTATCAGGAGGTGCTCAACAAGATTGGCGACAATCAATCGCTGCTGCAATCGGCCAAAAACTCGGCCGCCTTCGATAGCTTCTCGGACCAGGCGGGTCTCTGGGAGAGTCGCCTCAATACGCTCGATGTGCTGCTCACCAGCCTGAGCCATTCCCAGCGACGGTTAGTTAGTAAATTGATATGGATTTCTCTTTGGCTTTATTAAACTTGTCCTTAACCTTGCCTTCTTACAGGTGGGTCTACCTGGAGCCTGTCTTTGGCGCTGGAACCCTGCAGCAGGAGCACGCCTTGTTCAAGCGCATCGACAAGGACTTTCGCTATGTGATGCGTGAGATACAAATGGATCCGCGCGTGACGGCCCTGCTGAAGATCAACAATATAAGCACCATTGTTAATGCGCTGGAAACTCAGCTGGCGCGTTGCCAGCAAAATCTGATGAGCTATATAACGGTAAGGGGAGGGCGGGAAAACTAATATATTTGAAAAGGAGTGTTTCCCACTTCTCCCAATACTCCGAAATATTCCACTTCCAAAGGTGAAAAATGAGGGGAAAACTGTTCCTTTAAATTATTTTCATTGTTTTTATTAGATCGAGTTAAAACATTAATTGATACGTCTTCAATTTACGAAATGAATGTCAAAAGTGTTAGAATCCCTCTCACTGATATTCATGTAAAAATTCACTTTGGTGAATAATTGATTGCATGTAAACGGAAAAGCTTTTCACCTACGTTGCTGAAATATAAGTGATATGGGACTTCACAAAAAAAAGCTCGACTTGGATCTAGGATATCTTAATAAGTACACATTGCTCCATCTTTGATATCCCTATCTCTTTACAGGACAAACGCAATTCATTTCCGCGTTTCTATTTTCTGGGCGACGACGATCTGCTCGAGCTGCTGGGTCAGGCGTCGAAGGATGCGGACATCATTAAGCGCCACATACGCAAACTCTTTCCGGGCTGTCATAGTCTGGGCATAGAACAGACAGAGAATGGCAGCCACTACAGAATTCTGGCCGTGCACAGCGCCGAGGGCGATGAGCTGCGCCTGAGCCAAGCCGTTAACATGACGGGCGACATTGAGGTAAGCGGGCTTTAAACATGTGAAGCTATCGATGCATCTTTCTTGTTTGTAACTTTGACAGCGTTGGCTCAACGAGCTGGTGGCCGCCGTGCAGGAGACGCTGCGCAGCCAGATCTACGAGTGCTACAACAACACCAGCGGCTCCAGCGACAATCTCAGCGAGCAGCTGCTGCGTCAATATGCCAGCCAGGTGCTGGCCACAGCGCGTGCCCTGCACTTTACGCGTCAGACGGAAAAGGCCATTGGGGGCATGTCACTGGCCAAGCTGCAGCAGCAGCTCAAAGCGGAAATAGCTCATCTGGCGGCCATGAAGCAGCGTGCGACAGGCGGCAGTTTGCAATGGCTTAAGCTGAGCGCCTTGCTGCTGGATCTGGTGCATTATTTTGGCGTGTTGGAGGAGCTGCAGCAGCATAATGTGATGCACACCAGCGACTGGCATTGGCTGAGTCAGCTCAGATATTATTTGGGCGGCGGGCAGGATGCACGCCAGGTGTGGGTGCGCATGGTTTATGCCGAATTTGAATACGCCTACGAGTTTCTGGGACATGCCAATAAGCTGGTCCACACACGGCTGACGCACAAATGTTATCTTATACTCACACAGGCCATGCACATGGGCCTCGGTGGTAATCCCTTTGGCCCAGCGGGCACGGGTAAAACGGAATGCGTTAAGGCGCTGGGCGGCATGCTGGGACGTCTCGTTTTGGTTTTCAATTGCGATGAGGTGAGTTGCCACGCCTCCATTTGCAATTTGTCATAATGTCGGAACTGTGTGTGCGTTTGTGTGCGTGTGTGTTTGCAGAATGTGGACACCGAAGCGATGAGCCTAATCCTTACCGGTTTGGCGCGCTGCGGCGCCTGGGGTTGCTTTGATGAGTTCAATAGGCTGCAGGAGGCAACTCTATCGTCCATATCCATGCTCATACAGCCCATCCAGAGTGCCCTGAAGGACAAGGCGGACAGTGTGCAGATTGGCGACCGCAAGGTGAGACATGATGAATGGCCGACCACACGGTTCATTTCAATTGGGGTTAAGTTAAAAGCAACTGGCCGGTCCCAGACCCATTGCCTGGTGCCAAATGGCAAACATAGATTGATAGATTGAGCAAATTATAGATGTAGGAATTGATGTACTTAGAAATCGATGAACTGGGGGTTTTTAGATTGTTGTATATATGAATTGATAGAAGAATTAGTTGATACATTGATATATTGATGGGTTGATATTATAGATAGATTGATGGGTGAGTGAATTGATATAATACATTGGTTAATGTATTGATGCATTGATATATTGATGGGCTGATATTTTAATGTTGATTGCTTGATAAATATGTATGAATGGATTATTGTAGGATTTGAGTGATTAATGAATCAATGTAGAGGTGGATTCAAAGATTAATAGATTGATGGATTAATTTATTAATATATAAAGAAATGATTGATACATCTTCGAATTGTTATATTAAAATTCTAATTCATTGTGATTGAATAATTATTTGAAATATTGTTGAATCGATATGTAGTTAGATTGATAGGTTTGACTGTTTTATTGGTGGGCTGATATATTAAGTAATGATATATTAAGATTGAAATAATACTGAATTGATTAATTCATATATTGATTGATATATTGTCAATTGATTTGATATGAATGTGGATAGATAGATTACCGGATTCGATGGATATCTAATGTGTTAATATACTCATGGATTGATTGATTTTTATAGACAGATATATTGATAAATTAGCTGATTGATATATGGTTAGATAGGTTAGATAATGATAACTCCCCAACTAATAATATATGGACTTAAACCTGGCCAGTTGTACGGTTAATCATTATCTAATTAATAACCAGACTGTAAATAATGCAATTTGAACTCTTAACAGGTTCAACTTAACCAGCACTGCGGCATTTTTGTGACCCTAAATCCAGCGGGTGGCGAATACGGCGGCAGGCAGAAGCTGCCCGGCAATATTCAGGCGCTCTTTCGACCAATTGTCATGCAACAGCCGGAGCCGGGCGAGATTGCACGCGTCATGCTGTTCGTGGAGGGCTTTGTGGCTGCAGCGGATATTGCGGAGCGCATTGTGGAGCTGTTCGATCTATGCGGTAAAATGCTGTCCGCCCAGCGGCACTACGATTGGGGACTGCGCGAGCTGAAAACTGTGCTGCTCGTTTGCGGCGAGGGACTGCGCACGCAATTAGCGGGAATGGCAGCGACGCCCGTTAATGAGCATTCCGACGCCAGCAACAGTCCGTCGGCGATTGGTAATGATGAAATGCGCATTGCTGTCCATTGTCTGCGCTCATCAACCATGTCCAAGCTGGCGCAACAGGACGTTGAGTGCTTCGAAATGTTGCTGTTAAATGTGTTTCCGGAAATTGGCGCCTCGGAGGCACCGCTGACGCCGCTGCATCAGGCACTGACGGCCGCCTTTGGTCCGCTAGGCCTCTGTGCCAACGACAGGCAAATTGAGAAGGCCTTGCAATTGCACGAACAGCTCCAGAAGCGCATGGGCGTTGTGCTCGTGGGCCCACCCGGCTGTGGCAAGTCTAGCATTCTGTCGCTGCTGCGACAGGCACTGACCGCAACGACTGGCGCACAGCTGCGCGTGCACACCATCAGTCCCAAGTCAATGAGTCGCGTGCAGCTGCTGGGGCGACTGGACACGGACACGCGACAGTGGCTAGACGGCGTTCTCACCCACACGGCTGTGCTGGTCAATCAGGAGCCGTCGCACGTGCGCTCATGGATTGTGTGCGATGGCAGCATTGATCCCGAGTGGATTGAGGCATTAAACTCGGTGCTGGACGATAACAAGTGAGTACTAATTGTTGATTTATACATTTAATTTAATTATATAGCTGATATAGCACAATTTTGGCATGCCAGACTTTTCCCGAAATGGTGATTTTAAATAATCGTTTCAAATATTTCTCTTTCTTAAATATGAACCAATGAAAACTTAATCTTAACAGTTTTCCTCCCACTTTGTGATTAGATTTTGCAGCTTTCCTTTCAAATATTTTTTCAAAATTCATAGAGTTCTAACAATAGTTGATTTGCGTACAGAGTCGGAGTCAGAGTCGTTTCAACACATCCTAAATTAAGTTTTTTTAAAACATTTTAAATTAGAAAAGTTTTCCGCCCATTTCCCATCGCTATAAGTGAAAGTTCTTTTACAATAAAAGAGGATTCCTTTCAGTGTTTAGCAACAGCTTTTGCTAATATATTTTGCTCGTACCTGCGCATAAATTCGTAATAATTATTTGCAGCTTTTCATATATATATGTATATCATAATATATGTATATATCGTATGTGATATATAATTTTTAAACGTATCAATTATCATATATCGTATCGTATCTTAATGTTGCAAGTATTGTATTGTACGGATGGGCAAATACATCCCCTATCACTTAGCTACCAAAAACAAAGGACTTAAAACTTAGAAATGCTCAAAACGATGACATAAAATGAGGGAAGCCCACTAAAACAATAACGTAACGTAACGTAACGTAGTAAGTGTAATACACAACATAACGTCATTTTATAAATGACGCCAAAGAGTCTCTCTCCACTCTTACATTGAACATGAGTCTGTTTGCGTGTGTGTGTGTGTGTGTGTCTGTGCGTCTGCGGAAGCGTGTTGTTAGCAGTTATGCTGAACTGAGTTTCGGTTCAACTGAACTGGTTCCTTAAACCAGCTACCAATTTGTTCTAATAAGCTGGTTCCCTTAGCTGATTAGCTGTCAATTTACGAACAATTTAGAGATCTTATTAAGAATACATATACATTTGTGTATAAATTTTGCTGAACTGAGCTTAGGTTCAATTGAACTGGTTCTTTAAACTCGCTAGCAATTTGTTCTACGGAACCAGCTTCCCGTAGCTAATTAGCTGTCAATTTTCCAAACAATTTAGAGAACTTAGTTTAGTATAAGGAATAAATATAAATCAGTGTATTGTTTTGAACTGGTTCTTTCAAAATGGCTAGTTCGACTTTACACAAGCACCTAAGAAATTTAAACTAATTAAGTTTTAGTTCATTCAAAATCAGTTCACTTAAGCTTTTTATAACTAAATATGCCAGAATTCTTAAACGTGTTTTTGAATAGACTTAAAACTAATTTGATTTTAAGCACATTTTGCGAACCCGCTTAAGCAATCCCGCATAATTAGTTAAATGCATAAAGTTGATTCACCGAACTAGTTCGCACACAACTCCAACCTGTGAGTACACACTCCCGCCCGCTCTCCTACTTAGTTCACTCTTAAAAAAATAAACATGAAATTGAAATTTGAAATGCGTTTGTGGCTAGTTGAGCTTAAGAACTAAAGTCGAGTGCATAATTCTCTCATTGCTGCGCATGTTGCAACTGTTGCTGCTGCTGCGACGGCGGCGGCGGTTGTGGCGGCTGCTGTTGATGCGTCGCCGGCGGCGGCGGTGGCGGTGGCAGCGCCACGGTGGGCGGCGGTGGCAGCGGCGCGGCTCGCATGTGCTGCATGTGCGCCTGTGGCGCCATGTGCTGGAACATGTTGCAATGCTGCTGCTGCTGCTGTTGCTGCTGTTGCAGATGATGTTGCTGCTGCTGCTGCTGTTGCTGGTGCGCATTGAAGTGGTGCTGTTGTTGCTGCTGCGCGGGATTGACATCGGGTGGCGTTTGCAATATTATCTCCGGCTCGAGGTTGAGCGCCATGTCGGGCTCATCCGGCGGCGGCTGCTGCTGCGGTCCGCCGCGCAGCGAAGCCAGCGCCGCCGCCTGTGCGGCGGCCACGGCCGAGGCAGAACTTGTGGCAGCCGCGGCCGCCGCCGCAGCGCTTAAGCTGCTCACATCCTGGCCGTACTCCTGCTTGATGCCATTCGGCGGCGCCGGATACAGTGTGGCGCCCAAATTCTGATGCAGTATGGGATGGCAGAGCTGTGGCATCAGCGTGACGCCGGCTATGGGCAGGGCGGGATGCCCAAAACTGGGCGGCGGATACAGTTGCTGCAGCTTGTTCAGCTGCTGTAGATGCGTGGGCGTGGCATGGCCAGCGGGCGTATGCATGGCCGCATTGCCCGCCGCCGCCGCCGCCGTCAGCTGCGTCAGCGTGGCGCTGTTCAGACCGGACGTCGCCATTGGCATATGGGCGGACATGTTGCGGCGACGCTGCTGATGCGCTGCCGCCGCCGCTGCTGCTGCTGCGGCGAGCTGATGCTGCTGCTGCTGTTGTTGTTGTTGGTGGTGTGTGGATGGCTGCTGCTGCTGCTGTTGATGTTGCTGCTGCTGCTGTTGTTGTTGTTGTTGCTGTTGTTGCTGTGTCTGCGGCGTCGATATAATCACCTCAGGCTCAACAGGCACTGGCGGTATAATGCCCGCAAATTCGGGCGGCAATTGCGTGGGATCAGTCACCAGGAGACCCTTCTTACGCTCCTTGCGTATCTTATCACGTAGCTTTTCCAGCTGCCGAAACGCCTCGTTGGCGCGTCGCGCCTTCTTTCGATCACGATCACGCTCCTGCTCCAGACGCCGATACTCGGGATTCATGCGTTTGATCCGTTTCCGTTCGCGATCCCGCTCCCGCTGTATCATTTTCTGGCGCAGCTCCTCCTCGGGCGTCAACTGAAAGTTGAATAGAAACGGGGAAAACTTATTAAAGCACAATGTGGCTGGCTCAAGCAATTGGGGGATATTGTACTCTGTATTGAAGGTCAGCAGTCGTGTGGCATATATAACAAACGAAAAAACTAAAGTAAACCCCAACCCAGGTTCAATATTTTCAACTACTTAAAACTAGCTGGTGCTGTCTGTCTGTGAGTCTGTGTATGTGTGTAAGTGTGTGTTTGTGTGTGTGTATTCGTGTTCGTGTATGTGCACTTGTGTTTTATATATATAATTTAGAAATATATATTGGAAAAATGCTACGTTAGCACGTCGTGCCTTCTTGCGAAATCTATCGCGCTCGCGCTCCATACGCCGATATTCGGGATTCAGGCGCTTGATGCGCTTTCGCTCTCGATCTCGCTCGCGCATGATGAACTTGTGGCGCGCCTCCTCCTCGGGTGTCATCAGCTGCAATATAGAGATGGGAAGCGTTTTTGGTTTTTGTAGCAGTCGGCTGAGCAGAGAGTATTAAATACCAGAACTAAAGTACAGCTCTGAAGAGCGCTAGGCAAAGTTCAACAGAACAGAACAGAAGTTGGCATAGAATTTGTGCAGCTGAGCATGTATATGTCTGAGGCTAACCAATGTCAAGAAATTTCAGAAATAAGAACCAGCGTTTTTTCCAAATATATTACATTTCAAATTAAGTAAATTATATTAATAAATTAAAATTGTTTATTTTAACTTTGATCAACTCGAGCGAACGAGAACTGTTAAATCAGATTTTGAGCATAAAAGGCGCTCTTTTATCGCTTTTATTAACAGCGCCAGTTTAACATGCATGTCCATTAACAGCCATAAGACATAAACATGTCAAGAAAAGCTCTGGGAGAGCTCAATAAAACAACATATAGGGGAGGATTCTAGAGACCTTTGTACCTGAGCACGTTTATGTCTGAGGCTAAACAGTCGAAATAAAAAAGCAAATTATATATTAAGAAACGTTAAGAAAATGTGTTCGTTTCTGTTATTAACAGCGTCACTTTAACATGTGCTTAACAGCCGTTAGACATATACATGTCAAAAGCAGGGTTTTATAAATAGTTTCTGTTGTGTTTTTGTGTGTGATTTTTGTTAACCAATCATATCTTGAAACATTTCGCAGACTCTTAACACTGCCCTCCGGCTGGCGCATACAGTTCGGCAACAATGTCAACTTTATATTCGAAACGGACGACGTGCGTCACGCCTCCCCGGCAACTATATCCCGAATGGGCATTGTGAACATGAGGTAAGTGGCTTTCAGAAAGGCTTAACATGTCACAGTCCATACTAACCATAATTTGTTGTACAGCTATGATCACTATCCCTTGAAAGAAATGCTTAAGCACGAGCTTGAAAAGGAACCATATGGCGATCTACTGCAAAACTACATTGACGGAAATTTCCAAATAGCTTTCGAATGGCTGGAGAGCGAAAATTTGCTGAGGTACGTAGGGAAAGATATTGAATGGGAAAAGGGAATCTAAGTCAATGATGCCTGATAGATGATAATTAAGAAAATGCTGATCTATAGGGAATAATCTATTATACTAATTTTTTGTCGGTGTAGTTCTTATAGTAATATATACATCCATGCATTCATATATTTTAATAAAAGTCCACATAGACCCATTTTCTGGCTAGATATTAAATCGCATAACAAATACTGCTTTGGAAGGGACTGAATTTCGAGCTTGAACAGGAGAACAAATCTGTTATCAGTTATCATTGAATTCAAAATTCTCTTTTAAATGCGTGCAAGATTGTGAAAATAATAATAAGATAAACTAAAATCTCATCATCTAATAACTCTCTACTTCTCCAACAGTCAGATGCCCGGCATAAGTCGTGTCAGTGTGTTACGATCTCTGCTGCTGCAGCTGCACAATAGCCAGAGCCTTGAGGAGTATGGAGCAGCCACATTGCGTGCAATGCTTGGCTACGTTCCCAGCGAGCGACAGCGTGACTTTGCTCAGCTGGTGCTGCAGAGGGCGAATCTGTACGTGGCGCAGCCCAATCATGCCGAGCTGAGCTACTATGAGCCGCAGCGCAGCGCATTGGAGCAGTATGCGCTGGGGGTTATGGAAACTCCCGAACGGGATAGTCAGCTAATAGTCACGGGCTATGTCAAGTCGTATCTAAACATCATCAGCTCGTTGCTGGAGGTGCCCGCTGGCCGGGCGATGCCGTTTATGCTTGTTGGACCCAGTGGAGCGGGCAAGACGCTGCTGTTGGAGCAGGCGCTGCTGGAGCATTCGGGCTATCAGCTGGCCAGCATCAATTGCTCCACACAGCTGACCGCTGGCTATGTGCTGCACACGCTGCGCACGCACTGCGTCACGGTAAGCGGCTTGCGGGGGCGGGAATATAGGCCCAAACAATCGCGACTGTTGCTGTTCATGAAGAATTTAGATCTATGCCAGCTGGATGATTGGGGCGCCTGTGAGATTGTGGAGCTGCTGTTGCAGCTAGTACAACGCGGCGGCTTCTATGCGGACAATCTGGAATGGATTAGCGTCAGTGGGTTACAAATTTGTGCGTCCATTAGCGGCAATTTGCTAAAAATTTCACCCCGTTACTTGGCCATCAATCAATATGTGCGAGTGGCTCGACCCAGTCCATCCGATATGCTGGCCATCGTGCAGTGTCGCCTCGAGCCTTTGCTCCATACGCATTTCAGGGCAACGAGCGGCGGCAGTTCCATCAATTTACAGCATGTTAGCGAGTGCCTAATGGAGTGCTTCGAAAAGGTAAAGGAATTGTGCCTGGATTTGGCTCTTTGCTGATTTGTTTATCTCGTTCTCCTTGCAGCTGCAGGCCGCTTTTACTGCCTCCACTGGCCAACAGCAGCAGCAGCAACAGCAGTTGCATTATCAGTTAAGCCCCAAGTGCATTATGAAGCTAATTGCGGGTCTCGTTTACTATCCGTCGACTGACTTCAATGAGGTAAGTGGCTTAGTTTGGGCTAATTGAATTGCCGTCTGACTTTTTCTGCTCTGCCTGTGGTGCGTAGGCTTTGTATTGCGAGCTATTGGGCATGTTTAGGGACCGTTTGGCCAGTGAGGAGCATGTGCAGCAATTTGAGACGATATTAAAGCAAACTATGCGCAAATACTTTGGCAAAGAGGTGAGTTTTAGCTTAATCCCGCATCTATATGCTTGTTAATTGTTTTCGTGACAGAAAATCTACTTTGTGCCCAAGTCGCCTAAATCAAAAGGACAGCTGCATGGCCTGACTCATGATGAGTGGCTGGAGGAGGTGCATAGGCAAATTACAATATGCAGTAAGTAGTAGAAAGAAATCGGGCATCATATACTCATTATTTTTATCGTATTTTATCCTCGCCCTAATTATGTTTAAATTTCTTTGAGCTGACAATATTGTATTATGTCCAAGTTTCTTTTGTAAATTCTATATTTAAATTTTGCCTGTACTTTTATTTATATAAATATGTATATACATATTCTTCATTGAGGGTCATATTACATCATTCAAAAGGCCTAAATCGATTTCTAAGTTTTCAAACTAATTATTTATTACTTATCCTACTTCCAACCTTTTCACTACCTCACGTTTGTCCCCTTTCCTGCTTTTAAATAGCTTTATAGTATTATGAGCTCCAAAAATTAAAGCCTTGAATTCGTTATCAAGTTGATCAATCCGACTTGCCTAAAATATATCTATCTCCTGTCCAGTCTAGAGTTTCTTTTTGTCACACGCATCGAAGTTGAAGTTGTACATTTCCTTTAGAGCTATTTAATGATAGGATATGATGTCGCTGAATCTTTGCGGTTTCAAGATATGAGCAGTTCAGAGAGTAAATAAAGGAAAAACAAAAGAACAATACAATATGAATCGGGATAACTACACTGGGCCTTGGCGTCTGTTTGCGAAATCGATCCCGCTCTCGTTCCATTTGTCGATATTCGGGATTCATGCGTTTGATGCGCTTTCGCTCCCGATCTCGTTCCCGCATGATGAACTTTTGGCGTGCCTCCTCTTCGGGGGTCATCCACTGCAAGTACATAGAGAACGGGTAGAAAATAACAGAAACAATTTCGACTCACAAAACGTGCTATATATAAAGTGGAAGGAAATAAATGTGGCCAAGGCAGTCTGAAGTCAACTTCAATGCCGATGCGTGAAGAAATATTAGCTAATGTTCAATTTCTTTACTAAATAGATTATGTTAAAGTGACGCTGTTAACTGACAGCACTTGAACTCTGTTAACTTACGAACGTTTAAGATCTAGATATATATAATTGATTTTCTGTGTGGCTATTATTAATATAACAAATGAAAAGGATATTTAATTTATTTTAAATTTTTTTCACTTTCAGATGCCGAAAACTACAGCATTTCTTCGCCTATAACGGAAGAGCTGCTGCTGCACACGGCCAAAGTGGCACGCATCCTCTCCAGAAACGATGCACATTTGCTTATTCTGGCTGAGGCCGGTGACCGACACTTGGATGCCATTTATGCGGCTGCCACGCTGCAGCAGGCCAAAGTATTGACAATACAGGGCGGCGCCAGCTATGGTCTAACAGAATTCTACAACGATCTGAAGCTGGCCATGCAGACGGCGGCGCTGGAGCAACAGATGAGCTATCTGCTGATCGAACACTGCTGGCTCAGCTATGTGCCGGACATACTGAAACCGATTGAAGCACTGCTGGAGGGCAGTGAAATTCTGGAGCTCTTTGGCGATGATCTGGAGACGGTGGCCAGCGCGCTGAAGCAGGCGGCGCAGTTGGAGGGCTATCAGGAGTCGCTGGGCGCGTACTTTATGAAGCGTGAGTGCGATGAAAAGCTAATAAATTCAAAGTAATCTTTATAAATATGATTTACAGGCGCTCGAGAGCATCTGCATTTGGTGCTCGTGCTGGAGCCGAACAGTCCACAGCTGGCGGAGTACTTTAACAGCTGCCCAGCCCTGCATCGCCAGATGGATATGCTCTATGTGCGGCCAGAGTCGCGTGATACGCTTGCCATGCTGCCCAAGCAGTATATTGAGCTGCTCAATGAGGCGTCTGTGGCTACGGGACGTGGCAAGGTGCCTGTTTGCAGTCATTTTTCAGACGTGGCCGAGGAGTTGCCGCCAGAGCAGCCAGCGCATCGCTACTATCAGCTGATTCGTAGCTATTATTATATGTATAGCAATGCCGCCGCTGAGATTGATCAGCGTCTGGGCAAGCTGCAGCTGGGCGTGGACAAGTTGGCCGCTGCCCATGCGCTCGTCGACACCTTAAAGTCGAATGCATCGGCCCAGGAACAGGCGCTGGGTGAGAAACGGCAGCTGGCCAATGATGCGCTGCAAATGATCTCATCCACGATGCACAATGCGAATGAGCAAAAGTCCAATATGCTGGAACTGAAGCAGCAGACGCAGCAGAGCAGCGAGCAGCTGAAGCTGCGACAGCGCGAGATACAACAGGAGCTGGCCGAGGTGGAGCCCATATTGGCGGAGGCCAGCAATGCAGTGGGACAAATCAAATCCGAGGCGCTCTCCGAAATACGCTCGCTGCGTGCACCACCTGAAGCTGTGCGGGACATATTGGAGGGCGTGCTGCGGCTGATGGGCATACGCGACACATCATGGAACAGCATGAAAACATTTTTGGCAAAGCGTGGCGTCAAGGAAGACATACGCTCCTTGGATCCGGCTCACATTAGCCCCGAGAATTGTCAAGCCGTAGAGCGTTTGCTCGCAGCCAAGGGCGATTCCTACGAATCGAAGAATGCCAAACGCGCCTCAGCAGCGGCTGCACCGCTCGCCGCCTGGGTGCAGGCCAGCGTGCGTTATGCTCGCGTCATTCAGAGCATCAAGCCGCTGGAGCGGGAACAGAATGAACTGCAGCGTAATCTTAATGCGGCTGAGAATGAGATGGAGCAGCTGGCCAGCGGCTTGGACGATGTGGACAAGCGTGTCCAGAAGTTGTCGGCAAAGCTGCAGACCTACACGCAAGAGGCGGCCGTGCTGGAGCTAAAGCTGCAGGAGGCAGGTGCCACACTGCAGGCCGCCGAGCTGCTGGTGGGCAAACTGAGCGCAGAGTATGCCACCTGGAGCGCGCAGTTGGCAGAGCTGAAGCGAGCTCATAAAACACTGGACGGCAAAATGCTGCTGCTCGCATTGGCCATCAATTACTATGCGAGTTGGGGCGTGGAGCAGCGTAGGTGAGTAGCTAAAATTAATTCATACTAGCTGGCATTTACGCCTACTTAATGGCCTACTTTAAAATGACTTCCACTTATGTTGCACCCATAGGGGTGGATTTCCAAAAATATGCGGGGAATCGTATTGATAAAATGTGTATGTAGATTGTCTTAAAGTGGCCAGAAATAGCCAACTGGTCTAAAACAATATAAACTATCAATTACAAAATACGGCCTACTTTCACGTAGGGTGGTGAAATTGCCAGAAAATGTGAAACACGTAATTCTGAAAATGTATCAATTAATGTCCGGTCTAGAGCATTTAATTAAAACTGCGATAAAAGTTAATCGGATAAGAAAAAAATTTCATGTAACAATTTTCCACCCACTTTTCGGGGTAAAATTATCAAGGGCTTATCGCATAATTATTATTATTTTTTTAGAAAGTGAGTTCAAGTAGATCCACTCATTTTTCACCGTTGTGAGTGGAATTTTTCAAAATCGTTGTATTAAAGAAAACTAACGCAGGCAAAAACAGTTTTTAAGCTCTTGGATCATTAAGAAAAAGTTTTAAATACATAAAGATCGATCCGGTATATTAAACTATTCCTTTTCTTCTACGCAGCGCCTCAATCAAACGCATGAGCGTGGATTTTCAAATGCCCGGAACAGGCTTTGATCTACGCCAAACCCTTGTCACCGAGCAGCAGCAAATCATTTGGGAGAGTCAAGGCTTGGCTCGCGACGCTCAGATCATTGAGAGCGCCGCGCTGCTGCGGGAGATGCTGTCGCTGCCCTTCGGCAGCTGTCCAGTGCCTCTGCTGCTCGATCCCACCCAGACGGCGGCGCAGTGGCTGACCGCGCATTTGCGTGCCGCGGGACGTGCCAGCGAGCTGACGACGCAGGGCAGCGAGCGCCTGTGCTATCAACTGGAGCTGGCCGTGCGCTTTGGCAAGACGCTGCTGGTCATGGACTGCGAGCAGCTGCGTCCGCCGTTGCTGGAGCTGCTGCAGGGGCACGTCTATGTGCGCTTCAATAAACGCCAATTGGCGGTGGCCAGCAAACTGGTCGATCTGCACGAGGATTTTCAATTGGTGCTAATCAGCAAATCGCATCGCTTGCAGCAGCAGCTGCCGCCGGAGCAGCGTAGTCTGGTCAATCTGTTGCGCTTTACAGTGACCGCCACCGGCCTGGCCGATCAGCTCATGTCCAAGGCGATTGTGCTTAAGAATCCCGCATTGGAGCAGCAGCGCATTGAGCTATTGCAGCGCGAGGGTGAGCTGCTCAAGCAGCGCATGTCGCTGCAGGACAAACTGCTGGAGCAACTATCCAAGGCTGAGGGCGATATATTGCGCAACGAGCCTCTGTTGGCCAGCCTGAATGAGGTGAAGCGCAGCAGCGCCGAAATCGATGCTGCACTGGAGCAAAGCGGCCAGGTGAAGCAGACGCTGCTCTCACAATTTGGCGCACTGCGCGAACTGTGCGTCCTGTCGGCTGACTTTTATGCCGGCCTCACGCAGGGCTACGAGCTGTCCGCCCTGGTCTACATCGAGCTGTTCCTGGGCGCACTGCGTGCCCAGGAGTCGCAGCAGCAGCAGCTTTACGAACGTCTCGTGCGCAGCGTCTACCTGCATCTGGCGCGTGCCACACCACGCGATAGTCAATTGACGCTGGCTCTTTGGGTTTGCCGCCAGGCCTTTGGAGCAGCTCTTGGCATCAAGGAATGGGAGCTGTTTATTAGCAATTTTATGGGCAGCGCCGATGGCAGCGTTCAGCTGATCGGCAACGGGCTGCCCGACTGCATCAGCCGCGAGGCGCAACTGAAGCTGGCGCAGCTGCTGCAACAGCTGCCGGAGCTGCGTGGCCAGCTGCAGCTGGACAAGGATTATGTGTGGCGCGGCTTTATCGAACAGCAAACGGACGATGTGCTGCGTGAGTAAATGTGGCAAATGTATTATTTGATTGGGCTAGAAGAGAAGAGATATCTTGCAAATAGGCGGGCACGAAGGCATCTGCGATCACAAAGAGTATATTATTATCCATTTTTATTAACCCTGTAGACTAGCCAGCCCACCCGCTTCCAACTGGAAGTCCTCAATTTGAGACTCATGTAAAATCGCAAAACTAAGGCTTTACGAATGTTTAGTGACGCCCACTTACGCCCACCCTATTCCTGAGACAATTTCTCACAGTTTTAAAGTCATTTTGTGCTGCGTTATGGACAGAGTCAAGTGCTCTGCGATCACCTGGATCTATTGTGCCTCTCAGAGGAAAATAGAAGGAATATGCAATGCATTTTCCTCGACTCTTATTTCCCTAGTATCAAGGATCTGATCCCCCAGTCTCAGCTTGCATTGAGCTGGACACTGTGGATTATCTGGGATGTGCTTGGCTATTTCTTTTATCTGAAGGCATTTGTGTTATTAGGCCCTACAGTTTAAGATTTACTTATTTACAATCACAGTTTTACGGTAACTGGAAATATTCAAATGTTTATTGATAAAAGATGTAACCAAAAATGTTGACTGACACGTCCTGTGACCGGGTCTGTACTTTAAGTATCAGAAAAATCGAAGTGCTTTCTCGATCCACTTAAACAAAGCGCATAAATCCATGTTGTCTGCAGTTTGAGAGTCACAGTTTTAGAGTCACAACTTTAGTTAATGTTTTAGAGGCTTCAAATTTTAGCTTATTAGCTTACGGATTTCTTGAACTCAAACTTCTTTCACTCATCGAGTCGGAAACTCCTGACTGCAAAAGTTATTCCTGGCTTTAATATTTTGTTCATTTTACAGCCCACATCAAGGCACCCTTTCAGCGCGTGCTCTTGGCCCAAATATTTCGACCCGATTTGCTGGTATCGCAGCTGCGTTTAGCGAGCAGCCAATTGCTGGGCCTGTCCCCAGAGGCCGCCACACAGCCGACGGTGCTGCAGCTGCTGGAGCAGAGCAGTTGCGATCGACCCGTACTGATGATAAGTCAGCCGGAACTAGATCCGGCCACAGAGCTCAAGGGCGTGGCACTGAAAAAATGGGGCGCCCAGAAGTATGTGGAGCTGGCCATCGGACGCGGCAGCGAGCAACGTGCTCTGGTGGCCATGCGACAGGCGGCCAGCCAGGGTCAGTGGCTGTGCGTGAAGAATGTGCATCTGGTGCCGCAGTGGCTGGGCCAAATGGAGCGCGAGCTGAACGAGCTGCACAAATCTCCGGACTTTCGGCTCTGGCTGCTCTGCGAGTCGACGCAGGGCTTCAGCGAGGCGGCCGTCTACAAGTGCCTCAAGGTGCGCTACGAGCAGCCGCGTGGCCTCAAGCAGCAGGTGCAGCGCATGCTGCAGAACTACGCCGGCCTGGAGACGGAACTGGCCGCCAAGCTGCCGGCCAAGTGTCTGAAGATGCGACTGGTGCTCTTTCTGCTGCAGGCTGTGCTCCAGCAGCGGCGTCAATATATACCACAAGGCTGGTCCAAGTACTATGAGTTCGGCGAGGCGGATCTGAAGGCGGCGCTGGGCGTGCTCGGCTGGCTGGATGCGCAGCTGATCAGCGGCCGCTGCGACTGGACGCTGCTGCAGCGCCTCTGCGAGGCGGTAGCATATGGTGGACGCCTGAACAATGCACGCGACATGGACATACTGAACAGCTATCTGGCGCAGTTTTGCTGTGCGGATGTGCTAAGCAATCGCTGGCAGCCGCTGGGCCTGGGCAGCGCCCTGCCCACAAGCGGTCAGCTGCAGGATTATCATGCGGCAGTGGAGCGTTTGCCGGATGTGGATGAGCCGCGCATTTATGGACTGGCTAGCCAGGCGCAGCAGCGGCGCGAAATGGAGCAGGCACGTCTCATAGTCAGGGATCTGCGAGCGCTGCAATTTGGCGGAGCGGCAGCAGGCAACGAGTTGGCCACGCCCAATGCCAGACAGCGTCTGGAGCAGCAGATCAAGCCTTTGCTCAGCCTCTGGCGCAAATTGGCCAACGCCTGCAGCATTAGCCAAGCGGCCAAGGAGGCGTTGGCCGGAGGCACAGCCACAACCACGCCCACGCCCTGGACGCTGTTCGTGCACGCCGAGCTGCAGCTCGGCGCGCGGCTGTTTCGAGCAGTGCATCAGCTGCTCTCGCAGCTGCACAACTGGCTGAAGGAGACGGCGGGCACAGCCGAACAGCCGGCGGATGTGGATGCCAGCACACTGCAGGCGCTGGCGGAGCAGCAGGTGAGTGCGGAAGAAGAAGCACGTAGGCAGGCGGTACAGTGTTCACTCGCAAATTAAAACTTTTTAATTTGTGCTGAATTAGCAAAAGAAATCGAATTTCTGGAAGTCCCATTGAAATACGCTTGGTATTACAATTTATTCGCGAATTGTGTAGAACATATGTACAGTGAAAATTCTATGGCGCGAACACTGATTGTCTCAGTTCTTTTGACCTGCGTTGCGATGTCCGCTTAAGAATGTGCCATAAAAGTAAACAAGAACAAATATTAGGACTGTAAAAAATGGACGAAGTTCTTCAAATAAGGCAGCCGTCCGTTAGTCGAGCACTCACTGTACCTGTTTGATCAGCATCACAAGAGCAGTCGATAAGCCCCCAGACGTAGGAAAAATCGGGCCATAGAATAATCGCATTTAATGAAACTTTTGAGAAGCCATATATAGAAATGTCCGCCAGAGTATTTCAACTTCGTTGCAGTATGCCTTAAGACTCCCCACAGGTCTTGATATATAATCAGAATCAGACTTCTATAGCATACTTCTATTAGCACAATTGATAATTTTAGAAGACCTTTATGTTTCCATATATAGAAATGTCCCAAAGAGTATTAATTCTTCGCTGCAATAGCCCTTAATTTCAAAGATGTTAACATATGGTCAGAATCTGACTTCTATAGCTTATAGCTGACATAGGAACAATCGGGCCTGAATTTTAGAGAAGCTCAGTCTAGCCATATGTCCCCAAGAGTATTAAATCTTCGTTGTAATATGCCTAAACATCGTCCCACAGGTGCCGCATAGCTGGCAGAAGCTGTGGCCCGGTCCGAGCAGCAACAGCGCCGCAGATTACCTGCGCGGCCTGCTGGTGCGCGCGGAGGCGGCGGAGCAGCGTTACAGGCAGCAGCTGCAGCTGGAATTCGGCGAGGAACTGAAACTGGTGCAGGTGTTCAACTGTGAGAATCTGCTGGCCTGCCTCAAGCTGCAGCAGGCGCGCAAGCTGGGCGTCTCCACGCAGCGACTCCGATTGCAGTGTATCAACGGCAGAGTTGGCGATCCCGAGACGTTGGTGCTAAAGCTGGCGGCGCTTAGGGTGAGTCGCTGTCCCTTTTACATTGGTTTATATTTAATTTATTTTGCTCTGGCGCCTTTGCGTCGCTTTTGGACTTGATGCGTGCGTCTGTCCGTCCGTCTGTCCGTTCGGCTGTCTCGTCTGGCTGTCTGTCACTCAGCGCTGTCTCTTTTTATTGCTTGGGCCGTGGGCTCTTTTGTCTTTTTCTGTTTTTCGTGTTTTTTTTTTCGTTGCTTTTTTCTTTGCATTCTGTTTGCTTACCTTGCCCATCTTGGCCATAAAATGCGTCTCCAGCTTGCCGTTTTTTGTTTGTTTACCACTTGCTTAGAATTATATTTAGTTTTTATTTACAACATTTAGTTTGTATTTACTGCAGAATTCGATTTCGCTGCAGTTTTCGCTTTTTTTCACGCCGCTTCTTTTTGTTTATTTGATTGACATTCCGGCGCTCTGTTAACGCAGTGCCAGGGCTGCACAGTATTCATGTTAACTGTTATCTAATGCAAGTATTTTTTGAGTAGCAATATTTGGGCACGTATTAATGTATGTGCACTGTTTAAAAAAATAAATGTTGTTTAATATGTGATGCATTGATTAAATTTTTGTTGCATTCAAAATGTTTTATTTGTTTTGAGTTATAATATATTAACTATATGCTGCAACGTAATTGCTCCTCACTGGAAAACTAGTTGTATGCATTAACAGTGAGGAGCACAAGTTTGCTTATGTTAAGTGTGCAGTACGTTAAGTGAGCACATTTTCGTTAAATGAGCACGTTCGTTAAGTGTTGCACAGTTTTGTCACAAATTCGCCGACTCTGGTGCCTGCACAGACTAAAATCGTCAAGGTTGCTGTCTAAATCAATAATGGAATCTAATACGAATTTGAATTACACTATTTATTTTTAAATGAATGCAGCTGGATGGAAATACACAGATATTAAATACAAGCGATTTGAATGCATTTTATATTGCGTATAAAATCAAGGAAAATAACGAAAAGACTGCGTATGCGGATAAATTTAAGAAAATTGATCGATTTGCCAGCAACAGGCAGCACTCCGACGAGAGAATTACACTGCCACTGTACAGCAGGTCCAGCAGGGATAAGCTGATCTGTCATTTAAAACTGGAACTTGGTGGCGCCCACGCGGAGCAGGTACTTTTAGCAGGCACTGCTTTAATTGTTGACGATTATTGAAGACGTCTGTCGAAATTCATCCCAAAAAATGGAATCAATCAGATAAACTAATATGCAGAATCCGCTATAGAAGTATAACGGAAGAAATATGTCCAGAAAAGCCATTTTAGTATTGCAAAATTTTGAATTGGGAGCACAATTTACACAGTATGTGATCGGATAAATGGAAACTGATTTTGTTTTTGACTCAAATATATGGCCTGCTTTATAGTGCCAATAAAACAAATTTAAAGGACATAACAACTTTGGGTACATTTCATTTGTATTAAAAAATATATATGAAAATTAATTTAATAAATGATTAATGCAGCAATATTTTTTGTTTTATTTAACGTGCAAAGGATTTTGAGTTTATTTTCTTTCGATTGATAACAAGTCGTGTTTCTATATTTTACGGACATCCCTATATCAACTCAGAGTTGATGCTAACCTAGAATGAATATACTTTATGGGATCGGAGATGTCTTCTTCTTTGCCTAACATCTATTATGACAAAACTATAATATCCTCCACAAGGGTATTATGATAAGTTTACATTCGCAGCATAAACAACATAGTTTATATGCAAGCGTTTTTCGTGAATTTTCCAAACTTGCGGTTGTAACTGTGAAAATCTTTATAACACATATTCAAGTCCTTTAAAAAAAATCGAGCGAACGATACTCAGAACATTGCCCAACCTTTTAATCCACATTTCCAAGAAGAAAGCGTGGAACACATTTCGAATGCATTTTCACAAAGATCTTTAAAGAGGAGTTCGCATGATAAACTAAACAAGTTTTGTACAACTGTTTTCCGTGAATTTTCCGCACTTGCTTCTGGAATTGTCCTGCGTTGGTCAGCAATCAGTCTAGTCAGTCAATCAATCAGACAATCAGTCAGTCAATCGGGCAGTCCGTCAATTAGTCAGGATAAACAGTTTTATGTCTAGAGATACAATGAAAACTCTCCTAATGATCACTCCAATTCGGCGTGCACTCATCTTGGGAGGACATTTGATTATCAATCAAGAGTCAGGCTCTACGCCCTTTCTATTAGACAGACACTCCCCTTGAACGGACAAAGGGTGCCCGACTGCCGTTGTCCGCCCAAGTGAGCATTCACTGTATTACACTGCATATTAGACTAATTTTAATAAGTATTTAGTACATTTGCCATTTTCAACTGCCATTTAAAATGCCATTTAAATAATTTGGGCGCAAAACTCAAAATACCTAATTGTTTTATGAGCTCATGTGTGTGTGCGTGTGAGTATGCGTGTGTGTTTATATGAGTATATTTGTGCGTGTGTGTTTAGTTTGTGTGTAAATGAAAGAACCCACTTCGGGTTTCGTCCCCACATTAGCTTCGTCATAATCTGTAAATTTCCAACTAATTGCAACCACAAAGTTCCACAACCAACAACAACAACAACGTGAACAAAAACAACAACAATTGAAGTGTGTCATAAATGTTTGGGGCACCGTTTTAGGTGCTGCTCGTACATTTGGTTGCAAGCAGCCAGTTGCCAAGATGTTTACCAACGGTGATTTCTCAGCTTGCACCCCTCTGCCCCTTGCCTCCTGCCCCGTGCCACAACCACCGAAAGTTGCTTAAGTTTAATTAAGTGGCATTATGTTCAATTAGGCAAAAGTTTCGAATATGCAAATTAACACAATTTGTCAGCCAACTGGCACGAATGGGTGGCGCCTCCCAGCAGATATTTGGGAGAGGGGGGCTATTCACTTCTGTGGCAGACAAATTGCCTTTGCTTGGTACATTAGAAAAACACAAATCAAAGCGTCGGCAAATGACAAAAGCAGCCCCAAAAATATATTTACTAACGTTGTGGGCGTGGCCAAAATTGTAAATAATTCTCTCAGCATTTAGTTTTGGCCATGCGATACGCAATAAATAAATTATATAATACGAACAAGCCAACCGGAAATTATAGCAGCTATAGATGTGTATTGGCAAGGGGCGGAGGGGTAGAGGGAGTCTGGGTAGGATTACCGAAGAAGTCGCTTTTAAATTTTGTCGAGCAATGCGAATAGGAAAAACAAGATATTGAAATTAAATTTATCTAAAGATAAGCACATATTTAAATCCATTTTTTGTTAATTTTTATTGTCTTTTATTTAGACAAATTGATTTGGTTTAAGTAAGACATGAGCCAAGGCCAATTGTTAGCTTGAAACATGCCAATATCTTCAGATTTTCGCTTGCAATCCTTATACATACAGTAAAAACTCGCTCAAAGCACACTCCTGTTAGGCGGACATGCCTTTTGGGTGGACATTTTCTCTCAAACTATTTTGAATCAAACCATACCCAATGCCCCCCTATTAGACGGACACTCTTGAGCAGGCAAAAATTATCCAAAGAGTGGCTGTCTGCCAAAGAGAGTGTTCACTGTATATATATATAAAATTGATTGATTGATTGATTGATTGACTGACTGATGGGTGCTCAAAGCAACGCCCAACAATTTAAGAGCAAAAATATGTTTATTTTTCCTCAGATCAGCTTGGCGTTCTCTTAATCTGTAGATATTATCCCAACATATTATTCATTCCTTGCGAGCAACAACCTAATGGCATAGTATTTAAAGTTAAGAAAATGTTTTCTTTTCTTGCAGTTCGCATAAACTCAAACCTATTTGATTCCGTCAGATACATCCTCTTATCCCAATCGGGCCTAAGTTATGCAAATCTCGTCTCTGAAAGACATTGGGAATTGTTTGTAGTCAACTTTGATGATTACATTTTAGATGTGTAATTAGAATTTGATAGGCGTGTGTCGCGGGTGTGCGGCTGTGTGTGAGTGTGTGTGTGTGAGTGTGTGTGTGTGAGTGTGTGTGTGTGTGTGTGTGAGTGTGTGTGTGTGAGTGTGTGTGTGTGAGTGTGTGTGTGTGAGTGTGTGTGTGAGTGTGTGTGTGTATCTGTCCACTTGGCCATGTGTGTTGACGTTTGATAAATGCTTGGAGACAAATGGATATCCTTGTAATCCTTTGGCCAAGCAGCATACATTTAACAGCTGCCTCTAATTGCAGTCGCCCCAGCTTCAATGTCAAGGATTACAGATTAATTAAAATATAAAGCATATGTGACATATGCATATGTATGGGCATATGTGTACGTATGTGCTTTTGACATTTGACTGTCTGTGCCAGTATGTGTGTGTGTCTATGTCGGCTCTGGTTGAAAGGTCCTACACTTGCCATAATTGTAAGCCTACCAAATGTGATTAATCTGTGGCCACCACAGTGCGGGCTCTTCCACTTCAATAGCCCATTTTGGACACCGGGTCGGATTCAAGAGGTCATGACATGGGCCCAAATACATATCCATTGTCTGGCTTTTGTGCGGGCTGCTTCATTAGTTGGCCAATTGAGTGTATCAGAATTACCACAGCAAACTATCCGATTGTTTGTGCCCGAAAATTATATATTTGAATCGACTTTGTGGATGCTAGTTAGAGACTTAAGAAAAGCTTAATAAAATTAAGAAAGTCTTTTCCTAAACGATGCTTACTTTGCTTGAAGCTAAGCATTAGCCATTTCTGCTTACTAAGCAACTTTTGAAAATAGCTAGGATTGAACTTTTTTTAAAAAAGGTTTTTTTTTCCTCAATGTCATTAAACTGCCACCTGTCAAAGTTAAGCGTCACTAACATATCATTACAATCAATTTCGGTTTCTGAACTTTCTGAAACAACAAACGATCAAATAAGACTTTTATTATGACAAAATTAACAGTCATTTTAACCTGATGTCAAACAGTGTTTTGTTGTCGCAAGCATTTTAATGAGATCATTAACAACCAATTTGTCATTTGGTTTGCTCAAATTTGATTTTCATTAATATAATAATAATATAATAATTGTCATTTTCTTCCTTTAAAGGGCTTTAGCGTTCTTCTGTCAAAGTTAACTGCTACTTTAACCTGTTTTCAAACTTTGTTGGTTTTTCGCAATCGTTTTAATGTGATATTTTTGTCATATTAAACTTTAACAATCACTTTAGCATGGTTTTATAAAAAAAATTATTCTTTTCTTCTCTAATATTGTTTCTTTTTGCGTCCCGTCAAAGTTAACAGACACTACAACCTGTTGTCAAATGTTTTTTTTTTTTTTCGCAAGCATTTGAATAAGATCTGATAGTCATTTAGAGCTTTATCAATTAATTATGCGCCCATTTAAATCCATTCTATTGCTTACAATAATTGTCTTTTTATTCTTTGAGAGGTTTTTCAGCTGCCTCCTGTTGGAGTTAACAGTCACTTTAGCATGTTGTCACAATCGATTTCGGTGTCTGAATTTAAGAGAACTTACTTAAACACGACTTTTGATTTAACCTGCACGAGTATTTTACGACTTTAAAAGTATTGTACTCAATGCAATAGAAAATAGTTATCATCTCAACTTATCTTATTGAGCTATTTCCACTGACTGCTTATCGAACTTGTTAAATTTGAAACTTCCATTCCCTGAGATATATTTTAGCAGCTGCTTTTAATTAGCCGCTGGGGCTAAAAACTCATGTAATAAACAAGAACATTTAACTAATCAGAAGTTTTCCAACAGCTAGCTAAATACTAAATACTTATCATATCAATATGCCCCCAAGAGTTGCTGTGTTCGCACTTCTGCTCCTTGAAACTCCTGTGCTCCCGCTCACATTTGCATCACTTTGCCCTTAGTAAACGCAGGTGCTAATTTTCTCATGCGGTTGGTTAATGAAATCATTTTGAAAGTTTTGCACGCTGAGCTCTTGACTTATTTTGCTGGGCATTTTGGGAAAGCGCTGGAAAACCACCAAGAGCAACAAAAACAACTGCCACATTGAGCTGGCGACAACCTGCAGCAAGTGGCTTTCGATGTGTTGTACCATAAAGTTTTTGGCCAAGTCTCTGTCAAGGACGTGCATGCTATGTGAGGATCTGTCTCCCTCTCTCTCTCTCTATCTCTTTGTGTGTGTATTGCCGCTGGCACATGCAAATTCTACAACAAACAAAAATCCCTGGCAACATGACCAACAAAAACGACAACAACGACAACCATTGCAACAGCAACAACAACAACAACAACAACAACAACAACAGCAACGTAAACTTTTGTAAAACCGCACGAAAACTTTCAAGATTCACAACTGCAACACTTGAAGCATGCTGAAACACACACACACACACGATATACTCTCTCACACACTTACACACACATCCTGCACATCCTGCCTGTCTACCAAATGAGTTTTGTGCTAGTTTGTTTTAATGCCTGCAGCTCCAACTCTTGCCTATATTTATGTGCATATAACCTAGGGCTAAGGGGGAATCACGGGCACAGCTGGACAGCTGTAGAAATCTGTCCGGATCTGTTCGGTGTAATGAACAGATAACTGCTGGCTAATTGTTCTGTGGATTGTTGCTGCACCCGAAAGTTCCGCTCAAGTATTTATTTTAATTTGATATGTGCATAAATTTCCATTTCGTTTTATTTCGAAATTATCACTGACCCAAAAGTCAACTAGTCAACACATTAGAAGATTTTTGCGTAAATGTCTTGCATTAGAAGCAAATGCGAATGTTACCACCGACGGCTCAGCACTCTACATTGAGTGCAATCATAGCTGAAACCAGTTCGAAGAGAAGCTTTTTAATCAGCAGCCATTAATTTCCAAATGGGACTTTGTTAAGGGTATCCCCTAGTCGAGCATTTCCTACTTGAATACTCTTAACCTTTTATTTCATACCTTGTCGATATCATGGCATGAAGGATTATCAATTGCTTATCCATAAATTTAACAATAAACTTCCTCTAAACTTTTTAAAAAGTTATTTCCCTTTGGCTGTAAAACTTTGTAAAGGCACGTTTTCTCATGTTAAACACCTAACGTACACATTGACCTGTTGTTAAATTTGATAAGCTTCTTGCACGTGATTTATGGGTTATTTTCAAGAAAAATCTCTCCCCTCGTAATTTCAACTAGAAATTGCATCCAGCTAGAAAGCTAAAGAATATGATTTTAATATACTACAAATAAATGAAAGTACATTTAGATGTCAGCATCATTTCGGTTGACAAACACATTTTCGCATTTTCCAGCCTCAACGAGCTAATCAAGAGCCAAATAAATATAAATATATCAGAGATAAAGAGCTGAATATTTGTGCAGCACAATTGCAAGCATATATTTGCTGATTAAAGCCAGCAAGAATAATGCTGAATAAATGCAGTTGACATCAGCTGAATGACAAATGTTGGCATTCGACATGCACCTGTTGCCGGGGCAACATGCGGCATAGAGCGCATGCAACAATTCGCATGCAGCACATGCGGTTGCACAAATGAAATTTGCACGCTTATAGAAAATCATGAGGTCAAAATATTTTTGCGCGCGTGCACATAAATTCCAATTCATTTAGCTGTTAATTCAATTTTTGTTGCCACCCAAAGCTACACTGAGCGAAAAGGCCCAGGTGCGAAAAATGCAAATTAACCCAGAAACTCTTTCGTGCATAAAATGTCCTTAAATATAATATATAAAAAAGAACAAAATTCTTTTAACTAAAATTATGCGGTTTTGTTGTAGTTGCGGAAAAGCGAAGTCAAATGAGCGCGACCCTCCGAATCTTTTGGGGGCTTGCAGCGCTTAAGTAGGGAGTATGGAATATGGAGGGGTGTGGGGGGGTGGAGAGTTGCGGCTGAGCGGATGCATACAAAATAAAACGCTGATTGCAGGCGGCCCAAGTCTCTGGTCGCTGGCTGAGCACGTGACTGGGTTTACACGCAAATAAATAAAAACTCGGCTAAAGTAGCGACAACAACCACAACAACAACAACAACTCAAGTGCGAGCTGTGCATAATAAAAACGTGCGGCTATGTGGGGTTAAGCATCGACAGCGGCAACAACAACAATTCCGCACAAATATGAAATGCGGCTGCCAAAACAAATGCAATTTATTTGCAGCACAAGACACGCTACGTACCCCCTCCCCTCCATCTCTCAGCCGCAGCCTGTGCACAACCTTCCGTCATAACTTTATCACGTGCCGCAGCAGCCAACGCCAGGTGGCGCTAGGCAGCCGGCAGCCGTCGGAGCAGCGGAAACGGAAACGTTGTCAACAGGCCTGCAGCAGCTGCAAAAGCCAAAAAAAAAAAAAAAAAATTAGAGGCAAAAAACTTGCAAAGCTGCCGCGCGAAATGCGACGCGCTTTATCAGAATTCCTTTTTCTCTATTTCGTTTTTTCTCTTGAATATTCTTCTTTTTTTTTTATTTGTGTTTTCACCCCTCGCATTTTGCATGCATTTTTGATGTCGCTGTGCAGCAGCGAGAAGAAGTGAGATAAGTTGCGCTTAGGCTTTGGTTAGTAGCTGACGCTGCCGCTGCTCCTCCGAGATGGACTTACCTAATGGTTATTTTCGCTGAGTGCATCGATGAAGTTGTAAGCCAAGGGAGTGAACAGGTGCTATGCAGCTTTCGTTTCGTTTTCTTCTTTTTTTTTTTAGTTTAACATTCTTTTGGAATACAGGAAATACTAAGCATAGCTTAAAGCTGTTTGGAAGTACGTTGAGAGTTTATACCTAAGAAATAGATTTACTCAAGCTCAAATATATGACTGTATCTAGCAGCATCTGGAATGCTATATCTATGTGTAGAGCACATTCGTGACAATCACAAATAAATATGACAACAATTGAAACAATTTACTTAATACAAGAGCAAATCGAGTGCTCTCACTTAGTATGTCTGAAAAGCTGGGAACTTATTGCAAGTCCCTATAAATGAAAAACAAGTATGCGACCCGTTTGCATAGACGAAGAATGACCATAGGAATCGACTTTGCTTTGAATCAGAAATGTCTTCCATGTGTATCACATTTCGTTACAAGTTGGCATCTATATCTGGCAACATCATTTCTATATATCCTATATAGACATAGATCAAAATTTCCCACCGCCATATCAAATCTCATAAGATTTGCACAAGGCTTGGCTCTTTGTTCATGGTTTGGCCTCTAGATAAATTTAACAACCAAATCTGGCAACATTTTTCTTAGTCGAAATTCATGTAAAACCGGCTCCCTCAAATATCCTATAGGCGAAAATTTCCCACCGCATAACTTGGTCGAATCTCATCCGATTTTCCCGATAAATTAATGCTTCTCCATTATCAGTTTTACAATATTATATTATATTAAGGACTACCCTCATATTTGAAAAACGTTTTTATAGATATGAAAGCGAATTCTGCGTTATATTTTGGCTGGCCAAAATTCCTAAGTGTTATGTAATTACTTTTTTCTTAAACACTTTTAATTCCCTTTAAAAAGCTGTCTTAACTTTATGAAAATATTTAATGTATTTAAGCATTAAAGTTAATAGCTTAATAGCCTTATCAGACTGCATGAAAAAGCGATGGCATTCTGTTTAGTGGTCACTTAGCCATGTCCTTGCCCCCATTCCCCGCCACACGGCCTGACGCACGCGCACCCTCTCCTCACTCGGCTATTCATATGTGTTATGTTATGCTCTTGTGCACAGACGCATCCATTTGTAATCATCGGAATCTTCGGCTGAGGGCTCTGTTGCTGATTTGTTGGCTAATTTATGCGCCTCGTTTGATAATAAATTTTATATTTACGTTGAGGAAATACCAAATATCACAGACTTAACAGACAAACACATATATACACATATGTTTATATGGATATATGTACTATGTATGTTTGTATTTGTGTCTATTTGGCTTTTGCGCTGTTTTTTCTAGTCCCTGACTTTGTTTGCCAATGACAATATGTCATTTGTTCCACATTCGGCGTTGTCCTTTGTTCATTTTTTGTTTTTGTTTTCGTTTTCGTTTATTTTATTTTATTTTTTTCTGGTATTTTAGATCAACGTATAAATATATTATGTTGTATTTGTTGTTGTTTCAATTCCGAACCATTTGTTATCGAATTTGTTTCTGCTCATTTTGTATGCCAGCCGGACCGTTTCGTTGCGGCCTAAGCCAAGGGCAGTCGAGTGGGCGTAACGCTAACAGGCGACATGTGCCCCTGTGGGCATACAGTGGGAGGGAATCCCACACAGACACACACACATATTGACATGAGATAAACTCGTATGCATGTTAATTTGCTGTGATTCAATAGGTTCGCATTGAGTTATTGCGGCATTAGGCATCGGATCTAGGTTTTTGGAAATATATATGTATAACTATAAACATGTGTTCGGCGTTTGTTGAATTCGATGTCTGTGGGCCTATTTTGTATACCAAACACAATGAAATATAAATTTAAACTAAGCGCATAAACATTTTAGTTTAATGAGAATTCGGCCAACATTTTTCATTCAACTAGCATTAAATTAAAATTGAAATATAGAACCAATTCAATTGTACAACTGAGCCAATTATTTATTTAAACAAATCTATTTCTGCTCAGCTCTCACCTCTTTTGTTAATGTGTAACCTCCTTTGTAAATGGAACAATTTCCAATAATATTAAAAAATCAGTACGCCAAGAATTTGCTCATTTTGTGCATTGAAATGAATTTTCAGTATTTTATATACAAAGTAGTTTTGATTGAATTCAGTTTGTTTGGCCATGCTCAAAGGAAGGAGATGCCATCAAATTATGTTGAACATGTTCGGGAAATTCTTATAAATGTTTATGCATTTCCGTTGCGCTCGCCAAACAGCTGCTGATCTGAAGGAAAAGCTTATTGAAAACTTTTACCAACTGTTGCGATTCCTTTGGGCATTTTATCTTTATGCTGGCTGCCTCAATGCCTGCCTTTCAACCTGCCCCGCCCCGCGCCCGCCTCCTCACCACTTCAAGCTTCCAAGAGGTCGGCTGTATCTCTATGGCAACAACGTTGGGTCGGGGGTTGGGAAGGTTTCGTGACCGTATCGGCATTCGGTCTCGGGGTCGAGTTTCCTTTATCTGTTTACATCTTGTTGTTGGGGGCCGTGACTTGGCATCGGCTGTGCTCCTGATGTTATTATACCCTGTACACATTAACAGCGGCAAAATGGGCATATTAAAGTTAAGCACGTGTATATAATAGGCAGCAGGTCATGTACATAAGCCCATAAAGTATTTATGTATTGTTGAATAGAGCAAAATGCTTTGCCTTTAAAGGAAGTTGGCTTATGAACTTTTGATACCCGCAAACTTTAAGACTTGACTTGAAGTTGATAAATATCGATTCTTAAACCCACTTATTTGAGCAACATACATGCCTAAGACGCCACTGAAACTCGTAATACTGCATTTAGGTACATATTGAAAAAATTGTACTTTTAAGATGAATAAGTAAAAAGAAATTTTTGAGAAAACTCCAGAGAGGGAAAAATAACTATTATATAATAGATTTAGCCATGATTTCTGCTACATGGACATACTTAAATGTTCTACTTAAGCTCTTTAAATTATTTTATAATTAAACAATTAACAACTAAGTTACTTAAGCAACAATTTCCTTTGATATGGATATGCTGTGTACAGATGAAGCACATCAGCTTGCAGCGTGTGTGTGCAGGGCAACGCCTAGTCGAGCATACTCTCAGCTATCGTACTTTTACTTGTGGTAACTGTTGTGTGTTGTTTCTGCCACTTTGATTGGCAAAATATTGTGGCAAGCGGCGAGTAGCGTCTCGAGTGGGTGGCTACTCTCAGTTGTCATTGGCAGCACACATGATAAATACATGTCAGGACACAACACACACACGCACTCGATTAGGTGCATGTTGCAAATACAAAAAAAATATGAGCAGCAGATTTGCCGCATTCGTGGCAAGCTTAATTTATACAAATGTTGCGCTGCCAGATGATGGCAGCTGCCAGACTATAAATGTAATTGATTACGCACTGAAGATACACAGCCCAGGGCCCGGCTCACAAAAATATAATATACAGCCCGTGAGCGTAGAGAGTTGTTTTTTGTTGTACAACAGCTCGACCATCACATTTGCATATGCAACACATGCCGCACGGACACGTGTCTCCCGGCAACACTCACAGCAAAATGTTGCATATTAATTTTTTATGTAAGTTTTTCCCTCTCTTTCTCTCTCTCTCTCTGCTCGGCTGCCTGCAAACATTTTTATTAATTTCCGCTTCAAGTTGGTAACGTCTCTGGCTCATTCGGTGCCCACTGCTTACCCCTCTCTCTCTCTCCCTCCCCTCGCACAGATTGTCTGCATGCTATGTAAACTTTTGTTTAAAACAAACATGCGACGTCATATGATGGACGGTCAACAATTACAAGGGTAACAGCAACAACAAGCACGACGAATGGGTTTATATGTAAATTACTTGAACAGATGTATGCAACATTATACAGCTCACGGCACATGTGTGTGTGTGTGTGCGTGTGTGTGGCTAGTTGAATAAATATAAGTTAGGTAAAGGGCTAGAAAAAAATGGGTACAAAGCTTCATTTTTTTTTTTTTAACACTGTAAATGCTGATAAACAGAGAGGTGTTAAGCTACCTATCTGAAAATATTTATAAATAAATAAGCATATGCCAAATATTTTTTCTTCAATTTAAATCACTTTCCACCCATTTTTCTCCCATGGAATATACTCTAATAAAATAACATAAAAATAAAGAATATAATTTTGAAAAATATCTTCCTTTACATTGAAGAGCTCTGATCTTTACATAAGTGCAAAAATTTTCCCTAACATAGAACTATGTTACTTTACATAGAAGAGCTCTGTAATTTAACCTACAAGCAAACATGTTATTGATATGTTATATCAAAGTTAATGTTATTTCAAGCTTTTCAGCAGGCAGAATCGAAATATATGCTTTGGGATAGTTTCGAAAGGTTAAGTTTTGCTTTTGGCGTTGGACCGTCAAAGTCCTTTGGCCTTTTGATTTCGCATGCAGAAAGCTACGCATCTCATTCTGTTTGCCACACGCTGACTCGTTACGCCTCGAGGTTGTTTTAAAATGCACACAAAAACCATGAGAGCAAATGGCCAGTTGGCTGTCTGCAGTCGTAGTTGCCAAGGCAGCCAGCCACCCCACCCAGTCCCCCTAGCCGCTTGCCACATGCCACAAATCCAACGCTTTATGTTTGCGTTAACGTGTGCAAAATCTGATGGCTGCACTAACTTGCGGATTTAGGTGTTGAAAATTATGTGTAAAATGTGTCAGAGCTAAGCTGCGACTGTGAATGGGGACGGGAACGGGGTCGTGTTCGGGGGTCTGGGTCCTGGCTGATTGTCTAGGTTCGTGCCAAAGGCGTGGCAAGTGCTAAATGTCGCCACAAGGCTAGCACAGCGCGTGTGTGGCCAAAAATCCCGCAGCCGAACACATTTTCATATGCCAAGAGTGTGTGCGAGCGTGTGTGTGTGTGTGTGTGTGTTGCATGCGTGTGCCTTATACAAATGAGTTTATTTGCTTTTTAGCCAAAAGGCCACAAGTTTTTGTCACTGCCAAAGTTGACGCTGTCTTAGTCTAAAGTTCAGGCAGCAAGTATCTAAACAGCTCTTCAAAATTGCACAGCAGCTGGCATATCCTTACGATATCCTTTGACACAGTTTTTGAAAATTTATTATCACATACTCCTGTTGGCCCCTGCAACCTTTAATCCTGCCGCAGACCCAGACCTGAACTGTCTCTTAATTAAAATATTTATTAAGCACTTTTGGCGCATACAACAAATTAATAGCCAAACCAAACGAGGTGCCACGCCCGACGGCCCACTCTGTATGTTCATAAAACCGAGCTAAGGACACGGGCCGAAAGCAGCTACCCGCAGCTTGCATATTTTTGCAGTAGCTGTCTCTTTGCTCCCCCTCTCCCCCCGGCAGTGCCTGCCTGCCTGCCTGTGCAACAGCAGCGTCAACATTGCAGTTGCCGCATGCCAAGTTGGCCAACTAGCTGGGCTTGGGCAGGGGGCAGGTGGCAGGCGTTGCAGGCCGTAACAACAAACGTCAGCCGGATGAACAGCTTGCCGGTTAGGCTGGCAAAATATGCAGCTGCTGTTGCTGCCACCGCTATTTTTGCCAGCCTGCCCCCTCTGCTCCACTCCCAATTCCGCCTTTTTTTCGTGCAAAATCTAAAATATTTATGCGGCCATGCTGGCGACGTCAGCGGCTGCTCTCAGGACACTTCTTCTCAGACCTCTTCTCTCCGCCCGATTTGGGCAACAGTTTCTCGTCAAAAGTTTCGCTGCCACACACAAAATATATACACTTCTAATGTGCTGGGTGGGGCAGATTTGTACACTAAGCAGACTGGTAAAGAGCATGCAAATTCAATAAAAATGTTGGAAAGAATTTTAAATCTTCTTATGTGTGGGTAAAAAAATTAAATGCTGCGAAGGAGGAATTATATATAGATAAGGGATTTCTGAGTGGATAATCAAAATCTTGAAAGGATTTCGTAGTAGATAATTAATTTGAAGTAAAATTTGACTTAAATAATATATTCGATACATTTAAATTTTTGGTCTTTTAAAAAGGTTTTCGAAGCAGATAATTATAATTAATGCGATGGAGGGGCACGGTAAATCGGCGTTTAGGGAAGTTCCACGCGCAGGTATGGGAAAATCGAGTAAAACATTTGCATACAACTTTTTAGTCTAGCCTCCAATAATTAAATAGCTTGGATAGGTCCAGCTGGCGTCTCATCAAAAACAAAAAACCAGTATATTAATCTATTGAAAACCTCTAAAGACACTGATAAATCGATTTCCAATATACGACTAGATTTGCTTGACTTTTTGTTCGCTTATTTTTATATTGCGATATCGTCCTTCGGTGTGTATTTATATTTTGCGTAATGTAGTTTGATAATTACCGTCTTGCCAAGCTGGTAAAACGTTGTTAAATGTGCGATTGACAGGTTTGTAGACCGCGTCAGCTTTTCCGGAATCCAAGCTTAGTGGCAAAGGTAGCTGCAATCTGTCATTGCCACATCTTTGACTGCAGTTGGTTGCATTCCTAATTGACAGGCAACATGGAAGTTTAATTAGGTGAAAACCGAAGACTAGCTGCAACAATTAAAACGCAATTGAATGCGAGGCAAATAGAATTTGCTTTTAATTCGAGTTCTTAAACAAATTCAATTTTTAAACATAAAAATTGTGCCAAATATTTGCATTAATTTTACGCTTCATTTACGCATTTTATTTATCGAGCCGAGGCCATTCCACAAATGGCCGTCATCAAATTGGCGAATTGAGGGGGATTTTCAATTTTGCTCTGCCCGAACGAGCCGAAGCGCATTTCAGTACAGCGCCAAATTACCATCAATTTATTGATATAGTGGTAAGCGAGTTGAACATAGTCCGTTTAATTTATTTACGCCAAATGAGCCAGTCAGAAAGAGAGAGAGAGAGAGAGACAGAGAGAGCTAGGCTCTGTCAGCTAGAAAGAGAAGGCGAAAGCGTGGCAAGACAAATGTGTGCAGAGTTTATGATTGAATTGCATTTCATTGCATTCGTGCTCAATCAATTGGAAAACAATTTTCGTAATTATGAAAAACATAAAAATTAATGAACAAAAAATTACACACACACACGTATACACACACACACATATATATTTATATATGTATTCAAAAAAAAATCACACTTAATATGCAGTTGATGATGTTTGTCGCCAGCTTTTGTATTTACATAATACAAATTGCTTTTGTGGATTCGTAATACGCTCAAGTAGGCCAATGTGACGATATTTTAGCCAGATTTCAATTATAAATAATCGGCTTAGTAATTTTTCTTTTTTTTAAACGCTAGTTAATATTTATTGGCTATTTGTCTAACTAAGCGTAACAAATTTGACTGTAAAGTATGAAAATATTATTATTTATTTGCTAGTTTATTTCTGATTTCGAAGGCTGTTCATGCAACACATGCAATTTACAAAAGTTTTTTTATTTGTTGTTTAAAGTTCAATTTCTCGAATACCTTAAAGGCGATACTTTATTTATTTTTTTAGTTTATTCATAAAAAATCAATTTTTTGTAGAATTTATTTCTCTAGTTTGATTATGAAACACTTAAAAATATTTCCTTTGCGAAATTAAAGGGAATTAATTTAAGAAATTCAATTTTTTTAAATTTTTTTTGTACTCTCTAATTTTAATTTTAAGAAATACTATAATTTAAGAAAGTCTTTAATTAACGAAGGGTATAGGTTAATTCTTATAGAAAAATACCTTCTAAAAACTATCTTTGGTTATGTCTCACCTAATTTGCTAGTTAAAACCCTATTTGGACTCATTTAACAACAAAAACAACCTGTGTAGGGTATCAAAATTCTAACTCAAGTTTAGCAATTGCAGCTTGTTGGCTTTACGGCTACACAGACGCAATTCCTGGAACCCATGCAGTTGTCCAGCAACGCAAACAAATGTTATTTTCGTGCTCACGTCGAGCACTCGTATTTTATGCACAAGAGGAGTTTATTTGGCTTTCAGTTTCGTTTGCCTTTTATTTTGTTCCATTTTATTTGTATTTATTTTTTTTGCCTGAGGCAGCAAAGAAAATGCACATCAAATGCAAATTTCTCTGTTGCGAATACCCTGTAAATGCAAACAGGTGGGCTTACACAGGCTTTAGATTTCGATAGAGCAGCGAGTTAAGCTCTAACTGCCGAGCATATAATAGTATCTGCTTGTGATAACATAGGGTATACTCAAAAGTCGAACATGTTCGGCTTATGTATTCCTATTTGTTTTGGTTTTGTGTGCTTCGCGTTGTGCATTGTGTTTGTTTGGTTGTCTGGTTTGTGGATAAGTGCGGTCCCCATATCACAGCCATGCCCATGTATGTGCACCTGCATTTATGCGTATGTACACTGAGAAAAATGAAAGTGTGCAAAATGTGTAAAGCAAAGAAGGAGACATCCCCTGGGTTTGGAGAGTATCTATATTCTAGATCAGCATCAAGAGACTAACGCTTATACGCTGGCAACATCTGTTAAAATTGTAAACGATTTGAATATTCATGAAATTTGGTTTTTAAAAGTATAGATTTTCGCACATATACTTGTGTTTTTTCTCCACGTGTTCTTATTTATATACCCACTGGCAAACAGCTGCAAATTGTTGTTAGCTCTCGCAGTGTCCACCCCTTTGCAAACCTTTCCACGATGTTTGCGACAAGAATGGAGCTTGTAAATATAACTATATACAAATATTTAATGCGCCATATATAAAATTCGAATATTGACAGGCTCAGCGTTGGGTTTGGGGTTACACTCGACTGCGCATTGGTGTTGTTTTTGTTGTCGTTTGAGTTTTGTGGCAGCGATTTGCGGTTTGCTGAAAATGTTTTGTTATCGGTCGACAGTTTTAATTGATTTTCCATGTGCGCTGGAATGTTTGTAATTTTTTGCTTTTAATGAGCTGCAATTAATTTTATGATTATCAAAAGGAAATTAGAAATCAACAAGAGCACAATTTAAATGCAAATGCAAATATTTTGATTTAAATTGGGGCAAACACCTTAAGCATCAGAGCCTGGCGGCCAAGTCAAGGATAAACACTTATAAAATTTGGGCCGTACACTACGTCAAAATCAAGTCAAAGCCTAGACAAACACACTTGTTAGCTTATCATGTTACCCATGTTAAGCGTATTAATGGCAGACACAACCAGAAGGACAACCAGGACGAGCACAAGGACGAGCAGATGCCGTCACACGTCTAACCCCAGCAACAATAACAAGTAACAAGGGCGTCAAGGCGGCTGCCAGCTAGGCAAACAAAAACACAAGAGGAAGAAATATTAATAGCCAGATACTAAAATAGAAAAAAAAAAACGCAGAGGAAAAAGAACAAAATGCAAACAAACAGATCCAACGGGTTTAAGTGCGACTCGGAAAAAGGTTAAAAGCTCTAGAAAAGTGGGTTGGGAGTTGGCTACAGCTTAGCTGAAACTTGACAGTCGTGCGACTTGAGTATGTTTGCGTATTATGTGGGTGTGTGCGTGTGTGTGTGTGTGAGTTAATATCTGTGCAAGTTAATCTTCACCTCAAAATTGTGTACATCTGTCACACAAGTGTTTCCGCTTTATGTGTCAATGGTGTTTGCCGACGAAAAAGATGCTTAAGCTAAAGATATCTGCGGTTGTCTAGCTCTTAAAAGTTGCGGCAATTGGTTGGCAGGTTTCTCTGCTATAGATAGATTTACTTAGTGATAAAGTTGAGGTAATTTTACTAATTTGAAAGATTCAACAATGTTTTTATACCCTGAACACATTAAAAATGGGTACGTAGCAGGCAAATGTAACAGACAGGAGGGAGCATTTTCGACCCCATAAAGTATATATGTATATTCTTGATTAGCATCTGATCCGAGTCGATCAAGTGATGTCTGAATGAATGAACGCGTCGATCTCAGATTCTATAGGAGCTAGAGACTTCAACGTAGTTCCTTCTAGTGCCCGCGCAGCAGGTGTTTGTTTCCGATTATTGATAACTTTTCTCGGTTCCAAAGAAATCCGATCAAATTGATATCGTAATCCTGTTATTCAAGTTCATCTTTCAGGTTTTGAGAGCTAAAAGACAGCAGGTAGGTTTGAACCAGCAGCTATTATTTTAAAGTTTAAAGCGCTGATTTAAGCAACTAAGAAAAAACATAGCCAGGCCAAAAAACATGACTCTACCTGTTCATCCGCCTTGAAATGTCAGTCAGTTTGTCGTTAACCATTTATTTCTGTGCTCTCTTTGACTATCGCATGGTACAAGGTATAAATTCCTGATCCGCATGGGCGTGGCAATTTGTCATGTTAAGCGCTGAATACAGCAAATAACGTATTGACATATTGCCGGGCGTATTTAAATGGATCCTGTCCTGACTCTCGATTGGCCACCAAAGTGACCGCGCCATAAAAATAATCAACATAAATTGTGTAGGCCCCGAGGGAGGAGCCAAACTAGCTCTGCTGAAGGGCAGGAGCAGGGCTGCGCATTCACAGAAACAATAACCATAAAAATAATAAACCAAAACAATGACTGAATATTTATGGGCACTACAAAGAAAAAAAAATAAATAAAAGATTGTTATGCGCCCAAATGACTGTGAAAAAAACAACAACAGCAGCAACAACAAAATGAAAGCGACTAACAGGAAACGTTTGCTTTACACCGTGTCCCTGCCTCTGCCTCTGCCACTGCCCCTGCCCCTCCTTCTGCTTCTGCTTCTGTCCCCGTGGCCCCCCGTCTAAATGTGCAGCTGCGTCTGGCAATGTAAGCAAATCAACAGCCGCCAACTGCAAACAGAGCAAAAGCCAAATGCTGTGCAGGGAATCGGTATAGGCCGGAAAAATACACACACATGCACACAGACATTCACACACACTCGCACACACACAGACAAAACACACCCTCTTCACATTACACACGCATCGTTGCTTTTAATGCCCGTTACCTAGAAAAGTTGGCCCAGTTTCAAGCAGATCCTCAGACTTATTCACTCTTTGGGCGTATTTGTGTCAGCATGTTGCCAATCTATTTGCTACTATTATTAGTATACTCTCCATGTGTATATTCTCCTTTTTTTAGGATCTTTTGTTATGCCTATAAGATCCAGTTTTGGGAGTTTGGCATTCGTGTATACTATAACTAAGTAAACGTTCTAATAAGGTTTCTTTCTTTAGAAAATAAATGTAAAAATAAACTAAAATAATATTTCTTAGTTAAGGACTATAGTAGGCACTGCTTTCTAAGAAAGTAAGCTTTAGCTACTGTTATTGATAATGAAATCGAATATATAGAGTTTTGCAAACATTAAGTTTTCGCTGATACTTTAAAGGCAACAGGAGAACGAAAAATTGAAGGGCTTAGTAAAAGTTATTGCAACAGATTGAAGCTACACGAAAACTTCTTGGCCATCAATCTCTTCGACAACAGTTTCCACAGCCGCCGTTTAAAACGCGTTCAGACTCTGCATCTCCCCTTCAGCTCAATTCAAAAATTAGACAACAAATTCCACACCTACCTTTGGAAACCTTTTCACATCTCCCCTTCAGACTACTTTCGAGCAACTTAGGCCTCGTTTTGTTAAATAATAATATCTAAACCCTGATGGAAATATTTTAAATATTTCCATTAGACATTTGATTTTGTCCCAAAGTCTGAAGACAAGATAATATCTCCTAAAGGTAAAGAAATAGTTGAGATATCTAGATGATCTTTAACTTTTTACGAATCCACAACAGAAAACCTTTTGCGTAATTTAATAGCTCGTCGAAAAGTGTTAAATAATAACAGTGTAGGCTTGTTGCTTATAATACTCAAGTGGTTATAGCCTTGTTAGAAGGGTAGAAGGCTTAAATCTTTCGTGCTATTATTTTCGTGATATTTATTTTTCTTAGTTCAGAATGTGTGGAAAATATTATTTCTGGAGTGCACAGCATTACGATTCCGAGTACTTCTTACAACAATTTGAAGCAAAGCTCGGGAATTCCTTAAAAATTCAAAAGTTAGATGAATAAAGAAAGTGTAAATACAGTTTATTTCAGCTTTATAGGTACTGGAAAGGGCATTCCCAATTCATTGCAAGCTCTACTCATGCTCTTTTCTGTTTACTTGATTGCATGCTTAAAACTTATCCAAATACAAATATTTTTGACTAAGCCGACAAACAACAAAAGTCACTTAGCTGTTGCATACTTTTTGGCAGCCACGACTCACGCTTTGTGTGTTATGTGTGAATGTGTGCGTGTCTGTCTGTCTGTGTGTGTGTGCGTGTGTTAATCTGCTGTATGTCTGCGTGCTGCAGAGAAATTATAGAGCAAAAAAAAAAAAAAAATGTAAATAAATAAATATGCAAATGTAGTTGTTGCTGTTAATGTTTGTTGCCTCGTTGCCTCGTTGCCTGCTGCTGCTGCTGGCTCCTCCCCCACTTAGGATATTTCCGTTTGTGGTTTTTATTTTGATTTCATTTTTTATATATACGTTTTTTTTTTTGTAAGACTGCCTAAAAGTTTCTTTATGTAAATAAGAAATTTATTTTTATGTTAGCGCGCGCCTCAAGTTGTAAAATTGTTTGTTGCCTTTGTTGCTGTTGTTGTTGTTGTTGTTGTTGTTGCAGCTACTTGGGCATCATCTCTTCTTGGCTTGTTTTATTACCAAGCGCCTTAATTTAGTAGTTTGCGCTGAAGAGGCCCAGTTGCTGGCAAGTAACTGTACTTTTGGGAGTTGGCCACATAGAACCCACGGCTCTTGTTGTCGCTTCTTGACTGATGCGCTACTCCTTTAAAATACTTATATACAATTTTTTGTTGCGCCAACCTTTTGAATTTGTATTTGCATTTTTATGCCACTGACGTTGCTCTTGCTGCGGCCCATAAGTGAGTTATTTTTCTTATGTAGCGAAAGAAAAATTGAAAACGGAAAGAATTCATTTATGGACGCCTACATTTATTTGTGAAAAAAGAAACATTAAGTCAAGCTTTGAGTTATTAAAGTAGCTAACAGACTCGTGAAGTTTTTAAACATTGGTTTATATTATAAACAGGCAGCTTGTGTTACAATAAGAAGGTTTCCCACGCTCCTATTTGTAGGTGACGGTCTCTAAGCTAGGTTTGGTTAACTCGGGATGCCGGGATTTGTCCGGCTGTCATTTTGATGAGGTAAAATAACCCACTGTGATATCTTATGGCAGCATATTGTACCTTATTCAAAAGCTGCAACAGCTTTGTGAAGATCCTTGTCGGATTGACTTTGTTCAGGTCAAAGTTGCTTTTAACAGGAAGTAAGAACATGACAGGGCATGGAATGACATGGAGAGGAACATGTGCTCTAGTGCTGAGTTTTTAAATTAGAAGAAAATGCCTGAACTGCGTTATTTAGCTATAGCTACGCTGAACTTCAAGACACCTGTACTAGGGTACAAGGTTGTTCAGAATCCTCACAACAGGCACAACATAAGCTTTTATTTTTGAACTAAGAGTAAGTGTCTTTGGAGTTGTTGGATGATTGCTTCAAATCTGCGAAAAAATTCAAATAGCAGACCCTCTACTTCTTTTTATATGCTTCTTTATGGTACTTTAATTTTTGGCAAGAAATGTGCAACGCATAGAAGGAGACATCTCGAATCACATATAGTAGATCAAGATCAGCATCAACAGACAAGTTGATATAACCATATCCGTCTTTCAGGTACTATGCGAAATAGTCTGTCAGTCTTAAAGCAATTGTCTCAGCATGTACGAACTTCACTCTACTCACATATGTGTAAAACCCTAAATGTAAATGTCTACAAGGGCGTGCCAAAAATATTCTGACTTTCTCGTTTTTTAGTTCCTATGTTCGACTTTCTTTAATATAATATTTTACATACAAAAAAAAAACATAACAAACATTTCACACTTGCCCCATTGTCACGCAACTATTGTTGCATATTTCATTCCATATTTTTCACGCGCTTGTTTTTTTTTTTATAGATTTTTGTTGTGTACATTTTGGGTATTATTTCGTTTTCATAGGCAGCTCACAATAGGCATCGCCCCATTTAATTATGGTGCTCCGGCATTGGAGGCCTTAAGCACATAATGGCAGCTGATGCCATTCTCATCACATGCGTGCTAAGGGAACCAGTCTCATAGAGTTCGATTTACATATACGATTCGTGTAATTCACACATGCGAGCGCATAAAATTTTGTTGCCTACTTTTTGGGGAGGGCTGGTGTGTGTGTGTGTACTGGGCACTCGATACGCAAGGGGGTACAGCTCACACACACACACACACACACACACACATGCATGCACACGTAATCAGAATGGGACGCAATCAAAGCCAAGTTGTTAGCGGGAAACAGCAGCAGCAATTGGCACTTCATCACTTAAGCACCTGAGAAAAGCATTTTTCACTTTCAATTTCAACGGCGGCATGCCATAAAATCAGGCAAAATGCTGATAGCTCACACACACACACACACACAGGCACGCACCTCTCACTCACACACCCACAGGGAGGCTGCAGAGCCTGTGCCTGTCAATCGAGCAGCTGTTGTGCAATTTACACGCACAGCTTCAAATTGACAGCCGGAAGACAGCAGCAGCAACAACACAACAAAACATTTTTTTCCTGCTTGTTTTTTTGGACAGGCGCCTGGTGTACGTGTGCACTTTGAGCGCAATCATAAAAAACAATTGAAATGTAAAATATAACATTCGTTTTGTATTGTATTTGTTGTCCTGTGTCACCTGCGAGCAGCGCTCGTTGTCCCCGTCATGCTTTTAGCAATTGCGCGCTGATTGCGTATACGCCGAGTTATCCAAATGCACACGCAGCAATTTCTATTGTAAATTGTGAGCATTTCTCACAAGCACAGAAAAAAAAAACACACACGAAAATACGTAAAACCACTTGAGTGTTTGTCCGTGTGTGTGTGTGTGTGTGTATGTGCAGCTTCTTTACTTGTTTGGGCCCAAAGGCTCCACTGACAAACAAATTTCAGACGCTGCCTTTTTGTCCTTTCTTCCCTGTTTTTTTTTTTTTTGGCAAGGATTTTGTCTGTTTGTCGCCCGAAGCGTCTGTGGAGACGTTGCTGCGACATGCTGTCAATAAATTGACAGCAATTGAAGGTTTATAAAACACTTTTGAGCCCGTGTGCTGCCAGTCTGCAGTTGCGTCTGGACCCAACTCTCTGTGCATGTGAGTGTGCGGCAAATATTTGAAAAACCCAAAAGCAATAAATTTTATGGTAAAAATGATTTTGTGCACCTTGCTACGAGTTGCCTTCATTTGTTATGCCCTTTCTTGCGGCAGGTGCTTTAATTTTGTCGCCAAATGTGTGAGGCAGACGCCATGAAATGCTGCGGCAGCATTTAAGAGGAGATAATGTACTTATTTGATTATCAATTTGAATCAATTCTTGCCTGGAAGCTGTAGTATAATTATTGATGTGTAAAGCTGTAAATAGAAGAATATTGAGTTCTTGTCTTACTTTTGTGTATGTGTACTTTTTTGTGTAAAGTGGTCGCTCGGTATGCAGACGTTAAATTAGCTGTCAACATGTGTCTGCAGAGTATTTAATTGTCGGCATTCCCACCTTATGTACTTTCCTAACATTTTTTTTTTGGTTTCAGCTCATTTTATGCCTTGTGATAAACTTAAATTGATTGAAAATAGCTGCAACCGTTTAAAGTCTTTAAGCAAGTGGAACCTTGGTTGTCACTTTGGCCAACATTTCGACAATTTTGGTTAGTCTCGCAGCTCGGTTAGCAAATATTGCGGCACTCTTTGTTGTACTTGCTGGTGTTGCTATTGCTGGCTGCTACGCTTGGAAAACCAATTTCACAAAAATTAGCCTCTTGCTTGAAATTAAAGCGCATTTCTCTGCAGAAATCAAAGCGACACACCCCAGCATCCGTACTCAGCTCCGTCTAACTTCCCGACTTCCTCTACAGGCAGCCGGCTTGTAATAAGTTCCTACGAAATTAACATGTCACCGCCGAGAGACATTAATGTCGAGCAGTTCTGGGGGCTAGCACCACAAAATGGTGTTTGTTGGGGCTTTATGTGGATCGCATGTGGATTGCATTGCCCCAACATTCGAGCACTGTTAACACTGCTTCCCCAGCCTTGGTTGTGGCTGTCAGGGGTAATGCTGGGATCTGTTCCCCTTACTGAAATACTCCTAGTTGGGGTAATCGAATGTTATTTGGATCATGCAACGCTGGCAAATGCTAGTAAGAATATGTAGAAATAGTGCATGGTTTTGTTTGGTTAAAAGTATGTTTGCAACCAGGTTTTGAGCTCGGAGTTTCTATATTCATTTACTTCATTACCAGACAAAAACCCAAGCAGAATTAAACCCATGTTACCTGGAGCTTTTACCTGCAGAAGGTTGTGATTGCTGCTGCGTTAATTTATGGAAGGCGTAGTAAAAGTCCAGGCCAGGTCCTACTTGCAAGTCTGCACAAATCATTTAATTGGCGCTTTAATAACTCCTTCACACTCCGATTTGTTATATGAGACATTTATTGATTTTATATTCAACATTGTAGGATGAGCAGCCTATTAATTTCAAGTTTTTTTTTCATGTCCATCAATGTACGCTCATAAATCACCTCTTGCCTGGCAACAACTATTGTAATTTTTAATTGTAATCGTACGCCACGCTTAATTAAATGCTTGAAATATGAAACTCTCGATAATTGTAATCAATTTTGCATATGCTTTGCATGGAAACAGTTTGCGGCCCCAAACAAAAATTGTTCCTTCGCGATAAAAGCCGGAAAATCACGCAACTAAATTTTACATAATTTTTGCAAGCGAAAAGCTCTACAACTAAAACAATTAACTAGGCTTAAGTGAAGTGTAAACGACTGTGAGATACTCTGTAACGGAGTGCAAAAATATAATCTGTGTAGAAGGGCTTCTATAAAGAGAAAAAATATTTGTTTACAAATTTTTATTGTTAAAACAGAAATAAAAAATTCATAAAAAATGTTGAATTTATTTATAGCTTACAAACAAATAATTACAATTAGGATCTCCAATCTTCAAATTGAAATTCTTCTTGAAAATAATTTTTCCCAATAAATGAATTTCTATTGCTCTATCTCTAACTATATTATTAAAATTTTTAGTAATTAGTATGCAAGCATTCAGGGTATTAAGAGTTGAAAGCTTCTTTTTTTTTCTTATAAATAAATATATTTAACTAGGTTACTCGACATAGAACAAAATTTATTTACCGAACATTCAATTTATATTGTTAATTTAACAGTTCAGTTGAAGGTTTAAGTTTCTAATATATGAATATGCAAGTGCAACAGGCTTATGTTTATTTTTGGGATTAAAAATAGTGTTAACCGACTCATTAATTAATAGGTATATAGATATTTTTTCGGAGTAATAGAGCTTTATTATGTCAAAGGTTGTGGCTGACTTAGCAGCTGCGATTTATCCCCAAAGGCAACAACTACCAAGAAAGCAACACTAACAACTCATGCAGAACTCTCTAATCTAAGCAGTTGCATATTTGTGTGTGGGTGTGTTTGCGTGTGTGTGAGTGAGTATGTGTGTGGATCGCCCACTCTAATGTATATACATTTACGTTCGTATACTCTACGACACGATGCAGTTTGTTATATTTGCTAAACGCTTACTAACAAACAAACACACACACAATCACTCACGCACACACACACGCGCGCGCAAATGCAACGCAAACGGCAGACTCAGCGTGGGGCAATTACAGGAATCTCACAGACTTATATGGGTGCAGGTTGGTGCGGAAGGGGGTGTACATTTAAAGTGCCACACCCACCAAAGGCGATTTGCATGAATATTATTGGGCGCCAAAACATCAAGCTAATTGGATGAGTTCCCAAAATCCATTTCAACAAAATTTCGCTTGAGTATTTCAAGCCTTTTATTTTTAAAAGCACAAATTGCTTTGTGCATTTCAATGTTATAAGATAAATATTTTAAGCCATGTTGGAAAATATGCTTAAAACTTGTTTTAAAATACTTTTTTTTGTTTTTAATTTTGTAGAATTTTGCTGTTTATCAGATGATTTTCATAATTGAAATGAATTTAAATATTCTACAAAAATATTTAGAAATGAATAAATCCCTGGGATCTTATTTTGCAAGCTTGAATGTGACCTAACATTTTTGCAAGGTTTTTATTCTTAGAGATTTTTGTTTAATATTTTGGATTTTTGAAAGCGTATTTTTCATGTAGCTGCTTTAAGATATAAAAATTGAAAATTAGTTATAAATCTTATGTGGGGATTTCTTGGATTTTCGTAATCTATTTAAGGTGGAATACAATTTAATTGACGAAACATATCGTTCTGTATTGTCCAGCACATCTTAAGACTTTCTCAAAGACTCTGGAACTTTAAGGCGATATTTGGGCGCTTTTCGAAGTCAGAACATGATCACGAACCAGCAAAAGCTGGCTCTGTTTGTAGGTTGTTGGTAAGGACGAATCAACGGCAATGTTATGGCAGCGTTTTGGCTAAATTGCCAACTGGTCTGAATGCGTATGTGCTTGTGTGTGTGTGTGTGTGTGTGTGTGTGACAGGAGTTAGAAGGACACCTTGTACACTCATATCCTTTGTTACTGTACCGTGGTTTTGGTTTGTTGTTTTGTTATTTTGTTGTCTGGCTCCACTTGTTTGTCATTTGTTTGCAGATTTTTGTGTAGATTCTGCGGTTGCTTTGGCGCTTGTTTAGTTTATTTATTGTTGGCATTGTCATTTTCAACGTTGTTATTGCTGCCGTTGCCTCCGCTGCTGCTGTTGTTGTTGTTGTTGCAGCCGAGCTGTGTCAAGGTGCGCCACAGGAGATTCATAATTTTTTTCCCTTTCTGGCTCGCCTTTAAGCTTGAGTAATGTTTTTGCGGCCTTGCAGCTGGCAGCGGCTCAGGTTTTTTGCCGGCATTGTAAATAATGAAGACTTTAAGCTCTGCGAAATTAGCGCGATTTCGTTGGGTGTGTATTGTGTTTGTGTGTGTGTGTGTGTGTGTGTGTGTTGTGTGTGCGTTGTTGTTTGCACGTTGTTGGCATAATGAACTTAATTCGGTTACGTAATCCTTGCCAGCAGCTGGCACTGTGGGTTATTTTGGTAATGCAAATAATTTGATTAACATATGAAGGTTTGAGCGGGATTAAAAAAAAAAATACATATTTCATATGACAAATAATTAAGTTGACGTTTTTGTGGCATTTTTTTCAAGACCTTAATCTTGCATGTTTTCCGGTTAATCATGGAATAGCTAAAGGCTAAATTATGCCTATTATGCCCATATGGGAACTGTCTTGAACTCTTGTTTTATTTTGACTTCAATTGGGGTTTCTTAAGTACATAAATTGGGCTCTTTCAAAAACATGCCAAAGATTTGGTTTAGAAGTATAGCATCACCTTTCAAAAGCATAAAAAGACAGAATGTTTTTTCTAAAAAAGTTCAGTTTATAAAAGGTAAATAAATTATGTACCCTATATAATATAGAGACAATAAATCGTTGAGTTTCTGTGTAATGCATTTTTGTTTCTTTCGTTTTATTTAGCTGCACTTCAGACTAAGAATTGTCATGCACACTCTTTGCATTTTCACCAAGCCAAAATAGTTAAATGTTATAAAAATAGAGAGCAGGTGAAAGATGCTTCGAGTAAATTTATCGAATATTCCGCTTTGCGTTGCCCATGATATATCATGAAAAAAGTCACGTTTTCATTGTTTTTCTTCGTGTTAATCTTAAGTGTTAAGAAACCTAGCATTGCGCATTTATTCGAATTCCTCGCTTGAAGTTTTGAATAAATCTATCCTGCTTGTACTTTAACCAGTCCACGACATGCCTTCAATACTTGAAAGGTAACAGACGAGTCCTTAAGAAATCCACCTGTTGCTTCTTTCCTCCGAAATTTCTTTTAAAGTGTGAACGTTAGTATTGCAATAGCATAAATCCTGAGTGTCAATAAACCCAACACAGTACGCATTTATCTCAACTCTTCGCTCAAATAAGTATCAAATTTTCCGTTTTCAATTCTCATATTAACAGATTAGATATGTGAATTGTCTGTTAGGCTGCCTGCAAAAGCCAGTTGCTCGTCTGGTTTGACAGTTTGGGTCAAGACTTTAACCGCAAAACAAAAGCACTTGACCCGATTTGCTGACAAGCATGTCACTTTGAAATAACCCCAACGATTAGCCTGACAACCCCATTCTCGTTTGATACTTTAACGCTCTTGGCAACCCTATGCGCTGCCATTTCTTTTAACAGCTCGCAACGCATTCCGAATGCACTTTATTGTTCAAATTCAATTGTTGTGGTTTTTCTTTGCATTTGCACTTAGTTATTTATTTGAGAATATTTGCTTTGTTTCAGTTATTTTTTTGGGTTATTTCTTTATTTTGTTTTCTCTATTCTTGACACGCGCTGCCTATCGTCTGCTGTTGTTGTTGTTGTGGAATATTTTTTCTTAAATTTAATTTTATATGTGCCCGAGTCGTATACATATTTGAGATTGCTTTGCTGACGCTTTTGCCGGGCATTTGCGGTTAGTGGGGCTTAGACAACTCTTCTAGCACGATGTGCTCAACCCTCCGCCACTCGCTCCAAACTAGTCTGTTATCCTGGCAGTGTCCTTGATGTTATAGCTGAAACTGACTGCTTGAAGCTGATCTCGTTGTCGCTTTCCCCATGTCGACGTTTATTTATGCAAATTTAATTTCCATACTAAACGTTCCGTGTGTGGGTAAGTGTGCGTGTATGTGTGTAGGGTGTGTGTGTGTGTGTGTGTGTGTGTGTGTGTGTGAATGCTACGAAAATTCACTTAGCTGTGCCCAGTTGCCTGGATTTTACTTACACTTTGTTGTTGCCCTGGTTGGCTGCTGTTTGGGTGGTATTTTTTTTTGTTGTCATTCCTTTTTATCAGACCTGATAAGTGAGTGAGTCGCCCATTCCGGCTGCTACTATCTTCTTCTACTCCGGCTTATTTTTTTTTGCCAAACTCCACACAAGAGTGGAGGCAATTTTATTATGCTGCGGCGTTAAAAATGTTTGCTTGCTAATAGAAAATGCTTTTTTTTGTTGTATTTTTTTCTTTTGCTGTCGCGCACTTCATTTGCATTCCTTGGGCAAGGGAGCAATGTCCTTAATTAAGTAACATAGAGCCAGCGAGTGTGGGCTGAATCTTGCTCTTAAGCTCCTTGTCATATGTGCTTGTTCGGTTAAGCCACTCGCATCATAAGTTAATCTCAAATTTCAGCCATTTTGCTCATTTCTTTTTCCATATTTTTTTTGTTGTGCACACTTTTTTCCATTAGTGCTGCCTGCTTTGCGCTTTGTTCCACAAGTCAGTTTTTTATGTAAATGCTGCCCAGAGCAGATAAAACATTTCTTTTTGTGCTGTGCGCCTTGAATTATTGGCAAGCATACAAAAGAGCTTGGCACTCGAACATTTTCCATAGCCGCGCCCTGCGCCCGCCCACTCAGGCGTCCACCTACATACGTACACATACGTTTTTCTATTGACCAGGCAAACTTTTCATGTGGCCCATTTTGTGGTGCGCCCCAACGGTTCGACGTGGTTAGTTCCATCATTTTGGTTCAAGCGCCCGAAAAAAAAAAAAAAAGGCAAAGAAAAACCACCTCAATCAAATGTGTTTTCAAAAGCTGCTTGTCATCAATTTCAAACAAATTTTCTTCTTTTTTTTTCTCGCACATTTTTTGGAGCATGTGCCTGAAAGTATTCAATGGCACATACAAATGTATAAATTGTTTTCAATAAAGGATCATTCGGTTTCGGTAGCGAAACAAATTCTAAGGGCTGAACGCTTTTTTTCTTTTAATTTCAAATAAATTAGTAACCAATGCAACTGCGGGATCTGCGATCAAGAGTTGAAATAATATATTTATAATATATATGATATATTATATTTTTGGAAATCTAAGGAGGGCATTTTCCAAAGAATTTTCGCATAAACTATCCAAATTTTGTTTTTATTCTTATTTTAATCCAAAAAAATGCAAACCATTTCAATGCGAAAATATTGTGGAAGATAAATCAAAGCCAAAGATACATTAGCCATGGGAATCGGTTGTCTTGCTCTAGTCCACAACTTGTGACTCCCAAATATGTATGAGCTGAATATGGAATTAAGTTTAAAGAACTTTATGGGTTAGTTAATTTATGCCAGCATTAGGTGCATGTACCCAAAGACCGTGATTATTTTGACTAACCAACGACGGGCGCTGTAATAATTCACAAAGACTAATAAGCACTTGGCCAACAGACAGGCTGGCAGACTGTGTGCGTGTGTGTGGGACATTGAACCTGGTCCGGTCTGTGATGCAAGTTCATGTGACAGTCGCGACGCGCTCATATGAAGGATGTGCTTGGCATCCTGTCTGTGCAACGCGCAGCATGGGACCTTAAACACATATCCTGCAACAAATTTCAGAGTTTACTTAAAGCCGGCATGCGGTCCGAATTGGGCAAATAAAAATATAGTTTGTTAAAAAAAAAAACAAGCAACATCTGTGCGCGCATTTAGACAGCGAGTGTGTGTATGTCCTTGTGTCCTTGTTGCCTTGCGAAAAGTTATCAGCGCGCCATTTTAGCTGCTTGAATTAATTTCGGAGTGCGGGCGACGGCGACGACGGCAACACAAGCTGCAAAAAGATGAAACGGAAGTGCTGCCATAACGCAGAGCAAACCGGAAGCAGCCATTGAAGCTCCTGTTTGGCTCGCGTGAAAAGAGCCCGGCTAAAAGGATTCCGCCACAATTTGTTTGATGTTTGCTACGTGTTTTCAAATAATTCCACAGTTTTATGCTGTTTGCTGCTGCTGCTGCTGCTGCTGCTGTTGTTGCTGCTGCTTTTTGTACGCCTCGCGTGGCGACAGCTGGTGGCCAAAAGAGTGGCAAGTGCTGCGGATATTTTCAAGGCAAAATTGTTGAATGCCGTGGTTTGCAACGTGTTGTTGCTGCATTCGGCGTGCAAAAGTTGCGATAAGAAATGAGCACTGCCAGGTAGCGAGTCTATAGAGAAGGTCTATTTATGAGACCAGCTATACTATGGAAGCAGGGATCGATTTTCTGGAGCCATTCAATGCACGTTGTCTTCTTTTAGTTTAGTGTGAATTCATTTGTTTTTATAAACTTGATAGATTTGGTCACTTATTGATACGAGAATAGATTTCCGTTCTAATTAAAGTCAACGAGAACACACGTACTTCTCTTTCCTTTAGTAGCTCGAACCCAATCGCCATCTTTTTTTATACGGTCCTGTTACCATCCCTTCTGTTACTTAACAGACCTCTAACATGTTATCGACCGCTACAGGCTCTCATCGATATCTTTATCTGGGCAGAGTGGCCAGCCCCACATACATATTATATTTAAAATATTGTGTTGTACATTCTTTTGAAGCATTGACTTAAATTCATTTTTTCTATTTTGACATTCGCACCACTGTCAAACAACTTGCGCTTTATAATTAAAAATATAATCGCTGAAGCTTAAAGATAAAATATTTTAATAAAAAATATTTTTAATATCTTGCTCAATATCCTGCCATCAATTTTAGCCAAACATTAGAGAACATGATTTTTCTGCTATCTTTTATAGTTCTAGCATTATACACTTAATTTAAGTCCGCATTTATTCATTCTCTCACATTTTTTTCAAGACCCAAAAGTTGCGTGCAATTGAAAAACTTTTGCTCAAATTTTGACGCCTAAACATTTCGACACCAGCTTCTCCATTCGTTGCCCCTTTTGCCGCTCAAAGTTTTTTTTTTTTTTGCATATTTAAATTTACGCAGCAAACATTTAAGTAAAGCAATTGCAAACCGAAAATTAAAACTAAAAAAAAAGCGAAAAAGTGAGCAAAAAAAAAAAGCAACATAACATAAAGTATAACTTTGCCAGTTCGCACTTGCGGCTAATAAATGGTGTGAAATTTCCATAAAATAAAAGTAAACGTAAAAAAGCAAACACACACAGGAAGAGCTGGAACAGAGTTTATGTGTGTGTGTATGTGTGGGTGTGTGTGTTTGCCGGAAATAGGAAGTAGTAAAATCTCTAATAGGAAAGAAGGCGAGGCACAGGCAGCCACACAAAACTAATTTCCCCAAGGCGCTGCAGCTCTAACAACAACAACAACAACTGCTACAAATCTCGAGAGAAAGAGCGAGAGAGAGAGAGAGAGGTATAAAGATAAGAAGAGAGATGGGGAGAGCGAGAGGAAGCAACTGACCGACGAAACGTCTGACAGACGCACAATAAATTTAGCAGGCAGCATTAGCAACTTGTTACAGGAGGCTCGTTAGAGGGGGGTCAGGAGGGCTCTGCTCTCTGCTGCTGGGCATCGGTTTTGGTCGTCTATCAGAGCGTTATATATGGGCCTTAACGAAGGTTCTTGTAATGAGAGATGTCTTTAAGACATATTTAATAGTTTGTACGAACATAAAAAAGTTTCATCGTTTTGTGTGAATTGCTTTAAGTTTTAATGATCCATTTCCATCATAAATAGCTAAAACGAAAGGGAATATATTGATTTAAAAATATATGTAAATGCAAATAGAAATATTTCCGCGCTAGATTTAAGGTTTACCCATTTTAAAAGCTTCCCCAATTCAACCAAAAATCGATATAATTTTATTCTCAACCCCGGTTTTATGTCCATCTTTGAATATTAGACTTTTTGGAGAGTCTTAATCTTTTCCCCCAGGGAAAATTTTATTTCCTTTAGTAAACAGTTTTTTTCCCCATTTAATTTGTTGCATATTTTCCTTTTTGGAGATAATCTTTTCTTTAATCTTTTTCCGTAAAATTATTTTTACTAAAATTACTCGCAATAAAACAAATTAATTTGTCAACAAAAAAAGCCTACCTACTCCTACATTCCCCCCACATTACGCACTGAAATTCACTTAATTTAGCGTGCTTGTCTCATGCTGCTGTTACTTTTTATATGAAGTTGAATAATTTTTGATATGCCCACAAGGTGTTTATTAGCAACACGGGAATAATGTGCGTATAAGTAATATTATACAGCAGCTACCTGTATTTTTCTGCCTTTTCTTTGTGTCTTGTGACTTGCGTTGCCTGGAGACATAACTCATACGCTGCGTTGTGCGACAGCGCAAACACTCTGAGCCTCTTAAGAGGCCACTAAAAGCCAAAAGTCATAAAGGCAACAAAAATGTAAGAGAAATAAGTGAAAATGCTGCCGAGTGGCAAAGCAGACAAATGAAATAAACTACAGGAAAAAAAGCGCAAAAGGTAAGGTGCAGCTGTAGAGTGCGAGGTGAGTGGCAGCTGGAAGATTGTGTGGAATGAGCCAGGCTAAGTAAAGCAACAATTATGGCTAAGAGGCTGCCTGGCTGGATGGCTGGATGGCTGACTGGCTGACTGGCTGGCAAGGCAACCACCAAGACGCCAATGCAGACAGCCCGCAGTCGACAGTCGTCAGTCGTCAGTGGGCTTTAATAGCAACACTTAGCCAGGCCGAAACGAGGACGCGACGACGCGTCCCGGCAACAGCAACATCAGCTTTAACAGCCAAGTGACGAATTCCAGCTGATATATATATATAAACACAAATATACAAAATTGGGCTACAGGCATACACATATATAAATATATATATGAAGTGTGCTTCAACCTATATTAATGGCATTCCCTTGCGCTGCCTGCCTGCCTTTTTGTGTTGTGCTCACAAATTTTTTATGCCTTGACATTTGTTTGTTTATTTTGGTTCGTCACACATTCAGAACTTTGTGAGGCGTAAAACAAGTCACGCAACAAAAGCAGGAAATACACAAATAACAATCACAAACTCCACTTGAAGACCCGCATATATATGTACACATATAAGTAGTTAGGTTGGTTATTGTGATTGTTAATTGAGCGCAATCGTGGATGCATCAACAGGCTTTTCTAGATCTTAAATGTACATGCTCTCAGATAAAAATGACGTAATCTATTCACGTAATATAACTCATAGCTAATTTTATTATATTCCTGATCTTATTCAGCTATTATTACCTTAGTTTGTACTTGATTTGAGCATAAATACATACTTTTTTATTTCGCCGGGATCTAGTGTAATTGATACAATAAGTTGAGGCAAAGTAAAACAACTAAAACAAATCACGTGTCTTAAAATGAAATGTGCCACTCAAAATTGTAAAACAATACTTGAGCTAGATAAGAGGATAATAATATGCCTTAAAGCTATGTTCACAGTTTGTAGCTTTTTGATGAAAGGTATCTTAAGTTTTCTGGGGAAATTACACTCACGAATAGAACACTTCTGCTTGTTTCTATTTTATGTAAATATGAGCTTATCCAAATCCTGTCTTCTGGCCCATCAGAATGCTCCTTTCTACTCTTGTGTGTCTGTTCATTCATTGAATTTCTTTCCATTATGTTCTTCAGCTACTTCCCCCTAAAAACAATTCAAGTCCAGACTGTTTATGGTTTGATTAAAACAAAAAAATATTTCAGACATTTTTATAAGTTCATAAAATATATTTTATCTAAAGCATTCTATTAAAATAAATTGTTTTTGCACATACTTGCCAAAGAGCCTACTAAAGTAATTCATAAAAGTTGTTAGTTTCAACATTTCTAAACGTAATTCAAAAGCCATTTACAGCCTTTTGACCAGACACATACGTTTATATATGCATGCATATCTGGCAAAACTTTTTGGTTCCTGTTTTGGCATTTTTTTTTGCAATTTGCAATTTGCATAACAAACTCGTTTTTGTGCTGTGAGTTGAACAAGTTCCATTAGCAGCTCAACGCACTTGAAGTAAACATTTTAATGGCAATTTTCACATCAACAGCCGCTGAGCTTCACTTGAATTATCCTCTGAGTTATTATAATACAAAATGGGTATAACGACAACAATAACAACAAGTACAACAACAACAACAACAACAGGGACGAGAAGGAGCCTAACTAATCTCGGCTACAACAACAAACACATGTCACTGGCACAGATTGAACAGATTTCCCAACGAGGACGTCAACATAATGCATATAGAACATATTTACAAAATATATACAAAATACATGTATATATATGCAAAATGATGTTTACAGCTAGTGTTTAGAAAAGGCAATATGCCAACATAGTATGAGTGAGTCAGTGTGTGTGTGTGTGTGTGTGTGTTTGCTCGGCACATGTGCACTTGAGCTCTTGAGAAATTAATTTCAAGTGGAAATATTATAACAGATGCAAAGGCAAACAAATAAACAAAATACGGGTGAGGAGAAATGCCAACAGAAAATATACGACGACAGACGACAGCTGTAAATTTTGATAAGCCCCATGACAAGCAGGAGCCCATGACTGACGTGGACCTCAGGCTGACGTCAACGAGTGTGAATTTGAATGTGTATGTGTCCAAGTGTGCGTGTGCATGAGTGTAAGCTGAATGCAACTTTGTGTATGCAAACGTACTTATAAGAGAAATCATAAGTAATCTAAACATTTAAAAAGCTGTTATTGCTGTTATTCGATAAATGTTCAAAAAGTAACAGCTGTTAAGTATTCGTATAATCTGGCAACATGGCATTAGCAGAGTACTCATTCTGTAATTGAGTACTTGATCGGTTTTGTACTCATGCTTCTTGCCTCATGCTTTTATCAAACCTTTAGCCAAGCCACAGCGTGTGTAACTCAATGTGTATCTCAGGCACACCGGAGATATTCCAACAATATTTAATTTTATAGGCTCATTTTATTGATAATCATTTTGGGTTTCTTTTGATGCTCAAGTGTCAAAGGTATAGCTAAGGGTTCAATTTACAATTGCCAGCCTAACTTTTAAATACTATGTAATATAGTAAGTCGCTTTATATTAAAGCTTGAATCACCAACTCATTCTACCATCAAATAACGTCAGGCATTTGAAAGTGAGTTAATTCTTGGAACCGGTGTTGGTAAACAAGTGTCTATCTTTGCCATTAGCATACTTAAAAGCTACTCAAAATAAATTAAGTTCAATTGAACTAACTAAGTTAAGGATTTTGCTGCAAAGTAATTAAAAAACTTTAATGCTTTGGATTTGAACTCATAACCAACTTATTCAGTACTAGTTTTGGTGAACAACACTGATATTCACATACTTAACGGCTGCTCAAAGGGTGACGAATGAAAGTTTGACAGGGTTTAATTCAAATTAACAAATTAAGTTAGATAATTGGCTCCGAATTCACTTAAAAATAGTATTATTCGGGGCAGTGAATTTGTATTTCAGTATACATATTCAAATGTTCCTATTTTACTTTTATCTTTTGAATTTATTGAATACAAAAATTGCTTTCAACTAGATCTTTGATAGCTGCGACATTTCTCTAATCCAATTGGCGCCAATGAGAATAGTATAAAGACAAATGCGTTGAGCAAACGTCAAAGGTCATCGAATTTGCTTAGTCTAATGCGTTAAATTAATGAAATTATTTGTGAAATCACTTTACAAATTGGCCGAGCACAAAAATATGCCACAATGTTATCCCGAGCGAAGCACTCGCACAGGCACTCAGTGAATGCCAACTTCAAGACAGCTTTTTGCGCCCAAAAACAAGCTGTTGGTCGACCGACGAGTATCGAGTAGTGAGTATTGAGTATCTTGTGTATTGTGTATTGAGTATGGAATATTGAGTATTGAGTATTGAGCATCCAACTTGAAGGCAATACAATGCGCAACGAAGCGTTTCTATATTTCATTTACCATGAAGCACTTACGTATTGCCAGCAATTTTTCTGCATCGAATGAAATTGAAGTTTTTGCTGGCCTGCCGCTTACAGCACTTTAACCCCTCACTCCCACCCACCCCCTCACCGGGCTATGCCCGCTATCAATATCCTGGCAAGGAAGCGAGAGCCAATCAACAAGAAATACATTTACTCACTTTCGCCTTTGCGCTTTTTATGAAATCTCGCATGCTTCATTTCATGGGCATGAAACGGGTGTGCTGGCTGCGGGGGAGGACTGAGCGTGAGGGCAGCATGTTACGCCCACATTTGTTCATTTCCCTTTATTCCACGACAATATTCATATTAGCGGCCAAATTTACGCCCACTGCTGGGGCGGGACGCCTTAACAATTGTGTTTTGCCTGGCCATCGGGCCATGATGATTTCCAATCTGCATTTGCCAGCTTTTGATTTGAGCATTCGCCTCTCTTATCCCATCCGAGTTTCTGTCTGTCTGCCTGTCCGTCTGTCTGCCTGACTGTTTGTTTATTTCGAGTTGAAGCTTCCGAAATGAATTTGTAATACGGCAATCGCAGTATTATTTATAACGCATTTGTGCTGATGCTTTTTGTATTTATAGCATTATGCTGAGATTTATTTTTATTGCCAAGTTATTACGCATATCGATATGGTAATAAATTTCCTTCGCCCCAAAATGCCACAAAACGCTGGCAAGGCGAGTCTCTAGTGAAAGCAGCGCTCAAGCAATCCCGTTACAGCTCCTCGCCGCCGCACCCATTCCCCTCTTGACTCTTCCTCTTAGCTGGCTCTCACTCACAAGATTCACAATTTTTTCTGAAGTGGATTAAATTTTCGGCATGTATATATTGTTGCTTGCATTTTTGTACCCTTTATAATAACTATGCGGTCATGACTGTTACCGGGGAAAGTTCATATCTTTCAAGATAATAAATTTTGATAAATATCGATTTCCAAGACTTTAGAGGTAGAAGTCAGTCACGTAGATATCGGAGATTGGTCAATCTAAAAGATAAGCTTCTAAAATATTCAAATAAAAAAGCACTACTGATGTTTGGTAAATATAAATTAAATACAACTTATAAGAATCGATAGCTAAATATTATCGACAATTAATTGTTATCGATTCTCAACACTTATTTGAGCTATGTTTGAAGATATTGTTAATTGAGCAGCAAATTTCGAATGTTTGAAGCGTACCGCATATCTAGATTCTTTTGAGTACTGAATCACTATTGCTTACACAATAATCGATAAATATCGATACTCAATTTTGTATGTACGTTTCCGTATTCCAAACGTCAGCGACAATGCTTGGGTATTTCTGATTGGCTTACAGGGTATCTTCTATTTAAGCATACTTTGCTCAAATTCGAATTGTTTGTTTTTTATTATTTATTTTTGGCAAAATTTGATTCTTCTGCCAAGTTTTAAGCAATGGCAATGGCAATGCTCTTTGAGCCATTTTGTTGCCAATTCCGCAAGCTCTTGAAACGAATTTTAGCAATTGGCCATGTTATTGCGTTTGGTTTTGGTTTGTTGCTTGACTTTCCCCTATGCCATGTCGTTGAACTTGCAGTTTATTTTCCATTTGTTTTTTTTTTTCTCCATAATTTTAACTGCATGAATTTCTCGCTGCGTGCATTTGTATGACATTTTCTGCCGAAATAAATATTTGAAATTTGCATTTGAATATTTTCTGTCAGACATTTTCTGAGCGAGCAAACTTACAAATGTTGTCCTTATGCCAGCTACAGAATGGCAAACTCTAAACAAAGGACATTTTTGCAACACACTTTAAACAAAGGCTGAAACAGACTACAATTATGAATTATGGAAAATATCTACATAAATTTAAGATACTTGTTTTGGTCATTTTAATGGCAATTAATATTATAAGGTGATAAACTAACTAGCACATCAGAAAGGGACAGATAAAAGCTTTTGTTTGAAAAGAAAATGAATCAAACTTGACAGAATTAGGTCTAATACAGGGCTACTTCTTTATAATGAACGAATGGACAGTTGAAATATAAATATTTGTAATATAATATATTTCGCAAGTTTGTTTATGATATTTATGACTATTAATATTATATCCTTAGTTTTATTATATTTATTTTTATTATTATAATTATTATTATTAGTAGTAGTATTATTATTATTATTATTATTATTATTATTATTATTATTATTTTTATTATTCTTATTATTATTATTATTAAATTAATATTATTATTATTATTATTATTATTATTATTATTATTATTATTATTATTATTGTTATTATTATTATTATTATTCTTATTATTATTTTTATTATTATTATTATTATTCGTATATATAAATGAATTTTTGTATTTTTTTATATTGTTACTAACATTATTATATTTATTTTTATTAATAACATATTTGAACAACATATTTAATTTTTTAAAAGTCCCCCTGACAATTACAGAGGGATTACATTAGCCCAATACTCTTACCTAGAATATTTACTAATAATAAAATATACATTAGTTATGCAAATATTTACCAATAAATAAATCAATTTCTTCAAGTATTGTTCTACTGTACAAATAATTGAAGTAAATAATTTTCTCTGGAAAATTCCAATTGGCTTAACCCAATATTTAATCGATCTGTGATTGCATCGAAAAACTAATATCTAATATCTAGCGACTGCGGCAATAAGATAAGATAAATTCGAAAAGCTGGCTCAGACAGACTAACAATGCATTGGCCAAATGCTTAATTAATTTAAATCCGCAAATATTTTAGTGAACAATTTTCTCTCAACAATTGCCACAATTTAATTTTAGTCGATTGTGTGAATGAACATCATGAGGATAAATATCAAAAAAACTCTTTTTTATTTTGACGGCCTATGGCAATAAAATAACAATTCAAATGTTGGCTCAGACTGGCCAAAAGTAGCAATGCACTTTCTAAATTTGTTATTATTTTAATTCCAAAAATATTTGTTTTAACAAATTTGACTTAAATATTCCAATTGACTAAATGTGATTGAAAACGAAATGGAATAATAAAAAAAAGCTGTCTGAGACAGACCTAAAATAACAATGCAATGGCCAAATGTTTAATTAATTTGATTGGCCGGCTCGTGTGTTGCCAATAAGGGGCTTTGTTACAATTGAAATGATCATTAAGCGTAGTAAATTGAGCAGCGCAATGAACTCTTGACCTCTTAGGTAGTAGGCCATGGAGCCTAACTAAATTTCAATTAAGTGCCCGTGTGGGAACATGCAGCCATGCACGAGTAGTAAACACATAGTATATCCAATGAATGTCCTGTTCATTGCGGTCATACATTTGAATTAGTTTGTCTGAGAATGAGAATATATGATATTAATGGATAATTATGCTAACAAGTCAATGGGCAAAGGCACAGCCAAAAGGCGCAACAATGTAGCTAAATCAGTTTAATTATAAAAGATTAACTAGGCAATAGACCTCGAGAGATAGAGAGAGGGAGAGAGAGAGAGAGATAGGAAAGTGAGAGGGCATTCCGTTGTGTCTGGCTGAGGGCTTTGGTTTACCATTAATTGAAATTCCACACAAACTCAATACAAATCCAATAACACGATTGCAACAGCAGCAAATGGCAACTTGATTAGAACTAATCCCAAATGATTAACGAAAATGCGCGTGAAAGTGTTGTCGGCTATCTCGATTTATTCCACAGCCCAAAGGCACATAATTCAATGCGGCTTAGTTAATACCCGTTGTTGTTGTGCCAGTGTGTATGTTTGTTGTTGTTATTGTGTGTTGTTGTGTGCGTGCGGAATTCAATAAAAATTCTAATGGCTTTCTGATGATAATCTCATGGCTGCAAAATCAAACAGCAAACGTTGCCCCAGACAATATTTGCACTTTGGCTATGCTCAGAGTTTGGGCCTTAGGGCCTTGTTGCCGAGACTCGATTCTTCCTGTTTTTCTGATGTTTTCTGTACCCTGCCCAGTGGGTATTTACATATTGTCGTGCATTGTGTATCGACTTGTAGAAGCGTGCTCTGTGCTCATAGAGTGTATGCTATGTATAATCTAAATATATTCTATATACATATATGCTATACATTAATTCTAAATATATATACTATATTTTTTCTTGAACAGGTTGTTATGGGTAATATTGTTGGCCCCTATTAGGACTGGTCTACAATTTGTAAAGCTTTCTTGATACAAATTGGCATAGTTAGTTGGTTTTTCTTGCAGGCAGGTACATATGTCCCTTTATTTCGGATAGGAGTACTGTATTAAACTGCTTCCATAGCTTCTTCGACTCTAAAATGTAGTTATATTCAAAGTAATAAGACATGAGCAATATTGGAATACTAAATCGAATAGTTTGTATGGGAACAATAGGTTGAAAGTTGTGAACACAATTTCATTGTCTAGAATACAAAAAAACATATCTGAAGTCGGCTGCTTGGAAGGGTACTCAATCTTCTTCATTTTAAATATAACAGCTGTTTCTTGTTTTTTTTATTCTCCTTTTCTAAATATTTGCAACGCTCAATGCTGTCAACTAGACAAGAACTTCGATTGAATTCCTTTATCGCTTCGACTCGCTTTGTTGTCAGGCTTGCCTGACTGTTTGTCGCCCTTCCCCTGCTCGCTTTCTCTCGCTCACTCTGTCGTGCCTGCCGTGCGTTTGCTTGACTTTTGCGACTTCGACTTCACGCTTCGTTAACTGCAAATTCCAGGCAACCAGAACATACGTTCTCTCACTGACTCACCTTTAACACCGCTCCTGCTCGCCTCCCGCCTACTCTCTGCCCGCCTCTTGCTGTCAGGGCTTACATATTTGTTAATACCTATGTATATGGCTTGGCCGCTCTGCTAAATTCGATTGGCTTTCATCCTATTTGCCGCATTTGCTGCTTGGTTAGATTTTTTCATTTTGCTTGCAGTTCTTTTTTCTGCTGACTTCCCTATATCCCTAACTCTCTTCCCCAATCCATTCTATTCTGTCTCTCCCTCTCTCCCTCTCTCTCTCTCTCTTTGTCGCTCGCTCTCAGACTCTATTTCTCTGTATAATTCGCACATTGACATTTTGATTGGCATTGACAACACACTTTTGTTTGTAGGAATTGAATTTCATATTAGATTATACTACTTCTGGTTGCTTCTGTCGCGCAGTTAAAATTGAAAAATACCACAAACAGCTTAAGCTTTCATTTTCCATTATTTTTCCTTTTTCTTTTTCAATATTCCCTCATCTCGTATGCACAATTTTTAATTCATCTTGGTTTCTGTCTTTGACTTTATTTTAATTTAAGAATATGTCCGCTGGTTACAGACGTCTGCATTGCCTTTTTTATATGGGTTAAAGAAAATGGCACACATGTAGCTCATGAAAGGCTTAAAATTCGAGAGATTGAGAATTTAATAAAAGTTCTGAGCACAAAAAAATGGAAATATTCTTACTAATATAATTAATTTTTATATACCATTCCAGAGATTTTACTTATTGTCAGCTGTCCCTCATTTTCCCTTATTATGTCTTTGTTCTCTTCTTTTTACTATCTTCCCAGTTTAATGGGCAAACACCCCTTCCTCAAATGCTCTTCAACATTGATCTAGCCAGATCTGGTTACTTTATTTCAAAAATCATATAACCACCGATCGATATCTTTATTTTCATGTTTTTCTACTGACTATATATCAATATTTATTTCCTTATATTCTACTTAATATCTCGTGTGCATATATTTTTATTTTTATCTATATCTGTATTTATTTCTGTATCTATATTGTACACCAAGTATCTCTTCGTAACTTGACCCATATAACTTTCACTCAATCACCGCAAACACTTGCCACAAACAGGACTCGCATGCAATGTGCCGAGCGCTGTGAAAGTCCACCAAAAAGTCGTTAAACTTGAACTCTCAACTTTTGGGTTGAGCAAAACTCAACTTTGATGTGTCTGCAGCAGCGTTCAATTTCAAATTCTTGCCGCTAAACAGCTGTGAGCCAACTAAATACTAAACTACAGCCTCTGAGTGTGTGCTGCACACTCTGCTCAGATTTGACTGCGAGCAAAACAGCCAAACAAATTAGCGACAAAACTTTGCGGGCAATTAACGAAAAAAAAAAAAACGACTTTGGGCGAAATGTAACTCGACCGACAAAGCCAAAACAACAAATCGCAGCTGGCCAAGACTCTCTGATAGGGTTTTATTATCAACAGCTGAGCTGGTCTCATATTCAATTTGGCTGCTGCCTGCTTTTAATTTTAATGGAAGCCAATTAAAAGCAACGCCAGCTATTAGCGCTTAGTTCCTGTGCCCCGCCCACAGCTCCAGCGACTACCCAGAAATGTGCACACGCACACACAAAACAAATTGTCGTGTGGCTCCCAGCTGTCTGTTCCAAAGCAGCCGCACCGCAATCTTTAGCGATTTGCCGCTCCACTAATTGCTCGGCGAAACTACAAAATTTTTCATATAATTTCAACTCTCCTTTTGCTTGAGAACAGTTCCTGTGTCTGGGGGCAACGAGCAGAGCGCAAAGAGCTGCCAGACAGTTGAGGCAAGCAAGCACTTGGCTTAAAACAAAGTCGGCAAAGCGTCAAAGGAAATGCAGCAAAAGCAAAGAAAGCAGACACCGCAAGAGTGGAAGAGCGGTCGAGCGAGAAAGAGAGATAGGACGAAAGAAAATATATTATTATATAATCGCACCTGTAATGCTCTCATTTTTTAAGCGACCAGCTGCCCATTTGTTGCTTTGAAGGTTTTTGTATTTTTAGGGCTGACAAAGACTTTAATTTATTTAAATATTGCTGCAAATTTTAAGCTTCTTTTCATGGGCTTCATTAAAGGTTAACAGTCACTTTAATGTGCTGTCAAAAGCTTGTGGCCAAAGCTTATTTACTTGTCAATTTAACAACCACTTAGCTAGATGTTAAATATTTAACGATATAAAATTGAACTGCAGTGTTGCCAGCTTGATTAAATTAAAGAAATTTTCTTAATATTTTTTATTTAAGTTGACAGCCACTTTGAGCTGGTGTCAAGTTAGAACTTGTTGGTTCAACTCTGAGCATTTTTATTCGAATAGAAATTTTATTTAGCTAAAAGTTACGGTGTTGCCACATCATTTAATGAACACACTTTAACTTATTGTTTGTGAATTTGCATTTATTTATAAATTTAGAATTTGGTTTAGCTGTAGATTTTTTATTTAAGTTGAAAGCCATCTTGATCTAGTGTCAACTTTCAGAGTTTCAGTTGATTGGCCTGCTTAATTGAATGGAAAAATTACGCTGTTGGCATATCTTTTAAAAAATCTATTTGACTGATTGTCAAATTTGAATGCTTGATTTATAAATTACGGTGTTGCCATGTCTGTTAATAAGCACACTTCAACTTATTGTCAAGTTGAACTGTTTTTCATTTGTTTATTTTCTTTTTATTTAATCATTATTTTTTTGCATAAAATCTAATCCGTAGCACATATATTTGCCTAAATTTATCACAAACTACGTAGTATTTGTGAATTTTCTTCTTTTTATGCATCTAATTTTGGCAAGTGCTGTGCAAGAAAATTGCTTGCGGGCCGCCGCACAAAATTCCGGTTTGTTAAGCGTGTGTGAAATTGTGTGTGAGTGGTTGTGTGTGTGTGTCGTGTGTGTGTGCGAGTGGTTGTGTGACTGCGTGATGTGTTTGCCCAAGTTTTATGTGTGCGGTATATTTTGACAGCGAGTGCACGAAATTAAACGATATTCTCTATGTATTCTTATACCATGCTCTTGTTAGTGGATTGACAGATTAAATGATTGGAGAAATCTAAAAGTATGTATATTCATGTATGAATTGGCTTAAAGAAGCTGAAGAAAGTGGCTGATGGAAAATTTAAAGCTATAAATATACTATGTCATATGGATTTTGCAAAGAATGAAACTATGTCGAACAATAAAGTCTATGCAATAGATATTATAGGCTCAATAATAGAAACTCTCTTTCGCGGAGAGCGAAGGTCGGGTAGTTTAGGAGTGTGGTGTTAGTTGATTTTTCACTGTATATAATATATATATATCGATAACGAAATATAATAATTGCTAACCCAATTCCATTCATGTTCCCATTTCTACTCTCTCTCTCTCCCACTTTAAATTCTAAGCCAGTTTAGTCTCAAACATTGACTCGTTCGAGAGCTAAGCATATGGCAAATCAACTGTTAAATAGTGAATGTTGCTTTTGACTATCAGATGTCATTTTGCATACCTATTCGCCGCTGGCTGAGCAGCTGCTCTTTCACCTAGCTCAAAGCGTGGCATATTTAAATTTCCATTTAAAATTGGCAATGCACGCACACACGGCGACAGAGCAGACAGTCAGACAGACAGACATATCGAGGGAAACCTAACCAAACAGACAGCTGTTACAATATTATTGACTCATATCGCATGCGTGGCATACACACCAGTACACACAATGGCACTGAAGCACACACCCGCACACACACACACACACACACACGTTCGAAATACACTCGAGCAGCTGTTGACTGTCACAGAGCGCTCTGCTTCTTCCATCTGTGCCTTTCGCTTCCTTTGATTTGCCAGCCTGTTGGCACTTTTTGAATGCGTTGAACTTGGCATAAAATTAAGTGCTCCATTTTAATTGAATTCAAGTGGGCTGAGCCCCCAACCTCATACCCGCCACATTTAACAATGTGGTGTCAATAAATGGTTAGAGCCTCTGCATTGGCCATATGCTGCCAATTGGGAGCATGGCCTACCTTATGCTCTGCTGTCTGTTAACCGGGACTCTAAGCAATCAGCGTCTGCCATCAGGCACGTTTTCCGTTCGAATTCCTTCTTTTTTTTTTCTTTAAGTGACAGCTGCTGTTTTTCTGGCATTTCGAAAATGTGGCACTTAAATTTGCGGGTTTTCTGTAAAATTTTAAATTTGATTTATTTCACAACTTTATACGAAAATTTCTATTAAACAAATATAATAAATTCCATCGTATGTAAAAATATATATACATTTAACAAAGCAAATGAAAAATTTATAAGGCACTTCTCTACGGTTAACCAATTCGTACTACCAAACGTTCAGCAAAAACATTTTTTGCTTAAATTTTAACGTAAAAAAGCCGCTAGAAAATGTATTAAAAATGTTCTCGCCGCCAGAAAATTTATTAAAATGTTCTTGCCTATGGCTAAATGTGTAGAAAATTTGTGTTGAAGTTGCGCGATTCTATGTAGTGCGTGAGATGTCGCCAAAAGTTCTGCAAGTTGCCACTTGCCACTTGCCACTTACCACTTACCACTTGCCACTTGCCGAATCATGCCACAGCGCACCGCATAACCGTTAACGCCTTGACACTTGTGGGATGGCGTTCAAACTGTCAGATAACGATGACGTTGCCAATAACGTTGAGGCTTCGTCTGATGTTTAAAATGCCGTTTACGAATTTTACGGGCGTATGGGTAAAATTGGATTTAAGCAGACAATTGACAACGAGCGGAAAACTTGCGAAACTTGTCAATCAGAGAGCAAGCTTTAGTCTAACAACAGCAACAACATCATAAACATACGAACACCCGGCACATCAGCCACGCCCATTTTGTTGTTGACATTCAAGATAATGATGTCAAGCTTGCTGTACTTCACAAGCGCCACTTAAACGCAACACATCAACAGCCAGCCAGCCCGCCATCCAGCCCCATTCAATGCCCAACACTCTGTCAGTCATTGAATGTGAAAAGCTTCAATGTCAGGCGCAAGCTTCTTTGTGCAGCATTTCTCGCATTTCTCGCATTTCATTCGCGGAAAAGCAAAATATTGGCTTTTAATGACGCTGAAAATTTAGCGCTAAAGTGTTCAAAAGTCGCGACTCACTGAACGGTAATTAAATGTGACACAGTGATATGATTCACTTGTCTACTTTGTGATCAAAGTAACAGCGATTAAAGTGATTCACGGCGTGATGAGTAGCAATTATGAATGATGACTCAAAAATGCCAAATAATGTCAATCGATTCTTTCGATATGAAGACTGCGTGCTAAGGACAGCCCCAAGACATCGATAAAAGTTGCAATCGATAGTTTTAAGGGGCACATCTAAAATATAGCATTTCCTTAGCTGTCGATAATAGTTACAATCGAGAGTCTCGATAAGCAAACAGAATAGCTATAAATACGTTTGTATACATATATCCTTCCACAATAAGAGAGTCAATCAATATTTTCAGTAAACGCTACAATCGATCACACATTGTTCAAGATAGATGGGATCTTTAATTTGCATTGAAAATCCCATTTGATATAAGTCAACCCTTCTGCAGGAGTCTGTCGGCTAGTCAGACCAGTTACTCCATCTGCTGTTTGACCCATGATCTAATGGACTCTCTCTGAAAATCCAGAAATTTTAAATATTAAAAATCTATGTAGATTAATGTATATTAATTTGCATTAGTTATCCTACAAGCATTTTGTGCACAATCCAAAGCATGTGCACAAAATGATGACTAAAATGTTTTGCATTTGTTATTCAACACTGATTTTCTTTCCTTTTAAAACACCTGCAGATGGTATGCGAATTTTGTCAGCAGTGTTCAATGCATGTCTCTTAGACTATTTCTAAAAGAAATCATTTTTTAGTGCTGACTAAACTAGCAACGATTTCTTTATATATTGTAGGTGGATCGATTCACTTTCTCTGAGAAAATTTTGTTTTCGTTTGAACTTTCTTTTTCTTCCTCAAGATAAACTGCCCGAACTTTTCGATGCTTTTCTAGATATGGCACATCTGCTAAATGTTTGCAAGGGTATTCAATTTTCGGCACTTCGAAGACAACTTTTCTTTTCATGTTCTTCAGATATTTATTTCGACTAACAATACAAAATAAACTGAACCATATCGTTTTATCACTGGTTACTCTGGCAATCTAGACATAATATTTATTTCATTTATTTTCTTGTTCATCCTCACACTTTCTTTAAAATTCATTTTTATTTTTTGCCTGGAATTAAACGCCTTGATTTATGCAACAGCATTTTTGGCCAAAAATGTGCAAAAATCGGTAACTTAGCAAATTTCCAAAAAATGTTCACGCATGCATAAAAGTTTTCAGCAAATTGTTGCTCGTGCACACACGCACGCACATCCCCGCAGACAATTGTATCTTTTAAAATGCTTTGACCACAGCAAAACGTAAGCATAAAAAATAAATGAACAAATAAAGGTCGTGCAGGTAATACATACCAAGTACAACAATCTCGAATTCCCCAAAACAGATTTTTGTGCAGTTAATAATAATTTGTTTTGCTGTTGCCTTTGTTGTTTTTTGTGGTGTTGTTGTTGTTGTTGTTGGTGCTGTTTTATTTTACACACGCATACAAAACGAAAAGTGAATTAAGCGCATACAGGCAAACACAAAATGAATTTTATTAAAAAAGTTTTCGTTGATGTTTTTTCCCGTGTTGCAAAATGTGTTTTTATTTGTATGTGCAAGGCGCGCTTATGTGTGTGTGGGTGTGTGTGTGTGGCCGTGTGTGCTGGGCTTGGCATTGAGAAATATGTCAAAAAGCAGGCAAGCAATTTGCATTTGCCGTGTATTTGCTGTGTGTGGGGACAAACTAACACCTGTCCATGTCAACTGTTGACGTTGTACAATACTGAATTCTAAAATATATTTGGGATAACATTTTGTGTGCCTTGTCAGCACACAGACGCACACAAAATATAATTAAAAAAAACAAAAGACAGAGAGGGACAGCTAGATTATGCAAGAGAGGCAAGAAGAGGGACCCAGCCAAACAGCTGCAAATTTGTGTAGCATACAATTCGGGGCACAGATTTCTTGCATATTTTGCGTACACATTTCTGAGGCTTTGCCTTAAGTGCAATTATTGTTACGATGATTTTGTAAATGCAAACAAGTCACAAAATAATTGCTTTATTATTGTTGTTGCATTTGTTGATTTTGGCTCAGCTGACAAATGGTCAGCATTATGTTTGCCTGGTCGTAACCATGTCTAATTGGTAACATCAACGCCAGCAGCAGCTCGAGAGCCTTAATTTAAATAAATGATTTGATTGCAATCACTTTTTATACCCTACGAAATGTGTAAGACATTAAAAACGACATTAAAGACCTATAACCCTAACCCTTGAGTAGGGCAACAACTCTTTATACGATTTGCCATCTAGTGGGCCGAATCGGTTTATTATAGCTATCAGGGCAACTATAGATCTTTAATTGTTCTATACTTTTGTGTAATACGTTTTGCTCTTCTGAAGATATCTTGACTTTATTGACATGAAGATTTTGCAGACGTTTAGTCTAACAACTTCTTAAATGAGTCCTTTTTGTTACCTCAGAACTTGTCTTCTACCTTTAAAACTTATAATATATCTTGACACAATTTACATTCAGATGAGTTGTAGTAAAAGCCGTTGACAAGATAAGATCATATATTTCTGCAAGGGCATTTCATTTTCGATATGCAGTTCACACCTATCTGTGTTTTTATTTGATTTTGCAATTCTGCAGCTGCAGTTGATGTTGAAGTTGATGGCTTGGCAAAAAATCAAGTACACGCCCCGAAATTCTGTCGCATCGAGCTGCTTTGTTTCAACGCTGGTTTCGGCAGATATATCCGATGACAGCTAACTCTAAAAATTTACGCTCCATTTGAAGTTCAACCCGTGGTCGTTGTCCTCTATCAGGCGCAACAACAGGCAGAGATCTGGTTCTGGTCCTGGAATGGCTCCTGCCTGGCCCTGTGCCTGGCAACATGAGCACACATAAACGACAGTTGAATGGATCTCATCTCAATGACCCGAACTACAAACAGTCCTTCACTCATTAGATTACGCCTATTGGCTGGCAAAGTCAGGCCAGCCAGCCGGCAGGCGGCATAGGGCGGCAGTGGGCGGCAGCTTCTGCTCTGACAACCTCCTCCCATTTCAGTCTGGTTGACTATTTTGTGTGTTTTGTGAATTTGGCGCTGGTTATTTCGTCACTTAAGTGCGACCCAAGGCGAAATTGTTTTTGCATAAAGAGTACGTCCATACACCCAAAGCGGATGCTGCTGTTGGCCTGCAGGGCCAGAAATTGCTTTCAAAAGTCGCATCGCCCGGCCTCAGAAAGCAACCAAAGGGAAGACAATACCCAATTTCGAGGCAATGTGCGGTCGGTCCATTGTCACTGTCTTATGACTATGGACTGTCATTGTTAAAAATTGATTTCAAATTGGTTGAAGATTAACCCAATTTGTAGCCAGCTTGGAAAGGGAGGCAATCGAAAGGTAGACCTTAAACGTTGTAGTTTTTTAAGTTTATTAAAGCTTTAAATGTGCATAAATCCAAGCACTTGTAGTTTTTCTATTAAAACTCTTTCCCACCAGGTGTAAAGCATGTGCTTTAGGGACTTTCTGTGAAATTAAGCTCATCCATCTTTAACAAAAGCCAGTGTAGTGTAATTAAACTTCAAAGTGCTTTATACAAATTTAATTTGGAAAGTTCTTAAGACAAATGATAGCTGAAAAATTTAAATATTTAAGAACTTCGCCCGCAGGCTGCAACCTGTACTTAGTCTTAGTGAAATATTAATTTCAATATTTAATATTGAATTGAATATTTTACTAAAACTGGGTACGAAATTCAAAGCAGTATACAGATCAAAGGTTTGCATATTTGAAAATTATGAATTCTTTGAATTACACTTCTCTCAATCAAATTGCAGCTCATAACAATTTGCAGCTGGCAATATTTTAAAAAAAGAGAGAAAGCCAATTGAAGTCTTTGCTGGATATGAGTTGAAATTCGTTCGTGCTGCAATTCAATATGCAGTCGGATTGCAAACAACTTCTTTGCCGCCCCCTCTTACTGCAATTCCGGCAATTTGCAGCTACTTGCAGCTGCCCATTGCCTTGGCATCTAATGAGATTATAGAATTATGTATTCATAGAGCAAAAATGATGTCAGACGATGGCTTAGACAATGGCCGCCAACTCCAAGCGAGCCAGCGGGCCGGCAAGCGGGCGGACTGGCGGGTGTTGTGGCAAATAATAAGAATAAAGTGAGCAGAAGACAAACGCAAATTGCATACAAATGCAAAGGCAGACGCAACAATGGGAGGCAACAACAGGGAGGCAACAACGGGAGGCAGCGACTGAAGGCAACGACTTCTTCGGCCAACTTTTAACTGTCCACGTTCAAGTCGTGGCATCTTAGCGCAGTGCTTAGTTTAATGTATTTCCCCAGTTGCCTGACTGAACCGGCTCGCCCTCGACCTGCAGTCCGGTCCTGGCTCCTGGCTCCAGCTCCAGCTCCATCACCAGGTCCATCCTTTGCCAGCTTACTTCCGTCACATTGCAGCCGTTTTATTTGCAAATATTTCGCCAAGGCAGCGTCTGCCTGCCCTTCTATATATATATATATATCTATTTCCATTTCTATTTAGTTTTTTTTCTGTATTTTTTTGGGGCAATGATAGTCGCGCACAATGGCAGCGCGTAGTAACTCCCGCTGCGAGCTGAAGCAACAAAACAATAACGGGGGCCAGCTGATAAATGTGCGGGGCGCACTTTGGAGCCGTTGATATAAGAGCGAGAGAGCGGCTTTAAAGTGCTACAGTGGAACTGAAGTAAAACGAAAATTCAAACAAGTAACAAGTGTGAAAAATGTGTGGAAATTGTTTTCCCATATCGATGCGTTCTATGTTCAACAAAAAATATAAATGGAAATTGAGGTATTCCAGATGAATGCACGGCAATTAATTTGTTGTCCGAATGAGACGTGGCCTATTTAAAAGAAAAGAGGCGTAAGATAATACAAATTAAGTTAGCTTTTATTCTCCTCGAAAAACTTCTGTGAATTATATGAAAAGATGGGCGTGCATCAAAGATAAACGCTATGCTTCTTTGAAATCTATATTGAAGGTATCCTCGATAAAACTAGCGTCTATTAAAGGTATTAAGCTTTAAAATATTGTATAGATACGTCGAAGAATCGTTCATTGTAGGGCATTTCGGCTGTATACGCCACGTTGTGGCCTTCAATCAAAGTTAATTAAGCTAAGTATATGCACGACCTACTTGCGGGCCAACTTGCGAGTCATTGGCTCTTAAGACGCATCAATTTTTCTTTTATTTTTTTCAGGGATCGTTCGCAAAGTTTCTGCCATAAATTTTAAGTGCCGCGTCGTGGAAATGATTTCAACTCTTTAGTGGCCGCTTTTGTGCCCTTTTTCTCTCAATTTCCATGACTTACGATATTCTGCAGCATACATTATGGCGCACTGCCCTTTAAAGCTAAAGGCATCATAAGTTTCCTGCTAGTTTCCTAGTTTGAAGATGGAAATAACAAAAAGGGAAACGTTCAGTTTACTTAAAGACACCTTTTAGGCGTGATTGCTTAACTAGCCTAGCTGAGCTTAGTGTAAGATGTTTAGTTTGATAAGCATGAAAAGTTTTAATTGAATTTTTCGTTTGCCTTAATTGTCTATCTTTTTTTCATCTGTTTGGCTCAGCCTTTATGTTGGCCTAAACAAACTTTGTAACACAATTCCGTGCCTATATAAATAACAACTCAATTTCCACTGCTCTACCGCTCGGTTCTGCTCTTTCTCTCTCACTTTCACTTCTGGCGGAACTATTATTGAACATTTGCCAGTTAGTAAATTAGAATATTATAAGTTTTGGCACGCGGCCGCAGCCTTTGCATAATTTAATTATGCGCCACTCATGAATATTTCATGCAAAAGCTTTTAAACGCCTCTTTATTTATGTATTTGGCGTACAAACAGCCCGAACATTTTTTTTGTCTATTTGTGTATCACCCCAAAAGAAAAGAAAATTATGTTTTGTTATTGAAAGTGCCAAGAAAGTATGCCCCCTCTCTCACTTAACACTTTCAAAGTGTTTTTCTCGCGCATTTTAATTAAATTTGCCTTCGCGCAGCAAAATAAAAAATTACCAAAAAAATAGAGTTGTATCAAAAATAACTTACGAAATTACATTTAAGCTAATTGGCGAACAGGCGAATTTCCCAGCAGCATTTCATAACGGCGTGTACTCATCCATAGATTTTCAATTGCCAACCAAATGGGACCCATCGGCTGTCGTACAGCGTTTTCTGGGCTGCGGTTGTCGTTTAGATAGCAGCCTACAAAATTGATAAACAAACGCATGTCCAACGCATCTCCCAGCTGCATGCTGATACATTTCTAAATTGGCGCGTGTCGTATTTTTTATCGTGACACGGACACGCACGAACTAATAAAAATACTACTTGCAGTCAGAAGAAGACATTTTCTGATTGCTCGTGCTTGTTTATCGAAAGGATACCCAAATTAGCTTTTATTCAAAAACTTACCACTGCTTAAAATGTGCGAACACGATTCAACATTGGAAGAGCTCACAAAATGCAAAAAAATTAAAAATAATTGATCCATATAAATTATTCAGAAAGTTGCATGTCAAGTTTGGTGACTCTAGCTCCTAAAACCTAAGAGATTTGCTCAAAAAACAGGATTTCGATAACGATTTTTAGCGATTGATTAGAAGCGGACCAAGTCATCGATTATCGCACAAACTCGTTCGGCACGGGCAGGAGTAGGACCTACGTTCAGAATTTCAAGTCCAGCTCTTTAGGGTTCTGAGATCCTTGCGTTGGAAGCTGGACGCTTTCATCTTCGTGCTTATACTGTTTGCTGCTTTATTCTTTATTTAACCCGCGCTCATCTCTAACACATACCACACACACAAATCCATATGCATGTACAAACACACACATCTATTTGCATATGTTTGCGTTCCTGCTTTTGTGTCAGTCTGCGCGCGCGTGTGTGTGTGTGTGAGTTCGTGTGGGTGTAGGCGCGCGTGCTTAAAAAAGTGTTCGCAAGCCAATATTGATAGCATTTCCCAGGCGGTAAGTGTGCATCGAGCAGGTTCCGGGGAGCGGCACATCTATTGCTCCAATTACAGCAGCGGCATGCCAAAATAAAAGAGAAAAAAACGAGAATGCAAGCGATATGTGAAAATTTTTGGATGGCCACGTTCTCTGGCAACTGCTCTGCATACGCGTATGCCCGGAATTCTGGTTGGGTCCGCGCCTGTTCTCCATATGTCCTACACGCAAATATACATATCAATTGCGCTGCGGTTATCTCTTTGTGTGTGTGTGTGTGTGTTTGCGTACGTGTGTGTTGTCTGTCTCTACTCAAGCCTAATAGAATTTTCCTCTTGAAGTTGCGTTTTCTGCGCAAATTCGTCAAATTGTGAAATGCAGCGAGAAAATGAAAAAAAAGAAGAATAAGGTGCATAGCAAAATTCTGGCTGCCAAAAATATTTCTAAAAAAAATAACTGAAATATTTTCCATGTTTTTTTTATGCAAATACAATTTTTGGTGCTAGAAAAAGTGGAGAACTGCTTGAAAATAAAAAAATGTTAAAAAAGAAGAAATACAATTAAAGAGCGTAGAGTGTAGGCTTTTCAAGTATTATCTACACTTTACTTTTCTTTGCCTAAAAAAATCTCTAATTGATGATTGTTTCAGATATACAAATTTTTCATTAGCAAAACTTATTTGCCACTAAAAATTAGTGATTAGCATACAACTGATTTACAAGTTTGATATAAAATAGTAAAATTAACAAAAACTGGTTGTCAATATAAACCGATCTGAGATCTCCGCGTTCGCACACCTCCAATTCTACGACTTTTTGGAGCCTAGCCCATGAATTGGGATGATTTCCAACCCGAGTGATATAATTTCCAAATTTATGATTTTATATTTACTTATTTTAAATTTTGTTATTGATCGCTTTAATTGAATCTGCAATAAATATTATTCACTTTGCGTCTCCACGAAAACCTGAACATAATTTGGCCAATTTGATAACCGCATAAAATTTACATTTGTTGGTTTTATTTTTGCAATAAGTTTATTGGCAATTGAAGCGCTTTGGTTAATTACAAAACATAAAGCGTAAAGTTTGGCATTGAGTGCAGCAGACAGCTGAACAGCGAAAGCTGCATAAAAAGCATTGCCTATTTATTGGGGCAGGGCACCATAGAGTGTGCGTGTGTGTGTGTGTGTGAATGGTGTGCGGCTGATTGTGAGTGTGCATGTGGCATTCAAATTTATTCAAAACAATTTTATTCAAATCGCAAAAAACTAATTCGGGGCACGTACGAGCAACAACAACAAAAACAAAAACAAAAACAACAACATAAACACAACTACAGACGTTTGCTAATAAAAGGCAACTGCCCCCCACAAGCTCTGCTAGTAAATTCATATATCTATGCTAGCATGTGTGTGCTTAGAGTGTGTGTGTGTGTGTGTGTGTGTGTCCGTGCGTTTGAATTTATATTTGTTGTTGGTTTTTGCCAACGTTTCACAATAGTTTTGCCTGCCATCTAGCACAGTTAACGGGGATATTTTGTGTACTGCCCAGCAAATTATGCCATTCCGCATATGTATTGGTGTGCGCACGTGTGTGTGCCTCTGTGTGTGTGTGTGTGTGCCTGCGCTTGCGTTTGCATTGATTGTATTAGTTTTTGTATCTGCCAGTTTGGAGGCAGTCCTCTAGTAATTATGTCTAATTTTATTGCATACTCTTTCCATGCCGCAACAGCATGAGGCTTATTGTGAGCGGTCCATTTTATGATTGCAATGCCCTGTAATCCTGAAATGTGCCGAGAAGGGTATTATGTAGACTTCAGTTTTTGTTTATTAAAAGTTGTTGGATGAGAATAAAGTAGATCAAATTTCTTTGAAATTAAATCATAAACGAACAAATTCGATATATATATATTAATTAAATATAGAAATTGGAAAAAATAAAAATAGTATTTAATAAATAATAAGCTAACAATTTTTATTATATTAATTTTAATACAAAAATACAAAAATTTTCATAAATAAAAAGGTATGAAAATAAAAAATAAAAATTAAAAAAAATGATAGTAATAAATAAAATTATAATAATTAACATAGTAAAGAACAATACATAAAAAAAAAGCAAATTATAACAAATAAATAAATAAAATCATAAATATATATAATAATTATAATACAAAGCAGTGGTCCTCTATATTGCCTGATAACAAGAGGTATCTTTTAGTTAATCACTCTCACGTTTACTTTGCATTGTTGTCGCATTGATTTTTGTTTGTGCTAATTGTTGTTTGCCCATAAACTATATTGATTTTATGCCTCTGTGGTCATTTCTGTAGCTGTTAATTAATTGTTTTAGGGTCCTGAACTATGTCCGCAATCTGATGATTGGATTCGACTGCAATCTGTTATTTCGTTGCGCAAATTATGTTGTCAGCTCAAGTAATGTGAAAACAATGTTCGGTATTTTTATGGTACTTTAAAGCCTTATAGTATTTAAAATTGTTTGCTGATTAATATTTAATTGTTTAATGCGCCTGGGAATCTCGTGCTTCCCAAGGTAGGCTTTCAAGCGAATTTGCATATGTCGATTGTAGGTTCGAATTCCAGCTGCTGCAAACTGTGTTCGATTACAATTGAAACCATTTTGGATAGAAAGATATTCAGTTGTTACTGCAGATATTCAGATTCAAAAGTCGTGGCTTTTATAATGTGAATAAAATTAATACATTTTTTTCAACTTAGCTTCTTGATTTACTAATTAAAAACTGAACTGCAAAATTAGACTTAAATGTTATATATGTCTAATTTTTATAATTCGACTGACATTTTTTTTGTTGGTGTAATTTTCAAATATAAAAGTTTGTCAAATGTTGTTCAAACATTTCAAAAAAAAAGCCTCTATTACATGCAAATTTTTAAAATGCTTGAGATAAATTTGCCCTATTCAAATTGAACAATTTGCCAAAATAATCAAATTATTTATAGCTGTGAATTTTCCCTGTTGTTTATTTATTTTCGTAACAATTTTCAATTAGCTGCTCGTCAGGCAACAGACAGTTCGATTCCTTTCTTGCTTTTTTGCTGCCGTATGGTTTTATTATTTTTTAATTAAATTTATCATTTGAATTGTTTGGCATTCCATTTGGTATGATTTGCTAAAAACAATTACAAGAACGTGGCCAATAAAAGGTCAAAGAATATTAGCAATGTGTATAAAATGAACGAAGTAATAAAAGCCAAAATCAAAAAACAAAACATAAAATATACGCAGAGGAAATGTTGCCGACGGCAAACAAAAGCGTACAATAAACACATCAATTGCAATTGTGTGTGTTGTGTGTGTGTGTGTGTGTTGGTGTGAGTTGGCATTTAGGTGCGCGTTAACAAGCCAAGAGCCGTGTATAATATTTTCTAATTTCTCAATTTCCCGCACATTGACATCCGAAACTAATAAAAATAAATCGCACTTTGATATCCGCTTTCCACTGCATTTTGTTTTGTACTCGTTTCGCTGACTGCCTGTTCCGCTTCTCTTCTTTTTGTTCTTTTTCAATAATTGTTACACACGACACACACACACACACACACATTAAGACAGCTATAACGGCTGTCATAGCCGGCTGCCCTGCCTTGGTCAGCGCCACAATTTTTATATCATTTTTAGTAATTCCTTCTTTTTTCATCGCTTTTGCCACACTTTTTGGCCTGGCGAGTTAGCGCCAACAATAAATAAATGCGCGCACAATTTCACCAACATAACACACTCGCTCACACACACACACACACAGTTGTAGAGCATCGGAAATTTATAGATCTGGCCGGATGTGCGTCTCTCTGGTGACATACACAGTTACCAGCAGCAAAGCCATGAGATACGAACTTATAGCTGTAGCTGTCTGTTTCTGTGTGTGTGTGTGCGCGCGTGTCTATTACAAATACAAATAACAACAAAATGACCAACTAAATAAATAGTTTTTGTTACCACACACACACACACACACACACACGTGCTCACAGATAGAGGCAGACAGGAAGTGGGCTGTGTGTTGGTGCTGCGAAATAAAACTCAGTTTTATGTGTGCGTGTAAATGGAAAACCCTATACTCAATGGGCTTCAATGATTGTGTGCGTGTGTCTAAATCTAAAACTTTAGTTTTAGTTGGCTGACAACAAAGCTGCTAAACTTTAAATGAATGAGTGAAAGTCATTTAATTAGAGCGGAAAAACGATTGCTTAAGAGCAAATCGTTAAAGTAAATATGAAATGTTGAATTGCTTATCAAAGCTCAAATTATGAATTAGCAAAACATATTGTGGAATGAAAGTTAATAATGCTTTCTAGCATATGTGAGTGTTTATATTTTGTGTTATTAAGCATACATATTTTATAAATTAGGATTTAAGAGAATTTCAGCAATATGTATAGTAGCATGTTTAATATATTCACCTCTTTAAGTCCCAGAAGGAGGACACAAAGCTGTTTAACAATTCCACTCGCTAGCAAATAGTTTTTTATACCTCAATTACTTAGTTCAGTCTGGTGACGTTTGTGGTCTTAAATTCCTGATAGAGTATAAAATGCCTCAACGTCTCTTAACGTTTCATTTGTACATGTGATTTATTTCAAGCAGCTCATCTTTATGCCCTACACGGCGGGGTATTATCGTTTTGTCAGATGAGATGTGCAACCGCAATTGAAGAAGACAGACCCGTATACTGTAGTTATACCTCATCAGGCAGACAAGCTGATATTAGATAACAATCTAAGCCAATAATCTTTAGAGGCCTAAAGCTTGAAACATCAAAAATATATTTTGGAATCCATTTGCATTTTTTGTTTGGGAAGTAAATATGTCAGAGTTGGCCTATATCAAACTTTAAAATTTGAGTTTAATTAAAATGTGGCTTAAATTCTTTATCATAATATGTTTTGCTCAGATCACCAAGTCCCACTTATATGCTATATATCTGTTAAGGTCATGTAATATTCGGGGACCCGAAGAAAACAAATATTGTCTTGCCACAGCTCTCTCACTCGCGCTGGCTGTCTGTGTAGTCTCATTTTAACCCATTTGCTTTCATTCCTACTTGATATAAAGACAGCGTTGACGCTGCCGCTGTTGCTGTTGCCTGGCTGCATCGTAAATCCTGGCAAAAATATATATCGCACACAATACAATATATACTTATAGAGAGACGTGGACCACACACACGCACACACACACACGCAGACAAATGCAAGATGGGGCAAGCAAGCGTATTATTGCTTCAGTTTTTAGGTCGCAGCACAATAAAATAGCTCAACTTGATGATGGAGCAAAACTGTTCGCTGTGTGTGTGCTTGTGTGAGTTCGTGTGTGGCATTAGATAGAGCCAACAGCAGCTCAGCACCTTACCCACCCCCTCCCCCCATGCTCATTCTAACTACTTGTGTTGCAACAAATGCAACAAAGCTGCTTATCGTTTAACGCTCAGTGTAATGCGTTTAAACTTGATGATTGATTCCGGAACCCCGACCCGCACCCCTGCAGCTAAGTGCAGAGTGTTAGCTATAAGGTATGTGTGTGTGAGTGTGTGTATTTGTTTCTTGGTCAAAACTTTAATGGGAACTACTAGACGCACGGCCTGTGGCTTTGGTCTATGGATAATGCCCGGCGCCATTGTTCGTTCGTTTTATGTTGTTGCCTGCGTTTTATTGACTACGATGGTGGCAACGATGGCCGCCATTGTGCCCTAAAACTAAAACAAAGTACCGTTAGAAGCGTTTCATACCATATACATATATATGTCGCACTCTATATATATATATGTATATATATAGATGGGTGTTCATGTGTGTGTGTGTTTGGTAGTGTTCGTTATGGCTCGTTATGTGCGTGCGTGTTACTGCGCAAAGATGGCTCATAAATTTCGCGCATTTTCGCCTTCAATTTTTTTTCTTTTTCGACAATTTTTGTATTTCTATTTTCTATACTCTGTTGCCAAAAGAATACAGAGTATATTCGTTTCGTGCCATAGAATCAAGATTAGGCAACAGATGGCAGCTGCCACAATTCGCTCATATTGTTCCCCATATTTGGAGACTAGATTCAACAGAAAAAAGAGAATCTCAAAATTCGAAATGTCATTATTCATAAATTAGTAGGCACTTTGGTCATATAATTGTGATTTCTTCAAGTTGGAGTTAAAATTTTGTCTATTCCGCTTACAAATCAAAGTCTAAGTCTTTCCTTCGGCATTTCAATATCTTGGAAACAGGGTATTGCAAATTTGGAATATTTACAAAACGATTTTTTAGGATTTTCTTCTTCTATATTTCATTTTGTTTTTAGGTATATTGCACAATTATTTTTGGCTGCGCAAAAGTTTTTTGTGTTTCGACGTCTTTTTTCTAAATTTAATGGCTCTGCCAGCACTTGGCTAGTAAATCAAATTGTTACAGTTATTTTGGAGGGAACTGCTTTTTTTTTTTAGCTGTCGTTTAATTTAATTATATGTTCCTAACTGACATTTGAAATGTGTAGCGGAAACGATTGCCGCCGTGCTGCTCCCGGGATTTTTGAAGGCAAAAACTCTGTCAGGTTCAATATTTATGAGCACTAATTAGACCCAAAAAGACTCGCTGGCAGGCTGGCAGGCTGGCAGGCGAGCAGGCAGTCTCTCCACATGAGAAGCGCCGCAAAATCAAATTGAAAATGATGCACACCAAGCAACAGAATCAACTTTGCACGATTGCCACAGGAAATCAAAGGAAACGAACTGGAAGGGGAGCCAGTGGCCGGAGCTGGGGCTGGGGCTGGGGCTGTCAGGAAGGCAGAAGTGAACTTCCGCAGTGCAGGCAGCCGAGTTCATAGCCAAAATGTTAAGATGAAAGAACCATGAATTGAACTACAAGCAAATACGTTTTTATCACAAATGCAGATAGACACGAACAAACCGAAATTGTATCGCTGGAATGTGTGTGCCTGTCTGTGTGTGTGCGTGCGTGCGTGTGTGTGTGTGTGTGTGGGCTGCGTGTAAATGTAGCCGAAATATGCACATATTTCTGGTAGCTTACGTTCTCAATTACTTTTTCTCTAAACATTTCAAGTTCGATATATATTATTTTAATTACTATACATTGAAAAATAACTGTTTATATAATATGTTATCTAATTTCTGCTCGAATTCCTTCATAAAGTTTCAAAAACGTTCTTTTAAATCGAGCTCGATAAGGTTACATATTTTGAAATATGTAAGAAATGTTATATATATATATTAAAATTGATATATTCATATTTTATTTCTTAATCACAAGAATCAAAAGAAAATTGAAATTCTACAAAAATTAATTTATAAAAAAACTGAGGAAATAAGATTTGTATATAAATCTAAATCTCGAATCGAAATTTGCGAGCTGGTGTAAGAATCCTTTTGCGATATTCTTTGGAAAAAAATCGTTATAAAATTTATTTTTTATTTTTTATTATATATATTTAGGTTGTATTATACATTTTCTAGAAATAGTTTTATTGAAATTTGCGAAATGTTGTTACAAGACTTTTTCGTTTTTCAAAGGAAACACATTTTATATTTATATAAAATAATATATTTTATTATATAATTTTATATTATATTTTACATGATATATTTTAATTTTATTAAACTATATACTTCGGGCATTGAACAATGTCTATTGGCGAATTCGAGGCGAAATTGTTTCGTAATACGCTCACATACAATGTATTGCATGTATTTCTGCAAGGCCAAGAATTTAAGAACGTTTTATTGTATTCAAAGAATTTACGAGCCGAACGACAGTTGAACACTTTGCATGCACTCAACTTATGCAGCGACTCGAAATGCGACGGCAACTGCAACTGCAACTGCAACTGAAAACTGTTACTGTAGACCGTGACTGTAAATGCCATTGCAGCTTTCGCATGCATACTTTTATTTTTTGGGCACTCCCGCACTCCACTGCAGCTGACCACAATGCTCACGCGTAGGCTTATCCCTGGCATTGCCCGGGCGACACTTCCATTTCCACGTATTCACATTTGTATATATATATATGAATTTTTCTTTACTATTTTGATTTTCCCAGCGCCAGTTGGACGTCAGACTCGATGATAAAGTGCTGGGGTACGGCTCAGGTGGCCTTAACACTTGTTTAAAAATTTGTTATTGGGTTTCTTTATTCGCGTGGTTTATTTGTTGTGGGTGCCCATGCAGCATTCAGGTCATTTGTTGGATATGGGGCGCTCTTGTCACTGAGCGTTGGCTTTATCGGATTCCACGTAATATTGCTGACAAATTGAATACAATTGCGTTTAAGCTGAAAAGCTCATTAATGAAATTGGATAGCGGCATTGTGCCAATCGGAAATTAAGGTCGCAAAATTAATTTCAAGCAGCATATTCAGCAAAAAAAATGATAAAATCAAATAAATCCTCGGGTGAAAGACACTCCGTAGTCACAAAAAAAAAAAGAAAGAATTGATGTAATCGCTTTTGGGTATTCGAAAATAAACTAACCAAAATCAGTTGAGCTTGCTTCTTATTTTCCCCTGATTGGTATTTATCGATAATCGATATTTATCGATTTGTAAGAACTGCAGGAAATTAGACTCAGCTATGCTAAAATCCGCACTAGATCTTTAAAACCTTCTAACTTTACATAGCTTAGCTCAACAAAGTGCATTGCAAATCTTTATTTATTGATTTGGAGGATTATATCCGAATATATCCGTACAGCAGTATATATTATGCCCCTTTCATACATTTTCAATGGGTAATGTAAGCAAACAGATAAAATTGGGCTTGATTTGGTTGGCTGCAAATGCCAAGGACCCTTCGACAACAATTTTAAGCTGTTTGGGTTTTTCCGTTATGAAACAGAATTAAACTTTTAAAAGTCAACAGATTCAAAAATTAATTACTTCGGCTTGCTTGATAAAAATTCAATACTTGCCTTTTTAATTATATATCTCAGGAATGTGTGCATAAATAAAAATGTATATTTTTGTTTACATTTAATTTATGTCATGTGCCAGAAGTGTGAATTATTCCGTGTCAACTTTAAGATTTGATATTCCACTTGTAAATTTATTATAAATATAAATGAAAGTCATATTTATTTTACATTTAAATCCTGTTCCACAAGTGTAAATTATTCCCAAATAATCAAATCGAATATTCCATATATTTATTACAAGTGTCAACAAAAATTAATTTATCGAATTTATCAAATAAAGATAACTTGTTGTTGTGCATATATTTGTTTTAATTTTTGTAGTCAACAAATCGATTGCAACTGAAATATCGTTAAATCTACTCTGAATTTTTGTATACATATTTTTTTTTCAATATCAAAAAACGCGATTAAAATATATTTATCGATATTTTTGTTTCCATTCCAGACCAATTACATAAGAAATGCGTGAATAACGATAATTTGACTTTCGATTCCTACTTTCCCATGCAGGTATGTTAAAATGTGTACATAACTTCTTACAGGGTATATTTGGATACACTTGCTGTGCAGCTACACTTTATTACCACAAATATATATTTAGTTGAATTTTACCTTTTGAATTTTTGTTGCTGCTTGCTAAGCGCCACATATGAACTAATAGCTTAAGAAGCGGAAAAGCAGACAACGAACCGAAACCACAGCCAAAAACAACAAGTAAATTAAGTTAATTACAAGCAAATGAAATATGAGAAAAGTTTGCATTCAAATGTTGCAAATGCTTTTAAGCAAAGTTGAGCGTTGCCAAGGACGACCACTGGGTGCCCGCAGCTCTTTTCAGTGCTTAGTCTGGCTGTCATCAGTAGACGCTGCTGCTGCAGCTGCTGTGGTTTCTGTTGTTGCTGTTGTCGTTGTTGTTGCTGTTGTTGTTGTTGCTGTTATTGTTATGGTGGTTGTTGTGCCGCCCCCGAACAAGTTGCATAATATTTGCGTATTAAATTGTTGAGAGTCGCACACGTTTTACACTTCAGCAACATTTCCGCCCGTTAAATGTTTGGTCATTACAGTGGCATAAAATCATTTTGTTGCTGAATTTTAAATGCCAACAGCAGCCCAACCAAGCAGCCACCCACGCGCAGTACCACCACCGACATGGACGCAAAACAGCTGCGCGTAATTTTAATGAGAATATTCATTGGAGCCACAATTGAGACAATCGAAAGTGGAGTCACGTGAATTCGCCAGCTGCCCCACATCCCCCCAACCATTAACTGCGACCTCTGCCCACTTTCATGGCGGCTGCGTGCGGTCCGTTGCGTGGAGTTAGTAAAAGATTGGCCGCAGCTCTTTCCGGTTATGGCAGCCGGCAGCAACAGCAGCAACAGCAATAGCAGCACTTAATGTAATGTAATTTTATGCTCTCGGTTAATTATTCAGCGAATTTTCTGCGGGAGCGATACTTGCGGGCGGACACAACAGCTATTTGAATGCCAGAATGTGTGGGTGTACAATTTATTTATATGTGTATGCGCTGGCTGATAAAATATTTTGTCGAATATTTGACTATTCGCAAGTTGGGAAAATGTTGATAATTAAATCGTTTACATGCGAGAGAAAAATCAAATATTTGGCTGTCAAGCTGATTGATTACCAACTACCAACACACAAATGCAAATAATTAAAGCATTTTCGCATTTTATGATGGAACGGCGAAAACTTACAACCTTGTTTGTGAAATATTGGTGAACAAGTTGCTAGAGACAGGAAAAATTAACTTGTATTAAAAATTTGGTATAGTTTGAAAGCTCGCACAAATATTTTCGTTAAAATATGTTAAATACTTATGTCAGAGTATTTTTTACTTCCACTTGCAAAGACGGAATAAGGGTGGGAAAGGTAAGGAAAGTCAAGCACTCGGTTCGTTTAATGCCGTTTAATGGCAATATCTGATTATATCGCAATGCGCTTTTTATTTTCTTCAGTTGTCAATTTTTTGCCCTTGTACGCCTAATATGTGGATTTATTTTTATCTTACGCTCTCTTTGCGAATACATTAGAAGATTGTGCAACATTTAATTTCTAAATTTAGCTAATTTGTCCTCAGTCACGCTCAGAGTTTCGCACAAATTTGGTACTTTGATTTCAAGTCGCATTTGATGTGTTGTGTAATTTGAATCCCTACATTCCTACATTTCTTACATGCGAGAATATGAAATCATTTTAAATGTCTTCGCTCGTTTAACACACACACTTTGGGATCACTTGTGTGCCCGCAAAATGTACATGTTATTTCGACTGCAAAATGCCATTGAATTTAAATTCAATTATTTCCAGCATTTATTTTAATAGATATTTGCAGAACAACACAACATTTAGACATTAATTATGCAACACTTTAAATTGATTTCAACTTTGTTAGCAAACCATAAAAAATAAAGGGACTGGCAAACAGCGCAATAAAATCCGCACTAAGCCTGGTCTCAAAATGCGTGGCCAACTCTTGTCGGGAGCTGCAAAAAAGTGTCCTGTTAAGGGCCATAATTTAAAGCAACGCCTCGTATATGGCAGGTGCGTGGACCTTGGCCAGAGCTGCATTAACCAACAACAACAACAACAACAACAAAAAAAGAAGGCATTTAGGCGGTGGCTGGTGGCCACGCCCACTGCCGTGGGTTGCTGCTGCAAAATTAAAAGCAAATTTCCGACACTCGAAGAGCGCAACCTCATTCGCTGGCTTGGCGTTGTCCTGGCAGTTTTACGAGCCGGCTTTAAAATCACGTTAATGATATTTACAGCGGCGGTCGTTGAGAACTGAGCTGCAAATTCGAAACTGGAGCAGCCAAGTGAGGGTTGGCTCCAACGGATGGTCGGCGGATTGGGGGACGGTCGGTCTGGCATGCACAGGAGAGCCAAAGAGGGTAGGACGGGCGATGGCGGCTGCCTTTGACCAACGCCTGGCCAAAGTCTCTTTGCCATGGTGTTAACTGTGTGAATTTTGCGTTGCCGGCGCAAGTCATTTGCATAACAAAGTTGACCACGCCCACACAGCAGCCAACGCCCACGCATCTACTTTTCTGTTGGTATTTACAACATTTAAATTAGACATTAAATTTGAAAGATGGGCTGCCGAACAAGTTTGCCCCTGCTGTTGCTGCTGCTGCGGCCAGGTGTGTGGCTGACTTTGCTTTTTTTATGAGACCCCTTACCGAATTTTATATTTTTTAAGCTGCAGATAATTTGGGGCGAGATGCTGCCCTTGATTTACTTATTTACTTTATTTTTATGGCACTTAAATGGCACTTGGCATTGTTGTGTGTAATTTGGCTTTGTTCTCCAATGTTTTTTTTTCTCGTTTTTGTTGTGCTTGATTTGCAGCTGATAAGCGTAATTTCTCTTTCGCCCCAGTTAGTAGTTATTTTTATTTCGCTTGATTTCGTTTCTGGCTGCTGGCTGCTGTCGACTGTTGTTGTTAACGACATTTTGGCCAGTTCATATATTAACCTATTGGCAAGAATTATGTGAGATACGGCCGAGAGTTGAGCCCTGTCCTGAGCTCTCCCTGAGATTTATGGCTATTGCAATTGCAAACGCTGTTCACATATATTTTTAATAAAGCCTCTTCTATTGCTGGGACCTTGAAAATTTATATTATCACCCGAAAAAGTTACACATTGTATAGGAAATTGCTTAAATTTAAACGCAAAAATATTCAAGAGGCCATATTATGTTTATTTTGGTATTTTACTGCAACATCAGTTAAATTTTGCAGAATCTTGTGATATTTTGACATCAAAACACGGCAGATAAAAATAATAATTAGATAACTAAAACAAATAATAACAAAAAATAATGAGAAATAAGCATTAATAACAAATGATTATAATAATTATAATAGTTATGGTCTCATGTTAAGAGATTTGGTTTTCATATTAGAAAATTGAGTAAAATTGCAATTGCGGACCATAAAATTTAACAAAAAGTGCACTCCAGACTAATGAGTATTTTTATCTAGAACACAAATAATTTGCAATTTTGCGTTTTGCTAGCCAGCTTAAGCTCTTCCAGCAATACAACTCACAGCTTATCAATTTACAAAATGTTCTTATCCTCGGCTACGTTTGCTCGTGCACATTGCTCATTGTTGGGCGATTTACTTAACATTTCCTTTGGGCACAGCACCTGCTGCTTTGCCAACTTACTTCAGGCTGGCTGCTTGCAACTTGCCACCTACCACCTACCGGCAGTAAAATGGCCAACTTAAACAGATTTTGTGGCACAAAATATGCCTACTTATGGCCATTAGGACTAAAAGCTCAACAAAATACAAGAGCCGAGAGCTCAAATTAATTTTCATACAAAATGTATAACGCGTTTGTGAGTGCTATGAGGGAGAAATTGGGCAAAGGGGCAGCGAACAGTGGCAACAATAAATAAAAACAACAACGTGCCACAATATGCCGCAACAACAACAACAACAGAACTGAAAAAAAATAACAACAATGAAATCAGCACATTTGGTTTTAACGACTATGTGAGGTTGTATATTTACTTATTTTTTTCTTGCGCTCTCTTAGAAGATGCTACAGTTCCTTCTTATTTTTTTGGTATCATTTCTTTTTGTTGTTGTATTTGTTGCTTTTTAATGTGCATTTGCGCTGCCGTCGGCGCCAACGTCGCCATTTGAACATTCCAACATTACAAACGTCACGCAAACATTTGGAATGAGACAAGCTTCTTTGTGACTCTTGATTTTAATGGCACTGACAATAAAAGAATGATGAATTTCTGAGAGTGTTGGTAACATATTGGGAGAAGTTTGAAGGTAAATGTCTAAAGACCTTTTGGCCCAATAGTTGTGCAAATATTTTGAATTTTTGGGCTAAGTGCCCTCTTTTTAACTCTTCATATATTCTTCTGCTTATAGTCGCATTTTTTGGTATATTTAAAAGCTTATAATTGAAAGCAGTATGTATAAAACTTTATTCTATAACCGCACAAAGAATATACTTACTTTTCTTTTATTTCTCGCGGGCTTTACAACAAATTAAGGCATTTATCTCTTCATGCCAAAGCTTTAATGTGCTTTTAAAGATATTCGAGAGTTTGAAATCATAATGATAACGGGTCAAAGCTTTAAGTTTACATTTATTCTTATAATTTTTATACAGATGAGAGCTTAAAGCTACTAATTCCTGTACAAATGAGAGCTTAATTGGAAAAATATTTTTAAAATGTTGAAGTTTTAAATCTATTTGCTCTTAAAGCTCTAAGCTTTAAGTAGCTTATTTTGTTTGTGCTTTAAAGCTTTATGCATTTGACTTTCATGAGAATTATCTGAAAACACAGCTTTAATTTACAAGCTGCTTGTAAACTTACAATTGTTTCATTATATTGTTTGCTTTTTTTAACTCAAAATCTCCAGAATATTTCCTGAAGAGCATTTAAAAATCTTCTATACTCAACTTGATTATATTTTAGTGGTGTCTTTTATTTTTGTGTTGTTGCCTTCTTTGTCTGTGAATTTGAGCAGCTGATTTTCTGTCTGCAAACAGATGAGGCCAACATCGCTTCATATCCGCTTTTGGAACAGACAACAAAACCCAAACCCAGCCCCTCTTCCTCCACCCACAACCGAACACAATCTCCAACCCAAGCAGAACGAGCTGAATTGTTATTATGCAAACAAATTACATGGCCGGGAATTATGTGCTGCAGCATCGTTAACCGTCTTTGCCATTTCGTATTTACTCACATTTGTAGTTTTTGCCAGTTATTATTTGGCAATTTCGACTAGTGTTGAGCACATGCGAAATGGTTTCCCTTTGTTTACAGCTCTCGTAATTAAAATATCCAATTAGGCGGCGGAGTCGACGTAAAGCCTGGCGGGATCTGGGATCTGCATATGCATAAACTGCGCAGTTATATTTGTGGGATTTCAGGACTTTGATAAGCTGCTCATATAACTAATGACCGAACACACACAAACACACACACACACACAGCTGTGTTACTCGCTGTGGTCCTGTAAAGTCCTGTCCTGTGCGCTTTGCAACATAAATTCCCTTTTGGGAAAAATTAATAAAAATGATTGCAGGCGGCCGTCTCGTTGAGGCGGGCTACAATGAATGAATGGCGCATGCCAGCTGTTGGCCAAACATGCTTTTGATTGCCAGCAACAACAACAAGAACTAAAACAACAATAGCATTTGCCAGCAACAACAACAATGCCAACCAGAGTCCAAACCATGTTGGTTACACCAAAAAAAAAAGGGAACACTTGAAGTTTACAGTCGAAAAATCTCGACTTCTAGATACACTGTTTGCGATGATAGTCACAACTTGTTGGCATAGAAGTCTGCTTTCATAGTTAGTTCAAAATATATTGAATTCATTTCCCTAAATGTCTTTAAATATTGTTTTTGACTTTGGATATAGTTAACAATGAAAACGAGGCACCGATCCAATACACCCCATATTCCTGCCAAAACCTAGTGCAGCGAGCTGAAAAAAAAAATGCCTTTCATCAGCGTGTGCATAACAAGCGGCTGGGCTGACTGGTAACTGGGAGAAACTCGGGTGCTAACCGTCGCTCACTCACAGCTCACAGCTCAAAGCTCACAGCTCAGAGCTCATGATGACGATGACGAGATGCCTCCAGTTGGTCCGCTTGTAACCCATTTGGCTATATCCTGCCATGTCCTTCGCTGTCACGCCACAGCAACATGACAAACAGCGCGCAAAATGTTAAAGAGGAGGGGGATAGAGACAGGAAGCGAGAAAAAAGTGAACACAAAATTGCATTTGTAGCTGAAGCAAATGAACATTTAGCTCCGGTTGCAAGTATTGGCCAGACGCGAAGCGGCAAATACTCAAATGTTGTGTCTGTGGCTCAGCAAAATTGCAGCAAAATCTGTTAGATTTGAGTCGCCAGTCCCAGTGCCACACAGCCCACCCTACCACGCCCAGTATGCTTATAAGCACTTCACATCTAATCAATTATGTTATCTGCACATTTGCTGCGGCCTGGCTCGTAGACACTGGCTGTTTGGCTGGCCAAAGTTGCCAAACCAATGGCCACATAACATTTAAATATGCATGAAGGCTTTAAGAGCCACAGAAAAGAGGGCTCGAACGTGGAATATGCCCAGCCCAATTTAACTGTAACAGATAGCGCCCAGCCACACAAAACTAGCTCATATGAACAGCAAAAAAATGCAGCTACAGTCGCTGCCTCAGCCGTGCAGTTGCCATGCAGGAAAACAGGAAACGAAAAGCTCTGAATTAGTACCAGCATAAGTCGTCCTGCTTCTGTTGCTGCTCTGCTAATTCCGTTAGCAATTTCACTTGCGAGCGCCAAAGAATAACAAAAGCAAGTCAGTAAATCGACTGCAACCGACTGCATAATACCCTGTTCAAGAGATTAACAAGAGTCCTCTCTTGATTATTGTAGTTCTAAGGCTTTTTAACTGTGACTGGCATAGATGTATATTCTGATTGCCTCTAAAACTGGAATAGATGTAGATTGTGAGGCATTAACACGTTGCTTGGCGTGGCTTTTAAAATCTTATCTGAGCATACTTGTTTTCTGCTTGCGAACACAACTCTAGCTAACAGGCCCGACTTGAGACTTGACATACACATGTTCCTTAATTATTTTCATTTTTAAATCTAAACAGCTTTGTCCCAGTCATATATATTTCCTAAAGTCGGAAATTCGACCCTTTTTCGATAGAGGTGTACTTTTTCAAAGGCAAAACACAACACTAAGAAATGGAAAACTGAGAAAAAGCTTTGAAATTCTTTTTATCCGACTTGTCGCCTTTGCAGGTGAATTTGCATTTTATTATTATTATTTATGTCTTTTGATACAAGCTTTTACAGATATTTGAAAATATCTTCAGAGAAAACATTTATTTCCATATTGAAATATTTATTTGACTCTTAACATTAGGCTAAAAACAATGCTTACTAACCCTTGGATTGGGCTTTTGTTTCTGGTTACTTAGTTGACTCCATTCATCCATTTGGTACAAATTTAATAATTGATAAATTTACACAATATTTAACATTTAAATATAACTATTAATATTGCATAATTGTTTGCACTAGTCACTTATTAAAAACACAAATAAATATATTGTATAGCTCTTATCGTGTTAATGCTGCAGCGTTTTATAAATATTTATTCAGATTTTAGTCATTTAATTTTGTTAAACGCACCCAGTTAAATTCATTGAAATGCATTTAGGCTCTCTTCAAATAAATGATTTGTAAATAATAGCTAAAATTTTTCCAAATGAATCGAATTATAAATATTGTCTAAGCGCTTGCAAATGAAAGGCCATGTTAAATATGTTTAAAATACCCTTCAAGTACCTACTTAGAGACTGCCTAAGATCTCGGCTGGCTGCATTTAGTTAATGACAAGTTGTCCGAGAAGGCACTCATACCCCGTTTTTTTTTTGTTTTGGCGAGTGAAAGGGCTTTGAGAAAGCGACATGCATATAGAAAACCAAATCTAGCTAGGCAATGAAAACGAGAGGAAACTGCTCAACGGTTGTTGCTACAGCTACAACCAGCTCCTGACAGGGAAAAAAAGTGGCCAAACAAATTGTATTAGTGTGTGTTTCTTTTTTTTTGTGGCACACGCAAAAGGCAAGCCGTTGGGCACAGAGGTAGAGGGGCCGGGGGGCTGTGTGTGTGTGGCGCATCGCAACAGATTAACTTGCTTTTGCTGGGCTTAAGTACAGCGTAAACAGCGACAGATAAACTGAGGGATAGAGCCATGAAGAGGCAAACACGTTGAGAGCTGCCCAAAAGTGGAGACCACACAAAAGCTACGTTAATTGCATTGAGGGAACACTCACACACACACACACACACACAGCCACGCCTTGCTTTCTCACAGTCACACCCCACGCCTACCCACACTCACTTTAAATAAAAGAAAACACACGCACTCGACAGTTTTATGTGGGATTTTCTTGTATTTATTTACATTAATTGGATTTCAATGTGTTTGCCATACGTTGCAGCCACATTGGGGAATACCAGAATACCGCAGGGTTAACAATCCAGTACAGTCGGACAAGGGGTTGGTACCCCCCCTCGCCATTTACCATGCAGCAAAAGCCAAAGCGACGGCCGGCAAAAAAGGCAAAGGCAAAGGCAAAGGCAAAATTTGTAATTTAACATTTACATTACGAATGAATTTTTCGTTCAACATCTTTTTACAAGCGTCTCTTTGCGTGTGTACACATCCTTTGTACGGCTATCAAAGGACCCTATTTATTTATTTAAACTCTGTTATTTGCATAGTTTTCCATCCGTTGGCGACGTCTTTTTCTGTGCGTGTGTGCGAGCTGCCAAGAGTGTGTACTCACATGTATATTTCTTTTATTCAATCATAAAGATTATCTCACAATAATATGCTTTTAAATATTCATTTCATTTCCCCAACTTAAATGCTCTGCAATTTGCCTTTGTCTGATTTTTAAATACCCAACTACTAAGCTCTAATTACCCCAAATTGTTTTTGGAAACTGAACACACCCGTTGGTAAGGTTTATATGCAACATTCTAATTCTGCCTTTACTCAAAATATTCTCTCAATAAACCTGAAAGTATTCTGAAAACTAATAGGCAATTGTGTGTGTGTGCTTTTTTCTGCAGTAAAATCACATAAATTCAAACCTTGTTAAAAATATTTGCACAGTATTTTAGTATTTGCCAGCAGAGACAGGTCACATGATGTTTTATTTATTTTTACTGTCGTTTTCCCTGGTTTCACTCTGCTCTTCTCTTCAATATTTTCATTTGAGCCAACTGCAACTGGAAGTTAAAAAGCTCTGGCCAAAGGCCACAAGTTTATTTTGAAGCACGCACGGTAAATCCAGAAATTGCTAACAAAACAGCCAGCAAATCATTTAAAACCCTGCCCACAAATGGGCAGTGGCTGTGGGCGTGGCTCTGGCAACTACCATAATATGCAGTCAATGGCAGCAAAGAGACGCCTGCCACAAATAAAAGGCTGCCCCAAGCTGGCAGTAAAAATCATAGGGCAATCTTTTTGGGCATCAACCGAAAATTGTCCAACACTGAAAATTGCATTTTAAGGTATGCAATAAAATGGCCATGCATATATTTGGTTTTTGTTGCTACCAGACACAATAGGGCTACTCTCCATTGAGGTACAAAATAAGATTATTAACGTTGTTAAAACGAACGAGAAGCGGAAGCCAAGAAGCAACAGGACAAACGCGGGTCGGGGGCGCGCCTCACACTGCCTGGCCGATTGGCACAGGTCAGAACATTGCGTTTGGCTTGCTTTGTGGGTCCCACGGCAAATGCGGAAACTGTAAACTACGAAAAATTTAGTTTAGAGCAGGCGAAGGGCCAACAATAACACTAACAAAAGCAACAAGCACTGACTGCAAGTTAAAATGAAAAAATGGCAAGGGGCAAACAATTTAAGAAAACCATTTGTTGACAAAGCCTTGCAGCTGAAATCCAATAGAGAAGAAAGGGCGCTGGGACTTGTTATCTTCGGACTGGCGAACATTCGATACTCTCGCATATATACTTATATGTACGACAAAGATATGTAACCACAAAGCGTGGTTAGTGTTAACTTAATTTGAAACTAGCTGACTCGAGGCTTAGACAACAACCAACAGCATCAAGCTACAAACATCAAGAGTGAGCAGGTTTTCTATAGAGCTATGTCAAGAACCTCCCGACTCCATCAGCAGCAGACTTTGCTACCAACTCTAGCTTCGCTGGAACTTGTCTGCAGTCCGATGCTATAACCACTTGAGAATTTGAAGCAAGAAGGCCGCAAAGCTGGCAAAACCAAAGCCTACCTTAAGAATTCAATTTGATTTCTTAAACGCTGGAATCGATCAGTTCCTTCTGACATCTACCAAGCGAAAGACTGTGATATAAAGTACACTAACAATGTTTGCTTAAATGGAATTTAGATTGAGGAGTGTTTACAATGGTGACATTTACAATGAAGGCATTAACGACATGGCCTAATACTATATGGAGTTAAGATGATTCGCCTAGTAGGAAGGTCGCAAGTCGTTTGAGGCGCCCCTATTGATGGGGTTATCCAGGATACAGATCAGTTATATATATATATATATAGAGTCTAAGGAGTCGAAGATGCATGTCTGCTCATGCAACTATCTCAGTGTGTTGCACAGTTGTGAGCAAAATTATAATAACCTTTGCTTAGGGTATTTTAAATGAGCATGGTCTCTAGGCACTGCAGAAATTGTAAAGAGTGCAAGGGCAACAACAACAACAACAACGGCAACAAAATGGCAAGCTAACAACATTTTAAGCCGTCGTCTTGGCCTGGCCAACTGATAACTTCCGGCTGTGTTGGGCCAACGGGCGCGGTCGTGTGGGCTATGTGGGCTGCTTGGGCAGACAGGCATCATAAACAGCCACTTGGCACAATGGAGTTAAGTTTTGCTGTTTTCCGTCCGGCTTTTTTTTTTTTTTTCGTGAGTATGTGTTTTTTTTCTGTGCGAAACAACCACTTGACTTGATCTTTTGCAAAGACTGCAGACATGATAGATGAACCCCAGTGACGAGCGACGAGCTGACTCGACCTGATGATGCTGCGTTCACTCGCAGCCCCATAGCCCCCACAGCTCCCGAGACCCTTGCCAACCGTGTTGTCTCCATACCAACATAAATTGTCGCCACATATGCGGCATATGTTGTCTTAGCAAAGCCATCTTGGGCATCATGTACCGCTAAATCTTTTGGTTTTACGCTCAATATACGCACATTGCCCCCTGCGCTTGGGCCCCCTCACCGTCTTCAACTACATCTTTCTCTTTATTGTGATTGTCCCGGTCTGACAGGGTTCATTTGTTATTGTCCGCCACTGCACTTGGCTGCGGTCAGACTGTAGTCCTCTCTGTGCTTTGTCTAAGTCGCCTATATACTATACTCTCTCTGTGTGTGTGTGTGTGTGTGTGTGTGTGTGTGTGTGTGTGTGTGTGTGTGTGTGTGGGGTGTGTAAGTGTCAGCTGTAAGTGTGAGCGTGTGTGTGTGTGTAAGCAGCATATACTCATCATCGGCTTACTAAAGCCCCTGGGAGCTGCAGATTGCTGCATGTTGCGGCTCCTTAATTAAATTTTGCTATTAGTTTTAATCTGGACGCTAAGTGGAGCACATAATGCACATTTTGATATAGGAGATGGCACAAAGGTGGGCTAAAATGTTTAAAGACCTAAAAGCATAAATTTTGTCTATAAATTTATCTGAAGTAGTGTGCATGCATTCGCAATTAAAGCATTTAATATTTGTTTTTAATAAAAATTCCAATATTTTTGGATTTGGGAACAACCTCTTGTATGGCCAATGTTTTAAAGGTTAATAATTGCTAACCATTTAATAGTGATCATTTTTTTAAGGTAAATAATTATTTTAATTAATTGCAATTTATAAAATTCAGATATATTTTCGGCTTGTTAATAAAAGCTTTTATTTATATATTAAAGATCTCATGATCTCTAAGCAATCTGTCACATAATTTACCTTTAATGCTAAAGTTAGGCTTAGCTAAATATTGATTTATATATTCTTCAAGTTAAAGACGAAAGCATCTAACGTCCTAACCCCTCTCATTAATTTAGAATCTAGTACTCTTGATAAAAGCCAAAAGGAAACGAATGCATTAAACAACAGGAAAAAATGAGAAATGCCAAATAACAAGCGAAACTCTATCAAAACATTAGAAAAGTGAAATAAACAATACACAATCAGAAATGAAAACCAAAGTCAAATATGAGCACGAAGCTGAAAAGCACTCTTCAGTCAGCGGAAGGCAAACAACAAGGAAAATAAAAAAGGAAAACAAAAAACCCCAGCAATAGAAATAATGCGGAAAAATTAAACAAAAAAAAAAGGGCAAAAAGAAGGGCTCAGTTATTCAGAAGCCCCCTTTAAAAATGTTAAGGTACGAGTTTGGTCAAGGTATATTGATAAACAAAAAAAAGGCTTTTAATCAAAACGATGTAAATAAGATTTACAAAAATGAAGGGAGCATAGTGAAATCTTTAAATGCCGTGTTTAATCGCAAAATCATGAAAAACAAAAATTCTCCATACAAAAACTTAATAATAGAAATGAATGCCATATATATGAAGAGCTTAGTAAAACTAATAAATGCCGAGTTTGGTCAAGATATCTGACAAACAAAATGTTTTTCATACAAAAACTTAATTTTCGACCGATCTTCCTATGGCAGCTATATGATAAAAGTTCCATTCAATTTTTACATATGTGCTGCGTGCAACAGAAATAGGGAATTACAATAGCTTTAAAACTAATTTCCAAAGAATCAAAAGCAGACGGACAGACGGACATGGCTATATCGACTCGGCTGTTGATGCTGATAAATATATATACTTTATGGGGCGGAACCCTTCTATGCGTTACACATTTCACGACAAAATTATAATACCCTCTGCAAGGGTATAAAAAAAAACAGATTACAATGCATAAAAACAAAAAATAGGATAAAAAAAACATAGAAAACACAAACTGTCTGTTGGTCGTGTTGTAAAAAGCAAGCATGGAATAAATAAATAAAATCAGATTTTGCTCGGGGATTTTTCGGCCTTTTTGCCCAAACAATTCTGTTACCGAGCCGCATCCCCGCCAGTGCCGCCTACAGGTGCAAATGAAATGCAGCGAAGCGAAACTCAAACAATAAATGGCTTAGATAATGCCCTAAAATATTCAATTAGTTTATGGCCATGTTTTACGTGAGGTTAAGGCCATCTACCCAAAGGTTTTGGCCAACCTCAAGAGCAGCCAACACCGGCAAGCGCAGCATCAGAAGCATAATCATCCAAAGAATGGTATGAGTTTCGGCACGTTTGCCTTCAGTTATTATTATTTTATTTCTTGTTTTTACATTTCTTTTTTCTTCTTTGTTTTTTTTTTTTTGTGTTTTCTACATTTTTCACGTGCCACAGCCCTTTTAATGGGGCAGCCGGAAGGCAACCGTAAAAAATGTGCATTAAAATATTTTTATTGCCTGCGAGAGAGCGCGAACGCACGGCGAAATTCTAGGATTAAAGCTGAAAAAATTGAAAATACGCATTAGAAAATGAAGCCAAGCATCAACATGAGCCTAAACAGCTAATAAAAAACAACTTCTAACCAGACAAGAGACAGTCAAATAGTTTGGCCAGCTTTTAGTGTTTAGGGCGGCACACAAAATAAATGCTTCTTTGACATTTAAATTATATTCCTGCCACTATAAATGTTAATGTGGCGTTAACATTGAGCTGGCCTTGATATTCAACTGCTGTTTCGGACAGAAAAACTGGCATATAAAGCTGTGCCTATTCGAAACACATTTTCATTGCTTTAATGCTGGGTACTAAAAAAAAATAGTTTTTGAAATGTATGAGAACTAGCGGGTATACCCCGGTCTTGCCTGTGGTATGTATAAAATGAATTCTCTCCAAGATCTTTGTATCTAGAGGGAAAATTAGGTACAAAAAGACAAGCCTTATGAGAATCGGTTGAGTTTAGACCGAGTTACGGTAGTGGGGTAAGATTTTGACATGAATTCCACCTACAAATTATGTAGTCAGATTTGAATGCCAGATTAATCTAGAGGGAAAATTATGAACAATGAGCCAAACCTCGTGATCTGATGGGATTATATCGAGTTATGGGGGTGGGAAATTTTGATTTGGATCAAGTTATCCGATAAGGCAATTAAATGTGTCTAATATTGTGCCCAGAAAGCTGAGTGCGTCGAACACAGGAGGGGAGGAACGTGAGCTATATGAAACACAATACGATTTATATAAGTCGATTGGATATCAAGTAGCTCAGTTAACCCTATCACTTGATTGTGACTTCACAATGCAAAGGGGCGGGCTTATGGTGGCGTCTCAGCTGCTCATTATTTACGCATTTCGCCTGCGCCACAGGACAAATTGCATTAGTCTATAAGGACATTTTGGCAAGGCCCTGACAAATTAATGCACATTTGCGACAACATCTTCAATTCAAATCATGTGACATGTCACATTTGATGTAGTTGTTGTTTTCGTCGTCGTCGTTGTTGTTGTAGTTTTTGGAGTACCATTGAAAATCAAGCAGCATCTCATTTGCTGCATCAACTGACGCTCCGGTCCTTGTGCTCATCCTCATCCTCATCCACTTGTGCCCATCATTGTTCCTGTTGCTGTTGTCTTGTCTCTCGCCAAGGCCCAAAACACTCATTTGTACCCTCCAACCACCCAACCAACCGGTTCTTGGTCCTCAGCTGCGGCTGGCGATGTCGCAAATGCGCAACAATTCGTTCAAGTGTAAATAAAGCATAGAGCCGAGTCTGAAATCAAGTCTGGTAGATTGCGATGGAGACGCCGACTGCGGCGTCTGTGGCGTTAAAATGACAAAACATCTGCACCTGGACGCGGACGCCGCCGTGTGGCGCGGGGCGTGGCGGTGTGCAGCGGGTTATCTTTTGTCATTTTTTTTTGTAGCAAGTGGCAGCTGGCGCGTCACGCTGTCCCCCCCTCCTGCACCGCCACCTATAACACAGATGCATTGTCTTTGTGTATGTTTGTCGCGCACGTGCTCTAACCGTAGCCGGTGTTAATATATTTGCCCGTAGCCCAAGTGGCTGCAGCGGCGCGACAGCCAGCACCGTGGCAACGCCCAGGGCGCGCTGTTGTGCACCTGACTTTATATACCCTGTAAACATTGAAATCGATTAATACAAAGGTTGTATTTAAGTATAAGATAATCTGAGTTTATCTAACCATGCCGGTCTGTCTGTCTATATGAATAATGCCGTCTCGGAGATTATATGGAACATACATTTTTGAATGCCATACGCGGTTAACGCTTCAATTTTCCCTGATATCGGTAGCACCCAATGTAATTTTGTAAATTTGTTGCATCTGTTCTGTGAACAAATTGTGGGATTAATATTTAGAGTTTAAACCCGATAAAAAAATCTATTTTCAATAAAGTATGCAGAAAACATTTGAATGCAATCTTTATGCGCTGAAAACTTGGGAAAACGAAAAGTTAAGAAAAAGTTAAAGTTAAGTTAAGTTTTATAAGAATCAAATTCTTGCAATTAAGTGCTGAGATAGGAGGTGCGAATGACAGCTCTTAGCTGATTACAGGGTATTGTCTTGTAAAACACTCCCAATGGGAGCCTTGCTGTTACTTGTTTTTGTCTAGCGTTCACACTATGGCGCCAGCTCCCAACGCCGTTGTCAACTGTTGTCTGCCTCTTGCATTTTCGGTAGCCTGGGCATGGTGTAGGCCAACGTGTTGCCACGGCAGGGAGATAATAAGTCTGGCGTAAATTAGTTTGCCATTTTGAGTTATGAATGCGCATTTCAACGAACTACTTTATGTGGGTGCGTATGTTTGTGTCTGTGTGTTGGTGCCTGCTGCAGTGTGCACTGGATCACAATGGATTAAAACTTGGCTGGGTATTACTTATGAGCAACTCGCTCTTAACGCTGACAAACTTGGAATGTTACTGATTGGACTGGCCAGAAGAGCTGCTGGCAATATGCTGAAATATGCGCGTGTGCTACGGATTTATTCGTCAAAATCGGATGTTAGTTAGGGTATATGGCCGGGTGTACACAGTAAGCTACTTAGAGGCTGTGCATGTGCAGCATTTTGATGGATGCGGCATGCGAATGTAATCTTTGGCAGTTGCATTGCCTTATTCCATATATCATGTATAACACATTAAAATTGAAAAAAACAAATATTAACTAGAAGCCTATTCAAGGCAACCAAGCCAAAGCTTTTAGTCAGGGATTACGAATGCGAGACTACAATATGAAAAAGGATGTATATTCACTTTGCAGGTATAGACTCATATGTGGTATCACATGCGTCTGTACTGCGCAGCAATGCGGCTTTAAATTTTATAGCTCGAGTTCCTAATTAGAATAAATATTAAAATTACATCACGTCAGCCCAGAAACCATTAAATGAAAATATAAATATTTTTTTTTACTTTCGATCCTGTAATTAAAGCCCTGAATAATATGAAAATATGGCGCTGCATTCAAATTTAATTCAGAAAATTGGCGGCAATATTATGGAATATATCATATTTTATTTAGACAAATGAAGAAAATATTTAGCTGCATTTAACATGAAATTAAACATGCAAAAATATAATGCTGCAAAATGATTCCCAAAAAAAATTTTATTTCTGTGAAATTTTCTTTTTTGTTTTTTTGAAGGCAGTTTCAAATTTATTTAATTAATTAACAGAAGCTTTGTAAACTGTCAGCTATTATTTAGTTGACAGCATTTGGTTTTGAAATTAAAGATTCATTTAATTTACAGCTCTTTAAACCGAACAAAATGATGGAACAAGATGAATGCTTGACCTAAACGGCTTATTTGACCCGGCAAATCAAATGTTAGACCAGCAACAAAATTTGGCTAATAAAGCATGAATTAGTTGCTGCCAGACACACACACACACACACACAGGCGTACACACACACACACACACAGTCACATGTCGGATGGCATAATTAAACACATGATTGTTGGACAAGGGGCGGCCGGCAAGACTAATATGCCCAATCATAAAACTAATCTACATGAAAAAAGCTCATTAAAATAACGCATACGCCTCGTTGGCCGCTGTCAACAAGCCAGCCAGCAGCAACAGCATAACAACAACAACAACAACAACAGCAACCACAACAAAAACAAAAATGCATAGTCAAAGAAGAAGCAGAAGAGTTGCTGACAAATGTGCACATGGACTGATAAATGTAGTTGACTGTAAATGCGTCTGGCCGTAAGCAGCTACTCCACTGACTGGTTTTTGCGGCCCGGCTACGTCTAACCGAGCAAATTAACATAAATGAATTTGCAGCTGTCGCTCGTAAAGTTATTACACCGTGCCAGACAAATGTGGCCAAGAACAAATCACACTGACCCAGTAGTTAAGAATCGTGGGCGTGTGTGTGTGTGTGTTTGAGTGTGTCGACTGCCAGCCTGAATTAAAGATAAATGGAAAGTCCTGGCGCTGTAAACATGTGGCTTTAATAACGCCACATGAATCATTTATGCTATGCTAAATCCAAATACCAGCAGCAACAGCAGCAGCAGCAGCAGCAGCGACGGCTTTGAAGGTGCCAAGCATATTAAGTAATACGCATCGCGCTCCAAAATCCAGCCGCGACTTTAAGGACGAGGCACTAACCTACTACAACAAGGCGCCTTAATAATAATAATAATAAAAAGAAAAAGCAAAACTGTGTCAGTGCGAATGCCGAAACGCCATTGAGAGCGCACTGTGGGGCATGCGCATTGCCAAATAGCATCCACAAACAATTCGAAATGCCTAACATTGACCAAGAAAAAACAACATGCCACATGCCACACAGCGAAGCGACAACCAGCAGCAGCAGAAGCAGCAGCAGCATCCCGACTTCAGTCAAACGGCGTTGCTGCTAGCGTAGACAACACACATCCTATTTGCCACAGGCAGACGCTTTCGTCCTGTGCGTGCCACACACGTCAAAACACAAACGCGTGTATTTCTCTCGCACCGGCTGCAGTTTTTCTTGTGAAAATAAAATTTTAAAAAAATATAAACAAAATTAAAATATAATTTATAAATGCTCAATCAGATCGTGATCGTTAATAAAATTCAATTTGCCAGCTGCTGTAGTGCATATTTTTTGGGCCAGGTTAACAATTTGCTTGTTGAACTTGTTGCCAAAGTTGTGCGTAGCCCTGTGCTGACCGCGACCGCTAATTAGCATTGGATTGTGGTCCGGAAAAAAACAAACCCATATTATGTACAGCTAATCAAAAAACAAAATTAAATCAAAACGTAACCTAAATAATTACAATCTCATACCTTAAAAAGTTTAGAAAAATCAAAAAAAAAGCGCAATCAAAACATAAACAATATATATAAAATTAAAATAAAATACAATACATTTAAATCAAAGCTTAAAAGTAAAGTGAAATCAAACGATATTTACAAATAAAATTTGTTCTGAAACGAAATTCGAATGAAAATCCTAAACAAATCAAATCAATGCAACAATTTACAGCAAATAAATTTATTCCTGTATATTTAAAGAGCTTCAAATAAAATATTTATCCAATATTATACACAATTCAAAATAGCAAAAAATAGCCACTAATAACAATAAAAAAAATCAAAATATATATTTGAAATGCCATCTTAAACTACAAATCAAAAATGTATCCAATGTAATTCCAAACAAGTGACGCCAATTAATCAAATACCAAACGCTGTGCCAGACATGTTGCACACATATTTGCAGCATAAATAAAAATCCGTCGAGGGCTGCACTAAGTATCACATAAAATATGCCAATAACAATCGAAATTTAATCAAATCATTTGACATTTTGACCCAAATGCCATCCAAATAAAATAAATTCAATAAAATAAATATGTAAATGCTGCAAATTATAACAAGTTTTACATTGAAATTATATAAATTCGATCAAAATTTTCCAATGGCAAACAGCATTAGGTTAAAATGTGTTCAAGTGTTGCCATCAGCCCACATCTAATGGGCTTGTGTGTGTGTTAGTGCATGTGTGTGTGTGTGTGCTTATGTTTGGCAATAATTGAGCATGCATTAAAATAAATGTCAGATATATATATATAAATAAATTAATAACGTCCATAAAATAAAAGGCTGGCGTGCATAATTTAGGCTTATAAAACATTTAAAGCCGCGGCACGTTCAACAAAAAAAAAAAAAAAAAAATACAACAAATAGAGTGTCATATCAGGTTAGTGCAAAAGTGCATGCCTGTGTGCTAGTGCCTGTGGGTGTGCTTGTGTTAAAAAAAAAACGTCGTGCACTCGCTAAATGCTTTAATTAAAAGCCGGGCATAAACAGAACGCATAGTTTGGATTATCAGTGGAAAAACGCTCGGTGGAAAACTTTAGCTGTAAAGTCGGGTAAGTTACTGCCGGCAAATTAAATAATACATTTTTCAAAAATTTTAAAATTCACATGCTGTATGGAGCGCTAAATGTTTGATACCCTTGCTCATGATAGTTGTGCGGTATATTGACTATTCGATAAGGAACTCAACTCGTAAATGTTAGCTACAGCCAGAAGTTAAAATATTTCATGAAAATAATCTTGTAACTGAGGAACTATATTATCTCATTTGTTTTGCCCTGGCCGTTATATATATTTTAATTTTATTGAGTCGACAATTTGTTGCATATTTTGTAACCAAAACAGAATACCCTTCCTTAACGCAAACAAGAATTGTTTAATTTTGCATAACAATAGATCAAGTTAATTGCGCATGAGTTTTAAATGAAACGCATATTCAATTATTCAGTAGAACATTTTTTAAATCAAAAATTTAATAAAAGTGCAATAATTCACAGAACTGGGACCATTTTCTTCAATTGTACAGATGTTAATTAATTGTTGCCACTTCTGAGAACCTAATTAACAGCCTTATGTGCATGCAAAGAGCTTGGCAATATAAATTATTCATTGTTTTCCTAATTACTTCGGCGTATGCCAGAGCATTTTGTGGCTGGCATATAAAAACGTTTTCAATGCTTCTGCCTTGAAATTAATTGATTTTGAGCAACAAAAAATTAAAGAAACCCACCGAAGCGACGTGGACAAAAAGTAAAGAGCAACACACTTGACAACTTTTGTGGGGCGTCCTTTTGTCCACCCTCTACCAGCTTGTTTATAATTTCTGCATTTTTTTTCGCCCCAATTTTGCTGACTAGTGTTGATTTTGAGACAATGTCAGCTAGTCGACTTTGTTGTTATTGCGTGTAATTAATTTTGCTGGCCAAAGTCGTCTGGGCAACGAGATAGAACTTGGTCTAAACTGGGCTATAATTAATTTAAATTAAGCTTAAATTGTTTTGATATATAATGTAAGATGACACACGCGCCCGCCCCAAAAGGCCACGATAATGCCTTTGTCCAGCGGCTGTTTTCTTCTTCTGCTTCTTTTTTTTTCTGGCCGACACCACGCTGCGTATGCGTAATGTGTAATTGCCTGAGCCAGGCCCCGAGCAAAAGCTCATTTACATTAATTGCTGCCATGAGTTTGTTGCGTAAAGAGAATTATATTTTCAAAATGAAATTCAAACGAATTTTGCCCAACTTCTCTGCTCAGCTATTTGCAAAGTAACATTCAATGCTATTGAGTTTTTCCAAGATTTTCTTTGTGCATCTGTAACTGAAGCAGTTGATAGATAGCCTTGGGAATGCTATTGGATTGGATTTGAGTTACAGCTGCAACTGAATTTCGATTTGATGGACTTGCAAATTATTTGCATAATGTAAATTAAATGCTTTTGCTTCAACATTTATGCATACATATACATATATATTTTTATTTATATATATATCGATTTCTATTCGACTGCCAGAGTAAAGCAGCGCGCTTGTCGCACTGATTGACATTGATTTATGACCATTTTATGCAGGAGAAATATTATATTTTATGATTGGCATGCGTATGTCTAGCTCTTTCTTGTTATTTATTTTTTTTTTTTTTTTTACTCAGCTAGTTTCTGTTGCTAGATAAACGTACATGTAAATACCTTCGACCTTTTTAAACTCATTCGCTTTTTTTTTTATAGAAAATACGCACAAATTGATAAATCATAAAATAGATTATGATTATTGCCAGGTTGCCAGGCGCCGTATTCAGTACGCGATTGTTTTAGCCCAGTTAAATAAATTCTTTGCCCAGCTTAGCCCAACACTAGCCGCAAAGCAAATGCCAACGTGCTCGAGTGCTTGACAAATATGATGAGGCGTGGCATGGCGAGGCGGAGGTAAACCATGCAAAAGCAAATCCCACAGCTGGCAGGCTACGTTCGGCTGGCAGCTGCTACAGCAGCCATACCCTTAGCCATTACGAGGCACCACAGCTATCTGTGGTTAACTCTCTCTCTGAGTATGTGTTTGTGTGTGCATCTGCTTGGGTGTAGCGCTCCGCTGTGTGCATTGCCTCAGCGTAAGCTTAAACCAAACGACGTAAACAATTTGTAAGTCATGTGTAAACATCATAAGTTACGCGCATTTTCTGTTCAAATTATAAGCACTTAATGTCCCAACAGGGACGCAGCCGGCTAGAGAAAGAGAGGTACCAAGTACAACAACGTACACGCAACGCGCAAATATTACGCATACGCCACGTAACAGTCGGTCTGTCGTGAAATCAAATAGAAGCGCAGATACTACCAGCTGCTAATGCCGTCTGCCGTCTGCCGTCTGCTGTTGTTGTTGCTGTTGCTGTTGTTTTTGATGCTGCCCGCTTTCACTAGTTAGTTAAACAGCAGCCAAGTAATTAGATTTTTCCACATGAAGGCAAAGGCACAGAGTATATAACGCCAAGCGTGCAAATAGTTTCAAGTGTAAACAAAGAGCTGGCTTACCACGCCCGCGGCCCTGCTCACAACCACACCCACAGCCACATACACAGCCACACCCACAACCAACACATCCCAGCAGCCGCCCATACAATTCAATTAAAAAGCAAACTCAGTGCGAAAGCTTAATGCGTTTAATGCGTGAGGGGCAAGCAAATGGATTAGTGTAGCATAGCGCAACCTGGCCGCACTTACCCCACATCTCTGCTTTCCTTTTATTTTAGCTGCTTTAGCTGCTTCTGGTCATAAAGTTTATCCATATGCCACATGCCAAAACTCCAAAGTGTGTGTGTCGTCCGCCAAACTTCGCGAGCTGTGCACGCGCTTCGGGCCGCTCTGCAACTGGTTTTTGTTGCTGCTGCCTGACATGGCGCTGCCAGAGTTATGGCTTATATACCCATTGTAGACGCTGAAATGTATGCAAGTTTTTTTTATTTTGACGCCCATGTCGTCCCAGTTACGTGTATGGCAAAAGTTGCCCCGTCCAAAATTGATGCCAGCTTGTTATACTCTGTTCAAAAAGTGAGCAAGAGCATATTGGTTGCGTGCAATGTTCGTCTTGCTGTTGCAAATCGGATTATCTATACACTGAAAACTCCTATAATGGATACTTCTATAAGGCGTATATTCCTGTTGAGTGGACAAAAGTTACATCTCTGTCCGCTCAAGAGAGTTACCATTGTATATAAACCTACACAGTACATAATTATTTTTACAGGTCGAAACACTTCCTATTTACTTTATGTGTTGTCTTAAGCTGTTTTTATTTTGCCAGCAGAGTAATGCATAGTCGTTTATGCCCGACCTTAATGTAATGCTTCGTTTTGCAAAATTATTGAAAGTTTTTCCTGTTCAAATTACACAAATGACCCAAAAGTTCACTTGATTTCAGATTTTTCTAGTTTTTTGTGGGTGGGTGGCAAGAGGCTGCATTAGTAGAATGTACATCAAAGCAAAAGAAATGTATGTTGTAGTCAAATGAGATTGAACAAGTGTCAACGACATGCCGCAGATTTAATACTCTTGTTTAGCTTTAAAAAAAAAGATATATATAGATGCAAACTTTGCAATGAATGGGAATGTGCAGAATACAAGTTATAATAATTTAAAAATACAAAAAAAAAAAAAACTAAAATAACCTGCGGCTGTAAATGCAAAATTTAAAGTCCACTTTATGCATATTTTAAATAATGTGGACTTTAGTGCATGCACAAAACTTTATGCGAACAATGTGTGTCTGTGTGTGTGTATGCGAACAATGTGTGTCTGTGTGTGTGTGTGTGTGTGTAGGTAAAACGCTGCCAGCTTTGTGTTTGGGCTCTGGACTGGCGAAGCTCAAACCTAAACCAAAATATGGTGCACTCTGGTCTGTTCTATGTGTGCGTTGTGCAGATAAAACAGCTGCATATAAATCATGTCATAGCCAAGATAAAGAGTGCAAATAGCCAGGAAAAAGTAGAAGAAGCAGAACCCAACAGAAATGCAGACTTCCACTTGAACTGCAACGGCAACTGAGACTGCAAACGCTGAGAAACGAGTTCATGGCTGTGCCAGAGATGCCAGCGAGGGGACATTGTTTGATTTAGTCAGCTTACTTTTATAATGGCTGAATGCAAAAATAAATATAATTGAATTACCTTTTGTAGTATTCGCTGTGTGTGGGTGTCCGTAAGCTGTCTGGCATTAAATATAAATATATATAGTTAAGCGCTGAAAATGTTTATGCGCTGTGAACTTTTGAATGATAAATAATCAATTATTGGCGCATTTAAAAGCTGGGCTCAAATAATTTCTTTGCACAGGTCAGTCTGCTGTCAAGTTGGTTTATATATAAAGATGTAAATAAAGGATGTAATAGTTGAAAATTTCGGTTAAATTTACAAACAAGTCAAGCATATCATTTGTTGAAATCAATCAAATATTACTTGGAAACATCTTTCGCGCTAAATTCTATAACGACAGCTTTTAACATTACATACGCTATGTTTAGAAAACTTCAGAGTCATAATTAGAAGTTAAGAAGCGCAGAGTTTTTCCACAGTTGAGACTTGGCTTTTATCAGCACAAACTTTACGCAGTCACGGACTTGCACAATAAGTAAGCACTGCTCCCAGGGCAACGCTCAGAAAATTCACGCTAATCCCCAAGTAATTGTCTGCTTTGGCACTGACTGTCAATTTATTGACTTGTACATCTTTATACGCCAGTCGCACCTGTCACAGTTAATTCCGAGTGTCGTTTGCCGTTATTATTTCCATTACCATTGAATTTCGATCAGATTTCTTGGGCAGCAGCAAACAAGATTTTTATACTCTATACTCTTTGAAGTTGCTCAAAAAGGGTGCTTAAGAGTGTAGATTTTTATAAAGTAAACCCAGATCAAGTTAATATATATTTCGCCTATTTCCAGATATTTCTCAAATGCGATAAATATCGATTGCCCAATTTAAGAGCTTTCCTCGCTGAGATACAAGCATTCGGAAAGGAGAGTGAAGAGCACAGCTGCTGTTATTACAGGGTATATTCCTGTTGATTCCCTCGTCTACCACGTTCCTTACTTTTTTGTTGTTGGTTAGAAGTTATCAGGACACGCAGTTAGCACGTCGCAAAACTTTCTTCACTTCAATTTTTATTATGGGATTTTATTTATTTTGATTTTACCCCAGAGAAAGTTTACCGTGAGCCAACGCCATGGCGATTATAGACGGCAACGTCTAATGATGTTAACAGCTAAGGGCTTAGCCATTAAGTAAATAAGCTTACGATCTAATAACTTGCCTCAGCCAGAGTCCTGGCTTGCGTGGCCTAGTTTTGTGCTGGCGTTAGCCTTCTGTTCGGGGTCAGGGTTTAAGCTTCGATAGAAATTTAAAATCTTATCCGCATTTTTGCTGCTTAACTATAGTCTTATCCAGTGCTTAATTAATACCTACCTTCGACTTTTTTATGTGCCTCTCGCCCATATGGAATTTCAATTTGCTTCGGCCAAAGCAGAAATAAGGAAAATGCAATTATTTTCTGCTCTTCCACTTACACGAACGCTGGCTGCAAGCGCATCCTGCTGCAGGACGATGTCGTACGCTTCCGGCGCATCGATGGTCATAAATTTTTAAATAACAGAAATTACAATTACTTGGCACCCAATGGCGCAAAATGGGCGAAAAATGCATAATGAAAGCAATCCATATTAAAATATAAATCACGCCATGCGGACGGTGTCCTTCTGACAGCATATCTGCCAGCTGTGTGTGCCTGAATCTCTCTCTCCTCTCTGTCGGTGTGTATGGAAACAATAATAACATGCCCAGCTGTCAGTCAGCACACCCGCGGCTTGCGTTACGGCAAATAATTAATTGGCTGCATTATGGACCCTGCAACACGGCCGGTCGCAGCGAGACAGTTTGATATGCCAGGTCTTCTGGGTAAACATTTTAAGTGCCACCGTCTGTCAGTAGCAGTTTAAGCCGCAGTCCCAGCACCCAGCTCCCTGCTTCCAGCTTTCAGCTTCCAATTTCGGAGCTCCACTCTGGTCCATTATGGGTCGCATAATTTTCAACTTGTTGTGGTCGCCCAATTGACGTTCATTAACAGCGGGTAATTGTTGCCAAGTGGTTTTTGAAGTGGCCGCCGCGTGATGCCCATCAGCGGAACGACGTGTCAGCAAGTTGCCATTCACATGCAGACACATGTACTTTTTTTTTTAATACTCAATTAAAAATCCAATTTAATTAATATCAAAGAGAGTACGAAATATTTGTTTGAGTGGAATTCTAGTCATATCTATTAAGTGCAAAAATATCGTTTGAAAATAACATTAAAGAACAATTAGGTAATTTTCTTAAACAATGAGTTTTTAAATCGATACTCTATTTAAGAACGATTTACTCAATGAGAGACTGTCATAAATATTTGAAAAAAATATGATTTACCTTCGGTAGACAAAAACTTTCAAACAGAACAAGCCAAGAAATCTATTTTTATCGCAGCGCAAAGCTCTTATGCTTTTCAAATTCAATTTGCTCAACTGTAAAATATTGTACAGAAAATCAATTTTGCGTGAAATTGAAATCAAATGTTCAGAAAAGGAACATTTTTCGTAATATGATATGCATATATAAATCAATTTTGGGTTAACTATCTGTTAGATCAATTTATAGGGTGCGATCGGATAAGGATTTTAATCGATATCGCAAACGTTTTCAGATTTCCTGTTCTTAGTGTTGATAAATTGACAATATCATGCGGCCAACATTAGATAACATTATTACAGCATACTGTCTATGTTTTCAACAAAAGAAATTTCAAAGTTTAAACTTTACTTAACACTGTCAGGACTAACAGTGCGCAGTTGCAATATGAATTTACAGCTAATTGTTATGCTGCAAACTGTACGCTTGCTTAAGTTCATTCTCGGGAAAACTTCTTAATGTATCTGGCAGCAGCAACTTAGCAAAGCAGTTGGACACAAGTCTTAGCCCGGCCAACAGCTGGAATATTAGCCCTGCATCGGGCACAGATGTTGTCATTGTCGCTGCTGTTGTCCTTGTTTTTATAAGCTTCGGTGCATGTAATCAGTTAAGGATATTCATGGACATGACTATGATTTTAGTGTACACACGCACACACACACACACACACACATGAGGCATACACGCACAGATTCAGCCAAGACCGGCGCCAACTCACAGCAGGTCCTGGCGCTACTTGCTAAAAAACAATAGCTAAACAAGAGAGAAAACTGCAATGCTATGCAAATCCTGCAGAGCAGCAACATGAAGCTCTCAACACGACATCGGCTTGGTGATGAAAGCACTTGCTTCGACCGTCATCAACATGCCTCAGCTACCCAGTGTCCTGTCCTGTCCTACCCCCAACCCGTCCCAGTCCTTGCTGTTGGCTGCTCTCCCAGCGATATATGGCCCGGCCAGTAGCTATGGCTTTAAGCACATAATCAGGCGATTTGCAGGCATTATGACCGGTCAGCTGGATGGCTGTGCAGATGTCCTTCAGAAGAGCAGTCAGTAAGCTGATGTCCATGCATCGTCAGTTGCCGCTGCTGCTGCTGCTTGAGCGTTGCTTGAAAGCAGATTCAATTTATTATATTTTTTGTAAGGTGTTTAATATCTTTATTACTTGGCTGGAGCCGGCAGAGGAAAGGAACTTGCTATGAGAATATTTACATAAATATAAACAATTTAAAATTATACAGTTTCATAAAAAGTATATATTTATAGTTAATTTTCTTCCCTCAACTATTGCACTTTGCTGCTTTTATCCGTTTTCTTAAGCTTCTTATTATTTTTATTTTATTTATTAAATTAAGGGTATACTAAAGTCTTCGCAATGTATACGTCAATTTCTGTCTGTATTTTATGGGCACAGTTTCGTTTAGCTGCTTATTGAAACTCGAAAGCTACACGCAATCTAGTTAAAGGACTCTCAACCTTCTCTTTCTCTCTCTCTCTCCCTCTTCGATATAAACTTCTCACTGGAGCGCTGCTTTGTTCTTAACCGCACAGAGATTTTCCTCTTTATACTGTGTTGCTTTTTTGTGCTTGTCTCTAATCTAAGGTAGCTTCCACTGCTGAAAACATGGAAAAACTATCATCTATCTTGCTGCCTTATGAAAATCCGTTTCTTTTGCAACTGCTTTCAGGCACACGCATATCAGGCAATGCTCTATTTCTTGCCTTTTTTTTTTTTTTGGGTTCCTAAGCTATGGGGTACTCATTCGGTGCAGTACATACATGTGCTGACATCTTGCCCAGTTTTTCCCCCCATCAATGCGACAGTTCTTTTCTCTCTCTCATTCTCTGAGTTGAGTTTTTTATGCGCTTTTCATTACGTCTGGCTGCCATTGCCCTTATTTTCTTGTTACACTTGCTCAAAGAATTATTGCCTTTGCATATACCAGAGATCGTTTTGTATTTTTTGCATTCCCCGCACTAAAATGACAGCTGACACTTGCGTTTAACCGCACAGATTTGCTCTGGCCATTGCCATTTCCCAGTCTCTCTTTTTCTCTCTCTCTCTCTCTCTCTCCTCTCCTCTCGCTTGCTCTGGCTCTCTCTTTCGTCTGCCATATGGCTGTTACAGTCTGTTGGCCATCAAATTGCGGTCCGTCTGTTTGTACGTTCATTTGAAGGCAAGCTGTAATTGTCGTTTGTATTACCACCGACGAAGTTAAGCGTTGGGTTTGCGGTTTTCCTGCCCAGAACGTGGCCTGCATTGCCAACATAGCAGCAGCGCCCCCCTCCCCGCCGTCTGTCTGCCTGTTGCCAAATGTGAGAGCCGAAGACAGCGAAAAGTCCATAAAAAAAAATGCATGCATTTGACTTGACAGATTTATAGCCCACACAGTTTGCAAATTAAAAACGTGTTGGCATCAATTTCCCTGCTCATTTATAAAATGTTACGGCAGCCGCATTTATATATAAAAATTTATGTTATCTACGGTTTATTAATAGTTAACATTTGAGACATTTAAGTCATGTAAGTTAATTACCTCATTAAGTTTTATAAATGTTGAGCTTGCATTATTATTAAAATTAATAAATTATGCCTACATATTAATTGACTTTGTAAATATAAGTTATATCATCTTTAAAAAAAATTATTATTATATTGTTATTATTCAATTATTCAATTATTATTGTTATTATTATTATTATTATTATTATTATTATTATTATTATTATTATTATTATTATTATTATTATTATTATTATTATTATTATTATTATTGTTATTATTATTATTATTATTATTATTATTATTATTATTATTATTATTATTATTATTATTATTATTATTATTATTATTATTATTATTATTATTATTATTATTATAAATATTTCTATAAACTACAAAAATGTAAACATTTTTTCATTTCATTTATCAGTCCGCATCTTTTTGATGCTCTGCTAATATTATTATTGGCTTTAAGGTCAACGATAAGAGGCTTTGTAAATGAAACTCGTTGCCAGCTGTTGTCGCAACCGTTGGGTGTTAATGTTGTTGTTATTGTGGTTGTTGTTTTTGTTGCCCCTGTTGTGTTATGTGCATACATTTGCATGCAATTTGAGTAACACAAACGGGCTTAACATTTGGGTTCACCACAAGAATTCCCCTTCGCCGCTCGATGCTGTTGTTGTTATTGTCACACGGAGCTGCTTAAATATTTGCTTACTTCGGCTGAAAGGCCATCAGAAATTTGCATGACAACTCATGTCGCCATAGCCCTTTGGCTCTCTGGCATCGCGTTGCGTCTGGTCCGTGTGCACCACACTGCGTATGCTCGATTTCGCTGCCCTTCACATACTGGCAATTGGTATTGTTGTATGTTTTGTACGCTTTTCAACTATCTTTGCTGTATGCAATCGATATAGGTGCATGTATACGTAGATTTTGTTTGGAACAGCAAAAATATATATACGCTCCGCTTTGAAGTGCATAAAGCGTCAAGTATTGTTTATTGTATATTGTTTTTACTTATTTATTTTGTTTTTTTTTGTTTTGTTTGTTAAAAAATGTTCGGGTTTGCGTTATAATTGCTAGAATGGCGCTGCTGCTGCCTTTGGACATGGCCATAAAATATGCCAAAGGATTTATGTTCGCTCTGCGAAGTTTCGAGTGCTTTATGCGTGCTAATGGAATATTCTTTCACCTGGGGATTTGACACGTTCAAAGCCAGATAGATATTGTGTTGGTGTTAAAATCCAAAACAATAAATTTGGTATTTTAGTTTGGCAGACTCTACACTAAATCTCTTTATTAATTGAATACATATTAAATTCCACTTACTTTTATGAAATAATCGATATTTATTATACGCACATAAAACAAAGTTTTTCACACTCTTTATACTTAAAGTCGATCAGCTCTTAACACAAGCTTAAGTTGTATTTACTCGCACATCTGATTCAGGGCCAACTTCCCCACTTTCGAATATTACAAAGAAAAAGAAAAATAAACATAAAGTCCAAGAACAAATGGCTTAGAAAATGTTCGCTAACAAATTGACATAAATAAGTCGATGGCAAAGCCAATATGAAACAAAATAAAAGAATTATCGAGCAGCAGCGCCAATGCCAACACAATGACGACAACAAGGATGACAAGGCCAACGTCGGCTGACAAATAAACAAATAAGATTTGGCTCAAAAATTTATTTAATTTCATTTTATTGGCCAGAGTCAAAGACAGCCGAGAAAAACAAGCGAATGCCGCTTAGTTTTTCGTGACCCAACAAAATGTTTTTAACGCCGCGGCGACAATCCAATGCGAAATCATTAATCTTATTCTGCTGAATCAGCTGCCGCCTCCTCAAAGCAAGACAGCACAACCCAGAATTTGCCTACTCACTGTCTGAGACACTCACTGAGACTCACATTGTTCGCCATTTGCAAATGAGTTGGCGACGCAGGCTACAAACACGACTTAATGGCTACGAAGCTATTTGGCCAGCCGGTTGGAATAATAACAAAAATGCTAGACTTAAGACAGTTCCTTACTTTGGGATACTCTTCGGCGGAAGTCCTTATATCTATGCAGAATTTTCTTACATCATCGCATTTGCCTTCAAATATACCCTTTTTAATATAATTTCAAGTGTTTTAAATCTTTTAAACAAAATTTTGTTTAATATTTAGAAAACTTCCAGTTATCTGCAATTCATAATGCAGCTTATCTTTAATTTTAACTGCCGGACAAAGTCTCCGTTGACAGTTGAATCTTTGCCAAAGTAAAATGTGTTAATACAAAATACTTCAAATCAAAAATTTTAAATATCCTAAATTTTTTAATAAGTGTTTTCAGTTAGCTGCAAAAAAGTATAAAAGCTTTGATACCAAGGCCTTAAAAGCAAATACTTTTTAAAATTAAATCTAATATTTCCAGACATCTGCATCTGCATCGAAATGGAAAATCAGTAATATTCCAACTTTCTGGAAAGTGTTTAAAGTTAACTGCTGCTCATAATGAAAGTCTTCATAGAAAATCCTTCCACCAAAAAACCTTTAATATTCGAACTTTTGTCAGATGTATTTACTTTGAAACAAAGTTACGTAGATTATTTGACTTGCTTCAGCTTATGTAAACAACAATTTTCACCCTCTGTACAGGGTATATTTACTACAAATTGGGTAAGCATTTTGCTTGCTTCATTAACGCAAAAATGGTTGTTGGCAAATGTCTCTTTGGCTGTTTATTTATTCGCAATATATTTGCGCAGCTCGTTCAATTGGGTTCAATTTATTTATAATTATTTGGCCTGTTTGCTGACAACTTTCGCATTGGGCAGCTCCTGAGCCGTCCGAGGCCTAAGAGTGGGGCATGGCACTCAATTTGCGTCATACAATTGAAATTAAAAAATTTAAACACAACATGAACCCTCAGCCGTGGGCCCCAGGGCTGTAGCAATAAAAAATGAGAAATATGCGCCTGTTAACTTGTTCATTACCCTAATGGAGCGTTTGTGCAATGCATTGTGCGTGGGGCAGATCCTTGGGCCACGGACGCGGCTTCGAGACGTCGGGCTCGTCGCCACTTCAATCCCATTTGCCATTCATTGTAAGGGCTGACTCGAGTGTTGTCTGCTTTATGTTGGGTCCTCTGCTCGCTGCCCACTCAAAAGTTTGCCTCCCGAGCAGTCGTCGGTTCGCCTTGGCTCCTGTTTAATGTGTCCCTTTTTATGGGTGTCAGCCATAAGAGGCGCACATTTTTCAGTCTTGTGTTGCCGAGCTGTTATATTTCATTTAAATGACATTTTAATTAATGTCAACATTTTGTTATTGCGGCAACTTTCTCATCTGCTTATTAAGTGTATGGAGTTGGTTGGGCGACGACGGGCTTGTCTGGCTTGTCCCTGTCTCATTTCACATTTCTTGTGTCAAGCAAAAATTTGGAGTTCGTTTACCCTAATATGATTATTTAATTAAGCAATTCGCTTGTGTTTTTTTTTTTTATGCCTTAATATCATTAAAATTGATTGAAGGGTTATTTTTCCCGCTTTAATAAAAAAGGTCAAGTGGCTTGTGCTTTTCGTAGACCTAACTCTGGCAAATGTGGCATACCCTTTAGATCCGTTTGGTGCATTTCATGCACAATAAATAAATAATAAATATGAGTAAATTTTGTTTTGTCTTAACCCTTGAAGTTCTTTTTAATATTTCATAAGCCCCAAACACAGTTACTGACAGCATCTGATTTACTGTTATTATTATTAAATACAAGTGGATATTTAAAGGACTTAACCACAGATTTGTAAAAAGCATAAAAAGGGATCGAAATACTCGTACGTGTGGGGAGGGGTTGTGCACAAAAGTCAAAAGGAAGTCAACTACTAATCTTGAGCTTAACGTCAATTTTAATCCCCGGGCAAAGTCCACGTTGACAGTTGAAACTTTGCCAAAGTAAAATGTCGAACTGGCGCACACCCATACACACACACACTCACACACACACACGCTCAGACTTGGACAGCAACGCTCTATAAAATTGTACACAAGAGAGCAACAAAAAAGGCAGACCAGGCCAAACAGCAGAACTTTTAGTTACAATAAATTATATGCAACAGTTTAAAAAAGGGAAATATTTAAAAAAAAAAAAAAAAGCGAGCAAAAAAAAAGAGTAACAAGAAGAAACCAAAGCAGAGACAAACGAAAGAGTTAACAACGAGGCGGCCAACTGAAATGTTTGCCAAATAAAGCACTTGAGGGAATTGCACATAAAACGAATGCCATACGGCGGAGGCTGGGCACTGTTTGGCCTGGGCCTAATGTGGGCGGTCCACATCATAGAGGCCCATCATTGGCATGTGGCGAAAAAAGAATCCTTTCATTTGGGACCGTACGCTGGCATGTGTGCATGTGTGTGCATGTGTGTGTATGTGTGCTCCAAATATTTACAGGTAAAAATGGAATAGCGCTAGGGACAAATCCCAATGTGCCAGGCACTTTATTGCAATCCCTTTAAATAAGTTTTTTATTATTTGCTACCTGGCCTTGCCACCAGCCAGATCTACGTGCAAATGCGCAAACAAATGTGAATACTTTGCTTTCGCTTACGACTCTTAGCTCAACTAGTCCGAGTCGCAGTCCTTTTGTGCAAATCCATTTTCTTGGCCTTGGCATATGGCATACAAGGCGCTGTATTTCAACTTGGCCAAAGCCAAATAAAATATGGAATTACTTAACTGAAGCTGTCACTGTGTGTGTGCGTGTGTTTGTGTGCGTGTCTATTTGTTGGCGGTTCGCTAGATCTTTTGTGCTGACTTTAGCTGGGATTTTATTTGCCCCAGATGTGATTTGTTTAGCACTCGCTACTTCCCTCTTCTCAACATATATACACAACGATTTACCCATATGTCAGTTTGTCTTTAAATTCGAGTGTGAAAGGTTTACTTTCCTTTTTTTTTTTACTTGTCAGTCAACTCACCCTTGCTTTGTGTAAGTGTGTGTGTGTGTTTGGGGTTGTAAGTGCTACATGTGTTTCTAGGGGCTTTAAAAGTAATGTTGTTTCTGAGAAATTGTTTTTGGGGACTTAAAGTAAACAGCACATTGATGCGTAACAGCTGTTGATACGCCGTGCACGCGGCGTATGATTGATATTTGCGCTTTGGGGCAAATGTGGCTAAAGATTTGGTCAACGTTTAAAGCACTTTCTAAACAAACAGCTTAAATAATACTCCAAAGCTCAGCCATAAAACAGATAAAAACTTTCGCATCTGATCAGTAATTTTAGTGCCAACATTTTATTGTTTTATCGCTAAAAACATAAATATATGGCGAGCAAAAGTTTAGTTCTGAACTATCAAGAAGACATTCTCGTTGGGCTCTTTAAAAACTTTGGGGTTTTTTTTTTTTTTTTGCCGGCTGAGCGCATAAATTTTTCTATTAAAGACGCAAAAACTTTGCACGCTTCATAAAGCCGCTGAAAAGCGGGCCGTGACCAAACTCAATGACAGCAGTCGGCGGCAAAAATAAGAAAAACGCCCGAAAGGGTTGTTGTTCTTCTTGCTCATCATATATATACTTGTATTTAAGTAACGTCAGCGCCTTAGGAACTCATCTGATATTCAACGTGCGTGGGCGAATCTTATGAAAACTCAATGCCAGCCTGATGACATTCATTGTTTTGTGTGAAAAGTGTGCGGGGGTTGGCTGCGCCGTGGCGGGTGGCGGGTGGCGTGTAGCGGGGCCTTCAAGGCATTCTTTTCTCAGCCACATGTAAGCAACTCGGGGGCACTAAAATTTCAGGCATAGCTCGCCAAGTACATGCAAGTATATATAATATATATATGATATTTTAGAGGCATTCAGAATGCTTTTGGTTTTACCCGCTGCCATTTGTATAGCGTCTTTGTTCGTCGTTTTTCAGATTTTTCACGCATTTTTTCAAAGCAGCAAGTCACTTTCCAAGTTCACATTTGCCGCTTGTTAAGCTAAGGTGTTGCTGCATCTTTTTCAAATGAAAAATTCAGCTGCTGTCATATTTGGATTAAGTTTTATTTTAAAATATGCAGCTGCATAAGATTCAAGTTGTGAATGGACAGCTTGAAGGCAAGCAATAAAGTATATATATATATGTACTTTATGTTGTTCTCAGTTTCAGACTCAATGCAAAATCTTAAGATTTTTGCGTTTGCGTCTCTGGCAAGGTATATTTACACCCTAAGTAAACCAAAGCTAAGTTCTAAAAAGCGCTCCTTCACCTTAGCTAGATAGTTAGCATATGAGCGAAAATTATTAATCTATTGATTTATATAAGGTGCGATATTTTTATAGACAACTTTATAAATAATTTAAGTATTTCTTTATGGGAAAAAACTAAGTTATTTTTTTGCAAAACTTTGGAGTAGAAATGAAAGCGATAATCAATCTGAAATAGTTTTATTCATTTGGAGGCCAGAGGAATTATTTACATTAAGCATATTTAAAAATGTTAGAAAAGTTAGCCAGAGTAAGAAAATCGAGCTTCCAATTTATTGCAGTCAGTCAGCCACTCAGTCAATCAGTCAGAAAAAGAATACAAGCATTTATAGTTTCATTTTGAATGCGATTCACTCGTTGATTTATTTATGTGAGTTTATTATTTTGTCTTCGTAACATCTTCAATCTTTCGGGCCTGCATTGAGTTTGGCCTGGACTGCAATTCCATTAAAGCCTATCCAGGCTCAGACAATTTATTAAGTGTCGAGCGCTACAAACAGATCCTCCCCGCACTTGCTCATTGAGTGCCGGCTGGGGCGGGGTCTATAACAAGGCATGACTTGCACACAGTGCCGAACAGAATGAAGCAATTTTAATTTGCTGGGGGTAGTAAAACATCAACAGCAACAAGCAAAATAGTCGAGGAACCGAAACGAAAGTTTTTCAAGCCAAAATGCAGTGGGCGGTGCACAGCCAAGTGTTGCGTCTCATAAATAAAGAAGAGAATTGTGCGAGGATTGAGAAGGATTGTATTGGGGTAGCACGATGGCTGGGGTTGGTAGTAGAGCGTAGCTGTTGCAGCAAACTATGCAGCGCTCTTGGCCAGTGTAAAAGCATATTTTCTGCTTTTAATTGCAATATATTCTTTTAGACAAAATGACTGATGATGGCTGAGCTGGTTGGCCAGCAAAAATATATTGCCATGAAATTTGCACAAGGCAGGAAACGGAAAGCCAACGGAGACAGCGACGTCGTCGTCGTCGTCGTTGTCGTTGTCCGCAACTCCGTTTGACTGCTAAATGAACAAGGCAAACTCATCCGCCCCGTAAGCCCCGTTGGCCGGGCCAGCACCTTCAGCCAGTAGCTGCTGTAGCATTGTGGTCGCCAGAGCTGTTGGTTACTGCGGTCGGTTGTTGGCAGTCCTTGCATCTGAGATACAAATAACTCTGGCTGAAAATACGGTGGGGGCTTTGTCTTAGCCAGCGCGCCTTTGCCAACGCCATTTTGATGATGAATAAATGAAGGCCTTTTGTGCTGGTGAGCGTGGCCAACGCAAAATTTACCACTTTCATTCACTCGGCACGAGGTTTTGCTCACATTACTCAGAGCACTACTTGAGAATGGAATAATTAAAATAACTCTCATGCCAGTCTTTCGATCTCTGCCTCGCTCTCTCTCTCTCTCTCTATCTCTCTCTCCCTTGCTCTCTGTGCTGAAATTTTCCACAAATCTTTAAGCGCCAAAGTTGTCGTTAACAACTAGCATTTTGGTGCCTTGGCTCACACAACTATTTCTTTTATAAGTCCCTAATTTATTTAGTACTGATTCAGCCAGCTGCCATTCACTGCAAAATTTGTTCAACTGAATATAAAGCTGAGAAATCCCTGGCTTTTTTTTTGGCTGCTGCCACGCTGTGAACAGCGTAAATTTTATTATTGGCAATGCCAATTGCAGTGACAACAACAGCAATAACATCAGCCAAAGATTTTCATTATATATATATAGTATAAACTTTTTTTGTTGGGGGTTATTTTTCCTGCACTTTGCAAACAAACTATGCAAACTTCGGCTCTGCGAACCGCCGCCGCCGCCGCCGACGCCAATTCAAAACAAAATGATTAATGAAGCTTTGAAAACTCGAGCAGAAATTTAATCAAGCGCGAAAACAGATCGAAACAATCGTAAAAAATGGGAAACTTATAATAAGCTTCAAATTTGTACAATATGCTGTCGCGGTGGGCGGGAAAAACTACAAAAACAAAAGTGCGTTGGGGCTTAGAAAATAAATTATGCCATGGTGAAGAGCGATGCCATTATTCTAAGGCCATCGTGATTTATTACGCGATTTTTGACATGCATTTATTCAGCATTGTTTCTGTATTCTATTCAGCTGGGAGAAGAGTGCCGGGCATCCAGTGTAATGAATTGCTGTACATATTTGTACGTGAAAAAAGGTTGGGTATTTTTTTTTTTTTATTTGTTTGAATATATAGTGCCAGATATATTTATGTGTAACCGGCTATTGGCCCATAAATTTTAAGCACGCAACATAAACGCTAACTTTTAAATTATAGTAGAGATATGCAATGATAAGATAAGTTATTGTGTATAAATAATAAATATATAAATACTGCATGGTAGTGCATAAATAAATAAAAAATTGGCGCCAAACGTGGGCTATGAATCAAAATTCAATAGTATATAAATTGAATTTATTGTAGATAAAAACATTTAATATTTACACTAAAAACTTTAAAGCTACTTACCTGTGCATCAAAATCTTTATTCTATGAAATAAGCTGCCGCCAGGTGCAGGTGTCCAATTGTTTTTTATTTGCAGATCCCCAGTGTGTTAAACATTTATATATTTCTCTTAAAGCTTTCTTGCTTCACTCGATTTCATGCACAACTTAATTTTGTTTGCACGTGTTGCAAATTAACCCAAAAATATAAATATGCAGTTTTTTCCCAATCACACAAACATCCATCATGCCTGTCAGTTTTATGTTAAATTTTCATTAAACTTTTGACCGGTGTATACATTTTTTCCTTGTGGCCCTCATCATTGGACATCTCAACGTAACAATCTGATATAATCAAGTCCCATTTCATGCGTATTTGTTTTTGACGTATTCATGAGTTGCAAACACCATCAATTTTATACACCCACAAACAGCCAAGCTTGAGCTGTGAAAATGACTGGCATTGGGTCAGACTGACTTCTGACACGCCCTATGAGTTGAGCCTGCTGTTCAAATTTGACAGGTCCAGGCCGTATTGACAGCTATGGGGATACCAGAAGTCGGTATGGCCAATTATTAACATAAGCCCAAATGAAGATGACGTTGACATCGCCGGCTGAGAAACTTTTAATGATACTGTTAAGGTTCGCTACGGCCACGAACGACTTGGATGGGGGCAATTAATCACAGTCTTCAGTCTGGCGTCTCAGTTTGAGTGTCACTTAGTTTTTATGGCCAGGACCAGAAGCAGCGCGTCAAACACCGCACGTTCAATTGTTTTATGCCAACTGTGGTGCTTCGAGGTACTCGCTCAAGTGCCTCCCACAAAGGGCATAAACCCACCGGCTCTTCAGCCCGCTTTATGATGTCCTTGCTGATTGCTGCTGTTGCTTTTGCCTGAGCCATTTTGAGTGCCGTGAAACTTTTGTGAGCCCTGCGAACGTCAATTTCCCCCCAAAATATATGTAAGTACTGTGGGCGGCGGTAATGGTGCCGGGTAGCTTGAGGTTTTTAATGGCCATTTCAGGCAGTTTATGCAGCTGCAGCTCCTTATAACTGTGTGTGTGTGTGTGTGTTTTGTGTCTACGAAGATGGTCAAGTTGTTTGTTACTATTATTAAATTAGTTGCGGGCGATTTGCGGTAATTAGAGTGAAATTTTATGGCCCTTTGAACTTGTAGTGGCTGCCGTTTCAGACGCCGTCTGCTCTCGACTCTCTGCATATTTTATAAGTTTCTGCCATGGCGCATAAATATTAATTTTAAGCAATTTGCTTGCATCGTGCATATCCGCACAGATGGGCCATAGACAGAATATGTGCAACGAATTTATGTTATTGATACGATTATGCAAGCTGACAAGACATTTGTCGACAACGAAAAGCAGTTTTCGTTTCCTGTGGTTCTTTGATTTACGGTTAACAGTTCAGCTCAATTTGTTCGCATTTTGTATATAAACCCCACCCTGATAATGAGTAGGAAAGTCTGAAGAAAATGAAAGCGAAGTATTTTAACCTCATGTATTTGATCTGTTTTCAACTCCATCCACAAATGTATCTTAAATTCCCCTAATAGGCGCCCAACGTGTGTCGCACATTCTTATTCTTTAATGCAATAAAAATGAGTATATTTATAGATAAACCAAAGTAAAAGCTAATCGATGTCAAAAGCTACCTCAAGTGTTTTATGTACATTTATCTAGCATAGATGAAATTTCAATTCAGACGTAGACGTTTATCTCAGCTTTGGTCTGTCGTTCATCTTCATAAACTTGCGCTACCTCGCAATCTGTCAGTGCGTGTTACTGAATCTTAACCGAAGCATCATCATTTATTTATGCTCTCTCGTATAGCTGCCACGCCTGGGCAGGATGAGCAGCAGAACGGGCAACAATCTGACAGCGGACGACAACACCTGGCAAGACTCGGCTGCTGCTGTTGCTGATGCATTCGTGTGGTTGCCGTGTTAATAACACGTCAACAGCAGAGCATATCAAGCATACGCCATGTTGTGTACGCAAGGCATGTTACACAATGTTACCTGCAACTTGAACGGTGAGTCCTGGAGTCAAGGGGTTAGTCGGTTGGTGCCAACCTGCTGGCTGCCAGCTGCCGGCTGGCCGTCTGGCTCAGCAGCTGTACACTAAACGCAACTTTATGGCTCACGTTGCGCTCTTCGCAGCTGGCAATGAGCCATCGGCACACTCCGCCTTGCAAATTGCAATTAATTAATTGAAGTACTTAAGCGCCTCACTGCCACGTTGCATGCCACACCATTAATGGCAGCAGCAGCCACAGCTGCAGCAGCACAACTGCGCCACCGCAACTACGATTTCAAATGGGTGTCACGTGTCTCTTGACGGTGTCTCAATGTCTCAATGTCTCAATGTCTGTCTGGCAAAATCCACTCAGCTGCCTTATTGATGTGGCCTTACGTTGTGGCAGCTATTAGAGTTGCACGACTCCCATTAACACTGGGGCATACAGCATGTACTCGTTGCATGCGGATTCTTGACTCTCCTGTTGCAAATTACACAGTTCCTTTACAAATTTTCTGTTCCATTCAACCAAACGTATGTGAATAATTGGCATATTCATTACCTTACAAGCGCCCAATTATTGTAGTCAATACGGTTAATCAAGAAACGTACGTCATGCGTTATTTCCTGCCTTGCATAAAAAGAACGGAAGGCTACTTCGTACAAATTATAATGAATTAATTTTTAATTTTTAATACCCTCCGGGCAAGCAACTGGCAGAAGAGGGCATCTTCGTATCCATACATTATATATACTCCGGAGAGGAGCATGTCTCGTATGAAGTCAGATTTTATAGATATACATTTTGCTGTAATCAGCTTTAGTTAATTTAAAATAAATTTTACATTTTTATTTGATCCAATAATTGCTTAAGAAATGATAGGTCCTTCCTCAAACCAAAATAAACTAATTTATTTGAGATTCTTGAAATCTGCTTCGGTTCAGGGAATATCGTTAAAACCGTTTTCCAGCTCAAGTTTTCAATGGTTCGTTTTATAAATCTCCTCTGTAATCCGATCAAAAGATTCACCAGGCTACAGGATATTATACCGTCATTTATTCTCATTTTCATCCTGTTGCCCAGCTTGAAAGACCAATAAATATTTCGAATAAAACGCTGAAGTCATAAAAGAAGAAAACTTAATGACATCTGACGAATTGCAGCTGTCAGGCTACTTTACACTCATTTACATATTTATTTTTGCAAGAAATTCATTATTCTTTTGTTCTTATTAATTTTTATTGAGCCAGAGAAATCTCAATTTGAATACATGTGTAAGCAAATGAGCAATCAGATACAATCAAGTACGGGACCCTCAAAAACAATATTTATTGTAATTTGCCTGCAGGCGTGTTTTAATAAAAAATAAATTGCATGAAAAACCAAAAAACAAAAAAAAAACCGAGGAAAAAAAATGCTTAAAAGTGTGTGTCCGCATTTAATATTCATTGAAAATGTATTTTGTAACAACAATAATCATGTGGCTTGTGTATAGACAATAACAACAACAACAACAACGGCAGCCACGTATATTAAAAGGAAATATAAAAATATTCATGCATATTTGCGGATATGTCAGACGAGGGCTGTCGAATAAGTTAGCTGGGCGGGCAAAGCAGTTACAATTTAAATATAGAAAGATACTTTCAGCTCTTCCAAATAGTACTGGAATTTAGGAAAGTTTAGAAATGTTCACTATAAGATCAATAATTAGTTAGGGCTTGAACTCATCTAGGAAAAGGAAAATTTAAAGCGAAACTATTTTACAAATGAATATTGCTAAGGTTTAAAAAATGTACCCACTAACTTATCAAACTGCCCTCGCATCAAATGCAAACAATTCAAAATGGCAAACACGTCGAAAAGGGCAAAAGGTTGGCGAACGTGAAAGTGTTGGTTAAGGCGGGATCAACTTAATTCCTGATGTAATGTGATTCGAACAAAACAAAGCTGAGCAAGGGACAAAAAAAAAAAAAAGGGACTACACTTCATATACATGAGTATTTTCTTTTCTTTTTGGTGCGTTAAATGGGATAAATTGTGATTTTCACAGTTGTGACAAGATAATTCATATGTAATTTGAGCGCAGCATAAATTTAAATTAAGCTGAATGATTGAATACAAAGTACGCTTAAAGCTTACTTTAAGAAACTCGAAGAATATATATATTAAATACGATTATGCGGATAAACTCGAAGGAAAACAATCAAAGTATATATGGAATGTTTAAAATATTGTTCTATGTCGTAAAACGGAACTCGATAGGAGATTGAATAATACTTTTATTTGAGTAAAAATTAAAAAAAAGTAACAGATGGAACTATAAGGAACGAGGATATTCTAGAAAACTGTCGCCCAACGAAAACTTTAGACATTATGTTCCTTCGTTTCTATGTTCGTCGAGTAACTGAAGATGCCATAAGGATAATAAATATCCGTGGCACATGACTCGCTTAATTTAGCAACTGAAATTCGTGGCACTCAGCATGATATTTAATATGGCGAATATGAAGCATTTGATTAAATGCCCATTTGAAGCACATGCTTATGTATATATGTATATATACAACTTGCATATATCAGACATAATGAATTCAATTAATTTACTCTTGCCAAACACTCGACGCATGCTTTTTATGCTCATTCCAGGACTTCGACTTTGTCTCGGCATCATTATGATGACTGATTATTGTTGTCAGTGGGTGTATCTGTGTGTGTATCTGTGGCTGTGTGTGTGTCTTAGATTCACTTTTCTCCTTTCCAAAGCAATATTCGTTCGCCTTCGCTTTCTTCTTTCCTTTGTTTGTCTCACGTTCCTGCGGTTTTATTAATGTGTGCTAAATGTGCCGTCAAAGACGTCGTCTGCCATATAATATAATACTCGAATACTTCTTCACATTCATAATAAACCCACTTGTGCAACGACTTTGGCTCATTTTTATGAACATCATGATGAACATAAGGTGGTAGAACGCACCCATCCACAACTCATACAAGGTTTATTTAGCCAGGCAAACAATGCTTAGTGGAGCAAGCACAAGGTCATCTATCTAAATTCTAGTGTATACTTTATTCGTATGGTTTATTTCAAGTGCCGGCAATTTTCATGTGATTTTACCACAAGCACAATTTTCCGCTTAAAATCAACATTTAGTGGAAATATATTATCTATGCTCTCGCTCTGCTCGCTCTCTGTTAAACTAATGCTTAATTAGTTGAAATTTTGTTGCTGGTTTTGCATAGTTTTTGTAATTGCTGCTCGCCGCGAGTTTTCATTTAGCTCAGTTCGTACAATTTTCCAAAATTTACCCCCAAAAATGTTGTGTCGCTGTTAATTTACGCAAATTTATGCAATTAAAAGTTTATATTTTTATTTTATTTTGGCTGGGCAGCGATGTGTGTAAGCCATGTTGCGGCTAATTGGCAGCACATTAATTTTTGTAAACGCATCAGTTGGAAAATTTCCGCAATCTATCTAGCTATATAAACAGTTCACCCTCACTGACTGATTGGCTGATTGTTGCTGAACCCAAATCGAAAGTAAATTCAAAGTAAACTCTAAAGCAAAGTTTTTTGGAATGCCACCCGAAGGGGAGAAAACTTGGTGAAAACCGTCGCTTAAAACTTTCTATTTTGTATGCGATTGGCTTCAAACTTATGTTTTATGCTAACAATCGAAGAACTATTTCACTAATCTTGTACGGCAAATCCATTTCTATAAGTGGAAAATAGGTGCATTTTAGTTTGCAACGAAACAGGTAAAGCTTTATCCGATCAGTTTGAAGATGATTTCCAAGGCACTTCAAAAAAAAACGTTGAGCGATGTTTTAGGGATTTAGTAAAATTCTCTCCCAGTGGTGGATAATTCAAGAAAATGTTTTTGTAAAGTATTTGTGTCCGGGCCGAACCAGGATAATGTCTGCTAGTGCTGCATATACTTTTTATGAATTGTTAGCTGAATTATTTTTGGCATACAATATATCTGCCATGTAAGTGCTTGGCTGCCTGCTAGAGACGTAAACATAATGCGTCTATTTGCCACTTAATGAATTTTTCAATAGCTGGCCATAAGTTGGCCATAACTAGGGGTGTGACAGGCAAATGGCAAACCTGTGTTCTGTTTACTCAGCCAAACTCCTAGCTGGTGCTGCCAACTTGGCAACTTTGCGCAAGTGGCAAATAAAGTAATGCCCCGCGCAACTTCTTAGTTTCAACTTTTTGCTTAGTTGGTGTTGTAAAATACAAAAAATACAAAAAAGAAAAAACAAAACGATGGTAAACAAAAACCCGTCGACTGTCGCAGTGCAAAATTTCCGGCTTCGGGCCGTGCCAAGTTAAATGTAATTGTAATTTTTAATTTTAAGTGCTTGCCAAAAACAAAATAGAAAACAGTATGCAAAAGTATTTTGTGCCAGCAATGCAAATGTTAATTGCGCAACACATAACTCATACAGCGTAAAAGCAAGCAAGAAGAATGGAAACGAACTAGTTGCAGATAGGCAGAGGGAGATAGTTAAGTGTATGCTGCACTGAGACGGGGGGAGGGGTTAACCCCTTTAATGAGTTCTGTGCCATCATAATTGGTTTTGCTGCAAAGCAAAAGGCAAACTTCAAATGTTGCCAGCTGCAGGTTTTGCTGCTGGCACATAAAGAATGCCAGCAAGTGGGGATGTTCCATAAATCGCTCTCGAAACAATTTCGTTAAATATTTTTCAGCATTTCTTTTCAGTTTTTTATACATAATTGCTAAGACTCTCTCTTTGTTTTATAAGATACTAGAGCAAATAGTCTGCCTACATCCGGGTCAACTGCATAATGTTCAAAATGTCTATATGATTTAAAATTACTATCGGAGTTGAACCAGCGACCTGCTATTTGTTAGCACTTATGTGCATAACGTCACGTATGCAAAGCGAATTTATATGGGCTGCTTTTTGGATGTTTTACATTATAACTTTGACCAACGTTTGGCCTCATTTTTATGGTTGCTCTCTTTCGACGCAAATAAAAGTTTTAGAAAAATGTCGGCTTGTAGTATTTAAGGACTCTTATATATATATATGCGTAAGCCCTCAGTTTCCTTTACACGTACTGCACACACTTGACAAATATGTTATTTAAGACTAGGACACAAGCGAAAGGCTTTGTATTTTATTATTGTTTCACTTGACTAGGCTTGGAATTCTGATTAGTTTCTCATCTTGGTTTCTAGAACAAAATAAGAGTCTCATAATTCTCTTTCTGTACAATTTTGCCAAAGTTTAATTTATTATTTGTTTTGCACAGTTTCAATTATATATTCAAAATAAATTTATACAAAAAAATGTTTACATATTGTTTTTCGAACATTTAATTGAAATCCTGCATAAGAAAAAATGTAAGTCATTTTAATAATAGAAATTATTCCAAACTATATTTAATTTCATTTAATAGATCAATTCCAAAATTTTCAGTTGGTTAAGCCTAGCATTTTTGCCACTAGTACGCGCTTGGAGGACTTTAAATTGGAGCCCTTGCGTTTCTAGTAGAAATGGGATACAATTTGTTTGAAATTTGTTAGGGGAACACTTGGCCTGCCCCAAGCGCTCAAAGCTTGGGGCAGGTTTCAATTGCTGGCAATTGTAAGCGAGGCGGCAAAAACTGACCCTTTTGCGTGTGTGTACTGATCCTTGTGTGTGTGTGTGTGTGTGAGCTAGTGTGTTTGTATATGTGTGTGTGTGCTTAGTGCAGCCTGTGTGTGCTTTGTGTCGTGCTGCTCGACTGGCTCTGGCCTTTTGTGCGTTACTTATGTGCGGTATTGTGTCTGATAAATGCGACGCGTTTGCCAGCCGGTTGTGCTAGCCTGCAGGACAATGCATTAATTTGGTCCTGTTACTGCTGCACGGCACACTGCTGCTGCTGCTGCTGCTGCTACTGCTATTACTGCTGCTGCCCACATTGTCCGAGCACTGTGCTCTATTGTCCTTAAAAGTCCTTTTGCGCCACGCGCAAGTATTGCAATTGTTTTCTGTGTGGCCCATCGATGATATGCTCATGACTTTGTGAGTGTTATCTTAGTCTTAGATCTTAGGATCTTTGCCCCCACATGCCACACGTGTCCTGTGGCATTCGTGTGCTATTATTGCTTGCTGTTGCTCCGTTTAATTTCCACTCAGTTGCCTCGCACAGTAAAATAGTGTGATTTTAATCAGCGTGAAATCGTTGAGTCTCTGCTGTCATGCTGGCTCCTCCGAAACTGATTGTCTGCTGAATTGATTATCGCTGGGATATAACGTCAGACATAGGTTATATGACTCGTATATGGCTACAGGTCCTCAACGTTTAATAGCAATTTCGTGTTTACTAAAACGGTAATAATGCAGTTTTTGAACAGCCATCCTCTCTACTATGAGTTTCAGTGGTATATTACTCAGCACTTAACTGAAATGAAATGGCGCAGCTATGACTCAAATTATGTGATAATTATTTGTACTTAAGCAGAATGGAACCATAAGCTAGTTAGAAAATGAGGGAAAATAAAAATAATAAGCATAACATTAATATTAATATATAGTAAAAAGTTATAGTAAACATTACTCAGCACTTAACGCAACTGAAATTGATCGTCACAGCTATAGCTTAAATTAAGTGGAATATTTTTGTATTTAAAATTAAATTTAATACCTACTTTAAAGTGACAGCCAAAAAATGACTCAACACTTAACTCAATTCAAATTAAATGACGACTATATATTTGCTGAACTGAAAACAATTACAGCTCGGCAAAGATAATGAGTGTTAAGATATAAAGCGCAGACAATAAAAAATTGATATTTTCAGCCATTGCTTCTCGGTTTTGCCTTCGTCAAACTAACCAAAGCAACTGCAGCAAACGGATATGAACATGAAAATATTAATAACCGAAACTCAACGGCACCCCACTCAATTTTGCACGTTTTATTAAAAATTTTTCAGATTTTTTTCGCTCAATACTTGGTTAACAATCTTTTTATTGTGAACTCGTTTTAGCAACTATGTTTGAACCATATTATTTTTTTTTTTTGTAAAAGTGAGGGGGATAATGAATTGTAGTTGAAAAATGTTTGCTCCAAACTGCATTAAACTTGCTTGAAGGAACGAAATATTTGGCAAGCTTCATGTTCAAATGTTTCAGTGAGATACGTGTTAGCCCTTTTACCAAGATGAAATATTGTATTACAGAAAGAAATCTTCCTCCAAGCCAACGAATATATAGTTATAAATGTTAGCAGCATTAAGAAAATCTTCTTTTATAGTGTTGCAAAGTATATCATTGAACTTTTAAGCATGAGCAACATTTTGCCAGTGTTTATTAATGTTACAAAACTACAACTTTAATATCAAAATGGTGCAAAATGGGACCTTCTTTCAGCTTACAGTTTTTCAAATGTATTAAATGATTTTACAACACTGAGCAACAACATAAGGCATCCATTCACAGCACTGCTCAACATTTGACATTTGAAATGTTTTGACGCCATAAATATTTAATATACCTATCTATAGTTTATCAGTTAGGTATTTGCTGCAAAAATGAGTTATTAATTTACATTTGATGTTTTATTTGAACAAATCGCAAGCCACAATAAACGAATTACATCAGATGCGGCAGGCAGGCAGCAGAAAAATCAAAAATAATTAATGTACAATTTTTGCGACTGTTTACAGCTGCGTGACCTCTTTGTGGCCATGTGTCCTTTGACCATATGGGTGTGGGCGTGTAGATGGTACTGTTGCTGAAAACTGCAGTCGCATATTTTTGGTTAGATAATTATGGGCTGGCCAGCGGCTGCCGGATGCGGTTGCCAAACTGCGTTGCTCTGGTTGGCTTCAAAAATTATTCCTCACTGTCGAAAATTCAATAAACGCGAAGAATGTGTAAGTGTGTGAATTGGTGTTGGTGTGTGTGTTTGAATAGGTATTAGTGTGTGTGTGTTTTGTGTGTGTGTGTGTGTGTGTGTGGTGTCCTGTGGCCTGCGCGTGCACGTATATCCTGCTAGGGCGGCGGCTTGGTCAATTTTTCTGGCTAATGATTTGGTTTCCGCCAGAGGTTGTGTGTGAGTGTGTGTGTGCACATGGCACTATGTGGTTAGGTGTGTGTTAAATTTATGGCCTGCCAAGTGGTTGATTGTGAATGCCAATGGGCAACGACTGCCGCTGAATTGTGAATGTGAATGCGAATGCGAATGTGGTCACGCCGTAATGCTTATGAGCAGCAGAAGTGGAATGTTCAGCCAAATGGCAATTGAATGGTGAGCAAATGTAGAACGGCGGCATAAATTAGCACAGCCAGAGATTTCATCGGCCGTGCCACGAAAATACAAAGATGATAATTAGCAGTTGATTTAAGTGTAATAAGAACTGACGACAGTTGAAATTGTTTAGGAAGCATAGACAGTTTGTGTGTACCATTCCGTTTCCCGTATCTTAATTTAATTATTATTACGTAGATGGGCATAATTACAATGCGAACTGACAAAATTTACTCACACTCGTTCTTTGTCTTGCAACACTGGCCAACTTGTGGCGCCACCTGGTGAGATCATAATAAATTATTTCTGGCTTGGATATGTTTGGAAATAGTTTCGCTTCAACGTTTTGTCAGCTAGTGGTTGCGGATTTCAGCACCAGTTCTGCGCAATGTTCTCTTGTCAGTGTTGCAAAACAACACATAGTATTTATGGCAGGTTAGGTTAACCACAAACTTTTTCCTGTGTAATGGGTATGAATGAGTCCAAAATACATTGTATTTACTTCTTTAATCCATATTTGGCCTTTGTTTACGACGACGTTAGTTTGAGTTACCAATTAAATTAATTGCTTTGCCAAATATAATGCTCAACAACTATTTTTGCGCAATTTAATTTAATTAAATTTAGTTCGCTTCTGGCCAGCCACTTTCCTGCCTGCCCAAGCCAACAGATTTGAATGCTAATGAGTCCCATTCCTCGAGCCCAGTTCCCGTGCAAATATTTGGCCGTTTGTGTGATGACTGTAAATCCCGGCATCTACCGGCATTCCGCATTGGACTCTAAAATACCAACTAATGATCAATCCCATTATACAACATATTAAATCCCCAAACTAATTTCACCAAGCGCAACGGGAGTCGCACGCACGAGCCCCAGCTAGCCACATTTTCCCGTATAATTGTGTATGTGCGCGTCTGTGTGTTCCAGTGCTTGTGCGTGTAAGCTCCAATCGGTAAAGTTGACAGTGACTGTTGGGTATTTAGCAAGTGTTGGCTTACATGGACTGCAATGTGCACAGGCGATTGAATCGATTAAAACTTGATAAAGTCAAAAGGCAAGGCTTGCGATTTAAGAAAGAATGCGAGAGAATGCTTGACTAGCAGATATGGTGTACCAGTTTATTTTTATAATAAAGGTTTAATAGAGCATAGAAGACAGCAAAGGCGACATAAACTAATAAACCTTACATTTTCTTGGAATTTTTCCTAATATGCAAGTCCGATTTCAAAACATAGAACATTTTGTAAGAACCAGCCCAGTTGTGCTTATTGCTTAACTTTACCATACTTCTCTCTTCAATTTTGCAGAATATTCTTAGCGTTAACTAAATGCACATTTAATTTTTAAGAAAACTTCGAACAGTTGTGTCAATTTGTTGTGTGTGGTTGTGCGTGGTTTGTTGTCAACTTTATTTGATAGGTAATGTCCGCAACTTGTCCCAGATATGTTGAGCACGCTTTATTGGCCAATTGGCGAAGATGGCAACGTCTGTTGCACTCGTTGTCGACATTCCAAACTTTACTAGCAATATAAAGTTCCGGTGCACATGACTGCCAGTGCACAAAACAGAAAATATATATATAAACAGGCCAGTAAAAATTGTGTTGTATAAAGTAATAAACGGCGAGCAACAGAGGGTATAAAAACTGTGCAGTAAGTTTAATAATATATTGGCATTCGGAAAATGTTATAAGCAGATTCTTGATTATAAATGGATTTTGTATAGGTTATTAGCCCTAGCAGAATTTATGGGTAATAAACATACATTTAATCAAAATATTTTAAGAAATAGTTGTATGATAATTTTTTTTTTCACTTCAATCGATTTTTGTTTAACAAACAAACAAAAACAAGAGCATTAAAGAAATGTTTGTTATTGTTTTAAAATGCCTGCATTTATCTTGGAAATCTGAATAAGTTTACCAACTGTTAATGTGGAAGACATTTAGTTAACATAACATACTTGCAAATGTTAATTAGAGTTTTACAAAACTGTTAAATGCTAGACTTTTAACTGTTGGCCATAACAAACTAGCAAGTTTCCATTAGAGTTTTTAGCCCTTCGTTCACTTTTTTTTGGACGGCGTTTAAAGCATTGCACCGCATCCGTAAATACAAAGCTTTAGCCCTTTAACGTTAATATTTTAGCCCTAACATTCCACACACATGTAAATAACGCTCTGGTACAGTCTGCAACTGTGAAAAACTATATTCAATAAAAATGTACTATGTTAAGTAAATTGAGAGCTGAAAAACCTGGTTCAGCAAGATTTGATTTTATGCCATGATAGAACGCTGCAATATTTGCAAGCTATAGTAATAACAATTGCGCAGATATAGCTACAGGCCCTGCTCAATAAAATGTAATGCAGTGCATAATGTCAATTTTGATTCAACAACTGGAAAATCTAATGAAATTCAAGACACACGCGAATACAAAAATAAGAAGTAATTGGCATACAATAAAAAAATCTGCTAAAAAGGAAAGAAGTTTGCTGCACCAACTGTAAGTGCCACACAAACACCACACACACACACACACACACACACACACACACACTGTGTTATTCACTTGTGTGCTTGTGCACAATCTATTTGCACTAAGTGTTCGTTAGAAAATGTTTGCATAGCAACACTCAACGTCATTCAAAACACATGTAAAGCAGCACGAAGTGAGCTGCTTGAGCGGAGCCACTGTACCCACTGAACAGCTGAGGGTGTGCGTGTGTGTGTGTGTGTGTAAAGAAAATCAAAGAAAATCAATAAAGGCAAATTGTCGTAGGAAAACAGAAATGTGCATCATTTTCACTTTATGCAAATTGCAAAATTTGTGATGAAGTCGACTCTGAAGACTCAGACGAGGCAAAAGACTTGCAGTGAGCAGCCCCTAACAGTGAGTTCTATATGAATGAATACACATGCGAATTTGCACTAAATGTGCCCATTTCTGTATACATACATGCTTGTATGTGTGTGTGTGTCTGTGTGTGTGTGTGTTTGCCATGTGTAAATGCATGGCTGACAAAAGGCATTTGCATATTTAATGTTATTACGTTATTTTGCATGCCACACACAAAAATTTATGATTGCATGCGGAACAGAAGCAGCGGCGGTGGCAGGGGCAGGTTGCATACGCCCAGTTTTCAGTCAACTGCCAGGCAAACCAGACTTGCAGCATTCGTACTCTATACGTTATATTTTTCCACAAATTTTACTATAATTCCGTCACAACTTTTTAGCCGCCTGCGCCCCTCACACTCAGATACACACTCTAGCGTAACCCATTTTATGTCGCCGTCGTTGTCGTCGTCGTCGTCGCCATCACCATAAATAATAAAATTATTTTGCTGTCAGTTTGAATTTACGCCCACTGTCACGCCCAATGTCAAGCAAATATTGAAAAATGCAATACATAAAAAGTGCCATTAAAACCTCGCTTCAGATTGCATTGCCCGTTGCCGAAGAGTGAAGGCAGTTGTTGACAATTGCACAGATCTGTGAGACACCGAAGAGAGCATTTGTGGTTGTCCTCAAGTTAAAAATTATAAATGTGACGGTCAAGTGTGCCTGACACTAACAAGTAGTCCTTCAAGTGATTGATTCATTTCGATATTGAAATCAACAATTTATTAAAGCTATATATAACATATCGACACAAAACGAGAAAGTGTGAATATCTTCGGCACAACAAAGATTTAATACCCTTGTGGTTTGGAGATGTCTACTTCTATGCGTTACGAAGTTCATGACAAAATTTGAATTTCTTTAAGGGTACAAAAAGTAAGCAACCCGACTATCGCCCCTTAAATACCCCATTCGATATAAGGCATATTTGCACTTCTTTTATTAGAATGCACTTAATTACCAGCTGATTGTTAAATAGGTAGTACAGAGTACTACGTCTAAGTACTACACATCTGGAAGGGTATTGAATCTTCGGCATTCCAAAGACACATATTCTATCTATCTTTTCCACACTCACTGAATATTCAGCTTTTTACAAATTAAAGCCCAGGCGTACATGGAAAAAGCCAAAAGCAAATCTCTTTTTAAAGCACAAAATTTCAATTTAGGAAAATTAATAACAATGTTGTTGTAAGCATCATGTAGTTGAAAATCCCAGGGTGCAGAAGTTAAAACCACAGCTGGCACATGGCAACGCACAGATTGGCTGGCCAAAAAGGGCAAACAATGAAATGGCCAAAAGGCTCCAAGTGTGACTTTAGTCACTTGAAATTGCCGGAAACCTGAGGCCAAAGCTCTGCCTCACAATATACGCAGTTCGTATAGCTCTATTGTATTGAAAGCGATGCGGAAGTGTCGGAACAGACACACACACACACGCATACAGATTCACACACACACACGTATATATGGGCCGACAATCATGGCAACCGCAAATCATCATAGATATTTCGAAAATTTCATTACACTGTTTGGTTTGGTTGCCCAAGGTGGATAATCCTCAGAGCATTTGCCTGAATGTTATCTACAATGCTGAATGTTGTCAATGAATGGCTAGATGAGGTGTGCTCTGCTCTGTCTGTGTGTGTGTGTGTGTGTGTGTGTGTGGCTTACATAACTCCGCACACACGTTAGCCACGCAGTTAATGATGGCTCAGCCTTAGTCTGGCTGGCATTCACTAGTCAACTTATGGGCGTGGCGCTCATCTCGACATTGGGTTAGGTCTGCCTTTTGCCAGTGGCTTAACGCTGGCAGTCGTTTGTTTTTCTGTTCGTGCCACATTGTTCCCGCTGTTTTTGTTGTTGCCACTGCTGCTGCTGCGTCGTCGTCAGAGTCGTCTATTGTCTCATTGTCTGTGCGGCCATGTATGATTTTTTATTATAAATAAGCTTGTAGGCATGTGTCCGCCGCCTGGTACATGCCAACTAAACTACAGCCGTAATCTGAAATGGCAAGCAGCAGCAGTAGCAACAACAACAACAACAACAGCAATCATCACAATAAAGTCTGACAATCATGTTTGCTGCTCTGGCATCCTCAACATGCCATACAAAATGTTTTGTGTGATTAAACTTTAAGATTTGAAGGAAGCATTGGCCGGAATTGCCAAGGGCCTTAAATATATATGTGGCAGTATTGATGAAATTCAGTTCATGCTGGGCTACCTATAAATATATTAATTTCTTTAGAAGGAGCATTAAATATATATTTGATTTGAAATTTTCTTATTATTGCAGGTCTGGCTCTAACTTGGAGGTGCTACAGTAAGTTAGATAAAATATATAAAAACTTATTTATTTCTACAAGATATAAATTTAATTGGACTGATCTTATTAACTACATATATTCTTGATGTTCGTCTTAAGACTGGCTTGTTTCAGCCAGAACATAGCTGCCAGAAACGAAAGCTCGAAAACATGGTTTCATTTTCCTATTACCTAAGATATTTTTTTGCTTGAATAGTTGTAGAAATATGCCGAATATAATTTATTTAGTCCCAAGCGGCCAGAAATTAATTGTTAATTTTCTTTGAAATTAAATGAATTGTTAATCTGTTTAAGTTAAAATGTGGCAGACGGTTTAAAGTTAATATGACAAATGATTTTATTGATTAAAGGCTACCAACTAAGCGACTTCATTGGTCTTTTAAATGTCTCTCCACAGCATTCTTTTAGTTCTCGCTTCATGTCTACCTCATCGTTCTTCTTATAGCGCTTGGGTAGCTCAGGCTATCAATCTAGCACAATCAAGTTACGTTTATAGCTATGATTTTCAATTGTGATACAAACTAAACATTATTTAAAGCTTTTTTTAAATTTGACATGTCTATGGCATAATCCTAGATCCTAGGTATGTGGCTATTATTAAAATGAAGTGCATTTTCAAATATAGTCTTATCTGTGTATCTCAATATAAATTAAAAATTAAAATTCTCAATAGCATTTTTAAAAATATTCTCTTGCGCTGCTGGCATTCAATTCCGATTGAACGCAATTCAGGTAGTCGTAGGATAAGTAATGGCTTAATATTGCCACATTCAAAATCCAGGCAATTTAATAAAGTCTAAAAACACCTCCGAATACAAATATACACGAAAGCCCTCAAACCAATCATCTACTTGCATGTCCTACGGAAACCAATTTTGGTTTGGCTTATACATTTTGAAAAACAACATTTCAACTAACACACACACAATTTGTATACTGAATCACAAACAAATCGAAATCCATTTTGCCCCGCCCCTTGGCCTGTGGCCCACAACAATTCCAGAACATGGTTGGATATGGGGGTGGCTGGGGGTGTAACTGCAAAAAATAAGTAAGAAATATACGGGATGCTTCCTGCCTGCGGCTATTTGTCGGCTGTGCAATGCAACACTTTGCTCAATCCCAGGTTTAAATGAATAATGGCAAACGCTCTCGGTCTGGTTTTAGATTCCGTTCGCTCCCCGATTTCCGTGCACCATTCAACCAGGCCGCACAATGTGGCGAGGCAAGCACCGAGATTTGAAACTTGAGTCTGAGCCGGGGTCTAAGGGCAAGGCTAAGGCTGCGGCTGTGTCAAATCTATTAGTTGATTGTCATTATGCTGTTAAGGTGAAAAGCATTGTGGGCTCTGTAACACTCCAGAGAAAGATAGAGAGAGAGAGAGAGAGAAGATAGATATATAGAGATAAAACGTGGGAGAGAGTGAGGCAGGTAAGAATTACAATGAATTGCATGTTGCTGCATCTTCTGTTGTTGAGTGGAAAAGGAGTTTACAATTAGGTAAATTATTTGCGTTTTCCCATTGACAAGTCAAATTTGCTGCCAGGGAGCGATTGACCGAAACAAAAAAGAAAAACAAATTGCAACTTTGGCATGTAACACATTGCGTATACGCAATGCAAAATGTTACGTATACGCAGCGTGCAACTGATACGTTGTAAATACCCATTAAAGTTGTGTGGGTAATGGTATAATATTATAACAAAAAGTAAGTTAAGTCTACGGCCTAGGTATAATATATATGTGTATAGTTTTGATCATCATCAATTGTGTTAATGGAATTCGGTTAACTTTGGCTTAAGATGCATGCATAATCCACACAATGAAATGAGCTTAACTGTTTCTCAACTGAAATTATTTTCCTTTTAATTAAACCTAAACCCCTATAAAGATAAAGATAAAGATCAATATCAAATTCTCCTTATTAAAGTAAGGAACTCCTCTTCTGAAAGAAACAGCCAGTTTTTTTGTCTGCATTCCATTAAAATACATCAAACCTTTTCCCTTATAAGGATGAAGATTAATATCAAATTTTCTTTATTAAGGTAAGGAACTCGTATTCTGGTCGAAACTGTTTTTTTTTTTTTGGCTGCATTACATAAAATTCTTAAGAATGTTGATAGGAAACGATTTTTAATCCCATTGTTATTTTGACTTACCTATATGCCACTGGGCATCTGCACTTCGAGCAGAATCGGCTAGAAATGCTTTTTTGGCCCGTGCTGCTGTTGACCCTTGTGACGTGGCAGAAACAAAATTTGATTTTAAATTGGCAGGTCTGAAATGTTCAGCTCTGAGCCCTGACACACACCCAATTTGCTGGCTAATTTAATATGCAAGCTGCAAAAACCCCATGAATTCAAGCAGTTGTACGCATGTCATAAGGCATGTGGCTACGTAATTGGATTTGAAAGTTATTGTCTAAGGTTTTTTACACATTTTCCCATTTGAAATATCGAAAAAGTTTTACACTGCTGCTGTACACGAGTTTTTACTTTGTTGCTTGTTGAACCCAATGGAAATTGGGGTTCGTTTCGGGCTGTGAAGGGTTGAAGATTAGTTTCATAAGAATTGTATAAGATACTCGCATGCATGTTAAGTTCTGGCTGACCAAGCGTACTAAAACTAAAACTTTGGAATGACTTTTGCCTACTGCTATGCAGACATTTCTATTTGCACTTGACTATTATTCGTGCTGTTCTCCTATATGGAAGCAATGCAACAAAAACAACAACTTTTGACAGCCTCAAGTTTAGTTTAATTAAAAAAAATGTCAACTCTGCTGCTGCTGCTGCTGCGTTGTCTGCTTCTTCTTTATCATCATCTTCTTGTGGCAAGTTTTGCATGCATTTTGAGACTTGTCGACAAAACTATTTCAATTTATGTAACATTGCAACATTTGACTTGAAGTTTTTACCCACGCGCCTGCAAAGAATTTATTTCACATGTGGCGAGCATGTGTGTGTGTGTGTATGCGTATGTGTTTGCGTGTGTGACCAACTTGTTTTTACAATTTATTAAATTCATAACTATTTTTGCACTAGCCAATTATTTAGTTTATTCTGTTTTATTGTCGTTTTAGTTTTATATACATTTTGAATACTTCTTTTTCAGCAAACACTCAATTATATTCTATGTTTATTTAGTCTACTTCAATTTTCATCTTTTCATTTTAGTTCTGTTTAATATAAATAAAATCTGTATGCGTGCTTTTTTGCCATGTGGTGTGCTTTAATGCCGAAAGGGTTGTATAAAATAATTCCATCTAATGTGCAGAAGATGACATGTCCGCATGTCCTTTCGTCTGTTCATCTCTGCTTTTCCAGTCTTGGTTGTAGAGTTGTTTTACAGTTTGACAGGGCGAGCGACACTCAAAATTTTTATGAGATTTTGGGCATTTATAATTTTAATAATTATAATATTTATATAATAAAAACACACATCGTTATAATTATAGTTATAATAATAGCTTATAATTATTTTAAATAATAAGCCTTAAGAGCGAAAAAGAAAGAACTATAGTGGGGTACTTTACAAAGTTTATAGGGTATCTCCCAGCTAGGATCAAGCGCGTTCATCTGCTTAAATAATTCAATTATATTTTATAAATACGAGTATATAAAACTACACATCAAAATGTTAAATTGCCTCTGGCTATACCAAGAAAAACAAAATGTGCATCAAATTTGAAATAATTAATCATTTCAAGCTTAAAAAGTGCTCTTTAAAGTAATTACACAAAGTATTTAATGCGTATTAAAGTATTTAAAAAGTTATTAGAACAAAAAAAAAAAACTGGTACACATTTCATTCAAAAAAAAGTTAATTTCGTAGACATGCAACAACTTTTCAACACAAAAATATTAAAATACACACACACACCTACAAAGCAACAAAAACAACAAGTACAAAAACTTGGATGCCGGGCTTGTTTCATGCGTGGTATAACTTGTCATCTACAGAAAATGACTTGAGCGATAAAAAACGACAACGTGACGACGTACTTTTTTGCCCAAAAGTTTACAAACTTTTATTTGCCCGAAGCACATACACACAAATACACACACACACTTACACTTACACTTACACTTACACTTGCAGCTGCATGCTACATAATTTTCAAGGCACCTCTGACTGACGTCTATCAGGCTGTTATTGCCGTATCCTGTCTGCCTTTCATTACACGTTTATTTTTGTTTTACATGCTGCGCCCAGCATGTAACAGGTGTATACACTTTTTGGGGCAGCGAATGAGAAACACTCTATTCTATCGATTTGCTGTCTTTAGCAGCACTTTTTATGCTACATATTACATTTTTTGAATTTCTTTTTGCATGTCTGTGTACAGATTTTTAATTGAATTTTAAAAATAAGGTGCCGGAGCTTGCTTATGTAGAAAAATGAATTATTTGCACACACATTTTATATTTTATGTATTTAATTTAATTTATGGGCAATCAAGGTTGGCTTCATAATTAATATGAATTTTGCGAATTGTTTTTGAAGTAAATGATTTTTTGATATGTGATTTTGATTAGATAAAAGTAGTTTGTCATTAAATATTTGTTTAACGCAAAATTAACTTTGAGATGTGGTCAAAATATTTGTTGAGAATCTTATATCCCATATTTTCATATATATCGTTAAGAGGTATTATATGTTATGTTGCTATGATTTTTGTTAAGCAGTCACATAGTCAGGAATATTCTTTGTAATATGTGTATTCTTTAATGATTATTATTTATAAGGCTCTGGGTCAGGAATATTCTTTAGACTTTGACAGACATTGTGCTTTACAAATATGTTAATATTTTATGAAACAAGTAGGGATGGATTTTTGGATGGGTTTGAGATACCTTTCAAATGAATTTGAACAAAGATCTTTGAAAATGAATTTGAACTCTTTTGGATGGTAATCAAAAAAATTTGTATACAGCACATGCGGCGCCCCCGTCTTAGCGTTCATCTCCATCATTCAGTCAGGGCAAACAGTTCTATATTGTAGCATGCGTACATATGTATATACATACATATGAATAAGGCTGCAACACTTTGTTGTTATGCCAACAGAATGCAAACATAAGCAGCGACTTTGTCGCGCATATTCAAGTGCAGACGAAATATGATCCGCACTTGATAACAACGACCGCCCAAATAGCTAAGTCAGCGTTCTCACGCTTGACCGTCGCTGTGTATACATATGTGCGCGCATGACTCTCTCTGACTCTCTTGTTGTATATAATAAGCCTAAAAACCATGTATGTAAAACGGCTGCTCACTGCTTCACGGTGGACAGCTCTAACTCTAAGATTCATTGAATAAATAACCATCAAAGAAGACTGACGTCCTCTCGTCACTGATATCCAAGAATGGAACTATTACATGGCGACCGTGACAGGACGTCACAGGATCGGGACTAGCGGGACTGGAACAGCAACAATTCAAGAAACGAACAGCAGCAACTATTGAAGAAACGCAGTGAGTAGAGTGAGATGTGTGCAAAAAGAAGTGGCCAGGTAAAAAGACTTAAGGCCAGAAAGGCAGAATTGTTGAAGCTGTTAAACAGCAAAAATGACATAAGTTGGGACAACTCGGTTAAGTTACATGCCGAAGTTGAACACATAAAAACGCTATTAATAGAGCGAAAAAATCAAACACCAGCCGCGCGCACATCCACCTACCCTGTGATTAAAAATATATATAATAAACAATTAACTAAACAATCTCCACCCAAACAAAAAGAGATACCGAAGCTGAAGAAGGCCTGCCCGAACGACTGCGAGGGACCTCTATTTACACCACATTGCCGATACACCTGTGCAGCCTGCACCGGTGCCCCAACACAGAAGCAGTAACAACCTGTGCAGCCAGCACCGGTCCCGTCTGACGCACCAAGTCAGGCCAAAGATAAATGAACCGACAGCGCTTCCAAGAGCGCATATTTTTTTCCATTGCACTGCGTTGCATATTTTTTTATATATTATAAAAAACTAATGTACAATTGAGCGACATTAAAGTTGCCCGATTAGCGTATGGCCTGAAAACCATACAAAAACTAGGTAGGAAAATATGTAAAACTAAAATATTTGAAGCAAAGTAAAGAGTGGTTGTATCAAACAAAGACATTAAACTAAAGTTTTAATTTCATTTAATATATGAATAACAACAGAATTAGCAAATCTGTCGAAAATATTGAAACAGTCGAACATATTAAATATATACTATATACAATACCCACAAAAATGGCAGTATTAGATGTAAAAACAGTGGATTCCACTGCCAACGTTATAAATAAAGTTGAATCAAACAACACAGATTTAGAATTAACAAATATATTACTGGTAATCATAGTTGTTATAATGTGTGCAAATTGTTTTTATAAAATATATAAACTGCATAACAAATGCCTAAAGAAAAGATTCATGAGCCGAGCAAATGACTTGGACAAAATTTAAATTTGCACAGCACAAACAACAATGATTAATCATAATTGACAATATCATAATAACTATAAGATACCAATTAAACTAAATAAATAAAAAAAAAAATAATAATGAACACACAGTATGATGAATAGTAAGAATATCCCAGAATAATCTTGAAAAACAAAGTAGCTTGTCAATATTATGGAATGGCCAGAACTTTCTGAGCGGATCCAAAATATTAAAACGACATTTGAAAAAGCGTATAAATGTCTAACACAAAATAGACAAACGCATATAGATACAGTTAATAGGCACTCCATAACATTAATCGACAGCTTTAACGAAGCTCGATTATTGATATATCAACATAAAGATGTATTAACCGATGAACATTGGTCAGAAACGTCAAGGTTGCTAATAAGACTGAGAAATAATATACAAACAGTTAAAGACAAGCATAATTTAAAATTAATACTACCTTCTATTTTGAATACACCTGCAAAGTTGGAACTCGGTGAAAACCTTGAAGTTAGGACTGAGGATATTCAATTAGAAGAAGAAGATTTAACAAATCTAACAATCCCTGCTGTTATCACACTGGATTCCAAAGATATTTTATCCGAAAGTGAAGAAAGTGCTGATAATAGCCGTATAATGGTTGACACAGCCGCTGCCCAGAGGGCATATATTAGGAAATTGCACAAGCAGTCCCAGAATTTGACGGAAAGAAAACCCGTCTTGAAAAATTCTTAACGGCATTAAGACTTGTCAACTTAACAAAGGGAACTTATGAGGAAATTGCCATAGAGTTGATTAAATCAAAAATAACGGGCACAACCCTCAACAAAATAAAAAATGAAACCACAATAGATGGAATCATTGTAAAATTAAAAGAAGTAGTTGTCGGTGAAACACCCGCCAACATAAAGGCAAAATGGACACTTTAACGCAGAAAGGCAAAACAGCCACCAGTTCACAACTGAACTAGAAAATCTGCGACAGCTTCTTGAAGCTGCTTATATTGACCAAGGCATACCATCTGAAAATGCTGACACGCTCAGCACTACAGAAGCCGTTAACACAATGATTAGTAAAACTAGTCACGAAAGTGTTAAAACCGTTATGGAGTCTGGTATTTTCACTACCATGGATGCTGCCGTTAGTGCATACATCCGTACTAGTACAAGGCTTACTGGTAGTGTGAATACAGTGATGTACTCTAAAAGAGGGAATAACAACTACCGCGGTAGTAACAATCGTGGTAACTATCGTGGTAGAGGCAATGGTAACTACCAAAACAGAGGAAATAATAACTACGGTAATCAAAACAACAATTACCATAGAGGCCGAGGAAATGGAAACAACAATTCCAACCGAGGCCGAAACAACCAAAATAATAATAATACAAACAATGTTAGAGTAACCCAGAACAATCAGGGAAACTCTCAACAACCCTCAGATATTCAGCAGTAGGAAATTATGCGGTTCATACCATCAATCTTAGTTTGAATATATTTGTAAACTTTTTCAATGTGAAAACAAATAAAAAACTTGTATTTTTAATAGATACTGGTGCAGACATATCTCTGTTAAAGGAAAATTCTGATATCTTTCATGATATCCAAATAAATAAGAAGATCAATATTCAAGGCATAGGCCAAGACATAATACAGTCCAAAGGACTGATTTCAATAGAGATACAGACAAGTAAATACATAATTCCACACGATTTTCACTTAGTAGATTTGCATTTCGCAATACCTTGTGATGGAATAATAGGCATTGACTTCATTAAGAAATTCAATTGCCAGTTAGATTTCAAACCAAATGAAGATTGGCTCATAATGAGACCAAATAATCTAAATTTCCCAATTTATGTTCCAATAACATACAGTTCTGGTAATAATTCCATTGTTCTACCAGCAAGATCCCAAGTAGTCAGAAAAATTCACCTATCATCAGATGAAGATAGTGTACTAATTCCAAACCAGGAAATTAAAGAAGGCATTTATGTTGCAAACACAGTTGCAACAACTAAAAATGTATTTGTCCGATTACTGAATACGACCAGTACCGATCAAGTAGTAGATATTAAAAATTTGTCATATGAACCACTTTCGAACTACGACATAGTTCAAAACAATCCAGAAAATAGAGAAAAACTGTCTTATCTCAATTAGCTAAAAATTTTCCACCACAGTTCAAAAACGAATTGACTAACTTATGCACCCAGTTTAGTGACGTATTCGGACTCGAAACCGAATCGATCACTACCAATAACTTCTACAAACAAAAGCTAAGATTGAAGGATGATGAACCAGTCTACATAAAAAATTATAGAAACCCTCAAAGTCAAATAGATGAGATACAAGTACAAGTACAAAAATTAATCGACAATAAAATAGTCGAACCGTCTGTATCCCCTTATAACAGCCCACTTTTGTTAGTTCCGAAGAAATCTCTTCCAGGTTCTGACAAGAAAAAATGGCGATTAGTAATTGACTATCGTCAAATTAATAAAAAACTGTTGTCGGATAAATTCCCGCTGCCTAGAATTGATGACATTTTGGATCAACTAGGAAGAGCAAAATACTTTTCATGCCTTGATTTAATGTCAGGATTTCATCAAATTGAACTCGAAAAAAGTTCAAGAGATATAACGTCCTTCTCAACAAGCAATGGCTCGTATCGCTTCACGCGATTGCCATTCGGTTTAAAAATAGCGCCAAATTCTTTCCAGAGAATGATGACTATAGCATTTTCCGGATTAGAACCTTCTCAAGCTTTCCTTTATATGGATGATTTAATAGTCATTGGTTGTTCCGAAACACATATGCTCAAAAAACTTAACTGATGTTTTGAGAAATGTAGGAAATACAATCTTAAATTACATCCTGAAAAATGTTCATTTTCATGCATGAAGTCACATTTTGGGACACAAATGCACGGATAAAGGAATCTTGCCTGACGACAAAAAATACGACGTCATTAAAAATTACCCAGTTCCACATGATGCGGACAGCGCCAGACGATTCGTTGCATTCTGCAACTACTATAGACGTTTTATCAAAAATTTTGCCGACTATGCTCGTCACATAACAAGATTATGTAAAAAGATGTAGAATTCGAATGGACAGCTGATTGTCAGCATGCTTTCGAACATCTCAAATCGGCACTAATAAATCCGAATTTATTACAATACCCAGACTTCAGCAAAGAATTTTGCATAATAACAGATGCAAGTAAACAAGCATGTGGAGCAGTTTTAACTCAAAACAAAAATGGACTCCAACTTCCAGTTGCTTATGCATCAAGATCGTTTACTAAGGGTGAAAGTAATAAAAGTACAACAGAACAAGAATTGGCAGCAATCCATTGGGCAATAACTTATTTCAGACCATATATTTATGGTAGACACTTCAATGTCAAAACAGATCACAGACCATTAACATACTTGTTCTCAATGGTAAATCCAAGCTCAAAGCTAACGCGTATGAGACTTGAACTAGAGGAGTATAATTTTACAGTCGAATATCTGAAGGGTAAAGACAATTTTGTGGCGGATGCGTTATCAAGAATAACCATTCAACAGCTACAACAAATAAATGGATCAATAAAGAAAGTCACTACAAGATATCAAAGTAGACAAAATTCCTGCGCAGGAAAAGAAAAATAGAATTGCCCTGGCAATCTATAGAAAACGCTTCAAAGCCCAACGTATATAAAGTCATTAACAATGACGAAGTACGTAAAGTAGTGACCTTGCATGTAAAAAATATGCTATGTTTTTTAAACATGGTAAGAAAATTACTGCAAGATATGATGTTAGCGATTTATATACCAATGGAACTCTTGACTTAGGTCAATTTTTCCAAAGGCTTGAAACGCAAGCCGGTATAAATAAAATTAGCCAACTCAAAGTGGCACCGTGGGAAAATATCTTTGAACACGTTTCAATCGATAATTTCAAAAATATGGGCAATAAAATATTAATTTCATTGAGAGTAGCGCTACTCAACCCGGTGACCCAAATAGAAACAATAAAAGAAAAAGAAGCTCTATTGTCTACGTTCCATGATGATCCAATACAAGGAGGTCACACAGGCATCTCAAAAACCTTGGCCAAGGTCAAAAGACATTATTATTGGAAAGGTATGACTCGAGATATTACTGAGTACATACGAAAATGTCCAAAATGCCAAAAATCAAAGGTGACAAGAAAAATAAAAACCCCTTTAACAATAACTAATACGCCAATACACGCTTTCGACAGGGTTATAGTAGACACCATTGGTCCACTACCCAAGTCTGAAAATGGAAATGAATACGCAGTCACATTAATTTGTGATCTGACTAAATATCTAGTCGCGATTCCAATTCCAAACAAAAGTGCTAACACAGTAGCAAAGGCGATTTTTGAGAATTTTATTCTAAAGTACGGTCCAATGAAGACGTTCATTACGGACATGGGAACAGAATACAAAAATTCTATAATAAATGATTTGTGCAAGTATTTACAAATAAATAACATAATATCAACTGCACACCACCACCAGACAGTTGGAACAGTCGAAAGAAGTCACAGAACTTTTAATGAATACATACGTTCATATATATCGGTTGATAAAACTGACTGGGACGTATGGATCCAATATTTCGTTTACTGTTTCAACACAACCCCATCTATGGCACATGACTATTGTCCATATGAACTTGTTTTCGGTAAAACAAACAATTTATTAAAACATTTTAATAGCACAGACACCATAGAACCTTTATATAATATAGATGATTATGCTAAGGAAAGTAAATATAGATTAGAAATAGCATATAAAAGAGCTAGAATTATGTTAGAAGAAAATAAGAGAAATAATAAGGAATTATATGATAAAAAAGTAATAAACATAGATATATCGATAGGAGATAAAGTCCTACTTAAGAATGAAACAGGACATAAGTTAGATCCAACTTATTTAGGACCCTATACAGTAGAAAAGTTAGAAGACAACGATAATATAATAATTAGGGATACTAAAAAGAAAAAACAAAAAGTACATAAGGATAGATTAAAATTTTATAATAATTGAATTGAAAACTCTAATATAAACAAAGAAAATTGTTCGAACAAAATAATACAAAACAATAAAAATGAAAATGGAATTTAAGAAAAGGAAACTCAAATAGAAAGAAAAATCTTTTCTTTTATAAAAAGAGACAACATTTAAAATAAAATACTAACACATACATATATATATTTTTTAAATACACATAGTTTTAAACATATACATTTACACATACATATTAACAAAAATTGTTATATTAAAATAATATAAACAAAAAAAAAACATACAAACAAAAATAATTAACATTAATACTTAAAATAACTACATAAATTACGTTATTTTTAAAAGGAGGAGATGTAGCATGCGTACATATGTATATACATACATATGAATAAGGCTGCAACACTTTGTTGTTATGCCAACAGAATGCAAACATAAGCAGCGACTTTGTCGCGCATATTCAAGTGCAGACGAAATATGATCCGCACTTGATAACAACGACCGCCCAAATAGCTAAGTCAGCGTTCTCACGCTTGACCGTCGCTGTGTATACATATGTGCGCGCATGACTCTCTCTGACTCTCTTGTTGTATATAATAAGCCTAAAAACCATGTATGTAAAACGGCTGCTCACTGCTTCACGGTGGACAGCTCTAACTCTAAGATTCATTGAATAAATAACCATCAAAGAAGACTGACGTCCTCTCGTCACTGATATCCAAGAATGGAACTATTACAATATGTAGAGATGAGTATTTTCTCGCAGTAAACATATATCCCCGGCAATTACGGCAGCCAAATAAAGCATATGTTCCACCGAGTATTATTTGGTATTATTATGTGCTTTATTCCTTATCACGAATAGTCTTCAGATTTTGGCAGACATTGTTATACTCTAAACCTGACCTAGCAAAACTTTGCCTATGAATATTTACTCATTCATCATCATCATGCGTCTTCTGTCTGCATGAGTATGAGGAGTTCGCTCGTAGGGTTATATAACTTGTGTATTATTAACTAAGCATAGTGTTGCAAAATGCTCAAAGTGCATAGTTTTATGCTTTGTTAAAAAGTATTTTGCATTGTGGTAGTTTTTGCTTTTATTTTTCGGTTTTTAGCACTTTTTACGACCAGCTGTGTTTAGTAAATTCCGCCGCACAATTTCCGGCCGCCAGCAAGAAGGTAGCAACAAAAGGGCTGTCATTTATGTTTATATGCATATAGACACACATACATACAGCCGCAGTCAGAGCCACACTCACGTGTTTCATGCACACTTGTTTATAATGAAAATTGCGCAAAGTGCAGGCATAAGTTGCAAGTTTTTAGCATGGAGTTTTGCCCGCAGTTATCTATTGCATGTGTGCTTTGAACCTGCCACCTTCCGCTGTAATTCAAAACAGTTTGTTGGCAGTTTGATAATGATGTGTGCGTGTGTGTGTGTCTGCGTGTGTGTGTCTGTTATCAGCTGCTTCCTGTTGTTAAGTTTTGTTGGCCAAAACTCTGTCCAGACTGTGCACGGCAAGTCAATGCTGAATTTAATGCCACATTATAGAAAATGTTGCATGAAAATCAAAACCAATTCAATTTTAAAATACACACGCCCCCACACACACACAGACGCACACACAAATAATGCTGATGCTTATTGCCCGCACTGAGTGCTTTGCATTTGACTGTAGCAACAATTGCGATGTGATAATAAAAATCAAATGTTATTGAAGGGCCAGCCATGACAACGTGGCATGCAACCGAGAGATGCAAAGCAGTGTGGCATTAGAGAAAACCGACATGCCACATGCAGCAGGCAGCTGAAAAAAGTCAATATGCCACACAGCTGCATTACTCAAGTAGGTAATGTTCTGGAGCTGTGCATGAAAATGGCAAATGGGCAAACGGGCAACTGGCAACTGGCAAATGGCAAGCCAAGCACTTGCCACAGACTCCTCGCCGGTTGCAGTTGTTCGGGGCAACGGGCATAACAAAACAAGTACGAGTGCCCTTATCAAGAATGCCCGACCAAGAGATGCCCTGTATGGCTTAGAGCTACGTGAAAAGCATGTGCTTGTTCTTAACCCAATTGCACTGTTTAAAAAACCCCATTCTTGAATAATGTCTGTGTTTGAATTTCAAAAGATTTTCAATTTTCAGTGCCTTAAAATGGCATTTAAGTGTGGTCATGCCAAAATGTAAAGATGTGCCTCCATATCTCTTTTTTTTAATGCATATATAGATATATTATAAAAATAACATTTTATGTGCTTTAAAAGACCTACAGAAACATATTTTTCTTCAGCTTTTATGTTCTGAAAAATATACTAAGAATACTGAAGCTGCTCGATATTTATCGATTTTCTGGGAACGGCGAATTTATCGAGAATTAGTAAGAGACTTGCCTTATGCTCGAAATGGAAAATTCTTCCTCTCTTTAAATCACCTATTTCAGACAGATAAAGGGACAGAGGGACAGCCAAATAATTAAATATTTTCATATGATTCGTGCTGCTTCTTTCTATCTGTAATATACATTTGCGTAAACCTTTATTTGTTGCCCATTTTCAATGGTTACAGGGTATAAAAAGTTGGCTATAGAGTTCCATTTTTGCAACATCTTAGTTTTCCACTAGCCTCGCTTCTGGTTTCCTCTTTTGTTGTTAATCGGCTGCAAAAAGCAATGTACTCAAGTGGCAAAAGTTCAGGCAGCCAACTGGAAATGCAAACAGATTCAGTTTCTGATTCAAAAATGTGGTTTTCGTTAGGTGAATTTCTCACTGAGTGGAATTACATTGCTGCTCTAACTGTCTAACAAGTTCAAAAGTGGGCTTAAGTTCAAGGTATTGTGGGGAAATGGCAACAAAACAGAGGTTATTACAACAACTCTGCAGTGAGTCTGACATATGTGCAATGCAATCAGAATATGAATGAAGTTAAACTTCAATTACAAAATATGAATGTGCTATATACGGCGTTCCATTAGGAACGTCTTGCTGGCTAATCTCGTACGTAGAACTCTGTCAAAGTCAAAGGAAAATGTACCTTTCTCGTTAGTGATCGATTCATTAGGCTAATTGCAAAATGAGTGTACGGTTCGGCTTTCATTCTAGGCTATTCCACCCAAAATGTTGGGAACACACTAAATATCGCTGCCAGCCAATTTATTAAAAAATCTTTCAAGTTATGGGGCCTGCCGTAATTATATAGATTTATGCCATTTGTTAAGAACAGTTGTTCATGGCTCGATACATAAATCGATTTTGGCTTGAGCCACCTGGCGTATGCTTTATATGCATCGAAATCAGTTGAAGTGAAAAGATACATATTTTAGGCAACTCGCAGCTGAAAGTCAAAGTTCATCAATAACAAAGTAGAGTTCACTTTTATATAAATAACAACAATAACAACAACAGACCCCGAAAACAACAACAAGAAAGTAAGATATGTGTGCGGACTGTTGTTTGAAGTTGTTTTCAATGAATTCCAAATGTGTTCTTAGAACTTGGTCAATACGTTTCAAGTGTTGAGTTGTTGCTGTTCTTGCTGTTGTTGCTTGTACAATAAATGAACGAAAATCTATTAGGACTTGTCGTAAGTTCAACAGTTTATTGGCTGCTTACCACCCCGCTTGCCATTGCCCAGAATTTACGATTGGGTGCAAAAGTGCAGCCAAATATTTTGCCGTACTTAATTGAAAATGCACTTGAGCTCTCAGCTCTCAGCTCTTGGCGCTCACTCCTCTCGCCCTGCTGGCGTTCGTCTCGACTCGAGCATTTCTAATGAGCACTTAACAATTACGTACTTAACCTCCTCTTCTCAGTGAATTTCATTGCAATTCTCTCACTCGCTTTCGCTATTTCTCGCTTTCTCTCTTTCTCTTTTGCCGTGGCCTTTCTCCGGGCAAAAGTTTATTACACACACACGCACACGTTTGCTCCAGTTTATACAGCAGTTTTTCCGGTTTAATCAAATCCAGATTGACCGACAATATAGACATCATCGTCAACCAGCGAGGAATTTACGTTGCCAAAGTGTCCACTCAAGAAGTACTCGTTTCAAATTGAGTGTACCTCACATTTTTTCTGTCGCCTTTGCATTGATTGATTCAGCTTGGATGCTGTGTAAATGTTTGCTCTTGAATTATTTTAGCAAATTAAAGGCTAACTAGAGCATAATTACTTGGCAACATGACATGAGCCCTGCCTTATACGAGCCCTAATGAAAAGTTGGAGAGCAGCTCCTTTATGATGCCTCGTGCATCATGATTTTAGCCAGCTAAGTGTACGGCTTCCTTACGTTTCTACTTAACGTGCGCCTCGTCGCATGTCCCTGTCGAATTAATAATCCAGAAACGGCACCGAACAGCACTCAGCATGGACTATTCCCCATTTCGGGACCACACGCGTCCACCTCTGCTGCTTTCCGTTGCGCGCATAAAAACAAACTGTGATTTGTCTACCCTGTACGCAGTGAGTGGAGAGAGTGGGCTTATTGACGTTAAGATAACTAACTTTAACTACATAAAGATGTTTCCAGACTCTTCTTCTATATAGGGTACTAAAATAAATTACCATTGCTTATAAATTTGAACCGGCGACTTCTCTGTAGTTAGTCCTACGCTCAACCATTCAACCTTATTTCGAAGTTCTGTAATCTTTTGATCTTCGTAAATCATCGTCGATTCATTCAACCAGCCAGTTAAGACAAACTCTTTTATATAAAAACATTCTCTACTCACTCTCATTGTTTCTCGACTCATTACTGAAAAGACAGGGTATCTTGTAGTCAAACACACTCAATTTGGTATATGTATTTTCCCCATTTTTTGTGGTCTTCTACGATGAATTCATGCGGCTTGCACGTTAATGATATGACCACGTCCGCTACTCTGCGGGTAAGTGTGTGTCTTTGGAGTGTAGCAAGAGCAAAGAACTTTTTGTTAATTATGCACGTGTGCGAGGTGGAGTGTGGAGGTGCCCAGATCTGGTTACATTATTTGTGAGTGTGCGTGTGTGTGTGTGTATGTGTGTGTTATAATAATGAGCGGCAAAACAATTAATCGTATAAGGCGCTGGCAAATGCGATAAACGCAAATGAACTGTGCGCGTTAGCCCAATGAAAAAGGTCGAGTGCCAAAGAAATATACTCGAAAAATGCGCAGGCATTAACACGGCGAGTACTTGGCTGTTAGCACAAATAGCCAGCCATTCGTACAGTTGCACACATAAGTATACGGACATGCATAGGTAATGGCCCGGCGTGAACTCTTTGTGAGCCAGTGTTGCCATTGTGATTATTGGCCGTAGTCATTGCCGCTTATGGCGCACTTTACACTCGATTCCTGTTGTTGCAACAATTACAATAATTGCCACGCCCACACAAGCAAACACATACACCGTGGGTGTGAAAAAGGCTCTTAATTTTTAATAACACGCTTTTAAAAATAAAAAAAAAAACTTGGCTCATTAAGAAAGTTGTGAGTGTGTATAAATGGCCGCCATGCGTGGCCGTTCAATTTTCACTTCATTCACATGTCATTTACTCGAGTCAACATGCAATCAATCTGATAGGTTTCGAAACAATCGTTAAATGATGTCAAATAATTACATTTCGCTGGCGTATTTCGAATGGCCGGATTATATTGATTGAATTGATTAAATAGCTATACGTTTTCTTTGGCTTTTGTTCGTTTGGTTATAGAAGAAACTGGAAAATAGCTCTCTCAAATTTTCTTATGATTTAGACCAATAAAGTGCCTACTGACAGTTACCAGGCAGCTTAGCGTGCTAGTTAATATTTAATATGCGAGTTGTCGCCTTGCAGCACTTAATAGTGTTGGTAAACAAAAATGTAGTGTGTAGTTGATAGGTTTTAAGTATATATATAAGTTTTAAACAGACCGGTTTTGTATAATTATTAAAGGGGAACAAACAATGACAGCAAAAGAAAGTTTTGGGGCTACTTAAAAAAGTAATATAAAAGGTATTAAGCATCTTGTAATAATGAAAAGTACTCCTAGGTAAAAAATGAGAGGTCCTTGTGATGGGAACTTAATTTTGTTATATTTCCTATGACTTACTTATATTGGAGATAACGAGTATATTTCAATGAAAAATAATTCTATCTTCCGTCTTCTCGGCGGAACCCTTAACTTTGTGCCAACCCTGAGAACGGTACAAAACTAATTTGAAAGATTAATATTAACTGCAGTTTTTAGCTTAATGTCCAATAAAACTCAAATAAAAATTACAGTGTTGTTAATTACTTTAAATACTGGTAAAGACAGATAGTACATATGTATGTATTTTGCACAGAGTTCTGTGCAAAAAATATGTCAAAAACATTGTGTCACGTAGCGTCTGGGCAATTGATTGTGAAATGTGTTGAGTTGGCATCGCCACTTGCTTCAGTTTTTCTCAATTGGCGCAGCGAGAACCGTGCGCTGAGTGATTTCGTAATTAACACAAAACGTTTGGAGTGGTTCGTTCGGGTTGGTAGGGGCCGTAGGGGTCAAATGCTCGACCCTGTAGGGCTACACATGCACACACAGTGCCTGCCAGCACGTAAGCATAAAAAGCTCTGACACGCATCAGGCGCAGGCTAAAGGGACTTGAACCTAGAGAGCCAAGCCGAACACGACCATGTGGGTCCAGCACAAAACTTTGCCGGAACGGACCGGACCAGACCAGACCAGAGTGCGGGACGGATGTCATTTGGGTAGTGCAGAGTTTGCTGTTACCCGTTGATGGCACGCACTGGGCGGCTGTCGACGTGACAATAAAGCGCTGAACCGTTAAACTATTGTGTACCATAAGGATTAATGACATTTACATAATTTGCTCATGTGCCAACGTACTGTGGCGCCCATTCGGCTGGCTATCTGTGTGGGTGCGGTAGGTGTTGCCTCCATCGTCGCATAAAACCAACAAAACAACAACCGGAACACACATTGGCATTGGCCACTCGCACGAACAGCTGCTGTAACATGATTGAGCTTTCAATTTGTTAGCCATTCTCAATGGGCCACCACACCACACCACCACCCTCATCCACACCAGCCCGAACCCTATTTCACTAGCAATCTCATCAACCATCAAGCAGCAAGCGCAATCGGCCCACGGGCGTGGAAGTAACCAACAATTTCTGTACATTGCCACGTGGTTGTCCGTGCTCTTTGCCCTCCCGCCCTCCTCTGACGCGGTGCCGCATGTTCATGTGCCACACTAAGCCGCTGACAATGAGTCGAGATTAGGGGGTAGGGTGTTTGTGAGTACTTGGATGATCATTGGCATTCAATTCGTTCAGTTCTGTTATTTGCATCGAAAATACGCAAATTAAGTGCTGTGAATTGAACTTTGGCATTTCATTAATATTGCTCGAGCACAGATTTCTTTAGATATTTGTAAAAGTTTTTGTTTCTAAGAATACCCTGAATGTTACGACTATTTATTCTCGGCTGAATTTATTACTATTACTCAGATTTGTATTGAAGACAAATCTCAGTTTTCAAATGTTAATAAATGTAGATTTCTACTTGTTATTAACACCGTCAATTTTTGCTATGTCATTCGGATCATTCGTCTGGTCTATCTTATATTTTTTGATGACAGCGCGAACAAAAGTTCCGCATAGTCTGGTTAGAGCTTTACTTATAAACTCCCCGTAACGCTGTGTTCATAATAATTGACTCCCTTGACAGTTGTGTAGAGTGTGTGAGTGTGTGAGCCAAAAATTTTGACAATTACAGAGCCAACCGCAGGGTATTCACACTCGCACAACGAGTGACACACGCATTCGCATGCTAAAATAGCTGGGGAGTTGTCAACAGCAGCTCTACAACAAAACCGAAAACAAAAAATGAATCGAAAAAGAAATGGACGCTGTCAAACCACAATGCAGTCACTTGCTCCATTCGTGGATCACTTCATGCGCGTGGTGGCTTTGAGTTGGCTGACTATTGCTCGTGGCATTGTTACCCAAAAACCCTGTACGTTCCGCCCAATCTATCCGAATCTGACAGTGGTGCACATATCTCAGCAGCGACAATTGCATTGAAAATTGGATTAAGCCATCATGCAGCGAGGAAACCAATGACAGCTGCCTGTAAAATGGCGAGTTTCAGCTGACACGACTGCTCGCTGAGCTATCATTGTAAATAAGCTGAAAGTTTCTATAAAGCGTTAACCAGAGCTGTGAACTTTGTTTATTCTCTGGATTTGTATTTCTAGCAAATCCCACGTTGGACACCAAAGAAGGAGTTCAGAATTTATTGCTACGATTATTTTCTTGGAAGTTTTTGTAAACGTTAAGTTTTTGTATATTCTTTTTTTTTATTTTCTACTGATATTTTCAGAAAGTTTACCTCCAAAGTAGCCAGTGTTGTGCCAAACATTTAATGAGGACTTTCCAGCAATATAAAAAAGTTTAAAGGCACTTCTTGATTTGTTCGTCTATTGTGAGGTGCCTTTGAAAAACGTTGGGCGCCAAATAAGAAGCACAAGATTTATGAAAACTTTTCTTACTATATAAATCAATGTTAGCTAAGACTTTATATATGCATTGTGTGCCTTCAAGCTGCAGAGAAGCTTACCGTAACATTCAGCCACGTTGGGCGCCAATTATTTAATTTGGATTACCCTGCAAAAAAAAAACTAATTTGTAGCATTTGTTCTTGAGCTGGTCATCAATTGCAGCGACTTGTCAAGTGTAGCGCACACTTAAAATGATTCGACATGTGCAACTATTTTACTTCACCGACTCCCAACTGCAGCTCATGAGGAACTCGATGCACGCGCTCGTGTACGGTCATAGCGTTTTATTCGACATCAAAGTCCGCTGTCGTCACAGGCAGTCATATTTCATGGTTTGTCCGCTGGCTCCACAGTCATCTATCCGTACTGGGCTCGTGCTTCATAGTCTCTGGTCGTACGAGTTATCCACATATTTGAGTTTGAGTTTGCGTTTCGTTGACGCGACGTGATGCGGCAAGACTCTTGCCTGGTTGAGCATGACAATGCCAAAAATGGCCAAAATAGCATCAGCAGCGTCTAGTCAAGTTTTTTTCTTCCTTTTTTTGCAATCTGGCAACTGGTGTATATAATGTATATATACGTATATTGCTGGATTACACGTGTCAGTGGCCATGTCAATTGTCTGAATGAGTTGGCTTTTAATGTGAAGATTGACTAACTGGTAAGTTGGCTCAGTGCTGAACTGTGACAGCTCAGCGCTGCGCGTGTCCCAAATAAATCAAGCGTTCATATCGATATACACAAATATATATGTACATACTCTATATACTCGATTAGACAAACAAACTGTGGCAAAGCCAGTTAAACCACAGAATTAATTTGCACGAACTATTACCACTAATAGCGGACCCCTCACGTTCTGTACATATAATATTGTCCGGGTCACACGACAATCAGCATCGTCGTGATTAACATAATCGTATCAGCATATCATCAGCTTAATTATCGTAAGCCACATGCTGATTAAAGCCAGCCCACATAATCATAATCAAAAAGTTGTCGACCCATCGCGAACTCCTCCTCGACTCGCGACATGTGCGTGGCCTGGCATTAGATGATAATGAAAGCGAGCGCTAGATGGCGCCAGTTCATAATTTCTGCATTTAATTTTACCCCTCTCTCTTCACTCTCCCTCTCTCTCTCTCTCTTACTCACTCTCCTGGTCGATGCTAATTTCTTCTCTCGATAAATGAGAAAGCGTTTAATGTGCTGAAACGGAGCGTAAATTTCGGTCAAACTAATTTGCTGGCGACAATCAGAGGACGAGGAGCTCGTGGATATAAGTTTCCAGACGAAATACTTATAATGACGAGGGTGATGATGATGATGATGATCTAGCTTAGCTTTCAGAGTTAAATCAAGTAGAACAGGAAACACGTTGAGCGTTAATAACTTTTGATTTATAGAGGAGGTTTAACCCGGCACGCCCCTTTTTTGTCATGCACACATCTGCTGCAAAAAAAATGACGTCAAATTACGGGCAGTTAGACAAAACTTTGGTGTCTCCCTGTGTGCATGTGTGCATGTGTGTGCGTGTGAGTGTGGGTGTGCCAAAAACTTTTTGCATAATTGGTTCTATGTGCCAGAGGAATTTAATATCTGAAATGTGTGAGGTCATTGCGAGTGGGTTTATGCAGGTGCATAGATAAGGGAACCTAAAAAGAAATTTAAATATTATTTATATATATAACAAAAAAAGAAAATAATTTAAAGATTTGCATATAATCTTTAGGTCGAGTCTAGTAAATAGTTCTGTTAAGCTTCAAACTTCCAAAAGTTTGCCAAAAACTTAACCGATTTGACTGAATGCGGCCAATTGGAATATGATTTTACCTTTAGAACGAATACAACCAACAAAACAATATGACAAAAAAATTATAATGTTTACCTGGTCATTAAAAATCGGTAGAGAAGACACGTATCTTATAGAAGATTCTGAAGCAAGCTCAAAAATTATGTCAAAAATGCAAAAGAATCTTGACTTGTAATGCCCAATCCCTAGCCAATGCCTTTACCTAAAGTCTAATTTTCCTAACTTGGCCAAAACGTAACGTCATTCTGGTAAGAATATCTTAGAAAACCATAGCGACCGTTAGCGACACAAAAGTCTTCAGCTGCACCTCATATCGATAGCTAGCTGTTAAGTTTGGTGCGAAAACTGAGAAAAGAGTGTTGCACTATGGGAAAAGGTCTTGGAGTTAGTTTGCATCGAAGAGACGAATAAAGCAGACGTTAGTATACTTTGCAGACACGATTAACATTTTGATTATAACGGCTCTCAAAATGTTTTCTATAAGAAAAATGTCGAAGGTTTTTCAACACACCAATTACCTACACATATCTGTCAAATTAAAAGCGATTCGATTAAATCGTGGTCTACCCACATTTTAGTTGACCACATAGAAAACTTGTTGGCTTGAAACGATTGCCAACGCTTACCTGGCTTTGTCATAATATTAAAGTATTACCTTCGGCTTAAGCATAATCGTTGCTAACATTTCCAGCATTTCCAACACTTACCATATAAGTACTTAGCTTATGCAGCTTACATTTGCCGAATGCAGCCGCATACAATGAGCGAGCCGGTCCTCGTCTGACTGATTTCTAAACTGTCTTTTGTTGTGCAAAAACAAAAACGCATTAGGTATATGATAACTATTCCCCCCCTTTAGTAAAACGCCTTACCACGCTCCCAGTTTTTAGTGTTAGGCAACGCTGCAACTTTTGCCACAATGCACAATTTTTACGCGCTCTACTTCATAAATTAAATAGCAGCCGAGTGACATGGGACTGTCTGTGTATAAGCTGTAAAACTGTGTGTGTGTGCGTGTGTGTATGTCCGTATGTGCGTGTGTGTGTGTGTGTGTGTGCATTGCGTAATTTTCTATACACAGACATACACAGAATGCCATTGTCTTTTGTGGTTGTTAGCAAACAAAACGTCAAGACAAGTAATTCACTGCACAAAAGCGACGAGACGCCAGTTGGTACGAGATGAAATGAGACGCGACAGGGCGAGACGAGACAAGACGGGACGGGACGAGACGAGATATAACATTATAATGTTCCGGATTTGACAAAAGCAAATGCCTGCATAAGGATTTCTCTCTTTCAGTGCCCAGTAACAGAAAACTCGATCGAAATTGACAGCTGTTCTGTTTAAGCTTTAATGCTAGCTAACTTTTTGACATTTTAATTCCAATTCGTGGAATTTGTTCCTCTGATATTTTCATTTCGAATTCTTGGAATTGCCTTATTGACAAGTTGATGCGCATCACCTTGCCTTAAAATATTTACAAATTCGTTAAGGGAATAAGTTAACCCTGCCAACCCCTTGGCGCATAATATTGAGATATATATATGTATATATAAATTTGCCCAATGAATAATATTAATTAACAATATTACAGCGCTTAGACTTAAAATTAATTTTAACATGCCAACCATGTGTGCCTTATTTAATTAATGATTTATTTATGCACTGTTATTAAATATAATTTTTTTAAGCGTCTGCTGCAATTGTTATTTAATCCAATGTCTGTTGCAAAAATATTTGCAACATAAAGAGGCAGAGAGTTTTTTCAATATTTTTTTTATTAACATTTCTTTGGCATTTATCACATATTAAATCGAACTTAATATTTCAGTTTGCCGTCGCGCTTGTTGGTCGGTGTGCATAAAAAATTTGCATTTATTATTTTTGCTCGTGCAATATTTATTATGACAATATTTGATGGGACATTCTGGATCAGCGGGATTCACACAGTGCGTCAGCGAAGCCTTTGTATATGCACGCGTAATTAACCAATAGACTCGTATAAATAACAACAAAGTACCATATATTAAACCACTCCCTTTGTTTTTCTGTTTTGCTTTTTTTTTTTCTGCATAAAAAGTCAACTCTTCATCGTGTAAAAAAATAATGCAATAACAGGACTTAAATTGTGCAAAGAAGCTCCAACAGAGGTCGTTATTTTAATTAAACTTCAGTAAGTGCAGTCTCAATTGTGTCGATAACTACCACTTAAATTATGTGTTATTAAAAGGAAATTTGAGGAACTTGTAGTTGTCATCGATTGCTGTTGATAACTGTTATCGACTGTTGCTACCGATTGTTGTTATCGATTAATGTCGGTGATTGGTGCTATCGACTGCTTTTATCTACATATTTTTATTTATATCCATAGAAAAACCATGTTAAATCACAAGGTAGTTTGAATTCTTCAATATTTATACAAATTACTTAGCTAAATAATTTAATAATTACTTAAATTTCTTTATTTGTCTCCTTACAGTGCGGCAATAATTTAAATTGAATGCCACAGAACCTCAACACGGTCCGGCAATACAATCCCATTAAAAGCAGACATTAGTGACATACAGAGAAATAATAAAATAAAACAAAAAAAAAGGACCCCAAAAATTAAAGCAAAGCCAGATAAAAGAAGGCACTTTGATTGCAACACAAAATTGCCCCAGAAAATTGCATAAAATTGCAGCAAAAAGCCGGGCAACGAGAGAGAACACGAGAGAGAGAGACAGAGCAAGCGAGCAAGCGAGAGGCGAGATAACCAAGAAAAGACAGAAAAAAAAAAGACGAAGATAGTCGTATCTAAACGGGGTCAGTAATTTGCTGCACGATTGCCAGACGAGCCAACAACCCAACGAACTGGAAGTTTAATTGCCTCAGCTATCGTTGTTGTTGTTGTTATTGTTGCAATTGCGGTGCCTCTCGTTCTTGTTGTTGTTGTTGCTGTTGTCTGAAGCGCATGCAACAATTAAAGCCAAAAAGTTTCGGACAAAATGCTGCTGCCTACGCCCGGGCGCCAACTAGCTGAACAGTTCCATCGACAACAACAACATTTGTGCAGGGCATAAAAAAGCCAAAAAAAAAAAAAAACAATCTCCAAAATATCCAAAGAATAACTGAAGAAGAAGATATCGAAGGCGCAGCAGGAGAAGTGTGCCGTGATAGGAGGAGGAGAGCGAAATTGTCTGCTTCTAATTTGAATGGACTCAGCAGCATTCGACATACAAATGCATATTTGGAAACTTTTGTTAATTGGTAAGTGACAGTTTTTGTTTTTTTTTTCTTATATTCTTTACGGCCCAATGAAAGCGAAAACTTGACCCAGCCCCGCCCCTCGCTGCCCGAAGTTAGCACAGCTTGTAAACAACGTACCAGGCACCAAATAAGAATGCTAATTCTCAACTTTCCACGCGCTGCATTCGTTAAATTAAACAGAAAATGAAAAACCAGAAAAAATAAACAGAAATTGCGGGTTGCGGAATGTCGAAGATTTAATACACTTGCCAGCATATGAAACCTTTTTTCTGTATCTAATTTTCCACAGAAACCACTTCATTCAAGACTGTCATTTCTTTTGACAAAGTCAACCTATCTGATCAGCTTCGACTCTTGATATATATATATATATATGCTAAGCTTCTTCGCGCTCAATTCAGCTCGACAGCCTGATAAAAGATCTATTTAGGAGGGAACATTCCTCTTTAACAGCACCTAAAAAAAGTCGCGAATACTTTCCGTCAGTGTATAAAATGGGAGCAAGAAAGCAAGGACAACTTCAAGAAAAAAAGGGTTCCAAGTTGCAGGCCACGTATCTCTTGGTGCTTCGTCCTTCTCGCTCATCATATTTAACTTGGCCTCCTGGCAGCTGACTTCCGCTGCTGCTGCTGCTGCTGTTGGTATTGCCTGGAGAGTCTTGCATGTTTTTTCTTGAATATTCCTTCCCTTTTTTTTCGCTGTTATTTTTGTTGCTACGCTGATTTAAATAGTACTTGTACTTTTGCCTACTTGTTTCCAGCCTCAACTTGAGCGAGTTTCAGTTGCGTTCCTTTCGTCGAGTGTAAAGTGTCGAGTGCGCCTGAGGCGGCAGAGAGCGACTCCTCCTGACCTCTTTGAAGTGTTTAATTATGAAGCCACGCACAAGCTGCAACTTGTGGCCGCTTAGTTAATTTGTTTTAAAGTTTTAATGCTGACTTTATAAGGTGAAACTTTAGTTGAAACCCAATTTTCAGCCTTTGCCGGGGTAAATAAATTGCATACAAATTGCCAGAATGTGCAGCATATGCTGACGATATTTCTAGACATAATATGATTTATACCTGCATCTTTATTTTTTTGCGTTGCCTTTGACGTAAGTGATAAAACAGCTGTTATCGATATCGATAAATTCCGAATTGCCCATTGCAACTATTTAAAATATTTTCTTAAAACATTTGCCAACATTGTTAACATGTATATTTCAAGCGTCTTGAAAGCAGCGACTATCAACACTGTTATACCACACTGCAAATTCCCTCTCGGGCCTTGCAACACTGTTGTTAGAGTATTTTAGAACTCTACAATTTAAAAGAATCCACCAACAAGCTGAAACAATAGCTTTTATCAATTTGAGGCATATATTTATATACAAGTCCATGGCAAAACCTTTTGGGAATTTTAATTACACAGCTGGTCAGCTGGTTAGTGCATTGCCTATCAATTAGGTTTTAGTTTACGTATCGCAACTTCTCGATGCACTTCACTTTTTGCCTCTAACAATAGGCAATTGAGAATGATAAATATTCTTTTAATGAAAGACTTGCTGAGCAAATTTCAAAGCTTTGTCCATAAAAGTACAAATTTAACTGCCTCTCGGATAAACTTTAAAATTGCTACTTCAGCATTAACAAAGGCAATTTGAAACATATTGATAACAGGTAATAAAAACGTTTTCAATTCGATTGGATCTAAGCTCAATTTCAATTACGATTTCTTGTCCTAGTTTAGTTGCAGTTGGACTAGAATGCGTGAGTGTGTGTGTGGGTGTGGGCGTGCGTGCTTTCCTTATTTTTATCTTGTTTAGCTTTTCAATGGCGCAAACTTTTGAAAAGACATCCTGGCAGGGAATCCTGTGCACTTAATAAAGTTATATAAGTATCTGAAGCGTTTTAGTGCCGAGACGGCAACTGGAGCTGAGGTCAAGTCCGGCGCACGCACACACACACACACGCACGCAGTTGATTGATGACATCGATAAGTTCTTATAAATTGCATACATGTCCTGTCATGTCCTGTGAGATAAACCTGAGCAGCGACTGTGATTTTGCAGTTGCAGTCAATTACGCACAAATTTGCATTACATGACCACATCATAGCTCAGGCACAGCCCGAGCAGATTCTTCGATCTGACTTGTGGCATAAGCCAACACTGGATAATTATTCTTGCTGCCTAAACTCAAACAACAACGAAAAAATCCAACTGCACTTCAGACTTGGGCTTAGCGGCTAGCCGCTTAAAACCGAATGGCTTGAGGGGTGGAGCTTTGCAGTCTGTTGAACTACTCTGGCGCTTAATGAGTGCCCCGCACAGCAGTTGCATTTAAGTGCAGTACATAACTGTACTTCTGCTTATAAGCGACTGTTTTGGGCTTAACAAAAGCCAAAGCCAAAGCAAAAGTCAGACGCAAACAAATAAAATTAAAAACAAAACTCAAACAATTAAACTTTGACTGAGTTTCGCAACTGGCAGACCAAAAACTATTTTTTATAGTGTACTTGGTTGACCTGCTCAGATATGCTAAACAAAATGGCTGCAAGTGGCCCAGTGTGTGTGTGTGTGTGTGTATGTGCGTGTTGCGTGTGTTCCTGTATTTATATATTAAATAAATTGAAGTGCATTTCACACTCTTCGCCAGTAATGTTTTTCTTTTTTGGCAAAGTTTGCCTCTTGCGGTTAACTTGTTAAACCAACTAAGAGAATGTTGCTTAACATAGTTCACAAGTTTTTCAAATTTTCATTTAGCCAATAGTAAAAAGGAACTTTTTAAACAAGCTATGTATGTGGCCAAAGTTCTAATAGTCCATTTAAATAATTAACTATATTTGAAGGTGGTCTTATACTTGTTCTCAAAATAAAAGATTTGTCTTATAAGAATCTTTAACAATTCACCAACAGCCAACTCTCCACAGAAAGCTTAGTCAAACTTAACAAAACCAACCTTGCTATAACAACGCGCAGCTTTTTGCTATAAAAAGCACTTCTGTGTTTGTCTAAGACTCCTTTGAAAAGCTCTTGCTATAAAAATGTTCTGTACAAGTTTAAAAGCTTTTTATATCAAAGTTTATAGTATAACGTATAAAATATAAGACCATGAGCGGAAGGAATGTATAAAATATAAGTACCTAAGCAGAATTTAAGGTATTTGGCGAAATGTTCTAAATATAAGACCAGCAGCAATTTATGCAGAGTTACCGAGCTTTTTAAGCAACGTATAAAATATAAGTATATAAGCTAACAAAAGGACTTTTCAAAATATACAAAATATAAGTCTAGCAGCAATTGCACATCTGCGAAATATAAGACTGAGAACAAAATAAGAGAACGTATATTGTATGCATTACACAACTTCAAGCCGAATTTGAGGACTTTTTTGTAACGTATACGATATAAGATTGCCATCAATAAGATACAAGAGCTTATACAGCTTATAAGACAAGGCACAGAATAAAAGGACATTTGCGGTACGTTTAAAATAAAGAAATAGACATAAAATACAAATAATAAATGTATAAAATTGAAAATATAAAAGTGTTCTTTTTACTACTTATCCTTAGACTTTATTGAGGTATTGTACTTAGTTTTAGAAGATAACATAATCCAAAAGCTTTATAAGAAATACTCCGAATTTTTAAGCCCTGTATTTATTTATGTAGGTCCCAAAGCTTAGAATTGACTCTACAGTCAAAAATGCATTTCCCATTTTCAAGTTAGGACTTTCTAGTTCTTGTTTCCTATAAATATAAATGAAATGAATGAAGCCAAAAAGAAAACTGTTATATGAACATTTAAGAGAACGCAAACTCTTAATAATGGTGAATAGTTAAAAGTAAATTTAAATTTAAATAATGTTTTATACAAACTAAATATAATTTCTCTCTGCATCTGTCTCTAATCCGTGTATATAAATTTGATAACCGATTTCTGTTTACAAAACATTGTAAATTTATATTTCTGCGATTGCGACCGAAATAATAATTCACTTTGTCAACCGCAAACGTCATCCATAATAAAGACATATTCCACTATCGTGGTGCAATAACATAACCAAATTAGAAATTACGAGAGTGACAACCAACCCGAGAGAATCCCTGCCGCCCTCTCCCCCCTCTAACCCTTGTGATTCACTGACCAACTAAACACTAGCAAACAGGCCACAAAATGTTAACAGGACAACGATAACAGAAGCAACAGCAGAGCAAAACGCCGCAGGCCAGAGACAAGAGCGCCGGGGGGGCAAAGCTAAAAACTATAATTTGTGTGTAGTTGCAGGGGGCAGACCCAGCCGAGACACACACACACACACACACACATGCACGGGTCTAGTTTTATTATTGTGGCTTCATTTGCCATGTACAAAGCGACCAAAAGTGAACGAGCGAGAAAGACAATTGACTGAGTGAGTGAGAGGGAGTGAGAGAGGGCGAGAGGGCGAGAGAGTAGGCAACTTAGCGGCAGCATCTAAAATGAAAAATCTCCAGCCCTTCGCCTGATATATACACATACTTTTATACTTATATTGCATACACAGTTACATATAGACGACCTGCAGAATATTAGCAGAAAACAACAAAAAACCGGATGCGTATTGCTCGAAAGTGTGGACAACACTTGTGGCTTTGGGGTCACACGCATTTTAAAAATACATCGAGAAAAATTAAATACAGGCAAATTCTTATGCGAATAGAATGTGAAACATTTAACAGTATGAATCGGGAAATAAAGAATAATTATATATTCTTCAGTTAAGGAATTTAAGAATAGATTCAAATCTATTTTTATGAAGCTTTTCGTTCACAAAGCTATTTTAAAGAGCTTTTGAAGCACATTAAGGCTTCCAAGCACAGGCTATAGTTCTGCTGTAGACCTTTTTTTTTTGTTTTTGATAGCAAAATAATTAACATTATATGAATAACATTATATAAATATCCTAATGATCAATCCAGTTAGCAGCTTTAAAAGCAATCGCTTCAGGTGAGCTCGATATGACAAGCTTTAAAAAACTTTAGAGATGGCTCTCGCCTTAAGGCCCTTTACAAGCACAAAAGGCTGCTCAAACTTGAACTATTTGCCGGATTAATCCGAAGGTTAAGCTTTACTTGCAGCCAGTGTGAGTTAAGCTCAATTTCTGGCAAGCAGTTTGCTCGAATTTATTTGTATTGTGGCCTTTATTTGCCGGCAGTGTACGCGTGTGGGTGCCGAAACGGCCACAGATACAATTTGTGTTACCAGCAAGTAAATGTTGACACTTGACATAGACAAATAGAGAGAGAGAGAGAGAGAGAGAGAGAGGGAGCGAGACAGGAAGATATATGTAGAGTGAAGAAGGGAGCGAGGGTAAAAAAGAAATGGAAGTCTTGGCAGCTAACCCGTTTGGAGTTTGTTTTATGCTTCCGCACACTTGACATTACGTTGCCATTGCATTTCCTCTCTTATTCCCACCATGGGACCGGCTCATTTTGCTTGTTGTTGTGCTTTTATTTGTTTGCGGCCAGCTATGCGGGGGCGTGGCTGCTGCCAGTTTTGTGCCTTTATTCAATTTCACGTTGACTCCAAACACCATGTAAGTAGTTTGGGGCACGAGTCCCAGATTTGGGTTAGTTCGTTTTCTTTTTTCTTTCTTTTGGTTTTGGGGCAGCGCCTCCCTTGGGCTGTCGCTCGTTCGTGACACTCTGATAGCAAATTATTACAGTCTGATGAGTTCGTCCGGCTGATGAATGTCGGTGGCCAATAAATTATGCTTTGGGCGCTGATAAACCAAGAAAGAAAAGCAAACTTGGCCCAGAACTGTGGCTGGCTCTCTACATCTCCTCCCCCCTCTCTCTCTCTCTCTCTGTCTCAGTCTCTTGTTCTGTATCCTGCCTGCTCGACGGCAGGCACATAAATTTGTTTGCTTTATTTAAGTTTTGCTGCTGCTTGTTTTGTCAAATAAAAAATAAGAGAGAAGAGAACTGTTTGCATGTGCTTAAGTGCCACGTGCTACATTGATGTGTTTTTCGGGTTCACAAACTAAGTCCAAACTGCTCGCAGGCAAAAAGATTTTCACAGCTGTGGCTGCGCGGTATAGTTGGCGAGGGCGAGAGAGGGGCATAAACTGTCAATGGCATTTGGGTGAGGCAAGTTAATTAAACTACGTTTTAAATCGGCAAAAATGGCAACAGCAAATGGCAAAGCCGAAAGCCAAATTAACCGCGTGCATAACTCAAATTGCTGCCAGGACAATGCGAGGATAATGCCAAACCGCAAATGTGTGCAGCGCCTAACAACTTTTGCGCGTTGCTCCCAAAAATATTTTCCAAGAAATTAATTACACAGAACGAACGAGGTGAGACGAAGCGGGCGCATCATGATTTGCTCCCAGCCGCAGTAACCCGTCCCTGTTGTGTGTGCGTGCGTCTCTGTGTGTGTGCGTGTGTGTGTGCGCGTGTGTTTTATGGCCACCACAACAGCAGGCCAAAGATATGGGCGCTTGTTACATACCTGTGTATCCTTATTGGCCATATAATGCGCCTCGGCAACTGCTGCTGCTGCTGCATTCCTTTGCCTGGCAGCCAGCCGCAATCCTTGCAATATAAACTACTTTGCGGTTCAAAGTTGATGCCTGAAACTTTTGCTGAATGCTGCGCGTCTGCAAGTTAATTAAAGTGCTTTATAACCTGCTTACCTGTGCACACCCCATCTCCTCTGAATGTTATGGTGGGGCTTAGCAATCACAGAAGCTCATAGTTTATTTGCAGTTTGTTGACTTGTCACGACTTTTAAGAGATCTTAGCTTTGGGATTAAATGCCCAGCATCTGCTCAAATGATAAGCGTTGCACTGTGAGCCTTCAAAGAGGGCAAGGGTCAATTTCTCTTTACTCTGATCTAATTATGACAGCTACGAGCCAAGTAAATTAATTACAATCAATTGAGCATATTACATGAAAATATTTAATTCAAGCAGTGCAATGCAAATTATCTTAACTTAAATCAAATTAAACAACAAAAGTTGACTTTGTAAGACAGGCAAGAACATTAAACATAACTAGCCAGGATGCACTCAGAGGACAACAAAAACAAATGAAAAACAAATAATACAATTATTTTGCCAGGCAGAATTAGATTAAAAGGGTTGCTAAGCTGTTTTTAGTCGGGATATTAACAGGGAATATTGTGAAAATAAAATATCTTCTTTTCAGTTTCTCAATCAAAGCGAATTCAGGATTTCTTAAGATACTTTAATATTCAAACATTTTTCTTTTTCACTTTTCATATCCCTAAGCAATATCAGCCTGATTTTTATCGAACATCTAATTAATAATCCATATTCTGAGGTGTTCAATGTGACAGGCCGCAAATGGTATGGATAGCTACTTTGTAGCTAATCAACAAGCTGTTTGGTCCCAGAATTGTATTCAATTATGCAAACGAAATGAGTACGAACTTGGCCCCAAGGATGGCCAAACAAGTAAATTGAACGCAGCTCACAAAAGCCACGAGTTGTGTCAAAGGAAGCCGCCAGAAGCAGCAGCAGCAGCAGCAGCAACAATTGCTCCCCCACAGCAACAGGAGCAGCAAATTATGTAGCTGGTATATCTAGAACTAAGAAAACTTGCTTCAGTTCGGCTCGACTTTAGCTGTGTGGGGTACGAGACAAAAGTCAAGCCAGCAACTTTTTTCTTTCTCCTTTTTTTCACATTTTCTTTTAACAGGAGGGAGCGGCAACTTAACATGAAAATTAAATAAGTAGCAGCTTAAATAACTTGCAGGGCAGGACTTGCTTGAATGGTTGGAGACGCAGTTTATAAAAAGCTGAAAAAATCAAATACAAAGCTTGAATAAGTAAGGGCCAGCTAGGGAAAAGACAGCACGGCACAACAGGTCAGCAGAGGTGCGAAGTCAGTGCAGCTCAGCTCAGGGGACGGGGTTGGCACAGTGACAACTTGAAGCACATCAAAAGAAGGCACAGCAGGACATGTACACGGACGTGTGCCAGGTGAGCTCCTTTGCCAGGCACGTTCATTGTTGTCAGTCCTTAACAGTTGGCATCTTATCTAAATGGCCAGAAGAATTTATGCTATTCAAAACTTTTGATTTAAACAGTGGCCAGCTGGCAGTTGTTGTTGTTGTTGTTGAGACAGCTGCTCTGCATTTTGATTTGGGTCTGGTTTGTTGCAAAAATATTTATTTAATTTCAACGTTCAATATAAACACTCGCCGATGCACACACACACACACACGTACACAGGCTTATTATATGCCTATTTACTTTGACAACAAAGCCAAATGCTGTCCAACTGGCAGTTAATCAGCCTTCGACATGCATTTGCACGTTCTGCATGGGGCTGACCCAATCCATCGGCCCCTATCAAAATCTTTTCAATAACTCAGCACGCAATCTGTCCGATAAAAGCAAACTCTGACAAATTCTTGTGTCGCCTGTCGCACATTTATCATTTGACAAACAACTTCTTTAAAAGTCGTACAATCATTACTCGAACCAATATCTATAGCAGAGCTGTAACTCAATCTCTAACCCAATTCCGATTCCGATTCCGTTTCGTTCGAGACAACAACTTGATTTTCAGTCAGCATCAGCTAGCTGCTGATACCCACTAAAAACTGCCCTTAAGAGGTATACTAAGCTAGTGCGTGCAATTTGTTATTTTTATTGTTTATTTAAATTGAGATTGCGATCTATATTTCATGTTTACAACAACCAGCATTGACCTACGGCTAAAATGGTTAATTTCACAGCTTAGGTGTCGAAAGTTATTTATTTTTTGCTGAGAATTTTTCATTCGTTTCGTGTTTTTTTTTTTGCAGCTGCTTTGGTTTTAGGTTCGACTCATATACCACGTTTTGCCGTCTTGGCTGAACACACATAGACTTTGTACAGGGCATCTGTTTAGCCAGCATTATTGACTCTCAGATTAATACTGGCATTTTTTCCCTTTTTGCTTCCGCATCGCTTCACAGCTGCAGATTGTGGTGCCATTTGGGTGGTGCCTTTGTGTCTTTGCCACTTTATGTGCTCAACCGCCGCCCACAGACAGCTGCAAATTGCCGCATAAAAGTGTGTGTATTTCTTTTTTGTGTTTTGGTTGGCTGAACAGCGCTTGACACAAATGAGCTGGCGAAAATGTTACCTTTGGGCCACACGCGGCGTATGCGTAATGTCAACTATTTTATTAATTGTGCTTTGTTGCGGCCTGTTGTCGCACAGTTCTGTGGCTTGGCGTTATGTTAATTAATGTGGTTGACATCAAAGTCGTTATGCTCTTTAAAAATCTGTGTGTTCGTTACAAGTACATTTACATGGCATTAAGCTCTTATGAATACGACAAGGATTGCCATTGTATCGTATGCTAATATGGTTGTGATTGCGAGAACTGTGGAGAGATGGGGAGGGGGCGGCATGTTGTGGCAACTATTGCCATAACATGGCCAACTGCTAAAAAGAATCGATGGACAACGGTAGCAGGTAACTGGAAAATGCATTAATGCATGGGAACCCACTCGGCATCTCTTTCTAAACTTGCATTCGAAGCATTGCAGCTGCATGTGGCAAGTGTGTGTTGTATGTGCGTGGTTGTGGGTGTAGAGGTCAGTACACCAAACAATGGCCAATACAAAATTGCAAATAACAAAAGGCGGCCACACAAATAACTCACGACAATGCGACTTGAAATGAAGATAGATGCATGCCTCACCCCTTTCCCACACACTCATATATGCGTATATGCATGATATACAGGCTGCCACAAAGTGTGTGCGTGTGTGTATGTGTGTGAGTGTGTGCTTGTGGCAGCGGGGGCACTGTTGAAGTAGCTAGTGGCAGCACATCTCAGCTATGTGACACACTAACTGCATGAGTGAGTGCATTGCATGAATGCCTGACTGACTCACTGACAGGCTGGCTGACTCGACTTGTCTCTGTCCTTTTGCCCAGTTTTGATGCCAATGCTAGCCAAGTTATTGTGCGTGACATCAAATGAATTGTTGTTTATTTGTCTCGTTTTGTCTGCCGCACACACACACACACATGCACACACACGCTGACAAATAGCTGACGTTATATTTCAAGCCATTTAACTGCCGCCGCGTTTTATGCAACACTAAATTGAAATAAAGGACTCGCTGTGCGACACGAAATGCATGTGGAGCGTGGCGGAGCATTGAACCTTGCACACATTTGTCCTGCATAATTGTCACGTTGATTAACACTCGAACTGCACAAGTTAACAGCAATTAATTAACAACCACATTTCGCAATTGCAAAGTGTCAAGAAAAGTGTAAAGGCCACTTCACAGCGCACAGCCAGAATCCCAGCAGGAGCCTAGTGTCAAGGCAGGTCTTAGACACTCGGCGGGGCCCTCACAAGCCCCACTGTCGGCAAATCGAAGCGGCGCTAGAACGTGACAATAGCGAAATTTGTGCGATTTCTTGCATAATGAGGCACAGCAAAAACAAAATAATAAAAAAGACTGACATAAATTGCAAAAGGCCAAATACCAAAGCTCAACGAATAAGCCTTTAAAAATGCGGCGAGCATCAATTTAAACAAGTTCAAATTCAGCAGTCGGGTGTGCTTGACTAGAGTATACCCTTTGGCCCAACATGGGTCGCAGGTTAATATTATACTCTCAGGGGCGTTAAATTCAAGACGTCCTCAGCCCAGCTACATTTTGTCAATGCTATATAACAATAAAATAACTCAAGAAACTGGCTGCCTTGACACGGCTTATCAAAGCAAGACCAATTGAGCTTTTGTAATATGAACAAGAAAGTAAAGCTGTCTACAACAATCCGAAGATTAAATACTCTTATAGAACTAGGGCTTATGGGCTTGCAGATTTGTGAGTAGCATAGTGAAGCAGGTTATTGCTGTGATGGGTCGGTATATCTTGACAAGCAAGGAAGTTTTCCATACAAGAAACTTCTTTTCGACCAATCAATCCTACGATATACTGATCCGCTCTGAAATATGTGTTGCCTGTAGCAGAAAGACGAACTTTTGCTCAGCTGCAATACGATAGCCTTAAAACTGGGAGACTAATTTGTATAGAAACTCGGATGTTGATGCTGATCTAGAATATATATACTCTCTGTCTGTCAATATTTTGAAATTCCAGACCTACTTTATAATGTTAGTTCATGTTTAGTCTACCCTCTTTATGATTTTCTGCTAGTACAGGGTATAATGATCAAGTATGGCAGCAAAACGCAAACACACACATTCACACACACAGACATTTATGCAAATGCAATCTCTTGGATTTCGGCTGTTTGGTATTTTTCCAAATAAATTTGAGTTTTACATAAACCGGACGAGCGTCATGTAAATATCTGATGGGTGCGAACAATATGCAAATGTTGCAGCAAACAATGCAAGTGTGAGTGTGTGTGTGTATGTTTGTGTGTGTGTGTGTGTTTGCGCTCATGCATATCAAAATGCATTTACAAAATATTTATGCTAATTTGCTGGCAGCCAAAAATTATAACAGAAGAAATTTGCTCAATGCTTTTTGTTAAAACTGTTGCTGTTTACCAAATTTCACTTTCGGCCAGGTAAATATACACGTATTACCGTTAGTCCGCTTTAATTAGCCGGCTAACAAAAATGCTACGCTGTTATTTTTGCCAACCAATTATTGAGTTAAGAGCAGAGTTTCAAAATTAAACTTTTAACATCTGTAACATATGCTGCAAAATTGTTGTTGCTCGTTGTTATTAAAAATGTTGAAGTAAATCAAGAGAAATATAATAAAATAAAGAAAACAGAAAAATTGAAGTGGAATTTGATTATTAGTGCCAGATATTTGGCCAGGGCAAAAATAATTGAGCAAAATAAATTATTAGCTATTTTTATAACACATCTGTGAAAATAAAAGTGAAAACAATCGATTGTATTACAATTGATCAATACAACTGTAATGTTAAGTCGGGCCAATCATTCAAGCAAACTCTCTCACAATTACAAAATTATATCTGCCTTTAATTCTAAGATAAATCTACAGATATTATTATTTCTATATAAATATTATAATTATAATTATACCATATTTTGTTTAATTTACAATTGTATGGCACATAATAAAGCGCAAGTTTTATGCATTGCTCAACACTTATAGAGTCAGCTCCCTGTGGTATGCAACACTTTTGATTCAACTTCATTATTCTTCCCCCAACGCTGAGTGCATTTGAAACCCAGTCAACATTTCGCGCTGAATAGAACCGCATTAAACCGCAAATGCGCCCTTTCGCTGTAGCTCTCTCTCCCTCTCTCTCTCTCTAGCTCTGTCTCTCTCTGTAGTCGCCTCTCTCTAGGGAAATGTAAGCGTGTCCAGCGACCAACTCGTCGCATGCATAAATGCAACTTTTGCTCCTCACATGAATGCATCATTGTGACTGTTGTTTTTGTTGCTGTTGCTGTTGCTGATGTTGTTACTGCTGCTGTTGCTGATGTTGGCACTGCAGCTGAAGTTACTGTCATGTCAGTTCTTGCCGAGCAGAACGATATTTTAGCTTCATGTATACATGAACAACAACAACAGCAACAACAACAACGATAACAACAGCAGCACTTTGTTGTGTAGTCGTATAATTTCAGCAGCCTGTGCTGGGCATGTGTTTGCACATGTTTGTTGTCGTTGTTGTCGTTCTTGTTGTTGTCAACATGTTGTCCGCCCCCTCGCCCAAACTGGACACTCTTGAACGTACTACAGCTTTCTGGCCAGGCCAGATCACTTAGTGCAGCAAGAGCGACAACAACAGCCACCACAGCAACGATTACTGGCAACATAAAACACATTAAACATGCCATAAACTCCCATCCAGGCGACCACTAGAAGCAGCTGGCAATGAAGTTGGCTCAGAAGATAATACCGGCTAGATATTGTGCATGGGTAAATTAACAAAAAGAAGGGAAGGGGAGAGAGAGAAAGGGGTAGATAAAGTATGAAAACTATTTGATATGTTGCTAACTTCTTGGAGTGCAATTGTAAAGAATGTAAGAAAGGGATTTGTTGGGTAATTAACTTCTTGGAGTTATTTCATTTCATGTCAATTATTTATCAGTCGGTTTTAAGTCAAGTGTAAATGAATGTAAGAAGGGGATTTGTTGGGTAATTAACTTCTTGGAGTTATTTAACTTCATCAATATTATTGATCAGTCGACGCGAATAAAATAATTTAATCGTTAGTTCACTTCTTGAAGTTATTTAACCTCATGTCTATTAATTATCAGTCGGTCTCAAGTCTTTCAAGTTTTAAATAGTCAATGTTATATTATTCCAATTATTTATTAGTCAATTTCAAGTGTGTCAGCTGTAGAAAAGGAAAGAAAGTAACTTGACGGTTTGGTAACCTTATAGAGTTATTGAAGTTCACATCAATTTATCAGCCTGGAAAAAAAAGAAATGATAATAGTTTGTTGAATTTAACTTCATGCTAATTATTTATTAGTCGGCTTAACTTATATGTATATATAAATTTATTGGAGTTTTCAGATCAAGTATCTACATAAAAAAAAAACAAACAATGTCGTAAATCTATTAAAAAATTTGTGTTATTTTTGAACTATCTTAAAGTTTTTGGGTACTTCCCAGCTAGCCTTACATGTGTACTTTATCACACTTGCTGGTAAATTGCAAATGCGTACGTTCTTGCTCTACATTTGTGAACTGTGCTGTCTGTGCCCGCCTACTAATCCTACCCTGTGGCTGACTTCTTCACCACTTGATGCCTCATCTGAACTTATATTGAGCATATATGTGGGGTCACTGGGATAATATTTCCGTGAATGTATGTGTGTGCGTGTGCTTATGTGTGTTATTTACATAGCTGGCAGCTTGTGGAGGTCGGTGGGCTGTCATTTCAAAAAAATTTTGCAGTTTCGCATGTTAAAATGCATAGAAAACTTTTATGGCAGGCAGAGACGGGCTGTGCGGGACGGGGACGCGGCAGGCAGCGCAACCTTCAAAACAGTTGCATGCATTTTTCAATTTTTGGTGCAGAAGAAACGCGTTACTGCCACGCCTCGCTGTGGCAGCCCTTTGCTGCACAAAATTTCACCGCATGACATTCATCACAGCAAACCTAAAGCGGACCCCCCAGCTGGCAGCTGGGCGGGAACGATTGTGGGTGTCACTGGTTTTTGTTTGCTTTAGATATTTGGGTTTGTTTTTCCACTCACAGCATAAAAGCTAGGCCATGTGCTGGTGTGTGTGTGTGTGTGTGTGTGTGTGTGTGGCGTGTGTGCTAGCGAGTGTGTGTAGCCAAAACAAACATTGCAAAATTTATGTCGTCTCATAAATTTGTAGCATAATTCTGACGACGATGCTGCAGCCGCCACTTGAAAATGTTTGGCTGCAATTTTGCTTTTTGGCCAACCATCCCTCCCCAGATCCCAATCCCAGTCCAACATCTCCTCCCAGTGGGAGCGACTAAGTTGTCTGTGCCAGCTCGTTTGGCCTTTGAGCGTTTGGCCCCAGCAAACTCTCTCTTTCTCTCTCTCTCTCTCGCTCGCTCTTGCCCTTTGTCTGCCCTGGCGTTTGCCTTCGCCCCCTCGCTCGTTATGTTGGTTGGGCTAACGAACCGCGTGAATGCAATTTCTTGGCTTTCGGTTTCCTTTTTTATTTGTTGGCCTTTGCCTTTGCCTTTGCCTGAAAAACTTCAAATATTTGGTCCTGCATAATGTTTAAACTCAACTTTGCCACACGTTGCGATTCAAACATTTGCATAAGCCACTTAGCCCGTAGCTCTGAGTAATGGCCACATGCATATGCATGCATGGTACATCGATGACATTCCATAGGACACATGCTGTACGCAAAATAAGAAGTTTTGAAAATTCCTAATAGTTTTTATTTAGGCTAATTTTCTCTGTTTTGTTTTTTACTGCAGACCAATTGAAACGAAACCAAAATATAGTTTTATATTATTTAATTTCTTTTATATATATTTGATTTTTGTAATATTTCTAATATTATGTCTTCATTTTTATATGTTTTGTATATTAGATATATTTTGTATATTTAATATATTTTTAATATTTTTATTTAATTTTGTTAATGCTTTTTTGTCAACATGAACTACATTCATTTCTTGTTTATATATTTTTTCACGTCATATATTTACAATTTATTTAATAAATGTATATATTTCGTTTTATCAATTTCACAATACAACCATAATTTTAAGCAAAATCTGGACTCTGGCTTTGGCTAAAAATAAAATAAGCTCGAAAGAGATTTCAAAAGCAACCCGCACAACCTCACACATACTGACACACACACCGGAGACCCTAAACTAGCGCAATTCCTTTGAGCATATTATTATTATTTCACGACCCCGTTACGACTTTACCTTTAAGTTTACCTCAGATTCTGGTGGCAGCAAACAGCAGCAACAGCAGTAGCAGCTAAGCCAAAAAGCGCTCCACGAATTTCTTTGCTGTCACTTGCATTAGGCTCTGTGTTGTGGCTCGTTGTGGCAGTTGCTTTTGGCTGGCTGCCGCCTGCCTGCCACCCCAGCTGCACCCAACCTCCGGGCAGTGAGTGGCTTTGGCTTGCCGCTGTCCCTCATGCATATGCATAAGTGAGCAGCATTTGAGTGGCAGAAGCCAGGGCAGAGTCGCAGTCGCAGTCGCAGTCCCAGTCACAGTTACGGTCACAGCTGCTGCAGCTGTCACACGCTGCGTATGCGCGATCCCCCCTTATGCATAGGGCTTAGGGCATTTGGGCTTACCCTAATGCGCGCTAAGCGCATTATAGCTGGGTCTTGACTTTTACCGAGACATTGCGCCCAATTCGCACATTTGGCCCATGCATTGCTAATTTTTACTAATTGATTTATTAGACGCAGGCCAAGTGACTTAAATCCCGCAATCCCGCTGCAATTTCCCAGCTGATTATGCAGCCTGAGCTCCGCTGCATGCGCAAATAATTGATGATCCGGGTCATTTGCATCGCTCACCGCGTGCCTTGTTATGGATTAGTTTCTGCTTGATTTTGCACATTTTCCAACTTTGCTGTCGGTGACAGCAATCTATTAATATTTGAAAAAGTTTGACTCCAATTTGCTGACAGCGATTGGGGAATGCCTGTCCACAAACTTGACTCTCAGTTCCCTTTCTGTGTCGTTACCGATGTATTGCACATTGCATAATTGTGGTAAAGTTGCAATTGACATTTGGCTTTTGGCTGCTGAGTTTGGTCCGTTGCAGCGAGTCAGACAGAAATCATAAATAAAAATTGACGAATCGCACAAAAGCGCATTGTTTCGCAGTTAACTCGTGGTTGCCCACATTTAAAAAATTAAATGAATCAAGAGGAATGAAAGAATTAAGTTCACACCATCAGCAATATAAATTTATTGGCATTTTTGCCATAATTTATAAAAGTTTAATGTGAAAAATAAATGCAGCGTAAAATTCGATTGTGTTTTGCCAAAGTAATGTGAAATTCGCTGGAATTATTATATATCATAATATTTTATATTTAATTTTATAATTTTTGTAAAAGTTTGTTTTGCAATAATCAAGCTGGAAAGCAAGAAAAACAATTATATTATCAGCTTTGCAAGGTATACATAATTGTTATTTGTTGTGCCAAAAAATTATCTAGTCGAACGATTTAATTTGAAGTGAATAATAATATACTTAGCTTTCCGGCTTTAGAGCTGAAACTAATCCAAGGCTGGGCAATGGGACAATGGGACAATGGCAGTTGGAGGTCTGACCTGAAAGGCAAATTAACTAAACGAGACAAGAGACAAAGTTAAGGATGGTGGTAACCCTGGCAATTATTCTTGCGGTTGGGTGGCACAGAAAGTCAAGCCACAACAGGATGTTTAGAATGACAGGATGCTCTGAGCTCATAACACGCAGTTTAGCTATAAAAGTAAAAGCCACGCTCATGTCTGAGTGGTTGGTGTGGGGGCAGCAAGTAGGGGGTAGACACCCCCGAGAGCGTCGCCTAGTTGACTTGCAAAATAGTTGAAATTTGAGCTAACCGAAACATGGGCGAGGCGCACTCCCAAGACAAAGCAACGACAAAACCAAGCGGGCGTATACTTGATATGCAGACCGGCGCGCAATTTGACCTACATGCATGCGAAATGTTGTTTGTAAGCCCACCAAAAAAAAGAAAAAGGTAGAGAGGGCGAATTTTAATAATTCACTGCATACATTAAACATTCACGAGCAAAGCATAAAACTAAAATATTTTTTGATGTTCGTCTTTATATATATATTTATTTTTTCTGTGGCTTTTGCCTATATTATTTATTGAATTTACATTTTCCGCTCGGTTGTGTTGACATTAATTCACAGCTTAAATATATATTGTGCAATTGGAGGCGAGCCTTGCGGTCGCTTAAGCTTTGTCATTAATTTAGATTTTGGCCAGAACTGCTGGGTCAGCAGATTTTCTTTTTTGAGTAGACCGCAAAGAAATTGCTTTAAATCCATTTTATGGGCGAGCCATTAAAAAAAAAAATGGGAATATAAAATCATGCAGCATGTGTGTCGTCATGAGGCTAGGAGCAGCGCACACAACATGTTTATGATATTGCGCATACGCCACGTGTGCCACTTGAAGAATTTCAAGCTGAAACTTGTTTGTGCTCGATGCCCAACTATGTTAGTGTGCGCGCCTTACAAAAATCACGCATCCGCCATGCTAAACGCAGTAAAACACACACACATTTCGGCATTGAAAACTTTGCTCATTTATATGCTTATTAAATATATGCCTGGTTGCTCCCAGAAAATGCCTTAGGGCTGTGGCTGCCAAAAGGGCAGCCAGTCAAAGTGCGGGCAGTGCATGATCAACAGTCACTTATCCTTTAACTGCTTACCCTTCGCATTATTTTTGAATTTCTCTTAATTTTATATATAACATTTCAGCGCGCCGTTTCCACTGCTTCAATTTGGTATCAAATACCGAAGTAATATTTGCATTTATATGCCAATATTCTTTTATATATTCTTGTATAATTAGTTCGGCATCCATTGTGAGTCTTGGTTCTTTAAATTCAGTCGATTAGGCACACAGATAGCTATAAAATTTCCAATATACCCATTAAATGCTTGATGCAGGCAAAAAAAAAAAAGCCGCCTGGCATGGTGCTGAAAAAATCATCAAAATAGAAATTGTTGATTTTTCGTCTCGTTGCGCATACTAACGAGTTAAAAAAAATCTTTAACCCAGCTAGCTCTCTCTTTCTCTCTCGCTCACACACACACTTTCACTCTGCGGCTGTGGCACCTCTTATGCTCACACATTAATGTAAAAAACCAGCCCGTGACACATTTTCCCAACGCTTTCGATTTCATTTTGCATTTTTCAGAACTCGTTTCTGGTGCTCGTCGTGTTTTTATACCCTAAATGAGGGTATTATGATTTTGTCATGAAATGTGTAACGCATAGAAGGAAACATCTGCGACACCATAAAGTATGTGATATTTATTCTAGATAAGCATCAACAGCCGCGTTGATATAGCAATCTCTGTCTATGCGTCTGCTTATTTCTATGAGAATTTGTCTCTCAGTTTTAAGCTGTCGTTTGGAAACTTTGCATTGGTCCGTTTTTCTGTTGCAGGCAGTACATATGTCATAGGAACCATCGGTCCAAAAGGAGCTTATTTTATGAACAACTTTTTTGTTTATCAAGATCTCTACCAAACTCGGCCTTCATAAGTTTCACTATGATCCCTACTGATCATTTAAGCTGCCATAAGAACGATCGGACGAGAAGTTGGTTTTATATTGAGATACCTTGACCAAACTGGGGACACAATAGTTTCATTATGATCATGATAAAAATTCGCAAAATATTATCAACATCGGACCACTATATCATATAGATGCTATAGAAAGTTTCTTTGAAATTGGAGTATCTTATAAAGCAAAATATTCTGTTTTCAAAAATATATTTCAACAAAGTCAACATTTGCGAGCTACACTTTTCTCACATATCCAGGGAAATAAAAGGGAAGTGTCCACAAGGGTATTAAATGTTCAGCGTGCCGAAGACATCCTCACTTTCTCGTTTTTCTTCTTTTTTTTTCGTCACCCACTGGCGGCACTTGTAATATCCGCTGTGGATGTTTTTTTCTTTTTGTGTGTCGTTTTTTGTTGTACCGAAACCCTTTTTTATGTTTTCCTTTTTCATTTGAATCCCAGTCCAGCTATTAAACCCTTTTGCCTGTGCTGCTGCTGCTGCTGCGGCTGCTGCCGATGTTGACTGCCTGCTAAACTGCTAAATGTCGCATAATTATCGTATTTTATTTGACATTTTTTGGAGTTCAGCCTCGCTGTAGCATGTCTCATTATGCCGAATTGTCTGCCTCTTTCGGCTGCGTCTTTTCGTTTTTGTTTTTTTTTTTACTCGGGGGGCCTTTCTGGCAACATTGGCAACATTAAATGAAATGGATTTTTATTAATTTCGACATGTTTCATACTTTTCTTTGTGTGTGTGTGTGTGTGCGTGTGTAGTTCGTTTTTATGAAGGACCCATCCAAGCACCGAGGCTAATTTGAATGTTTCGCATGAGTGTGCTCAATGGTTTTGAATAGATTAACAGATGCATGCGGATGTACAAAATCTTTTTCAGCGAAAACGTTAATGACAAAAGTTTATAAAGCCCAATTTTTGATACATGTCGAATGAAACGAATGGTAAAAAAAAAATGGTTAGAAGTTGGTCTGAAAAGAAAATTGAAGCAAAGAAAATCAAGGTACATGTTGAACTCGCTCGTTATATATGTTAAAATTAAAATAGTAAATATGCGAGTGCATTTACACGAGTAATTTTTAGGCAAGGCCAAAAAACTGCCAGCGTTGAGCTAAAAAGTAATGTCAAGCGAGCTGGGAGATTTTTATGCTCTTTTTCAATGCGTATAAAAATTCCTAGTTGATAAATTGGTTGTAAAAGCAAAAAAGTAAAGAAAACTTTGAAAGAAAATTGGAAAAGCCACTCAGTGATCTATTTAGTCCATATTCGCTTCCAAATTAACTCTGGCTTTTAGTAAACCTTTTCACCTTCAAATTATATTTGGCTCTAAGTAAACTTTTTAATAAGCATTATTGTTAAGGAAAATGCTTTTATTGAGCTGAGAGTTCTCGCTTGTTACTTGAAGCTTTAAACTTACTTGATTAAAGCAGAATTTATTAATATGTCACCATAATCTCTCTAATGCATGTGTTTGAGAACACGCACAATTAAAGTTGAATCTAAGTTAACAAAAGCTGCAATGTTATAATTAGGCACATTGAATCGAATTCCGGACACAAAAGTAAAACTAGACAATGGCTGGCAAGTACTCTTAACAGTTTGACTGAAACTAAATCTTATATCAATTATCCACACAGAGGGCAACAACAATGGCCAGCTGGCACTCGTTAACAATGCGAAAGGCCAAAAGTTTTGGTCGAGGAGGCCGCACTAAAGTGCAATTAAAGCGCACAATAACAATTAAAATCATTTAAGCCGTTTCTAGGCAACTTGCGGCTCACTACACTCAGGAATAAATGTCAATGCGGGTGTGTGTCTGTGTGTGTGAGTGTGAGTGTGCGTATCTGTGTGTGTATGTGTGCAAGTGCAATAACCATAAACTATTTGCACAAACTTGCTCGACGCGACAACGTTAAGTACAGAAACTAAAGACCGCAAAAACTTTCAAAAGTTCCTGCACTAATCGTTGGACAACGCACATAGAGCTCACAGTGTGACCAGAGTAAACTTTTTAGGTGTTGAATAACGCGCGAGTAAAAAACTGACACCTTACACAAAAACTGTGTGTTCTTGTGGCCAACATAATTTGTTTGTTTCTTGTTTTTTTTTTTTTTTGCCGGCCCCCTTTTTTTTTGGCGCCAGCCTTGAGACAGCCGCCAGTTTGAACCCTTCTCTTGAGCTCACTTCTCCTGTGGCTTTTTGGCCAAGTTGTCTGCCCTTTCCGCTAGTTGATGTTTATGTCATGGCTTTTTACGAGCCAACACGCCAAAGCAACATTTTATTATTTTGTTACATTTTATTTCCGTTTTAAAGTTTTTTATGTCCCGCCCCGCAGAGCCTAAATCGCAGAGTTAGCCTCAGCTGCTGCCGTGTCTCTTCTTTTTGCCATTTTGGACTTGAAAGTTATTGTTTCTTGGCTCTGTTTCTTATCTGGAAATTGCCCTGCTGCCTGCTGCCTGCCTTTCCACCCGTCTGTCTGCATTACAAACTTGTGTGCTTTCCCTGACGATGCCCCGTGCGTCTGTTTCTAAACGTTTTATTGTTTCATAAATACTTAATATGTGTTGTAATTACACTTTTAAGGATCTTATCATTGTTATATCCCGCTTTATGTGTTGTAGTTGTGCTTGGCGAACGCCTTCTTTAATTGCCTTTGCCTTTCAACTCAACTATGTGAACAATTCGGATGATATAAAAGGGCCTGCTCTGTGGTTAGACACACACCCAAACACTTGGGTCGGCTGACCCACAAAAGAACATATGTTGGCCCCGTTTGTTGGCGACCAATATGGGCCCCAGACAGGACAAAGGCTTTGCCACACCAGCCCGAGTGTGAATTTAATTGCAATTTAACTGATGAGAATTTGTAGCAGCCACATTCAGGTTGCGGTTGCCAAGAGCAAACTCTGTCTCACTTTTTCTCTACTTTAAACGCCCTGCGAGGCTAAAAACAGTTCAAATCAAGTATTCTTTTGAAATTTTGATCCAGTGTATCGAGTAACTTGTTACCTAAAAGCTTTAGCAAATAAATTGATTGGCTTTCTATATAAAATAAAATTTGCATAAATTACCAAAAAGTCATGTTTCTGTAATACCCTGTAACTAGCAAATGAGTAGGAGAAGCTTAATATTAGTTAGACAGAAAATGCAGTAAGTCGCTTCTCGTAGGAATTTTGGATTATTTGCAAAATCTAAATTTTTTTTTTGCAATAATTTCTTTATAGTCTTTGCTTAAATTATTTTGACTACAGGATATCTTGTAGTTCCAAAATTATTTAGCACAAAATTTGTGTTAATTAAAATGAACTCTGCCCATTTAATGGGTTTCCATACAGAAATAAATACAAAATAGAGACAAAATAAATAGACGAAGATCTCTATCGACAATTTAGCAAGCAAAAAATAGCATTCCAATAATTTCTCGATGCTCAATAAACTGACCCCCCACCCCCCCTTTGAGTTCTACACTTACAAAGTTTGCCAAGCCATTGCCAACAATTGTCACAATGAATTATGAGGCACTCTAGAAGTAACAAGTTCGCAAAACCCAATAAAAGTCAACATAATAACGAGCAAGTGTAAAGCATTGCAATGTCCACATTCTAATCCACAAAAAGTAAGGGAAGAAGAAGAACATATAGTACAACAACAGCAACAAGAACAACAAGAAAAGCCATGTTGCATTGTTGCAGAGTGCAATAAATGTGTGCAATAAGCTAACAATATACAAAAGGCGACAAATGCCAAGCGAAAGGAAGCAGCAGAAGTAGCTGCAGTTGAAGAAGAAGAAGAAGAAGAGCACGACTCGACCATGTTCCACGTAGCACCATGTTCTCATATATGAATTGTAAAAGTGGCCAAATAAAACCCATAAATCGACAGACAATGCACCACAAAACACACACACAGCCACACTCACGCACACACGCAACGCCAGATGGTGTGTGTGTGTGTGTGTGTGTGTCGTGAAATATAATATAAATACAAGTCAGTGCAATGGCAATTGCATGTCGAAAACGAAATGGCCACACTGCTGATCCTGTATCCTTGAACCCCACCCCCGTCAGGACTTAACTATCAACTAGAGATGAGCACGTGTCAAAAAGTATCCAAAATACAAACTGCGAACGGGCGATTGCTTCCATTAACAAAAAGAACACAATTTACGTATTAAGTGTGACCAGAGTTCTGCGTACTTTTTACTCTAAAAGTTGCTAGACAATTGCAGCTTGACTAAAAAGTTATTTAAACAAGATTTCATTAATTTTTGATTTATATTTACAATTTCTGTAATTATTTTTTAATATTTGCTGAAGATCCAGAATCTAAAAGGCTAGGGTTCAATATTATCTTATAACATATTCCGTAAATTATCTTTTCAATGTAAGCTTCAGATTACTCCACTCGACATTGAAGCATTTGGTCGAACGAAATTGTTTTTGCTTCAAATGCACCTTATGTCTCCTAGAACCTTATCATGTTTTTAATATTTACTTTGATATGATATTAAAAACAAAAAAGCTAACATACTCTCCTAATATTTGTGTGTGCAAATAGGTATGAAATACAAAATACTGGAAAATTAGTGCTATTAAATTTGTAAAATTTGACCAAAAGTGCAAATATACTAATCAGAGTTCTTAACACATATTTATCATCGTGTCATGCGCACATCTCTTACTCACATCTTTAAAAAAAGAAGAAGAAGCCACGTTAAGCCACTATTGTTGCAGTTGAACTTGTGAAGCGTGAAGAGTGCAATTGGCATTTGGGGAGTGACAGGAGAGAATTATACACTTACCGCTCGCCAATCCCACGGACACTTCTCGACCGTTCGTCGAACATTTTTCGAGTGCTGTGTTGTACAGTGTCCATTCATCTCGGTTTTTAATAAAATTGCGGCAGCGACTCAAGTCTCAAGTCCGCAAGTCCTGGGCTAAGCCCGCTCAGCTGCATTGCCAAGGTGGGCGTGGCAGAATATTGTATAGACCGGACAAAGTCTGCCACATGCCAATAACAGAGACTGGCAGCAGCAGCAGCAGCAACAAGCAACAACAACAATGCGGACAAAACAGTGTCTGAGAGCTGAGGTTGGGTTGAGCTGGACTGACGGCGGGAAAAGGGGAGGCTGGGGAACAGCACTTGACCACATTTAAAAAGAGTTATGAATATTGCAGCTGCAAAGTCCGCACGGAAAGACGAGCTCTGTATGTGTGTGTGTGTGTGTGTGTGTCTATTGAAATTGTTATTTTTCTTATTTATTTCAATTTATGAGATTTTTCTTTGCCCTCTTTTGTGGCTTGTGAATGTATGAGTGTGTGTGTGTATTTCTATATTGCTTTCTAAACGAAGTTTATTTCATTTCACTTTTCTTACAATTTTCTTACAGCTTATAAAAGCCAGAAAATATGCACAGCTGAGCTTTCAATTTAAAAAAATAACATAAATTTTAGAAATGTTGTTGATTTAAATCAAAAATACTAACATTAAATGTTATTCGCAACAGTTGTGTTAACATAAATAAAAACATGTTAAGCTAATGTTTGGCATGTGAAAAGCTTTAATTCAAATATATCAAGAACCTCACTTTCTGATATATTATTTTATTTAAGTACTTATAATAAAATCTTTTTAACGATAAGTGGAAAACTTTCTTTCCTTTCGCCATTAAGTCTCTGCAATCATTATGAAAAATAATAATTGCTCAAAAGTGCAAATGAAGAAAACTGAAGAAAAATGCGATTATTTAGCGATTACAGAAGCCCTGCAAAAAAAAAATACCTTTGAAATTATCGCGCTCATACGGAAGGTGGCACAGATCCACTCACAGATTGGTAAAGCAACTGCCAATGTCACTAATTCAATTTCGCAGACCACGCAAAAGACCCAAAAAAGAAAAAGAAAATAAAATACGAGAAAAACAGGAAAAAAAAAGAAAAAGGAAAAAGGAAAAGGAACTTAAAGTGACTGCAACTCGGTCACGAACTGCCATAAAAAGCGCAAAGAAGAATCAAGGCAAAAAAAAAAAAAAAAAAAAATGAAAGCGAATGTGGACGAGTGTGAAGAGTTGCTGTGTGTGGGGGTTTGCATGGATAAAGGGGGAGGGGCCGATTCAGTGTATTGGAGTTGATATTTGCGCATCAGTGCGCACATTGAACTGTCAATGGCAGGCGACAGTCGACAGTCGACTGGCAGGCGATGGCGGGGCCAGCGGGCTATTGCCAATTTATCAATTGCAGCGCTGCATTGGCCCAACGGAGACCGCTGCTAATGCAGCCATTGCTATTTGACCTGGCACTTCTTTTGCTTCTTCTTCCAGTGGGAGCCTCGTCATGTGCGTGTTGAAAAAGTAATTACAACGCTGACTGGCCCTATAAATAACTTGACTTGAATTTTATTGCAACTTTAAAGTGTCATTTGGGGCATAAATTCAGGGGCACAGTGCAATGCTTTTGCCGCTTACAACACCCTGTACACAACAACTGGCTACAGGGTATATAGATATAGATAGAGATATAGATGTAGATATAGATATAGATATAGATATAGATATAGATATAGATATAGATATAGATATAGATATAGATATAGATATAGATATAGATATAGATATAGATATAGATATAGATATAGATATAGATATAGATATAGATATAGATATAGATATAGATATAGATATAGATATAGATAGATATAGATATAGATATAGATATAGATATAGATATAGATATAGATATAGATATAGATATAGATATAGATATAGATATAGATATAGATATAGATATAGATATAGATATAGATATAGATATAGATATAGATATAGATATAGATAAAAAAAAATAAATAAATAAAAAATAGATAAGATAAGATATAATAAAGATATAGATATAGACAAATTTTATAATATTTATTATTTTCCTATATTGCGTAGTATCTTTTAGTCGAGTGGGCATTTTCTACATTTTATTCAGAGTCTGTTTTCATCTGCTGGCTCTTTGGCTGCATAAATCAAGGCAAATGAATGCTATTTAGTTGATGGCTCGGGCCAGGAAATGCGCCGCTTAGCCAAATACACACACACACACATATATATATATATATATGTATATGTTGGAAAAGTCAGTTGTAGCTGCCTGTACAGTTACAAATGCAGTTGGTTTGGCATTTTCCACATGCATTTCTCAAAAGGCAGCGGAAACCACGCCAAAAGCAGGCAAAACTCTGGCAACATCAACAAGCGACGTTGCCCCATCTTAAGATGTATTGCATTAGTCTGTGACCTGCAGCATAGCGAGCAGCATAAACAGGCGCATATGGCTGTGCATGTGTGTGTGTGTGTGTGTGTGTGTGTATATGTGTGTGTGTGCGTGCTGTGGCACTTCCGTTTGATATTAGCCCCGCACTTAGATGCGTTTAGTCAACAGCTACAAACATGGCGCAAAACTTGAACAGCTCCGCATTTTCGGTACGTAATGCATTTCTGCGGTTGTTGCCAGCAGCCAACAACCGAGTCGAGTCGAGTCGAGACAAGACGAGACTACGAGACACCGAGACTCCCGGACTGCCAGACTGTGAGACTGTGAGACTGTGCGACTGTGCGACTGGCGTTGCCAGCCTTTTCTTTGTTGCCTGCCTGATGTTGCGGCACGGAGCGGGTGTTGTGTTGTGGCCATCGACATTGCCTGCCACAGCTGGCGCTGCCTTTCATATTTTGCATATTTGTGGCACTGCTCATAAATTCAGCCAGCAAATGTATCGCATCAGCAACAGCTGCAGCAGCAGCAGCTATGTGGCAGCATTGCTCGTTGTATGCCCCTCTGATATTTTTCGGGGGTCTACTCAGCTGCACTTGCTGCTACTGATAAGGTTAAGCGGCAGGCCAAATGATTTGTGCACTCGCATCTAATGGCAGCGCTTATGGCATATCTCAGGCCAAGACTACTCGGCCTTGCACCGAATGGCATTGCTTATGCCATAAGCCGAAAACTCGGAAGTGCTTTCAATTACCAAATCGCCAAATAATTTGACTGAAATTAACATTACGAGTCGATTTCGTTTGAAGTGAATTAAAATCCATAATTGATTTCCTTACTATAATATATTCAGAAAACTAGTCCAAGCAGAGAGAAAAGCTCCTAAAGGAAAAATATAATAAAGAAAATTGATCCTTATTTATTTTGAGCCTTTCTACATTAATAAATATTATATATATATTATATTGCATTATAAATTTGTTGACTTAACCACTTGTAAAATTATATTGCTCATTGAAATAAGTTCAGGTTTGATAAATTCAGGAAAATGTTTTTGAATTAAAACTTGACGGAATAATCGACTTAATTAATTCTGTCCCATTTCTCACAAAATATTCGAAAAATGAAAAAATTTATGTTATTCCTAAAAATAAATAAAATGGAGTTCTATAAACAATCTGTAGAACAAGATTCAAACAAATAAGTCTATTCACATGGAAATCGATAGAGATTTTAAAAAGTTATCGACGTTAAAAAAAAAATCCGTAGTCTCAAAGATTCTGTTTTGAAATGTTATAAGAGAATATATGAGAAATGGAGAAAAACCATAGTTTTGTCAAAAGGAAAAGGTCGAAACTGCAAATGGGAATACGGCAATGAAATGAAATTTTATGCCCGAGTAATTACTTTGCTTCATGAGACTGCATTTGGCAATAATATTATTCGTAGAATTAGCTTGTTATTTAAACTGTTTGTCTCTGTCGCACTCATGCTCTAATTCTCTGATTCTCTTCTTTCTCTCTTTTTTCAGGTAAGTGCCGTCAACTTGTTGCCTTTGCTGTAAGTAAAACATTTATTCAACATTCAACATTTGTTTGCACAATCTGCCCAAATGTCAATAATGGTAAATGCCCCTACAATGCAAATAGTCGCATTTTATGCATTTTTTATGCATTTAACAAAACTAAATAACTAAATAAACAAAACTGATTTAAACAGTTCAAACAACTTTAGTTACATAAATACAAGATAAAAAATATTTAAAAAAACATATTTTTAGCTGAGTCAACAAAGAATTTAATATAAAAACATCACAAAAAAAAAATGGACTTTAAAGCGCTGTCAATTCAATTGATGCGAAAATTTCACTTGGTCTACTCTTGAGCGCGTGAAAAAGCATTATAAATTACATTTAAAGTGTGTGTGTATGGGTGTGGAGGTGTGTGTGTGCGGGTGTGTGTGTAGGTGTGTGTAAAAGCTTTCAACTCTCAACAAACCAGCGAAGGCATGCAGAATATTCTTTCTGTGTGCCGCTTGCTGCCCTGCTGCAGCAGATCCTTTGCCAGGATATGCCACGCACATATATGCATGCCTTTGACAACGCAGCATTTCGCGTGGGCGGGGCATGTGGGCGTTGACAACATGGTTTTATTAAATACAAAATAATAAGGACAACACTCACCTGTGAGTAAGGCTGGGCATCAAGTGAATGGCTTAAATCATTTGACAACTTTTCAAATGGATTAACAAGAAAAAAGTGACGTGTTTCGATGTGCCGAATATTAAATGCCCTTGCATCAGATTGGCCATATGTTGCCAACGAGGTTTTCATGAATAATACAACTTCCATAGGGTAGATGTTGTGTCAGAGTCGATTTTGTTCGTTTTATTTTTTTTAAAGGTAAAGAAAGATACAGACATAATAAAACAATAAATGGATTATGATATTACTTAAATTATAAAAATGTTTCTAACAATCCATAAACAGACACTTTATCTGAACTTTCTAAGACATTTGGCGAATTAGCAGACGGCATTTGTAATAAGCACACATAATCTCCTAAACACACACACTCGACTCACATTCCAAGCCGTAATCTTATTCCTATGCCATTAAAAAACTTAGTTTAATCCAATTGAATAATGAGCTGTGCTGCATTAATTGAAATCCAGATACAAATCATGGCACAAATCGATGATTTGTGGCCTTTTTTAAATTTATGACAAATAATACCATAAGACTTGAGAGCGGTTGGCTGACTTGATGTATGCCCGTGCACAGAACATAAACTAACAGAATTAGCTAACAGTCAAAGAGCGCATAACTAAGAGAGCCGACCAAGGCAACAGCTTAACAGAGTGTCAGCCGCAGAGAGAACAGAGTGGGAAATGACTGTTAATTAATGTTAGCTAGCAAAGAGCACAAAACAGCAAATGTTAAGTCGTGCAGTTTAGTTCAAATGGAATCTTAGCTAAATAAAACATTGACTAGTTAAGTTAGCTACTAAGTCATTTGGGCCTAAATTAAGCTTAGCTAGTTTCAGTTTTCATAGAAAATAAATTATTAGTTTGCCTTTTTTAAGTCGTTTTTTGGAGAAGGTGTAAAATCCAACAGGCTGAACGTATTTGAATTCTTAAATGTTAGAGTTTAATATGAAATATTAAAAACTAAGCAATGTATTTCAATGAGCAATAATAATTGTTTGAAGCCAATTAAGTGATTTACTTGTTGAACGGAGCAGCCAACATGCGCTTAACAGCAACTGCTGCCTTAACAGCAGCCGGCTGGCTAAGTCAAAAGAGCAAATTTCCCGATGTTAAGGCCGGCAAAAATGTTAAGTGCAGTCAGTGGGTCAACCTACTAACCTACTGAGCGAATTTAACAGCGTCTCAAATGTGCACAAATTAAGAGCAGCAATTTCGTACATTTTCTTGTCCGCTTTTTGTCCGCTTAACACATTAGCCAATGTAACAGCTGTATGAACATAAGTGGCGTTAACAGCGACTCCTGCTGTTACTGCTATGGTCGCATCTTCTGTACAGCATCCTAGCCTCGGCTGCGGCTGCTGCTGCTGCGACTGCTGCTGCTTAGCCTCCAGTTAGTACATTTTCAGTTGTTGACGGCGGTGCGCGCGTTCTCTCGACAGCTGTGGAGACGACGACAACAATTTTAACAGTATTTGATGTGATCAAAGCTCGTGCCGTGAAAGATTACGCCCGAATGTAAAATTGAATGCCAAAATTCGTAAGAGGCAATAAATGAGTGTTTATGCGGAATGCTACTTGAGTGGTGCCGCGTGGTTGGAGTGCACCGAAATGCGAGTACACGACCAGGATAAATTATATTAATGTGATATGATAGCCGAAATTTATGGGCACTCGCATTTGATGTGAGCTGATAAGAAAAATTGTTCACTCGAATCAATGCCAACATGAATAATGAAATGAATTAAATTAAAAAAATAAAATAAATGCTGCAATATATTATGCTGTTTGTGTTCGGCTGTGTGTGTGTGCTTGTGTGTGTGTGTGTGTGTGTGTGTGTGATGAATGGTGTGTGAAGCTGTTGCCATTAAAATGCCAGTTAATCATAATCAAACCGCTCGTGTAAATAGTTTAATTAATCCACGCCGTATTTGATAATGATAATAATTATGATTAAAATGCATTAATGACATGACAATCAGGAATGCGCTCCATTAAGCGAAGCATGTGCGAAGCTGTTCATTAAAAAGGCAATTAAAAAACCAAGTGCGAAAAAATTAAGAGGCTTAAGCCTTTTTCGAATATTTCAAACAAAGTCATACTAAATAAAAACTAAAAAAAAAAAAAAACAAAATACAAATAAAGTCCATAAAAAAAAAATAAAAAATAAAATACAAAATAAACCCGAATATAAAAAATAATAAATAAAAATACGAAAATATAAAAAAATTTTAAAATAAATAAAATTTATAAAAGACTGAATGTTTTTTGCTCTGACTTAAACTTGAAAGCAACTTTGCAAATACAAAATAATATATTAATTTATGTATATATTAATACATGCATATTAAATGAAATTAAAAATGAAAAAATACAAACTGAAAACACAAATGAAATTTTGGAAAAATAACATATGAATAAAAACAATGAGTAAATTTTAACTTTAATAAATTTTTCAATAAACGATTTTAACATACGCTTAAAATAAAGTCTTATTAAAATAAATTAAAAATAAAACCTGACTTTAACTTTAATTATAATAAAAATGAACTTTGAAATAATTAAAAAAAATATAAATATGGAATGAATTTAATTTATAAAAGACTTTGCTTTGCTTTGACTTCAAGCTTACGTCAACTTCGCAAATATAAATAATTTATACTTTTATTGTTATAAAAAATAAAATTATTTAACACATTTATATTAAACAAAACTTGAAATGTGTTATATGAATAATATACAAACTGGACACAACAAAAAAATAAAATTTATAAAAAAATAAATATTAATACAAAAAAATTGTAATTTTCTACTTTTATAAGCTATAATAAACAAATTAATTAATCAACTAAATAATTGCTGAATAACTTAATTGCTCGCAAAATTTATTTAAATATTGCTTGATAAATACATGTCATAAGTATTAAAAAAATTGTTCGCATCAAATTGAGACTATAGAAGGAGTTAATCCCATAAATACCACGCAACGTAATAAAACTGTTTTTGAAAAACAAACTAATATATATATAAAATGGCTCAACTATTAAAAAAAAACCTTAATAGTTTTGAAATAATTAATTAATTGTGCGCATTAACTTTTCATAAAAAATAAGAGCAGCAACCGAAGCAACAATGTCATATGAAACAAAGGGCAACGTTTAAGGCTTTACAAATTACGCGCTTTACACACACATACGCTGCTGATGTGCGTGCGTGTGTGGGTGTACGTGTGTGTGCTTGGCTCATAAAAGGGCAACGGTTGCTAAGCCGCTTAAGTGCTATCATGTTGTATACAACGTCAATCCAGAAAAAAAGGTCATCAGAAACATGATTAATCTCAATTTATGACAACGCCAGCAACAATAATAACAACAACAACTACAACAACATCAAAAAATACCAAAAAGATAAATTCCCCCCGAAAGAAAAAAAAAGGCCAACTGACAAAATCAACTTGGCCATGAGTTTTTGGCTGCACATTGTTGCCGCCGGCCCTCGGTGTCATCTGGCCACGCTAACGATCAAGCCATCAATCAATCAATCAATCAATTTATCAATCAGCACTCTCTGCACTTGCCAAACCAACTGGGAAAAATTATGAAAAAGCAAGCCAGCTCGGGGCCAAACTCACGGCCCGGCCCCTACTGATTCGATTTGCTTTTGCTGTACTATTTTCTTCTTTTTTTTTCGCTCGATTTAAGCATAATTGGGCGCATTTATGTTGGACTTAATTACATCCCAGTCGCTTGCTATGCACAGTTTATGATTTATGCAGAAGCACCAATTAGCATGTGTATATGGCAAACCGTCCAAAGCAGCTATCAATTTAACCAGCCGCTCGTCAATGGCCCAAACGCTCGAATCACACACCCTAATAAAATAATAATAATAACCATCATCATCATCTTCATCATAATAATAATAATGTTAGCCCTGTTTTGGAGCAGGCGAGTTACCTGCAGCTAATTATGATACTCTGCTAATTAGTTGCATAAATCAGGCTATAAAACCGGATGGACATGCAGCTTTTACCTCTCTCTCTCTCTCTCCCTCTGTCTCGCACTGTCTCACTGTCTCTCTCTTAATTGGTTTCAAATGTTTTCCTGTGCCGCAAATTGATATTAAGCCTGAGATTACAGACATGAGTTTTGCATTTGTGTTTCAGCCAGCCTGCTGCATAATTAAAACGACTTACACATGCCACATAAAAGTGTGCCACGCCCTGCCCCCCTTGTTTTGGCCCTAAAAAGTCTCGTTTACTTTTGCACCTCACGACTTTTTGGCTTTCATCTCTGAGCCTAACTGCAAGTGAGTCGCTTCTTCGCTCGCATCATTTATTATTGCCGCTTCATTTTTGTGGTTTTGTGGATTTGCGTGTGTGTGTGTGTGGCCATTACACTTTGTGGCCCTTTGGTTGGGCACATAAACTTCACATGTGGCACCATCAAAGCCATGCAACATTATGATTACGATTATGCGTTATGTGTGTCAGGGTTATGTTTTGTCAGCGACTGTCTGGAGAGCTTCTGAACTTGAGTTTTGATTGGGCGACAAAAATCAAACAATTTTATTTCAGTTTGAAAGTAAGCGCCTTAAGTTAGACCAATAAATACCCTTTATCAATGTGAATAAACAGATTGATAGATGATGATGATATTTACTAGACATTCGCATCAAACACAATAAATATTTCTTATCATTTTAATAAGAACACAAAACAAGGCATAAATATTGCTGAAAAGCTTTATTGATGAAAAAATTTAGTTAACTCTGGCTATGATCAAAACTTTCTATGTTTTTAGGCTCTAACATAATACATTTTATGCGATAAATATAAAGATAGATAAAGATATAGTACTTTATTCCGAAAATAATGGAAATCATTAAAAATAATAATTTAACAATATTTTTGTCATTTAACAATTTGCATTCAAATGTATTCATTTTTCACCATGCTCTCGCCTCGAAGCTGAGAGTGCGCTGAAAAGTATGCTACACAAAAGGTATATTTCTGACATGTGACCTCTCGCAGCTTTTTATACACTTAAAGTCCCTATATTCGAGCACAGATTGATGGGCTTAGTGTCATATCGTGTTCCAACAATTGCAATCAATCGGCAAACAAAGCGCCAAAATCGGTTGCCAATTACGCGAAACAGGCCAAAATGCCGCGGGCTCTGTGCCAAGATTTCAGGCTTGTCAATAATACCGCCAAAACCTGTTCTTTCTATATGTATGCCCAAGCATATATGTGCTGGGCACATACTATAACATATTTATGTGGCAGCTAACTATTTGTACAGACAGGCTTACGCTTGACTGGCTGCACAAAGGCGGAGGCCAGTCATGTGAGCAATATTTGAGCCTATAGCCAGCAGCAATGCGCGTAATCCTGGCTATCTTAGCCAGCCTGTGGCCGACCCGCACAGACAACCACACACACGCACTCAGAGACACACACAGACAGAGAATAGATAAACGTCTGTGATTTATTGCGTCTAATTGCTGTGTAAGGGGGCGGCACCTCGAGCACGTTCTCCAATAACTTTTGGCTTTCACACCTCAGCAGATTTCGCGAGCGCTGTAAATGGGCCAACAAACCGCCGCAATTTCGCGGGGCTCTGAGTTGGCCAAAACACCGCCGATATTGACGACGGCCAAGCGAACATTTGCGGTTTGCAGTGGCCGCCAATCAATTTACGCCCTGACCAGACCGAGCGTAACGGACGCTTCATTAAAACCAATTTCAATTCACGACATGCTCAGCCTGTGTGTGTGTGTGTGTGTGTCTGGTTGTTTGTCAAACTGCGGCGGCAGGTGGCGCTGCCAGCCCTTTTGGCCAGCTGAACTAAGCAATTATGTGTCCATAATTTATGGACCAAAAAAAAAAAACTATTTAGATATTCAATATATGTGGGAAATGCTATAAATTTTCATTGGAAAAACTAAATTTTCCGATGATTTATTATAACAAAATGTGTGCCAAAACCTAATTAATAAATTTATAATCTAAGTAAAAATATTTACTATATATAAATATTAATTATAATTTTAAAAATGCCCTAAAGTATAAACAATATTGAAAGTATTTAATATATAAATAAAAATGATTGATATATAAATAAATAATATATGAACATATTTAAATATAAAAACACAATTTATATATAAAGATATATATATTCAAATTATTTTCCACACAATTTGGGACCAAAAAATATTACTAAATAAATATTGCCAATTGCATTTTTATTAAAACTAAACAATTAATTTCAAGTATATAATACGCAATTTTAATACACATAATCGAGTATCAAATAAATAAATGAAATATGATATAAATAAAGCTTAAAAAAATACATTTTTAAATTAAATACATTTTAGATAATACGAAAATAATTCCCAAAAACATTTTTCATTAATATTTATTGGCCAACTTATAATAAACAATAAAGCGCGTTTGAAACTTGGCATTAAACTTGAATGTTTATTCAAGGCAAAAAGTTTATTTCCATGCAATAAGTTATAAATTACAAGTCTCATATGCTTAACTTAATATCCAATTATAATTTTCTGCCAAGTCCTTAGATTTTTTAAAAATTCTTTGTTCCAAGCATAAGAAAAAATTCAATGCGATTAAAATGTTTAAGTTTTAAAAGCTTAATGCAATTTAAAATTCAATTTGAATTTCTATATAGTTCTCTTTACTATGAAATAGATAAATTATACAAATAAAACGTAATTGAATGTCATAAAAAAATATAAAATAAATGCGCCGGCAGACAGCTGCCTTCTGTCCAAGTTAAGAGATACTTTCAAAGTCAGCCACACACACACACACACACACACACACAGCAAAGGCTTTAAAAAAAGAAGAGAAATACTTAAATTGTATGCATGCAGCAATCAAAGTGGAGACGTCGAGGCTGTGGGCGGGGTGACAGCTCACCAAACGAGAGAAACAAGAAAAGCTCTCAAAATGCATTTGCTCGAAACCGAATACAAGTGCAACTTTGGTCGGTTGGCATATACGATTCGCATGTGCGGCAGGCCAAGAGTACGGAGCGCGGGCGGAGGTGCAAGATAAGTTAAGTTTTGCGACAGGTGTCAGGGGCTGAGTGGAGATGTCCAGCGTGTGCAGAGAACGTAAAGTTTATGTGAAGTTCAAGCCAAACAAAACCAAACTTTTGTTAACAAAAAGTTGTTCATAGAAATTCGAAATCTTGAACATAAATTGTAAGCCCCTTGCTTTTGGTAACAAGGATATATAGTTAAAAAAGTTATATATTTTTTAAATGCGCTTTTTATCAGTGTCTTATCAGTCTGTGGAATCTATAGCAGCTTTCATCAATATATATATATATATATATATCTATATTATATTATTAAACACCTTAACATTTAAATTGTTGCTAAACAAATCTCTGATTTCATTTTGCTGTCGGCAAACTTTTGGTCAAGTTAAATTTGTGTTTGCCGCACAAACGCTTTCAAGTTGTTGACGCAGCATTTTATTTGCTTTGTGTGGCAGCAAGTGTGCCCCCATCCACGTGCCCCTCAGGTCGCAGCTGGCAAACAAATATTTCAATTGGCAAGCGCTCAGACAACTTGAGCTAACTTCATGTTTTACTTTATGCATTTTTATTTGTTTTTTTTTAATAAACTTGCCTCTCCCCAACTCCACACTCGTGCATGCATGTGTACAATTTGGTCAGCTGTGCCGCTCGCGCTGCTTGTTGTTGTTGTTGTTGCTGTTGCCACACAGCCACTTGAGTGCTGCCTTATTTACTTTCCATTTGCAGCAAGCCAATTAATTTTTATTTATTTTAATTCCGCGTCTTGCACGGGTTCCCGTTCCCGTTCCCGTTCTGAGTTACACTTTCAGTTCCCGTTCCCGTTCCCGTTCACGTTCACGTTCTGCTTCCCGTTTCTCGTTTTCGTTTCAGACTCGTTTTGCAGCATCCAAAATTTATGCATTACTTGCAAATTTATTGACCCAGTTTTGCAACAAAGATGAAAATGTTAAAATTCTGTTTTTTATACCCAGTTTCCGCTAGGTTTAAGATGGGTGCATTCGTTTGTTGCAAGTTCAAACTTATTAACGTTCTTTTGGCCACGCAACCCAATATTTCTTATATAGAATTCAATATTTTTAGACTAAATTAAATACACAGTGTACTTATATATATTATGATCATGCCCTCCAACGAACTCGCATAAGAAATCAAATATTTTTTTGGGAAGGGCCACGCTCACCTTTATGATAAATAAAGTCAATTACAGCCCTAGCAATTCAGTAAACAGGGTATTTGGCGGTCGGCAGCTGCTTGTTGCAACATTTTTACCAGTTTTTTGTGTTTTTTTTTTGTCTTTATGCCTTAAACCGGAAAACAAAGTAACCAAATTTTTTGGACTATGGTAAAAATATGCACTGTGCAACTTTCAACTTGTAATATTTGTATGCATACACAAAGTTGCGTTGTACAACAACAACAACAACAACAGCTACAACAACCGAAACAACAACACGAGCAGAAATTTCGTCCTGTTCGCCTGGCCACAGCTTGACTACAGAGCAGGGTCCATACTCTGCTGTTATAGCAGAAATTTGGTATACATATTTTGGAATCGTGGAGTTAAAATGGCTTTTTTAATTAGACCACATTAGGCAGACAAAATGTGGATGGTGCGCCAATTAGAAGCCGAGCATGCGTTAAAAGTTCATTTCATGGAAACTCGGGAACAATGCGATTCCCCAAAAAGTAGGTGGCAGCTGACAAGCCTGATAGACATGAGTCCAAGCGTCGGCGAGGGGTACTTTTACATTTTACCGCTTGCAAATTGACTTGAAAGTTAATTACTCTGATTTAAGCGCTTCGCAAAGCGACTGAGACAGAAAGAGAGAGAGAGAGAGAGAGGGTGGAGTGGAGTGGTGAGAGCGAGCCAAACTGATGAAAATTAGACAGCTTAAACCCACTGATTAGCAGGCAATGCCGGGGCATATACGCACCCGATATACTCACCCCGGATTGGGCACATCAACAGGCGAAATTCTTGTGAATGACTGGCACGCCCCCTCGAATGCTGGGGGCGCTTTGCGCGTGCTTTTCCTTTCCACTTTCCATTTTTTCTCTGTTTTTTTTGGGGGGACGGCTAGAAGGTACGACGCCTTCAAGTGGCTTTAAAATACAAAAAAAAAAGAGAGCAGAAAATAATTCAAACAAGTTGCAAGTTGTTGGCGACGCTTCGAAGTGTGTTGGGGCGTGGCACGCGGAAATTTAATTAAGTTGCCATTGTTTTTGTTGTTGTTGTTGTTGCACGTTGTTCTTGCAGATTTGATTAAATTGTTTGGATGCCACAGCATCTATTTGTTATTTGCTAGATTTCCGCATAAATTAACTTTGAAGTAAGTGTGTGTGAGTGTGTGTGGGCGTGGGCGTCTACTGTTAGGTTAGCCCTGGGCGTGGCATACTCAGCATGCCAAATAGCCATCAAAACAGGATTAACGAAAGCTATTTGGCTACTCGCTTTGAAGCTAATGAAGTACAGTGTCTATATAATTAACTTAAATACAATTAATGGAAAATGAATACGGAAAAACCTTGAATTTTAGAATGTAAAATATTTACTGGTTTTATCATTGGAAAGGATTGAAATGAAAAGCCAAAAATTAGCTCAAGGTTAGAGTTAAAAATGGTTTACTTCTTGTAAACTTAACCATCTTTATGGAGCACTGAATATTGTAGGATTTCCGAGATTACAGCATGTCTCTTATTATTACCACACGAGCTGCTGTTCTCTGCTCAACCAAAGAGAAAATGTTGCCTACTTATGGGCATCAAGAGTTTATCGAAATCGACCAGCTGCATCTAGGACTTTTTTGCAACAAGTAACTGTCATCATTATCCAATATAAAGAATGGAACTCCAAATAATTATAATTTTTCTTTACTTTCTGCCCAAAAAATACTATTTATATCGCTTCTTCCTCAAAAATAATTTCAGTTTTATTTCATACCGTCTTATTAACATCAAAAAAAGCAACATTGTTCAGCTCCAGTTCCTAAATATAGACAACAAAAAATTTAAAAAAAACTCAAAGAGCCATAATAATAAATACAGGATATCTAACTGCTATAACACTTCACTCGAGCACACTTGGTACTTACTTTAAAGCCGTGAAGCGAATTAAATTTCGCAGCTTATGAGCATTGATAACTTTGTGCCGTGTCCCTGGCAACTGTCTGTCTGGCAACGCTCGCTTGCAGCCTTGCCACCTGCCACGTTATTGGAGTTTAGACGGCATAAAATTGCGCTAAAATGCGCACAACTCATCAAATGAGTTTATGGTAACTGCATGCCAGCAGATTGGGTTGCAAGTGACAGAGGAAGCTGAGAAGGAAAACGGGAGGCAGCTGCAGCATCCGCTTCATGCCTCATGTATATGCAACAAACAGTTGCAGCTCATTTTTTCAGTCAGTCGACTGGAGACTTGCCTAAATGGGTCACACGGCTGAGCGCATTTTTGGGCGCGTCAAAGACGTCGATGTGTAAACAGCAGCTGGCTGCAAGGCGACAGAGACCCTCAACCCTCGCTGCCCCCGTCGGCATATATACCCCCCCCTGACAGTACCTTTCAAATGCTGGCAGATTATAGCAATGCGTCGTCTACTTACTTGGCAGGCAATGGGAAAAATATGTCACTGCGCCAAAACCTCACCTCCCCTACCTTGCTCTGCCCCTGCCCATGCCCCTGCCCCGTTTTCCCTTTGCTGTTTGCCTATGAAATATGCTAATGATCAACTTGAGACATGTTCAAATTATTGTCAAGCAGCTGCGCTGCGTCCAACAAGTTAAACATTTTTGCCGAGCTGGCGCCTTAAAACTGCAATTTCTGTTGCACGAAACTTTTTCATGACTTTGGGGCAACTGTTTTCGGCTGGTGGGAGTGTTGGTGGGAGGTGTATTTATTATAACTTGAACGCTCACGGGGCAGCTTTTTAATTTGTCTGTTTTACAGATACCCAAACGCAGCAGCGCCTGCTAATTAAGTCAGTTCAGAGTCAGTTTCTATTTTATTACTGGCGTCATGTTTTTTTTTTTAATTTTTTGCCATATATTTTATTTCGTTTTTTTTTTTTCTGCTCTCTTCATTTCTGTTTGCCGTTGCCGTTGGCTACAGAATCTTGCAAATTGTCTCGGCGCGCCTGGTGAATTAATTTTTATAAATTTAATTAGCGTTGCATATTATCAACAGAGCTGGCGGCCATTTTACAAAGTCGCAGACAAACGAGCTGACAGACAATGGCTGCGCGGTGCGAAGAGGGTAGTTTCAACATTTTCTGCTATGTGACACCGAAAGAAATTTTGCTTTTTCATTAAAACATACATACTTTGCTTAATGATCTCCAGCCTTGTGTACTCTAGATATGGATACGATTAGTTTGTAAGATTTGTATTATTAATATGAACTTTGAGCATGTAGATAAAGATAAACTATTTTTCTCCCTTGAATTGAGAGGGTTTTTAATTTCGGTACATTTTTCCCTTAGAATACATTTATCTCGAGTTTTCTTCGATACTGACGCATAGGAAAAAGTATAAAAATTGAATAGAGAAGGTAACATCCTGTATTTATACATAAAAAATCGCTTTGGAGCCCATATTGATAGTCTTGTTATGCATAAAAGATATGGGAAGAAGAAATTATCAATCTGTGAGCGAAATATGGCTATGCGAGAGGTTAGCTGAAATATGTAGAAGGATCAAGGGCTTGCATTCACAGAAGCATACACAGTCAATCTGCCAGCGGATCCCATGTAAAAGATTATGTTAAGAAAAGTCTGTGACAAGCGTTCAACATTCAAAGAAAAGTGAGACTAAGAAAGAAAATACGAAGAGACACACATTTACTTAATTTAATTAATATACCAAATAAAGTTAATCACACTTTCGCAAATATTGTGATAGAAGAGGAGCATGGATACGGTACTTTTCCCTTTGAATATGTTGATAAGGTTAACAAATATGAATACAATTTCACTAATAGATATAAATAGCAATAAAATTAAATGCTCAGACAGACAAAGGGACATTAATTGCTTTTCCTAATCGAGTAATACAATGTTTCCGGTTTCAAATCCAATCAGAAATCAGGATGCCAAATGAGTGCAAAAATGTTGATTATAGATTAAGCGTATAGATGTGACATTGAGTGAAACCTAGCTGCAAGTAGCTTAAATTAATTGGATACAGTTGTGGGTTGCAGTTGACGAAGTCCCCGCCCCCCTCGGCTCAGCTCGTTGTCGGCGCATTTGTCGCTTCCATTTCTGAGTTACTTGTGCAACATGACAATAAGCTTGGTGAGATTCTACTTCTTCTGCTCTTAAGCTCTCTACTATTAGTCATGCCCCATGCTATTATTCCTACCTCCGCCCGCTCCACTCGCCTTAATTGCGATGCTGTTGCACATTTCTACGTGCGCGTCAGTTACTTATTTTGCTTTCCCATCAGCTAACTAAGGCGCGACATCTGAATGGACCTTGCTGACTCCCCTCCACGCACACACACACACACACACACAGTCCCACATGTACATGCACATGAACAACAAAAAAGCACACAACAAAGCAGCAACAACAGACACACGCACACACACACCCTTGCCAAGTGTAGCTGCGCATTTTCCCCATTTGCCACTTGGCAAGCGCTGGATGTGATTGTAGCGAATGCAAGGACGAATGCACAGGATCCCGCATTAGTTCACGCACGGTTCAGTGCGCCAAACTTAATCCTTGCTCTGTGGCGCCTCCACACGCCACGCCCCACTTCTGTGTGTGCATGTTGCTGTGTGTGTGCGTGCTTCGGTGGATCGTTAGTTTATAATTTTAAACTTGGATTAAGCCAGCAAGCAACGACGTGCCAAGCAAGTGGAGCGGGCGGCAGGCGGCAGGCGGCTTGTTTCGAGGTTTCCTCAGTGGTGGGCGGGGCGGGGCGTGGTGCGTTGCGAAGGACGCGTAAAGAATGTGCTGGTAAAATCAGGTCAAATGTATGTGTCACTTTTATAGCTTATTATGGCAAGCGCAGGATAACCATGCTGTCGTCCCCTCCCCTCTCCCCCCACCAACGAGCAGCGACCCCCAACCCGACTCCGACCTCTGCTCTGCCGACTCGCTCTTTAGTTTATCCTTTATGCTACTGTTGCCTTTATGGGCAACATTATCGCATAATGTAATCATTGGCCCAATGATGGCATGTCCTCAAGACAAATTCTTTGTTATAGTATCTGCCTGGCATACCGCATAGCAGGCCATGGCACGTACTCCTCCCCCCCTCCACATAAAGAGAAATCTAATAAAATAATAAAAGTTCGTTTAGTTAAAGGCAATAAAATGACAACACCTCGCATCATTTTCCTTATCCTGCAAGCGACGCAGCACAATGGGTATTCGTACTACGTCCTAAGGGTCCGTTCCATTAGTTTGCTCTCTGCTTAACTACAGTGAAGACTGTCAGATAGCTATTCGTATAGTCCCTATTAAGAATTGTGAAAATTGTCAATAAATGGAACATGCTTTGGAAAAAATATAACAGAAGAATGAAGTTAACTTTTATATGAGTTTTGTTTTTATGTATTTAATATGAAAATCGCTTACGTATAAATTATTATAAAATTATTATTATTTAGCTCCTGTTTAATTTATTATATTTCATAACTCACACATAAAATAAATTAAAAAAAAAATGTTTTAAATTTTCTCAGATTCAAGTTCCTAAGAGTAAAAGCAAATGTTCTTTACAAGTCCTAAAAGTCAAACTAAATGTTCGTTAAAAACTTTTAATATTCTTTCTCAATATTCTTTCATTGATTCATCAAAGACGACAGTTTATTTAGGTTCTGTTTAATTAAAGTTACATAATACACAGAAAAAAACAGTATTGATTTTAAATAAAAAACGATCACTAGTTCCTAAAAGTAGATATGTTCCTTCCTTTCTTATATTACCCCATAAATTGTCGGATTCTGGTCGCATAAAAAAATCTATATCACACTTGAACTTTAAAGTTGGCTGTTAGGAAACCTCCTTAAATTATAAAATATTTATTTTTCGTTCAAAAAATTTAATGCCAGTAAATCTCGCTGTAGGAACTTTAAAGCCAAATTACAAAAAATTATTGCGGAAGTATAATATCCAACAAACAAACACAAATAAATGCAATAATCATTGCATTGTTTAAAAGTACGCCGTTGCGACTTTTGTTAAAGTAGAGTTCTTAAAGATAGGCCTCAGAACTTGACAAGTTTTTCATTTATATTTATTTACAAAAAACACATTCCACTGAGTTATTACAAAGTTTGTGCTGAGTAGGTGAACTTACAACACAGCAGCTGAAGTAGTGGGGGGGGGCGGAACTTCCTAATAAGGTTGTTCGTCACATAAAAGTTCATTAGGGGAAAGTTCATTGTAGACAAGTTTGCCTGTGACGATGCCACCAACGAAGTTTTCGGTGCTTGGCGTCTTATTGCGTACGCATTGGATTTGCCGCAAACAGACCGCAGCTGCCATTTGCCAGCTGCAACAAAAAGTGGCAGGCAACGCGCTTTGCTGGCAAGCACACAAAACTAATGAGTTTCCGCAAAAGATTTGCACTTGTTTCAAGTTTAAGTGATTTGCGGCCAGTTGCCAGTTGCAAGTTGCCATTTGCCAGTTGCCGGTTGCAAGTTGCACGTTGGTTGCAGCAGAATGACCACTTGTTAGGATCTTTATCTCTTGTACGCTTTGTCGTTTAATGCATTTTTATGAGCTGCTTTTCGACTGACTGCGAGCCAAGTACTCGAACCGTTTTTATTTGTTTTTCCTTCTTGGCCCTTTTTGCTGGCCAACAAATTTGCATATTTATTGCACAGTTCGAGGCAAATAAATCTGCGGAAACTGTAAAGGGCCATAATGTAAACAGCGGTAGCCATAAAAAGCAGCCCGCAGCTGCAAGCTGAGCCAAAATGAGTTGTTGCTTATCTGGCATATTGATCTCTCCTTAGTGAATTCTTATTATTTTCCCCCAATTCTTTTTTTTTTTTAGAAAAGGAATATGTTTACACTGAGTCAGCAATTTGATGTATAGCTGAGATACTCGCTTAAGATTACTGCGAATTTATTGTGTTTTTTTTTTTTTTTTTGCTAGACACACAATTGACAACATAAGAAAATCAAACTCCTTTGTGTCTACAACTTTTTAATGCGCCAACTGCCAAACAACAACAGCAATTTGTCAGCCCAAATTTATAAGATATATATATAATATAGTATATATAAATATATTCTATGTGTCACTGAGTTCAGCTCACGATAATTGATTTACTTTCTGCTCATTGTCGTCAATCAATTGCGATTGCCATTGCCAACACACATACGCCGCGTGCGCCCAACGACCGAACGACTTAGTCGACATAACGAGCTGCTCACACGCTGGCAACTCACGCCATTCACTCTATGCTCGAGTGCTGATAACATTCGGAGGCGTCTCTGGTTGCGACGGGGCGTGGCAAACGCACATTGATTGATGTCACTTTGTCAGCGGCAATGCCATTGACAGCCACTGTGCCCCATCGGGGGGCAATCAACTTTGCTCCGTGGCGCTAAAGGATTACTAAGGAGAGCGTGCAATATTTTATGTTAAACGTAGCTTAAAATTGAAAGCATATTTTTTTTTTATTAAAATGCCGCGTTTGGATAAACTAACAAGAGGAAAGATCGTTTAATTGATGTACATCATTTAATTTTATTTTTATTAAATTCATTTATGTAGATTTATTTTTGCAAAAATAAAATCCTGTCTTACTCGGCAAAGAAACTCCATATTAGTTTTGCAGGTGAATATATATTTTTCATATCATTCTGGCAACTTTTTCACCGAGCGTTGCCATCTTGGTTGCCACAGGGTTGCCACTTCTGTTAAAAGTATATAAAGCAAGATATCGTAAAGGGGGCTTCAGTAATTTTTCTGGTAAATAAGTTTTTAAGCTTTACTACTTTTCGTTAAATATTTGTCGAAAATAGTTTCCACTTCTCATCAAGTCAATCAGTTTTGGGGAAATATCTTACTGCTCAACGAATTGTTTTAGTATTAAAATATTTTTATAGAAACTGAGATAACCCGAAGAAAATATAACATAGCTAGTTCTAATAATAACTTCTATTGTGTGCAAAATAAGTCTTTAAATTTCTGACGATGTCTGAAGAGTTTATTTACTGACTAGAGAGCTATATTTTAGGATCTGTCGGGGACTGTTTATAAATATATCGTGGCTAATATATACTGTGACTTTTATATCCTTTGGTGCCCAAGAAATATTTTGAAATTTTTGTTGATATCTAAAGCGTTTGTTTATGAACTATTCACTAGAGTGGTATATTTTAGGATCTGTCGGGACGGTTGTGTCTCGTCTTTCTGGCACGCTGCCAGCTACACTCAGAGCGTAATTTCATGTGTGCGAAACGCAATTGCGCCATTTAGATGAGATTGAGCGTAGCACTCTGCGCGTGTGTGCATGTGTGCGTGTGCGTGTGCGTGTGTGTCACTGTGTGATGGCAAAAGTTTGGCACGTGACAAAAGCCTGTAAGTGTTGTGGGGGAGAGTCAGTCAGAGTCTGGGGGAGGCGACTGTGGCGCTAAGTCGCGATGTTGGCCGCAAAATGGCTAGCAGAAATAATGACTCTTATATTTATGAAATTTATGCGTGACACCCACTTGAATACGACTGCTTGCTAACATGTGTATGTATTTATGTGTGTGTGTGTTTGTGTGTGTGTGTGCGTTGTGTGTGTGCTGCTGCTGTGCTTATCAGCAGGCCACCAAAAGTGCTTCAAGAGCTGCGGGCTGCGGGCTACGGCCCGAGCAGAGAGCAAGCTGCGTTTCGCCCATTTTTAATCTTAATAAGAGAAAAGTTTTTGGCCAAAAATGCCAGTCAAGGCGTTTTTATTGCCCCAGCCTAAGCTAAATGGGCTCGTGTTTGGGGCAGAAGGGCAACTAAACTAGTGCTAACAAAACGCGTGTGTGTCATATGACAAAATGGCATGGCACATAAGTATATTGTATAAGTATATATATTTATATACATATGTAGGCCCCTCTGCCCATAGCATTATTATCAATGCATGTGGGCGCCAAAACTTTTGCCCTTTTCGCACTTAACTTTTCTACGCTTGCCTCTCAAATAAAATGAAATCAAAATATCATATCATAACACTTGACTGAAATAGACATGCTTAAGTCTGAGCTGTCGTCGTGTCTGGGCGTGTGCCGGTCGAGATATATATTTTTATGCCCAATGGCGCAGTCATTAGATAAATAATAGCAAAATAAAGTTTCCACACTCTCTCTATTTCTTTATCGATACATTTCTTTGATTTTTGTTTGCGCAACGCCAAAAAGTTTGCTACAATTTCTCGTTTTTTTAAGCTTCGTTTTCGTGTGTAAACGGAGGAGATTTCTTTTTTTCTTTTCGACAAGCGTCGGCGGTGAATCAACAAACAAATAAATAAAGCCAATAATGGCTGGAAAATTAATGCGTTTTCACATTTCTTGAGAATTTGCCGTTGAGCTCTTAAGCTGCCCTATAAAGTGCCAATTCCTAATACCCATGTGTCTAGACATGCTTACCTGCCACTGTAGGGTATTAGAAAATTTGAGTCTTTATATTTGAACCTATATGTATAGGCTTATGTATCAATCTGTCTGCTAGGGTATACAATTTTCCCGTGTGTCTGTTATTTTAAAGACTGCCCAATCATAGTTTAAACATATTCATAATGGCTGTAAAATATCTCTGTTAGTCCATTCGTCTTTCTATGTAAACTCTGACAGGTTTAAAGATATTTTACTGAAATTCAAAGCAAGTTCTTTCTTTTGCTTAAAACATCAACCATTCGGCAAGCCTGTAAATCTTGCCTAAATTTAGCAATTACGAGCTTAGTTCACCCCAAACGCCTGTCATCTTCAATTTATAAATCTCATAATGGAAATCTGTCGAAAATGTACTTAATGTTGTTTATTGTATAAAACATCTGCCCATTTTCCACAGCACAAAGTATTCTTTTAAAAACTGTTCACAGATTTTTGAGTGGGCCGCGTCCGGAAGACATTCAGCTTGCCCTTGTTTTGCCCGTTTATAAAATATGCATTCGCTCGACAATGTGGAAAATGTTGTCAATTTATTTATTTTTCTAATCAACTTGAATATTTTCAAATATTTATGCCCAAGCGCTTGAGGGGAATTTCCTGATTTTTGTTAAATGCTAAAAATGAATGCAAAACATACATGATTTTAAATTTATCATGACAATGTTGCTATTATTTTTATTTATTTATTTATATTTTTTAAATATGCTGCGGCAAATGTCCTGCAGCTGTCATTCAATGCACTTTATGAATTCGACAAATTGCTCGAAGAGCAGCCAACAATATATTTTGTTGCAGCAACAAGGTCTCGGCTTTTTATTGAGTGTAGCAAAAAAAAAAAAATAATAAAATAAAAAAAAAAAAACGAAAATCAAACAAGTATCGAGGCAGGTCGAGGCTGTGCGCGACGAAAATGCACGAATACCAAATATAATTTGACACACGCAAAATCTATATATGTATATAAAATAAAAAATAGGCGTGGCCAAAGTAAAAACGTAAACGCTGAAAATCAAATAAATCAAATGCTCGTAAATAAATCATTTGAATTTATTTTCATATGGGCTGGCACAATAAAAGCACGATAAATACTCCACAAATGGCAAGCAGCAAAAACAACAAGACAAACCAAAGGCGACATGACGACTCGACACGTTGCATAAGGACCTTTGCGCCTCTCCAGCAAAAAGAAAAAAAAAACCAAATCGAAAGCAGGACACGCGCAACAGACACTGAGTGACAACAAAACGGGACAGTCAGGACATTTCGGTTTGCTCCTCAAGCGGGGTGCGGGCGTCTGGGCCAAAGCCGAAATGTTATTTTCCCACAGCCAGCGCCATTGTGTGTGCCAGTATATGTGTATTGTGTGTGTGTGGGTGTGTGTGTGTGTGTTTGCTTTGCACTTGTGGTTAGTTATTTGGTTGCCTGCCTGATCTTCGCTCAAGTGTTTGAAGAATGGCGACAATTTCGCTGCCTTCATGCGCTTTGTTTCATTTTGTCAAAGCATTCCATTACATTACTTTACGTTTCTTTTATTTTGATTGTGGCGATGGGGAAGGGGGCGTTGTGACGCCTATTGGCATTCAGCGCATGGTATTTATATACAGCACGTCTTAAGTAATGCGATTTTGTGCTGGTTGCCATATCAACATCTAGTTAAACTCAGTTTGTTTATCAGATAGGTCTTTTGTGGTTTCTAGTTAGATGAAAATAGTTTTTCATCAAAGAAATACTATTTAAGGTAAAATATTTTCCGGCTGTATAGTAGTTCAGTATATTTATCAAAATTTTGAGGTTGGCTTTTAAAAATATTGCGGTTTATTATGAAAATCAAGGCAACATAAGAAGTAAAGCCCTTCCCCTACGATGTTTGTGCATGCCTTTATTTAAAAAAGTTATAATTTATGGAATATAATGGTTATGTGCAAATGTATGCAACAGGCAGAAGGAACCATCTACGATCCCATAAACTGTATATATTCTTATTAAATTAAATTATTAAATATTAAAATAAAAATATATATATATGTATATAGTTCTTATAGTTGTTCATTAACAAGATATAGAGGATAACTAAGCATATTTGTAGCGTATAAATAAATAGAAATTGAATACGTTCATTTATTTAATTTATTTATTTAGTTTACGTTTTTCATAAAGTTTAATAATTTATTACATTTTTTTTTTTTTAATTTTGCATAAATTATGTTTTAATTTTAATCATTATTGTTATTATTTTTTTTATTTTTGTCTATTTTTATATTAGAAAACATTTATTTAAATTATTTCTTTATTTATATAATCGCTAATTATTTCACTATTATTTTTGCGTTTGGAAACGTCGATATTTAAATATTATCTGCATATAGCTGGACACCATATTATCTATGAACATGTTCCTAAAACATTCACTTCAATAGTTTTCCTAAGCTGAGCTGTGCAATTGGCAAGAGAACACATTTGGCTCTGTTTGCCTGAAGCTATGCATGTATATATGTAATTAATGCATACTGAAAATCGCCCAACAATCCTTAGATATGAAAACAAAGCTGCAGCAGAACAATGAAAATCGTCGAATATATCTGCTTAACTTTTCTGCTCTCTATTCTAACAATATTTTTGGCAACAGCTTGCGGACAAACAAACATTTCAGCGCAAAAGTATTTCACTTTGTATATTCTGCACTCTGAAACTCCTCAACTACGCTGTAAAATCTTCATTTGCCAAATGTCTGTCACGCCCCACCACGTCACGTCTCGCACGTGGCCGCAGACAAATCTTTTAAGCTGATGCGATTGTTGTTGCTGCTGCTGCTGCTGCTTATGTGAAATGCTAAAACACAATTTCCAACAACTCGTCGGCTGCAAGTTTTGTGTCTGCCACAGTTGCTGCGTCTGTGTGTGCTTGAGTCTGTGTGTGTGTGTGTGCTTGCGGCCAAAATGAATGCAAGACGCCATAAGCCTAGCAGCTGCGTTGCCTGTTAACTTGTCTAAAACAAGCTGCCAGCGGCTCGTTTAGTAGTTGCCGCCCATTGGCAAAACAAATTAATTAAGTTTTATGCAAGTTGTGAATTTTGTTGCAGCTCCGATTGATTATTTCGCGTGCTTTATTTGACTAGTTTATTGTTGGCAGTTGCCAAAGTTGCAACTTGATGCTGCCTGAGAGACTGTGGCATACGCTGTGTGCTGTGTGGCACGAAGAATCCACTTGCCTCGTCAGCGTATAGTTAAGCGCATTTCATGCAATTTGTAGCTGAGCCTGAGCTACATTTGCAAGCGTGCCACGCTGTGGCAGCAGCTGCAGCGACAATTTGCCACTTAGACTTCCTTTGTCTGATGCAATCGTTCTATCAGCTACTTTGCGAAAATGTCGCCCTATAATTGCTTTAGTGCAACCAGCAGCAGCAACACTGTCGTAGTTTTTGCCACTATTTAACCAAGCGGACAGCAGCAACAGCCAGAAAGAAAAACAACAACTGCAACATATGTTAAAGAGCCTTTTGGGTTCCATACGCTGGACTGCTGCATGTTGCTTGTAGCTCCGAACGACGCCGGGTATTCATGTTTTACGCACGTTTTTAGTGTTGTTGTTGTTGTTGCCGTTGCTGCTGCATTTCCTATGTGGGTCACTTCTTGCGCTGTTAACGCATTTGGATTGCACGTCAACAATTCGAAAAACAAAGCCAGAAACTTTTGTCATTTGCTCAACGACAACAACAGCCGCAGCAGCAGCAGCAACAACAACAACAACAACAGCACCAAACAAACAAGAACTCGGGAGACGAGTGCTCTTAGGACCTGGGTCTTTGTGGAACTTTGTCGCTCAAAGCCGCTTACAAATTGTTGTTGTTATTTACGCATGAAATCTGTTATTTCCATAGTATTTTCTCATGAAATATATTTGGGTTTTAGTATATTTCATACACATAGAATATGGTATAATATGATCCCTTGGACAAAGCACAATTGTGTCGTTTCGATGCGTGAGAGGCACTTTAATAACGCATTTTCTGATATTTCCCTATTCCTCTTACACTATCTGCACAGTTTTTAACAAGACATCGAAGGAACACGTTGCCAGTGCGATGTCCATTAAGTAAAGCTGTTTTGTCATCACAGATTTATTTTATTTAATGTATTTTATATATATATATATATATCACGCTGGCCCAGGGCCCATTTATGCTCGTTGCTCAATGACCTTTGCTATAAAAAGGCCACTTTGTTCAGAGGACCACATGAAATGTTGGACGCAAACTTGTGTAAAATATTTCTTGTGATGTAAAGTAAACAAAAACTTTTTGTATTAAGTTTGGCTTTCAAAGTGCATTTTCATTTTCCTTTTTTTTCGCGGGTGGCAAAGTTGTAATTAATATTTCTGAAGGAAATCAGTGAAGTAAAATAATATTCCATTTCCATTCGAAAAATTGCATTTTGCTCTTTTCCACATTTTGTCGGCAAAATGGCCAACTGAAAGGTTCTCAACTAATTTACTTGGCGTATTTCCTCTAGCTTTTTTTTTGTGTTTTTTTTTTTTTTTTAACGGGATCAGCTTGCAAGTTTATGTCCATTAAACTTCCGCCACATTTTGTGATTTTCTGCTTTAGTTTTGGGCGCTTTCAATTCTGTGAGCTCTGGACTGTCGCTGCGGTTGGCCGGAAAGTTTATGCTTTTGTATTTCCGGCTAGCTAGTGCAAGAAGGTTTGCGGGAATGGGTTCTCGCTGTACTTGCTCAGCTTCTTCTTCTTGTTCTTCTTCTGCTGCTGCTTCCACTATTTTTCTTGGGGCGGAAAAGTGCAATTTCAAAATTTGTGCAGCATCGGAGGTGGCGGCTGCCGAGTCTTTTATGCTGAGTCCCGAACAAAGCAATGTTAAAAAATGGACAAGTTCAACTTTTTGGCAGCTAACGCAGACGCTCAAGAAGCCGGCTTAAGAATCTTTAAGCTTACGACTGCAAAATGCTGCGAAGATGGGGAGCAGCAGTAGCAGCAGCATCAGCAGCTGAGCGCACATAAATTTGCATAAGTTGGGCAAGAATGGGAGCACAGCTGGCTTAAGCAAGCTAAAATTGACGCTAATATTGTTGACCTCAATTGCAGGGCGTTTTATTCGCATTATTCACATTTGATAATCATTGCGCGTCGCTTAGCTGTCATATTGCCAATTGATTTGACCAAAATGCTTTCTTTTCTCGCACAATTACGCTATGCATAATTTATGAAGCCGCCCTGTGACAAGCCGGCGCCCAACGTGGGTCACTTCATCGCACACACACACACACATACAGAAAAAGTGGCCAAGTAAACCGCCAATAACGGAAGCCATTTGTATGCAGCACTCAACGCTGTAGCGGAAAAGCAATTGAGTTACTAATTACTTTGCGTTAGCTTTAATCGCCTCGCCTCCCCATGGTAGGAACCTAGCAGCTGGGCTAAGCCAGTGCTTACCCAGCTTTCATCCAATTCTCTCTCTTAGCCGTCCATTAAAAGTGCCTCTAAAGCGGGCCAAATGGCTGAAGTACGCTTACGCGTTGGCATAAACAATTAAATATTTACGGACAGCAGCAGCTGCTTCCGCTCCCACTGCCGCCCCCTTCTGTCTTCCATTCAATCGCCTGCAGATAAAGGTCAAGGCTGTGAGGCAAGGAATAGATTCGTAAAGCGGGCTCGCGTACCAGACCCCGTTGTGGCCCTTGGGCTCATTTGCCTAAGCCTTAGCTGCGTTAATTGGCGCCCTTTGTTTGAGCCCCAAGTTCGCTAATGGCCATAAACTGTTGTTACAACCAACCGGGGCAGCAAGTGTTTGAAGTGCGATTGAGAATTTCTGAGCAACAGCGCTTCAAGGCGGCAACGAACCAAGGCTCCAGCTAGCACGAGTGATTCCAAGCCCTGGCAAGGTAAACACCTTGCTGCCGGCCATCTAAATTCTAGTGTAACCGAACCTTGACAACTATTTGAACTTTGTATAAATATGACCCAGTTGCCAAGGCGTGAGCAGACCCACACAAATCTGGCTAGCAATTCCAGTTGATTGATAGTTCAACAAATATATTTATTCAAGATAAACATTGCACAAATAATTTATATTATATCAAATATTTATATGAATATAGCAATTAAATGAATATATGTATTCGTATGAATATAGGGCATATGTAATCATGCGGTGTCTCTCTCACTTTCAGACCTTTAAACTGGCATTGGTTATCTTATTCTATATCACTTGCTGTAATTTTAGTACCTATATTTATTACCCACAATCAAATATAAAGTACAAACTCTGCATCTTCCATTGCATTGATAGCTCACAAAAATATTGCCTACTTTTGTGCGTTATCGAAACTAAGTTCGAGTTCCGAATTCCATTTGAAAATAACAGTTTAAATTCACTTTATGCCATCATAAAAAACGAAAACTAAAATAAAAATAATTCTACTCTGTGCAGAGCAAATTGACACACAGAAAAAAAAAAAAACGGAAGTGGTTAAAAGTTTATGACAATGTCATAAGTTTTTAATAGCTAAAGATAATCAACTGAGAAGACCTGATGATGTTCCTCGGAAAGTAATATAAAATAGCAGACCGGGCACTGGCTATGACATTGTTGCTGTATCGTGCCACACAAACCGCAAAAATGTAATTACAGCACAGCTAGATAAAGTTAAATAGTGTATAAACGACAACAACAGCATAAATACCAACAGCAATTGTTGTTAATAATCGACAAATGTGAAAAGTTCAATTATTTCCAACTATTTGCAGTTAATTAAAATGTGAATTTGAGTAATGCAATAAAAATAAATTAACGCTTAGTACTATGAAAAATGCGCAACTTTTCGATTTATGCAAACGCCATAAAAGTGCACAACGCAAATTACAAAAATACCTCAAAGGCAGCAGCAGCAGCAGCAACAGCAACAGCAGCAGGAACCACAGCAGCAACAGCAACCGCAGATGCAGCCTTAGCGCTTTGCTCATTAAATATAGTGGGAATCAACAAACGGAAAGGCAAGCTAACCAAGAGCAGAAGCAGCAGCAGCAGCAACAGCAACAACAACAACAGCAGCAACAACAGCAGCAGCAGCAACTAAGAAGGCGAAGTCGCATTTATCATTTAATCATTCACAGCAACAGCAACAAAGTGAAATTACAAAGCCTTACGCCTCCAAACAACAAGAACCGCAGCAACAACGCCCGCAGCAGCAGCAGCAGAAGCAGCAGCAACAACCACACAGAACAGCAACTACAAATTAATTGCTGGCTGTTATACAAAGCTTGGTAGTAAACAACTGGTAACTGGTAACTGGTAACGCGGCAATTTGCTGTTTACTAAGGTGTTGCTGGCGTGCAGCAACTGCAATAATCATAGCACGACAACAACTACAACACCAACAACTGCAACAGCAACAACAACAGCAGCAGCAGTAGCAGCAGCAGCAACTTGAAGTCATCGTTTGCTGTTGTTGTTGCCGTTAGCCTGCGTAGTTATGGTCGATCCATTAAAAATCTTTTGGGTTTTGACAAATAGCACCTATTTGGGTAAGTGTGTAAAGCAATTTGTGTGTGCGTATATGTGCGTGCGTGTGTGTATTTGTGTGTGTGTTGCTGTTGTGCAAATCAAGCTAAGTAGCAAGCCGGGTGTATGTGATTATTTACACCTGCAAGCAACTGATGTCTATTAAAATTTCATGATATGTTATTTAAAGAAGTCTTGTGTGTGTGTGTGTGTGTGTGGGTGTGTTGCCGGGGGAAAATGCTCAACTAATGATACCCTTGTGTCATGCTGCTCTGGCAGGCTTTTAAAATATGCATTCTTATTTTTGCAAGTGGCTTTTTGAGTGCTTAAATCCAAGTCTGGACGGATTTTATTTATTCTTTTTTATTTTAATGGATGCACATACATCACAGACCCTATCTCAAAAATAGAAGCTCTCTGGTGGCTGCTGCTGACGAGCTTAATATGTTTCCTAAGTTTTAATAGGTGCTCTTAAGAAAGTGGGTTTTCTCTTAGGTATACATCACTAATGAGTTTATGCTTAAGCTTGGGTCTCTCGTGTCTTGGACCGTTTTAAACTATTTTATTTTATATATTAAACCATTTGTTTTAGCTTATCGACTGACTACTTAATAAAAGCACTTAAAACTTACATTTAATTTACCAAAAAGCGTGAAGGGGGCAAATCAAAATCCAAGCAAAGAAAAATAATTAAACGAAAATAATTTTAAAAATTTTATTTGAGTTAAACTCCGCCTGCTTTTGGGCAAAACAAATATCAATTTGCATAAATGTCAGACTTTGGTTTTGGCAAAAAGATGCGCAAATAAATAAATTTTGTGAACGCTTTTAATTTACTAATTAGTTTTGGTGACATAAAAACAAATAAATAAATAAAGGCATAAATATACAACAATTACACGCACAATCGCACACAAGTTTTTTATTGCATTGCTTTTCGTTGTCAGCGCAAAATTGTAATCCTCAAGGCAGTTAACATTGCGCCAACCACGCCCATGTCCATGCATAAAGCGACACATATTGTGTAATAAATTAGCCAAGTTTATGATAATCTGCACATTGTGTTTACACATGTATTTCGGATTTAGTTTGACGACGCTTCTTTTCATACCCTGCACACAAAATGCGCGTCAAATGGGGTATATGCCCGCCGAACTAGTGTATGTAAGAATTTATTTCTTATTTTATAAGTTCCCCCAAACATGACTGCTAAATACCCTGTTGTTGTCTAAAAGAGGAACCCGAAAAGGTGGAACACCGTACTTTTGATGAAGGTAAAAATAGTGAGCCTTTTGCCACTTATTTGTCTAGGTTTTTAAGCTTAAGATCCACAAGACGGCGAAAGCGGGCATTGTAAATGTAATGGAGCATGAAAAGTTTACTTCGGGTATGTTTCACACGTTTCGGCTAATTCACCTTTTTAGGTGGAAATTGCGCAAAAGATTAATTGATTGTGCAAATTTTAGTTTATTTGCATCGGCTTGTAATCTACTTTTCGCAGCTTAACATAATACAAAATTCGATACGATTCAATGAAAACCCACCCCCAAGATCAAATAATAAGTAAACCAAAAATATTCAATAATTACACAGTATTTCTAAGTCGAGCTAAGTCGGATCAACTAGCTACTATGCAAAAGAGATGCTCTCACATAAAGCAAATATCGAGTGTTTGTGCTTCTATTATATTTACATTTATTTGATAATACTTGTGTGTGTGCGTGACTTTTATAACTATTATTAATCTAATATGCAATGTGGCAAACGGAGCGAGAAGAGGCAGACGGGTTAATTTGTAAACGCTTTGACAGTGTCAACCATGAAATGTTGATCTATTTAGAAGTCAAAGGTTTCTAATAAATGTAACTAATTTTGCCTGCGGTCTACATAAATGTGTGTGTTAATTTTAATTAGTTTTCACCTGAATTACTGGCGTTATTCAAACCATTTGAATAGCACGCATTAAGTGCAGCCGACTATAAATGGGAGCCACAAAATCGTGCAAGCTTAAAGTTAAAATTGTCCTGCTGTACGCTTTGTTAACGGGCGCGACTTTTGCATTAAAATGAATCACGGATCTGTCGGAACATATCAAAAAATGCAAATTTGGCTCTTTGAGACGCGTATTGAAATCAGCAAGGGCAAAAAGTTTTTAATTGCGGCTGACCCTCTGCGGACATAGGCCGTAATTAACACAGACTCGAATGTCCAAGTTTCCCTTAAACCAAAAGCCCACAGCCCCCCCTTCCATCGCTTGCTGCTGAGTTCTGTTAATGAACAGAAAGTCGCGACATACGACGGAAAAAAAAACGCGAAACAAGACCTTGACAGCGCCTCGACAACGGCGAACGGCGCAAGGCAACGGGAACGCCAACTCATTATGGCTGACAAAATATTTGTCAACTCATCAGGCGCTGCCGTTATCGCCAGAGCCGTGCGCCATATTTTTTTCTCTATTTGTTTTTGTGTTTTTGTTTTTTAATGTAAACCTATCTCAGTGTGCGCCATCTTGTTTTTTGTACAGATTTTTTAGTATTTTTTTTTGTTGTTGCTCTGGGCTTTGTCTTTTGTGCGTTTTGTTTACTGTTTGTTATGGACCGCGTTTTTCATTTCCATACCCTGTATTCAGCAAAAAAAAAAATTAGGATGTTACATGCAGTACAAAACATTCGTCATGCAAAAGAGTGCATATTTGCATATATAGTAAGTCAACCGTTTTTAAACAGAAGACCTTCAGAAAAATTCTGCGAGACTATTGAGTTTGATAGACGAAAGTTTATCGTATTTAAACGCAGAGAACAAACTTAAATTCAAGTCGTCAACTAGAATTTGACTTGACGAAATTGTAAGGATATTGACTTTTAAAAGACAAGTCTGATTTACAGTGTTGTAAAACTGTTTGGACTGCTCGATAGACGATATTTCAGTATGCTCATAAACAGAAAGCAAACTCCAATTACATTCTTTAAATAGATTGAAGACCTTAACTTGAAGAAGATTTGAGAAAAAGACACATCTGTTTTATAGTGTACAAATGTTGAGAGTGATTCTAAAGGATAGTTTTAATGGTAATTTCACTCAATACACGAATTTTAAGTAAGCTCAGTTTATTTATAAGCAGACAACGAACTCCTCGCTCACTCTTCACTTTTCTTTTACCCCTTACACATAACTTGAAGAATTTTGAGAATTTATACTTTCAGGAATTTTAATTAAAACAGAAATACTTTTACTATGGCAAAAGAACTGATCAACTAAAAATACTGGCCGTTAAATTAACAAATAAAAATTCAGATGCCAAACCGAACGCGGTTATTGCATTCTATTGATGGTGATAAAAATAATCAATTATGTCGGAGAACCATATTACCATTCCGTATACTTTCAATTTGGGATTTCTTTACATACAAAAATGAACAAAAATGTCTTAATGAGTGATAATTTCTTGAAATAGCTTTCGAGTAATTAAATATTAAGAACAGGGTGTCTGCCAGAGTGATTTAATGTAGCTTCGATCCTTTCGGCTTGTTCCTTACTTTTTGATTACGTTCTCTTTATTAAGTCATGGCAGCGTCCCAGATGGCGGCACAGCTTTTGATGATTATATAGCAATCGCCAGGCCAATGAATATTTTTCATAAGTTAAATTAAAATTTTGGCAGCAAAAAATCTGTAGATTGCAGTTGAGTTGATGTGCAGGTCACTTCCGGCATTGGTCGTTGTCCGTTGGGCAACCCTCTACTCACTAATGAATATTAATATAAAGCAAAATAATACATATATTTTATGTATATATGTTTGTATATATAGCATATTCGCGAGTCTCTCGACGCGCCTGGATTCGGAGTCTAATTGAAATTTGCTCAGCAGCCGCTAAGGCATCATAAAATCTCCCCCAGCCATATCCCTTCTAACCCCACCCCAGCCACCTTTGGTGGGCATCAAAGTTAATGAGCTGCACTGCGGCGGGCGGGGTCGAGCTTGTTATGGCCCAAGGGCGGTTTTTTGGATTTCGTTAGGGTTCAACGAGTTTATTAAATGGATTTAATTGTGTTTTTACTTTGTGAGCAAATTGAGGTTTCGCTTCGTGTAGCGAGGTTTTTGCGTTTTGTGGCTTTGTTGCTGATTCACCAAAATCCAAAAATCTGTATTCGTGTGTGTGTGTGTGTGTGCTTTTCTGCGTGTACATTAATCATGCAATATGGCTTAATAATTACCTGAGCATATTTCGCAAGGGTCTAATTGGATATAACAGCCAAATAAAACTTAAGTAAAGAGAAAAAGCTAGTTAAATAAATAGTATAAAGGAACAAAAAATAAATAATACGCTTTTCTGCATTAATAAGTAATTTAACATAAGTGTGATGAGGAAATATTATTTAATTGTTAATGTTTATGTTAATGCATGAGAAATGGGGCAATAATTCTTAAGCTACACGAAACATTTCGATTCGAGTTTTAGCAAATTAAATAAATTGATTTTAATAGAATTATTTATAAAGCAAAGTGCAGAAGCTCCTTCTTTAACTTAAACTGCTGCTGCGAATCCTTGTTTCGAGCGTATCTGACTGTATCTGCATCTAACGAGCAAAAGCTGACTGTATTTACCATAAGGGCAATATAAGAATATATCCCCCCTAGCTAGTGCTTATAATTGAAGCTGTTAGCGCCCCAAACTGCTACATTATGATGTTTAACCTTCTTTTGACTGACATTGCATGACTACACATCATCATCATCAGCAGCCACACGAACATCAAAAACCGAACCTAACCAGTCAACTAGCAAATTCAGCACCCCACCAAACGCCAGGCCCAGTCCCCAATTCTGTGTTGTTTAGCCCCAACCTGCTGTCACTTTAAATGCGATGCGCTTTGTTGCCTCTGGGATAACAAAAAACCGTAACTTCCGGCTCCATAAACTACTCCACATGCCTCTGGCTCCTCGCATTCGCTCATGCACAAGCTAAATATACTTCTTTTTATTATTATATTTTTTCACCAGGGCTGATTTCAACAGCTCTGACATTTGACGCCACTTTGGCAGCGCTGCTATGTTTTAAATTATAAAGAAAAAAATAAATAAAGAGCTACAGGGGGTGGAGTCTAAAAAAATGTTCAAAAGCAGCTAACAAAATGATGGAATGTCTCTGTGTGTGTGTGTGTGTGTGTTTTGTGTGTATTTGTTTGTGTTTGTTGACGTTTACAGAAGCTGCTGCTGCTGTTGCTGGCAGCCATTCATAGACAGGCTGACATATGGCTGCGTGGGTGCTGGAGGCGTGGCTGAAAGTGTGCCAGTTATGCGGCCATAAATAGTTGACGGAGGCGGCCCACCTGACATCAGTGGCACGTTAATAGTTTAGAAGTGAGTCCTTTAGTGAGTCCTTTTGACTGCCTGCCTGCTCGTCCTGTGCTGCTCACCTGGCTGCTCAATTTAACAGCAACAAAAAGGCCATCTAAATATGCAGCTAGCTTTTTTTTGTGTGCTGTATTTGGTTGTGTTTTCGTTTTTATGCTTTTTGCGCCGAGTGCCAAAAATTAAGTCAAGATAGCGACAAGCGGTCCAGCAACAACAACAAAAAAAAAAGCCAAAATTCAATTTCAACTTGCGCTGTGTTTGCTCAGCGTGTGTATTTATTTAGTATATTGTAGCTACACACACACTTGTGTACCTGCTGCTCCTTTTGTACCTTCACCTTCTTTTTTCTTTTTTCCTATTATTATTTTCGCCCTATTTACACAAGCTGAACGCTTGAGCTATTGCCTCCAAAAAGAGTTGCTTGCGTGTATTTACTCTTGCTCATTTCTCATTTTCTTTCGTTTTCCGGTTTCGAGCATTACGTGCCTCCATCCACTAAACTAAGTAGGGCTCAGCTAAATTCTAAATTAACTTTCGTTTGTTATGCTATCAAAAAAAGCAAGAAGAAAATAATTTCTACGACCTGATTACTTTTAATTTAGTTAACTAAATGAGAAGAAAAGGGCCTGAAAATTTGTTGTGTATTATTGCCGTGAGAAAAAATCTGCGAAAATTCATTTCAGGTTTTGTTGAGCTGTATGAAATTGAATTTTTCATTTACAGAAAAGGACAAATAAATACTTGTCTTTAAAAACTTGTAGAAGCCCCAGTTAGGTCTGCCAAAATGTATATTTCTCACAAATCTTAAAAGAATTAAAAATGTATTTGTCGAAAACAAAACTTTAGCAGGCGCAGTTGGTTTAAAATACATCTTGAATTATTTTCCAAGAATCACAAACTGTATGCGATTCCACAGAAATAATTTAAATGAAAATATTTCTTTAAGATATTAGGGAATTTCCTCTGCCTTATTTCATGCTGCAATAAAATTAAATAACACCTATGAAATATACACATACATATTAAATAAAACTTATAATATGTATACACAACAACAACAAATTGCACATTATTTTCCAAACTTTGTCTATCACCTTGTACAACGAACCAAATATCTAATATTTCGGAAATAAACTTGGTTATTTAGTTTTTATGCAGCACTAATACACACAAGCACACACACACACACATGGATAAAATCAATAGAGCTCAATACAAACATATCAAATTAGTTTATAAAGTGCTCTTAAACTACAACCTTTAGTTGCTTTTGAAAGTGCTTTCATAATGCATGGAAAATTCAATACACATATTTCCACTCGAAATATGTGCATACAGTACTAAGCCTTTAAATTTGTCATGTAACAGATTAAAATGCATTGGGGAAATGCGTTTAATAAAATTCCTGATGCATTCTCGGAAGGAAAAGCGCCCAAGCAACTGTCGTCTGTTCAATATTACGTATACGCAACGAGTGCCTGGCATCAGCAGCCTGTCGACTGCCTGCTGGCAATATTAATTTTCCTAGCAACTTTATGATGTGTGACCAACACTTTGTGTGTGTGTGTGTGTGAGTGTGTTTTCTCTTTCTTTCTTGCTATTTTCCGTTCACTTACAGCATTTACTTTTCAAAATTCTTATGTATATATATATTTTTACTATTTATTTAAACAAGTTTTTCAGAGCCAGAACCTTTTGTGTTTACACAAGTTGCAGTTGCTATAAAATAAAATACTAACAGGAAAAGCAGATTATTGCTTCCGCATGTGGAAAATTTTTACAAGAGAAACAAACTTTTCCCAGCCGCCTACCCGACCGCTCCTCGGGCGATTCCTTTGACGCCCGCTTGGCAGGCAAAAGTGCACTTAAAAAAATCTGTTTGCCAGAGCTTAGCACGGCAAAAAGTAGTAAACCAATTATGGGCACATCTAACTAGACTAAACACCTTTATGAAATATAAAGTATAAGGAATTTCAAATATTCAAATTTATTTAATCTTGCATGCCAAGGCAAATAAACAATATTCAAAGAGCAAGCAAATAAACTAGCTAAAACTTACACTGGGACCAATTTTCTTCTTCAATTCAATTAAAATAATATTTGTGTCAAAATAAATAAAAGCTGAATAAAGCAAAATGTTGAGCAGAGGAATATCTTCTTATTAAATGTCAATTTAAGGAGAATTCGTTTATGTACACAACTTTTCAGCACGAAGAGCTAAAGTTTAAACATTTAATTATGTTTGCCCCTATCTAAGAGCACATGCCAATTCAAACGATTATTTTCTTGGAATTTATTTGAAAGTTGCTTTGAATAAGGAATGCCCCCCCAGAAGTTATTCTAATTGGCATAAAATTCTATTCAAGTTATAAGAAAGACCACAACGGATCAGAGCAGAGTCAAAGCTTAAGAACACGTTAGCTACAAGCCACTTCTTTGAAGTTGCCCGAAAAACCGCTGCAGAACCAAATCTAATATCTCATATAGATTTCCTTGGCAAAACTAAACAAACTATGTGAGGACTATAAAAAAGTTTTAAAAGAACTTTTAACACACATTTTGCTTATTTGTTTGAAATTCGAGCTCGGGAATTGTATTTTCGTATAGTTGTTCGAATGGGGAAACTCATTAACGCAGATTTCTTAAGGAATGTACATACATACATCGAGAAATAGGGGGAAAAACTCTTCAACAAACTTGGGTTAAGCAAGAAATTAGTAGGAAATAAGCAAATAAAATTAAACAACAGACTGTACAAAGTGAAGAGCATAGTCCAATGCTCCTGGCTTCACTTGCAGTTTTTCGTGTGCAGTTTGTGCCAAGGTTTTTGGGATGGCCTCGAATTGAGGGGGTGGGCTTGGTGTGTTGTAAACAACAAAACTTTTTGCTTTGAGCAAAATGTTTTCTAATTTCTAGCACACACAGACCCACACACACACACCCACAGAAACACATACACCAACTTCAACAGAGCGAAACTCGAGTTAAGTGACATTCCGTCGAGCTGTTGGGGTTTTATTATTAATTCGTTGCGGGGCGCCTCAACACTCAGTCAGCTCATTCGACAATTTAATTATGCTCATTAGAGCCGAACTGGCTGGCCCAGATGCGTGCCACAATTTAATGCATGCCACGTTTTGCGCATAAACCGAACAATTTACGAGTTTGTATGGCCACCAAGGCACGCGCGCAATTTGTCAATCGATAAATTTTGGCCATAATTAATGCGGCTTATTGGCATTTCATATACTTGACACAGTCCAATCAATACACAAGTATCTATGTATCTAACGAATTGTATCTTTTGTATGCTATGTGTGCTGCTTGTCTTGGCCTTCGCTTGATTATTCTCTATGTTTATTTTATTTTTACTTTCTTGCTTTATTTGCAGTTACAAAATTTGTACGCATTGGTATTGCCGACAAGAACGACTCGCCGCCATATTTCGATAGATTTCTGTACGAGACTGAAATCGATGAAAATGCCGATTTGCAGAGCACAGTACTCACTGTCAACGCCAAGGATCACAATGAGTGTGAGTAGAATTCAATTCCATTCAATAAATATACACAAAACACAACACACACATATATATATACATATATATATACGCTTATAAATATCCCTTTAATTATTTAAGGCGATTTATCATTGTCGCCTTGGCTGCGCTTTGTTTAACTCCTCTTAAATGCCAGTTAAGCTAAGAGTAAATAAATTTCATTTCATTTCGCTTTAATACAGCTTGGACAAAATTTTGTTGCATAAATTAGACATTGATTTAATCAGCTTTGCTTTTAATTGTAAGTGGCGAAGCGCTGACAACTAATCTACCATGCGAGCATCTGTGGAGGGTGTGAAATAAAAATATACTTGAATGCGAAATCAACTGAAAGGGAATCAAGCCAATGCGTTGCGAAGCTTCTTGGGGGGCTTAGCTGTGCTTATACGAAAGCATATATCATTAAAACAGTGTTGGTAAACGATTAGCTCCATTTTGCCATTCACACATTAAGTAGTTGGTTATCCTAATTTAGACAGCCAGGGAAAATTACGCCCTTTTTCGCCCCGCAGAAATGAACAAAAAAGGCATGACTAGGTAGTCATGTGGTTGTTTTTATAAATAGTGTTGGTAAACGAATCCTAATTTCTTTTCGCCACTACATACATTTGAGTATCTTGTTAGCTTAACAAAACTAAAAGAAACGCAAGTTGACAGCCAGCAAAATTAGCCACCGTTTAGACAAAAACAAACAAGAAACAGATTGCTTGGCTGCAATGTGGTCATTTTCTAAAACAGTGTTGTTTATCAGGCAATAGTTTTTTTTATGTCAATCCCCCATTCAGCAGTTGCTTCCGGAACAAGAGCATGGCTTAAGCGTGACTCCGGATAATATCTTTAAATAAAAAATGTTATGTGATTATTTATATAAGATTATGTCACTTGAAGAATATTTGTTACTTTTAGCCTAAACAAAGCCAAACAGATGACATGCATCAAGTACAGAGAATTAGACGTAACTTTGGTTACGTTTAAACACAATAATCATAATGTCATTTGTGGGAAAGCTTATGTGCGTAATTTTTGCAAATCATTGTGAGGCCTTCGCGCATTAACTTTTCGACTCATATCACTTTAATGCCTTGCTCCTACGACGCGTACATAAAATGAATGTATATGTGTGTACATAAATAAATGATGATATAAACATTACCAAAATACCAATTTGACGATTTCCTCTATATGGGGCTCTTGCTGATGCATACATATTAAAAGATGGCTTTGAATATTTTTCACATTCGAGCACGCAAAATATTTGGCGTTCGATCGTAATAAACATTTGTTTATTTTAATATGCCGCCAGACCCTGCATATCCGTGTGTGTGTGTGTGTGTGTGTGTGTAACCATTGTGAAAATATTATTGCCCATACGCCATGTACGCCAAATATTTACCAAATATTAACAAATAAAGGCTCATTGAAGACAAAGATACACAACAAGAGATACTGAACTTTCGCCCGCCATGAATAAATCCATAAAATAGAAAGACAAACATGGTAACAGACAAGGCGAATGCTTCTATTTGTGTATTGATACCCATGCGAAAACTATCATTGTAAATATTATGGCCAACAGAAGTACACACATGGGGGAGGAACGAACGTGGGAGCAGGCAAGTGAAAAAAGATTTGCAGCATCGCAACATTCAAAATCTCATTGAGAACGTTTAACAACTTTGATAGGGGAGTAAAAACAGGAGTGAACCACAAGATACACACACTCGCACACGTAAGCACGCCCTGTGGGACACACATGTCGGATTGCGAACAGGCAACAGCCCCAACAACGAGCTGTGGAGCCAAATCCTTGTCCTGCTCCCTGCAGATCCCTTCGAGCTCGTCAACGTCGCGCCGTCGTGACGACTGCGAAAAAAGCATTAACCCGAATTGGAAAAAAAATTGGCAAAAAAAAAAATATAAGAAGACCAAGTAACATAGAAGTAGAGGAAAAAAAATAAAACAGCAACAGCAGCCGTCATACAAATTGAACTGTGTGTGTGTGTGTGTGTGAGTGGCACACAAAACAATAATACGTATACGAGCATTTGCCAAAGTTGAGCAACAGAAGACGAGCAAAACAAGCCTTAGTTTATGACTAGCAGTTACCCTGTAGCTAAGATGAAAGTGTCCAAATTAGATTACCAAGTGTTCAGACAAAATAAGGTGAACCCAAAATTTACCACACATTTCGATACTTATCGCTCCAGCACCTATCAAAAATCGATAATAAACTTCATTTGTAGCCAAGATCCTATATTTTCTAGCCCAGCTCATATAACCCACAAACCAATCTCAAATACTTGTTAAGTTAATCATAATCAAAAGTCTTTCCTAATATCGACATGTATCTTTATAGACGTAGCTATTATTTAGAGGTCTCTATTATACCCCTTTAGCCCGTTTGCATTAAGCACTGGGTATGCAATTTGTTAGCTAGCCAAATGTTGTATACATAGGGAAATCCATAACGCATATCGTAGCAAGCAGCTCTCACAAATAATATATGAATGGCCCTTACATATACATACGTACATATAGATATAGGTGGAATTGGGGGCCATGACAATCTTTTATGTGATTTCTTTTGCCTATTTTCCTATTGCAAATGGCATGGAATGGTATGCACAAAAATGAAGCTGTAAAAACTTCGACAATTCCCTACCAACATTCGGTGCCAGTGCAAATACAACATTCGAAATTTATGAGCGCAAAAATTATTTATTATTCAAGTATGTGAGACTTTGAAACTGTTTTCAACATGCTGGCAACTTGCGTTAGACAGCGTCTGTGCGCGATGAGGTCCTTAAATATTTAAACGAATGTGTTAGCAATGCCGAAAACATTTTTGTTTTTTTTTTTATGAAAATCGCGGTAATGCATTTTGGGTATATTTCAGCTTAAATTAAGCCACATAATTTTAATATCCAATTCAAAGGAATTTCTTTCATTTCTCTTAAAAGCATAAAAACTTTTCGTGTACTATTTTGTTTTCAATGCCAAATTTTTACGAATAAGATTAGGTAAATGATGATGTCTTATCGTGGCCTTAGATTTTTATTTAGAAAGCTTATTAGCTTAGTTGTTTCTTAATTTGAAAGTTCATGAAATTCTTCTTGAAATCCTTGCAGTATTCATAAGTTCCTCAAGTTAACCATCAAATTGTAAACTTTTTTTTTAAATTTAATTTAGTAGCCAAGGTCTTTGCCTTGCGTGCGTTAAGTAATCCTTTCGTGGCATTTTGTTGTACTTACATTGGCTAGCTGGGCCATTAAATGGCTTTCCATTATCATCTCAAGTTCTTGCCGTCATAAAGCATTTTACCGCCAAAATACAATTTAACAATAGACCGGGTCAGGATTGAAAGCGTTCTACTTAGCCGGGAGCAGCAGTCATAAAAACACTTTGCCACGACCCCGGCATGGACCGAGCACTCAAACAAAGTAAGGTCAAAGAAATGGAGAATGGAACCAAGGAACAATAAGAATTTCAGAGGCACAAATATCGCTTCTATTTTTTTTTTTATTATTATTATTTAACATTTTAAACTGACTTTTCATGCTAAATAAGTACGGCATAAAAACAACAATAACATGTTGTACAAGGACATGCAGACAAAGGGACAGGATGCTCAGGCACCAGCTGTGGTTGCCTGTCGCATGTGCGTGTGTGTGCGTGTGTGTGTGTGTGCTTTTTGGCCGAGTCTTGCTGCGAGACAAGCCGAGCAGAGCATTTGCCATGGTGTCTGTGTATATTAATTTATTATCATTATCAGTGATTTTAAAATGGCGTCGTGACATCGTAAATTATAAATGGCGTTGTCTAAGACCGAGCTAAGACTGGGGACTACTTAACGCCTCGCCAAGATACAGTTACCCCTGCTCTAGGGGGGTGTAGGGAGGGGCTAGGGCTGCTGTTCTTTTTCTTGTTGTTGTGTGTAATTTGTGGCATTAAAAAAGGGCGACATGTGCGCGCTGCTTAAAGTGTAGCATGTGCATAAATTTTATGTTCTGTCAAACACGCGACGAACAGTTCGTTAAAAGCTTTAATTAGATTGCGTGGGTTGCTTGAGGAATACTTTTAAAACATATCTACAGAGCAAAATACACCGTGAACCAATCTGTGGCTTGAACTAAGGCTCAAAAGTATTTAAAACCAAGTGCATACACTCTTAGTTCTGTCAAAGATCCGTCAAACAGTTTATAAATAGCTTTTTTGACAAGCTATAGATGATCCGAGGATTGAGCAAGGTTTATAAAGTTAACCTTTTGCCAAAGCATTGAACAGTTCATAAAAGTTGTTCAATATATTTTCCTAGATAAATTTAAAAAACACTAACTTATTTCTAGGAGAAAATGCTGAATCAGCCTGGACTATGCGATTGGCTAAAAAAGGTTTATTCTGTTAGGAATAGAACCGGATATAACATCAGATCTCGCATACCCACTAATGCAACACATTATACGCTCTGCTCAGAAGTTATAAAATGTCCCTTATCAAGTATTTAAAGACGTTAAGACTTTTCCTAGTCTCCATTTCAAGTGTTTATGTTAATGCCAAGCAACCCACTTGCACGCTCATATCCTTGCACGCTAACAGGCTTTAATTGAGCAGAAAGCTGTAAAGTTAACACACGTCTAATGTGCTCGGCATCGGGTCGAGGTTGCCTCCCATATTCTTTTCTCTGCAACGCCGACACGTTTCTCGACTTTGGGTTAAGCGATTTACGCGTCGCTAATTTCCGCTAATGTTTGTCATTTTATATTTTTGCATAAATGAGCTGGCAACTGCGTCCTCCGACATCGTCTTTAACATCTTGGCACGCTCCTTGGCGTGCTTTTGGTGCACATGTGTGAAGTTTTCATGTCTGTCCCGTCGACGCGTTTTCCCACTTTCACGAGCTGTTTAATTATTTAATAAGTAAATTAAACGCAACGTTGTACTCGCTGCCACGCCCACTTTACAAATGTTAGTCGAAAGGAGCTTAGCGAAAATGTTTTTAATGAACTTAATTAGCCCGTTGTTGACTTTGCCGTTCGCCAGTTCTACAACATTGATCCTTCGTTTCTGCAGAGGAAACTTAAACCATATTCGACTCGGGTAGATTTAATATTAATTTACCAAGTAAATCAAACCGCATCAGTATCGAAATTTTAATTGCTTTTAAAATATCGAAATGTAATTCAATGCCTTTTAATTTAAGTTTAAATTTCAAAGAATTCCAAAATTAATTAACTGTAAATTCTCTTTTCCAAAATGTTCATAAACGAAATACTGCATCATGTTTATGGTACAAGCAATGTGCAAAAGAATATTCCGCATGAAAATTTGTTCAGCTTTTACAAAAAGAGATTTTCTATGAATGCAACTGGCTTTAAGCCCATTCTCTGTATGCATATGTGGGTTTCTCTGTATGGATGTGTGTGTTTGCCAATTCAGTTAACTACTGTGCCATCTTCATTAAATTGAGAAATGAGAGCTTGATGGGCGAGTGCCGGCAGGTACGCACACACAAAATAAATTAAATTCTCTGAGAGCATAAAAGAAGTGGCCCCCCATGTTGCCTTAATTATTCACATGCCAGAAGCAATACACTGGCCCGGTCTTGTATTATGTATACGCCATGTGTGACGTGTTGAAATTTGTTTAAGTTTTAATGACATCCCAAACTCCGGAGTAATTGACAATATACGGTAGACTATTTATTTAAAAGAAATATATATATATGTATAAATATTTTCATTTTGTATTTTCTGTACTTTTGCAGCGACGAATATTCGATACCAGATCACAGGCGGTAACATAGGCAATGCCTTTGCCGTGCAGAATACGACCGGTGTCATCTACGTGGCCAGTCCGCTAGACTATGAAACGCGGCCAAGGGTAAGTAGTTTCTGTCTGTGTACACCTGCCAGCTCACCTCCCACTCCACACTTAACCCTTATCACACGCTCGGCTGTGACAGCAGAGCCTACTCAGAAGTCTAGTCGCAACTTCCAGCATGTACTTACTATTTTTTGTTCTCAACTTTTGCTTGTGCATGCATAATTTATTTATTTTTGTTGCCTACCACGAGACAAAAAAGCAAAAAAAAATAATATGCAAAACTATGCAAAACTTTCAGGCGAACAACTTTGTGACGTTCTGCGTGCTGTGACGAAAAAAAATTAATCAGAGAAAATATGCGCACATGCAAATACAGCCAACGTGTGTGTGTGTGTGTGGTGTGTGTGTGTGTGCCGAAATTACGAGAACAGCAAAAAGCAACAAACTCAACTCGACTCAACTCGACTCGACTCGTAGATCAACAGCTGTTGGCACATTTCCCATTGCGAATTTTTAACGTGATTGCACGCACACAAATGTTTATATTTACCGCACCCCACCCCACCCCATAACATAGCCTACCCCTCATCCTGCGCTGGACGCCCGTGTAGCTGTCAATGCGTTGTCATGCAACAAGCGGCTGAGGAGGCAACAATACCGCAAAACATGTGTTGCCCTCTCAACAAAAATGTTGTTTTGTTTTCGCTTGTTTGCAAAAGTTTGACAACGATTTTTTTTTTTTTTTTCTTTGTGGCATTTGGCTGGCTGCCACACGGCAATAACTTTGAAAAAATGTAGTCAAAATAGGCAAATTAATCTTTTTGTCTTGCTGCATCTTAAATGCAGCTTATCAAAACTTGCATTAAACTTTCTCTGCATTTCTCGCGTTGTTCCTTTTTAGTATGAGCTGCGTTTGGAGGCAACACGCAATCGTAAAAACAACTATACCACCGTTGTCATCAATGTACGCGATGTTAACGATAATCCACCTGTCTTTGATCGTCAAACATATCGCACACAAATCACCGAAGAGGATGATCGCAATTTGCCCAAACGCATTTTACAGGTGAGTAACTGGGCAAACAATACAACGTGTTTTCTTCTGGTATCGCCAGGCAGATACTGTGGCGATAGTTTGGCGATATGCCTCCCTCGTATATCTCTGACACAAGTCATACTCTCTCCCATATCTCCGACATGAAAAATACTGTAGCCTACTTTTATGCGCATCCAATTAGCTTTTGACTACAAACTAGACCCAAATACGTTGCAGTTAATTAATAAAGGTAAGCTGTGTGTAAATCGGCTGCACCATTTATGCAGTAAATCTTTTTGTCCTCCTTGGGGCTTAAAACAATATTTTTATATATTGCAGCAATATGAGAACAGCTACTTTTGCCAGTTAAGGCTCCTATCATTATTCTCGCATTCCACATTTATTATCGCCCGCTTGCTTTTACGCAATTTAAATATTGACAACTGAAACAACAACAATAGCCAAGCACAATACATGCAATTTGCATAAAAGTCCAATGCTCGAAAAATTACAGGGGCGAAAAACAAGCAAACCAGAGCAGAGCAGAGCAGACCCGACCAGACCAGACCAGACCGGACCCCAACCCAACCGAACCAACTGAAACCTCAGATCAGGCCCCAGCTCTGAGTTGCTGGCATGTTAAGTGCCAGGCGATTCAGCGAGCCGCACAATTCGGCCGTAAATACAAAATAAATACTCATTCATTAATAATAACGTGATAGTTGGCCGAATGGTCTTACATGAAATATACATACATATATATATATATATATATATGGGCACATTGTATTGTATATATATTCACATACATGTGCGTGTGCCAAGTGTGTAAGTCTGTGGCAGCGACTTTTATTTAAGCCATAATTTACAACAATCAACAACAAGAGAGAGAAATAACAATCTGTCCGCTTGGAAAAAGGTTAAATGCTCTATTTTTAACTTTTGAAGGCTCGACACGAATAAATGAATGAATGAAAGAGGCTTAAATAAGCAAAAGGCCTGTCCGTAAAACCATGCAAAGCAGGAATAAAGAAATTAAACTAAGCTAAGGAATTAAGTGCGTAGTTACAAAATAAAGCCCAGAAAAGTCGACACATGAAAAAGTTATTAAACGTATTATTTGTAAGACAAGCACGAATATTCAATCAAAAATTTCATAAAATATTTAAAAGATTTATATGACTCCTAATGGCCGTGTCCATCAATGTTGCTTACATATTTACAACAAGCACTAAATCCAATTGTTGAATAATAATAATAATTGAAATAAATCAAGCAAGGAACAATTATATACGAGAAAGCTAATACAAATTGCAATTTACGAAATGAAATGAGATATATAAAATAAAATAAAATTATATATCAAATAGTTATAGTAATTTCGTAAATGGAAGCTAGATAGCATTGATAATGATAATAAATTGAGTAAAAGTTAAAAAAATATTCATTCATTTTATTGCCTTCTTATGTGCATTTCATTTTGAGGCACTCAATAAATTTTCGTGCTCAATCTACAAGTTTATTTTATGACTCAGCAAGTCCTTATAAGATTTTCATTTGTTCAAAGTCTCGCTTCTATTGTATTACCCTTTTAAAGGCTTTTAGCAGGCTAATGAAAATTTCTCTTATATTCATAAATGGTCATCAATATTAATTATAATATCATTATAAGCAGAAAAAGTTGAATACTATAAAGTTACATTTTTATTTATTTTTGTTTTTAATATTTGGAATATTCGTCCATAAAGGTCCATTTCTTAACAATTTTCAAATAATTACACACAACATTTTATAAATTTCTACGCAGCATAAATACTAATAGAAACTTTTTTAAAACGGCTAGCTAATTGTTGCTTAGATGCCTTTTTTTTAAGAAAATGTAATATCTTGAGATAATCTTTCATCATGTTGACTTTTAAGTGCCAAAAAGGGTATTGAAAATGCGTCCATTCGGTAATTGTACTTGCTTGTAAACTATAAATTAAAAATGCATGGCCCGACGGCGACTGCAATGGCGTCAACACCGACAACACCAGCAAAAACACCAACAAAAACAACTACAACAGCAACAACAACAATAACAACAGCAACAACAACAATAACAACAGCAACAACAATGGCCACGCGCATTTTTAATTACACATTTATGCTCAAGTATAAAAATTGAAGTGGCGCCAAGTAGATCCGTGGGCCATTGAATGCCCGCGATAATCGACATCGAAAATATATGTGAACGTGTATACACAATGTATATACATATATACATATATGTATATATATATAGATTATATAATGTGCACATATAGACAAAAGCGAGCTAAAGGCGTTGTCTGCTGTCTTCGACACCTTTTGGACAAATTGATTTTTGTGGGTGGCCCCGCGAAATGAAATGCAAATATTTTTTTTGCCTTTGCACGCGAGTCATTTGCCGCTGCCACGCCCCCAATGGAGAAAATAGGGTTTTAAATTATGCATGCCAATACTGAGTGCCTGGATGCAGTGGAAGTGTGTGTGTGTGTGTGTGTGTTTGTGTCCTGTTGTAAGGACAATGGCATGCAGAGCTCACAGCGCGTCACGCGAGCTATAATAATGGCACGTAGACAACTCTTTTGTCATATCAAATTGTGCGGAACATTTAACATAAATTGTCGCATTGTCAAGCAGGAAATGGGCGTGGCTGCCAACATATTGTACACGTGGCAGCAGGCGCTGTTTTTTTTATTTTATTGCCAGCTCCTCATCAGGCTCCATTAAGAGCCTACTCGCCCACAAAAATGGCAATAGAGTATGAAGATATTCATATGCAGAGCCATTGTTTGGCCTAAATGGTTTTCCTTTGCATTGGTTGGATGTGATAGCTACGTTGTTAACAACTTTACAATTGGCAGCTGTCGCTGCAGCACCAGGATTATAATTGCTCTAATTGGCTTACCAAGTGTTTGAGAGCTGGCAAATCTTTTAATACAAGTGTGGTCTGATAGTCACAAGGACTTGCATGCTGCTCAGAGAGAGAGAGAGAGAGAGAGCGGTAGAGAGCCAGAGCTAAAACAATAGCTGTGACAAATTAAAGCTCCAATATATATCGCAACCAGAAGTACAATGTGCATACTTTATTTGCATTTCCAGACAAGTGTAAATGTAACTTTGAGTTTGTATTTATGTATTAATGCAAACAGACGGAATATGCAGCAAGACATGCAAGACAATGCAGTGGAGATTGCAACGGCACGCAGGCTATTATAAAAGCTTAGTTGCATATCAAGACAATGCCATAAATTAAGTTCCAAATGCGAATTTGTAATTAAAAATTTGAATTTAAATGTATATATTTCGTGCATTATTAAGTTTAAGGCCCAAACAAGCAAATGTTTTATTGCAAACGCCTAAAAATGTTAATTCCTTTTGATATGCTATATTCTATCTATATATCTCTTACTGTCATTAGAAAGTACTCTTGACTTACTAGCTGACTGGGGCTCAACGCACAGATGAGTCTTATAGAGAAGTTACACGTTCAAAAGTAACAATTTTATACCTACACTGGATTGCCAAGAACTCCACTCCCAAGTACGACAAACTGTTGAAAAATAATTGCATTTTAGCGACCTTGTATAGGCCAATATTAAAGTGTATAAAAGCTTTCCGCATTGTAAATTATATTAAATTGTGCAGCGAAGTCTTTAAAAACATAATTGAAGCATTCCCATTAATGGGCCCTTAATATCATTCCTAAGACATTCAACATTTGCGCTTACAACTCACAGATGCGTATCTTAGTAATAACTATATAAAAATACCAAAAAATTTGTTTACATGCAGTTTATATATGAAAATAAGTATAATAATGAGCAGTAAAATATTCCAGGCATACACAACAAAATAGCCCTAAACCCAGATTTAATTTAGTAACCGCAACAGGAATTGGTAAAAAAAAAAAAATAACAGAGCAAAAATACAAAATAGAAAATCAACAAAAATACGTAAAGCCGATTGAATAATTACATAAATCTCGGTAATATTAGCATTTTTCACTCTGACACAAACTGACAATATTTTGTAGCCAAAGAAATGGAATATAAAATACAAAAAAATAGAAAACCAATACAAAATCGAAGCATAAATTTACAAGCAATATGGGCATCCAGAAAAACCACAAGCTGGCACGCCCCTTACAGTTTCCGCTCCACCGCCCCTTGGCAAGATTGTAAGCCCCATGCGAATAAGTAAGCGCGAGTTTTCCCTTTGCTTGCTCTTTATTGGACATTTAAAGGTTTTTTGCACATTTGCATATTTGATTTATAGACTGAATATTGTAAGTAAGGTCCAGAATGGACCACCAACGGCTTAAAAGTATACCCCCGGCCCCCGCTGCCAGCAACTCATTGTAATGCAGTTTTTTATACCAGTATACCTCACACACTCACCCTCTCTCTCTCTCTCTTTCCGTTTCTATTTCTCTCACAGGTTACGGCTACCGATGGCGATGTAGATAGACCAATAAATATTGTATATTTCCTTACCGGCCAGGGCATCGACCCGGATAATACGGCAAATAGTAAATTTGATATAAATCGAACAACGGGCGATATTTTTGTACTCAAGGTAAGTGGCACTCACAATGTTTAAGCTGATTTTCCAGTAACCATGCCCATCGACACCATAAAACTCAACCGTAATGAATGCCTGTAAAAATCCCCAACGGACGATGAAAGCTACCACAAAGCCGGCCCCTCAGACAAACTCCCTCATCGCTCCCTTCCCTCGCATTGCTAAGCGTGCAAATGGCGCGCCATAACTTTTGTTTTTCCACCTGCAGTGGCTATGATTGCCAGGTGGGTCACGGGCCGGCCGGTACGTGGACGGGGGTATGGGAGACAGCTGTTGGCAGCTTACAATTGGGCCAACAGTTTATATACACAATGCGCAGTTTATATTGTGTGTGACGAGCTAACAGTTAAAAATATACAAAAAAATCTGAATGGAACCCGTTCAGTGTGATAAAGTACACTGTAAAAACATTGTATATAAAAAAAAAAAAAAGTAAATTCAAAGAAAATACGGCCTGCAACATTTACTTTCAATTAATTAAATATAATTTAAGTAGACATGTTAAGTATGAAGTATCATACATCAATTTGCTAGGAAATGCGAGTATTCAAAATCAGCAATAAATATAAAAAATATATGAAAAATGGAAGGAATAAGCGTATAGGTAAATTAAAGTATTAATTCAGTCCTCGCTAAATAAGTTTTCCAAGTGCTTCGGTAGTTCAGACAACTGAAAATTAAAGAAATTGTAATCGAGCCCAGGCTTACCATAAAAAAATATTAACAAAATGTGAAAAACACCAATTAAGTTGAATGAAGTACACTTTAATAAATCTTATGTGAAAATCAAGTAAATCCAACGTAAATGCAAGCTGCATTCAGCCAAAAGTTTTCATACATTTATTTAGAGATATGAAGTATATCAGAAAACGAAATCAGCATTAAATTTGCTTAAGAAAAAAAATCTGCACAAAATACATAAATAATTATCAATTCATTTTGTTTATTATGCGCGAAATCGATCAGTTCCTTCTGATCAATACCAAGCGAAAGACTTTAAAAGAAGAGTATAGTTGGAAAGAAGAGTATAAATATAAGACCAAATAGTTTATTATTTTATTATTTTAGCTCTTCCTTAGAGTTTTCCAAGTTACTAATGGTTAACGTATTGTAAATTAAATTTAAATATAAAAACAAAATTTAAAATTTGAAAAACCAAATTTTAAATCTGAATAACAAGAAGAGAACAAAAAGTACATGAATATTTGGCTCTAAAAAAACATTGCAGTAGGTTTCATATTCAGAGAACAATTCCTTTATTTCAGCTCAGTGCAATCGACCCACTGTAAGGACTGCTCTGCCTGTACAAAATAAATGATTAAACAAGCATATAGACTTTGTACACACTACACAATTTGACAGCTGATGCAGCTTTTAAATATTTTCATACACAGGCAAACATGTGCCTCACACGCACACACACGTAAAACAACTACAACATTTTGGTAGTCGCTCGAAATATATTCAATACATAAAATAGTTGGCTGGGTTTGATTGTTAACAACGGTCGCCTGTGAATTGTAAAGCTTTCGACGCGGCTCGGTGGCGTATGATTAATTTAAAACTGTGTCAAACCGCACAATCTCACATATACACAGAAACGCACACACACAGAGACTCGCACACACCAAAAAAAGTGACATTTGTGACTATAAAAACTGCAACCGTTTGATGCCAACTACATGAACTCCAATTAATTTCAGACAAAGTCCATAAAAACAACCAGTCAAATGGCAGTGCCAACGAGCAGCCCCCTCCCTTTACCCGTACACCCTTCACTTCACTGAGCCCGCCCATTTGCTGCATCAAATGTTCAAATGTTGCTGCTGCTGTTGCTGGCGGCATGCTTTATTTGTTTTATTGTTTTAGGAGCTGAGTGTGTGTGCGTGTGTGTGTTGGGGGGTAGCAAGTGGATTGCTGGTGTGGAGCTAAAGGGTTTTTGGAACGTTTGGTTGGCAGCGACAGCATGTGGCATTTGTGGTTTTGACGCTCTACAAGCAACCACATGTAAATGACATTCGTCGTTCGTTATTGGTGCGTGGTTGCCTCGCATAAAATTGTGTTTTAAATTGTGGGTGCCGTTTGGGGTGGGGTGGTGTCGTTGAGTTTAGCGAACACCATTCGACAGCTGCAACGCGGTATTTAATTTGTAATTGCTATTGCAATGCGTGTCACATGCCACTGAAAATGTGAAATGTGTTTCGCTAGCTTTAATTGAGCGAATGCCATTTACAGGAATTTAAATTCTTTATTCGTACATTTGATTTTATTTTAGAGAGCCATCGACAGATAAATAAAATACGTAAATGCGCTTATAACACTTCAGTTAACGACATGCTTTAATTTTTGTTTAGTTACTTCCTTTCCATTAAAGCTCACGTACGCAGCACACAGACACGAACTTGACAGGCTGAAACCCCAGCACAGGGCACAAATACACAACTCAGTAAGCTCCTCTGGCTCACGTGCACTAATACATATGCAATTACCTATACACGTTCAAGCAGTAGTTGTCGCTTAACGCATATCTATCGCTTCGGAAGATGGGATATTGTGTTGCCCGAGTGATAAGAAAGAGTCGTCTTAAGGAAACAAAAGAGAGTGTCTCCTGGCAGAGAAGCTGACAATGATTGGGAGTTTCATTTGTATTAGTAACGAAAAAGGTTAATATGACCTACTCATTAAAGGGAAAGTCGATTTTAATTTGCATTCGAAACCACAATCCATGGTAAAATGTAATTGAAACGAGCCCAAATCCACCTGGCCAAAGCGAATTGCAATTGAGACGAGTAAGCAATATTTAAGTATAATTCAAATAGAATCACAGCCCGAAAATACACAGCAAAAGCTGGTACAATATCTATTGAAATTGAACACATTTCATTTGATTTGATGGCTTTATTTAGCCCTCTTGCCAGGCCAAATGACAGGCGTTTGCCAGGGGGGAGGCAGATATTGAGGCGATTTCTTGGGGATAACTCATTTAATGAGAGAAATCTAGTATGAGCCAGGGCAAATACATTGAGCTCTGGCTAAAGACAACCGCAAAGATGTACACAACAACAACGCACACACGCACTCAGTCTAACACACGCACATACAGACTAACACACGCACAGCAGAGGGCAGGCAAGTCGGTAGGGCTTTCAAAGACCTGTAGCTGACAATGAGACTTGCCAGTTATGGGCCCCGGCGGCGAGGTTGTCTTAGCTGCAGCTTCCTGCCGTTGGCATAAAATAATTTGCAAACAAACAAGCCAAACAGCTGGCAAATCAAACGATACTCAGTTCAGTTTATGTTCTATCTATATTTGACACAGCCCCTGGACCGGGATCAGCCCAATGGGCGGCCCCAATGGCGTTTCACTGTGTTTGCGCAGGATGAGGGCGGCGAGGGCCTGGTCGGCTATGCGGACATCCAAGTTAATCTGAAGGACATCAATGACAATGCGCCGCAGTTTCCGCAGGGCATCTACTTTGGCAATGTCACCGAGAATGGCACCGCCGGCAGCCCAGTGATGACAATGTCTGCCATTGACTATGACGATCCCAACGAGAGCACCAATGCCAAGCTAATCTACTCAATTGAGAAGAATGTCATCGAGGAGGAAACGGGCGCGCCCATATTTGAAATTGAGCCCGAAACGGGCCTCATCAAGACCGCCGTCTGTTGTCTCGACCGTGAACGCACACCGGACTACTCCATTCAGGTGGTGGCCATGGACGGTGGCGGTCTGAAGGGTGAGTATGCTGCCAAACATGGCGACTGCCATTGACATAGCTCAACTCTAGCTACACTTTGTTTGTAAAGTCTTAAGGAGCATATTGCTTTTGAACTATGCTTCGCTTGTCTGTCTGTCTATCTGCCCGGTAGATATACCATAACTCTGTCTCATATACCATAACTCTGTCTCAAACGTTTTTTATTTAAAACCAAATTATTAATGTAAAATATTGAGTTGGGTTCGGACTTCGCTTCAACTCTTTTTGGACAAGTTTTAAGTTTCTGTTGATATTAAAAATGAAATGTAATTCCGGTGTCGGTTGCCAGCTCTTAAAAAAACTGCCTACAACCTGCCTTAAGCTGTTCCCACACTGTAAACAGAGCATTGCGCAACCTTCCTTTAGCTTTTCCCACACTGTAAAGAGCGTATTGCGCAGTCGTTAACACTCAATCATTTAATTCGTTCGTCCCGTCGCACAGGCACTGGCACCGCCTCCATTCGTGTCAAGGATCTAAACGATATGCCGCCGCAGTTTACGAAGGATGAGTGGTTCACGGAGGTGGACGAAACGAACGGCACCCATATACCCGAAACGCCCATTCTGACAGTCACCGTGCAGGACGAGGATGAGACGAACAGCTTCCAGTATAAGGTGGTGCCCAATAGTGGCTTTGGCGCGGACAAATTTGCGATGGTACGGAATGCGGATGGGACCGGCTCACTGAAGATTATACAGCCGCTGGACTATGAGGATCCGTTGCAGAGCAGCGGCTTTCGCTTTCGCATACAGGTTAACGATAAGGGCGAGGACGGCGCCGACAAATATCATGTGGCCTATTCCTGGGTGGTCGTCAAGCTGCGCGACATCAATGACAATGTGCCGCGATTTGAGCGCGATCACATCGAGGTCTCCATCTATGAGGACACCAAAGTGGGTACCATACTCGAACAGTTCCGGGCCAGCGATGCGGACCAGGGCGGCCACTCGCGCGTCAGCTACAAGATCGTGCGCGCCAGCAATCGCCGGCGACAGTTCGCCATTAGCGAGAAGGGCGCCGTCAGCATACAGAGACCACTCGATCGCGAGACTGCGGATCGTCATCATATCCAGGTGCTGGCCAGCGATGATGGCAATCCCTCGCGCACGGCAACAGCCACGCTGACGGTGATTGTCAAGGATGTAAACGATAATGCGCCAACGCTGGCCCAGGACTACAGGCCAACGCTGCCGGAGAATGTGTCGCCGCGCAAGATCATCGAGGTGGCTGCCACGGATGCGGATGATCGACAGCGCGGCAATGGTGGTCCCTTCAGCTTTCGACTGGATCCGTTGGCCAGCGATGAGATACGCGCCGGCTTTAAAGTGGAATACGATCGCAGTAAGTGCTTACACATTTCTTTTCATATATTCATATGACAATTTGCAAGGTTTTCGTTTAAAATTAATTAAAAGTTCTGTTTATTAAATTAAAACGATAGAAAATCGAAATAGAAAAGCATTTAGGTTTATATAAAGATTTATATGAACAAAGCCTTTAACCGGCCAAAATAATCTTTAAAGTCAATATAAAATAATAATATAAATAAATCTATAAAGATAAAGATATATTTAAAGACTCTACTACCATTTAAGATTATTGCTTAAACTATATTTACAATATAAACAGCAATACAGTAAAGTCAGGACTTAACGTAACTTTTTGACTGTACAAAATGCAAATTCAATTTTCAAGCTCTGAAGTTCATAGGAAAATCCTTGTTTAACCAAAAGTCAATTTGCCTTTATAATCAATCCCAATTCTTTGCACACGGCTCTGCTGTTTGGCCGAGACTGGCTTGGAACTAATCTATGGAAGTGCAACAGCACAAACTATCGAAAGGCAACTGGCAACAAGAAGTTGTAAGCACTTGAGTTGCGCTCCGTTCAGTTGAGTTGAGTTCAGTTGAGCTGAGTTAACTCCATTCACAATCAAAATCAAACGCTAAACCAAAGTGTGTTTGCATAGTAATGGTGATTGAATTATGCCACAGACAATCAGCATCATCAGCATTGTTTGTGCACAGAGTTAGTTACCAAAAAGCCAAAGAGCCAGTAAAAAAATAAGTTAGAACGCAATAGTAGATAGTGGGAAGAATATGTAGTAAATACCCTGTAAACAGAAAGCTTTCATTTTAGCAATTCGGCGGTAATTTATTTATTTGATATATACATAAAAAACGAAAGTTACAAGAACCTAAACAGAATGATTGAAAGCCAAGACAAGACCCATGAATATTATAAAAATGTATAAGTACCAAATAGTTATAACGACGAATTCAAGTTGACTTTAGTCAGTTACATGCACAGCTTGAATATACCCCATTTGCACTGTTTATAGGGTATTTAAATTGGGAGATGTCCGAGCCTTCGGGCCAGTTTCTGGTGCAGACACTCGAATGGCTGAACAGCCTTTGGTTTCCATTGCGATTTCATTTGTTTTCTCTTGGCCAAATTTCGAACTGGTCTTCACTTTTGTAGCCATTCCTGGGAGTTTATTCGGCTCGGTAAAAAAAAAATTTAAAAACAAAAACAACAAATTCAAAGAACCTAGAAACAAGATGAATATCCCAAAAAAAAAAAATGAATAAAATCGGACTATTGAAAGAAATAAAGAAATTTGAGGTGTCAGTTGAATGCGAACCTGATGTTGACAAGTCGTACGTTTCCAATTTTCGGTTTTGGTCCATTTGCCCTCGGCCGCACTTTGACTGTGTGTTTCACTTACAGAAGACATTTTTTTACGGGGTGGCTAACGAAAGCGTTTTCCTTTGAATCTTAATTTTATTCATCTGTGTTGTTGCCTTTGTTTCTTGTTCCTTTTTATGGGTCGACGCGTGCTTGGATTTCAAGCGCTTGGGACAGAATAAATAATTGGTTCGCCAAGCCGATTAAATTCATTGCCATAAACAAATAAATACCAAAAAATTGTAATGGAATCATTGCGGCTATCCCAAAACGATATTAATTTGCATGCCTAATTAACTAAATGAGTTGTGTAATTAGTATAAAAGCAGGCAAACAGCAGGTAGCAGCTATCATTAAGCCCATAAATTGTTAATCAAGCTAATGCATTTTATATCATAATTCGAAAATGTGTTGCCATAAAATGCATCCGAAATGCGTTCAGTTCAGCTTCCAGCAATATGTGCCATTAATTATGCCCAAATATAAGAACATAAAATAGGCAGGCATAAACCAAATATTGCACATTTTGCTAAATGTATTTGTGTTTTAATGCCCATATTGATTGCATTCACATATTGATAGCCGCATGAAAATTGGATAAACAAAAGTAAAATATCATCAATATTGCAGCAAATGTAGAAACATAATTTACATTTCAGTTGTGTGTGTGTTTTATTTTTTTTATTTTATGGAAATGCATCTTTTCGCGTTTTATTATACAAATAAATTGTAAATTTAATGTACATTTTTTTGCAATTAAACTGAAAATACCAGAAAAGAAAAATTGTTCAACAAATATTCGAGTTAATCAAAATATTTACAGTGATTCATGAGCTATTTCTAGTTAATTTATAAATATTTTAATTTACACAAATTCCATTCAAGCGACTATTTGGCGAAAGTCAAAACCTTTTTATTTAAAGTCAAATTTGCTTTCAGCATCGTTTATGTACGATGATTTTTTTTTTTTTTTGAATTCCTACAATTAAGTAGCTTATAGTAATGGGCTTTTGAGAACAATAAATATTTAGATTTTAAGTAATATATGCAAAAAGAAACCTAATTCTTAACAATCTCGAATTGAAGTTTATTTAAATTGCAAATGTCTTACAATTTAAATTTCATTTGCTGGCTTTAATAAAGCTAAAACGCAGTCTCAAATTTCCCTTGCTTAGACAACATATTTCTCTGCTCTTCTTCGTTCCATGCCTTCATGTGCCCAACCGTCATCAACATCATCAACATCATGAACAACAACAACAACAAATGAACATCAAATGAAATTCATTTGAATGCTTGGTCCACAATCGACTAAAATTTCAACACAAACCCATCGCCTTGTCGCACACAATCAGGGGGCGACAATGGCAACGGGGTGGCCATCATCTCGTCGCTGCGTCCCTTCGACCGCGAGGTGCAGAAATCCTATGACATACCCATCGAGATAAAGGACAACGGAGCGCCGGCAATGACGGGCACCAGCACTTTGACTGTGACCATTGGCGATGTGAACGACAACAAAATGCAGCCGGGCAGTAAATCGGTCCTGGTCTACAACTACCAGGGACAGTCGCATGACACGCCCATCGGACGGGTGTACGTCAACGATCCCGACGACTGGGATGTGCCCGACAAGAAGTACTATTGGGAGGCGCAGGAGCATCAGCGCTTCAAGCTCGACACGGACACGGGCATATTGACCATGCGGGCGGGCACGCGACGTGGTCGCTATCAGCTTCGCTTTAAGGTAAGTGCTGCAAATAATCTTAGCCTAATACTCGCCCTTTTATCGCATAGCTATCGCGCATTTATAGAGAATCTGTCTATTTGAATTATTACCTATATAATTGTGGAGCTATTCCATTTTCCATTGCGCATCTTCTTCATATCGCCTATTAATCGTCCATCTCTCGCCTTTTTATCGCCTATCTATTGTTTACTTCTCGCTTATTTAATTATGGCCTAACAATATCCATACCTAACCATCTTTCGCTTGCGTCTCGCCTATTTAATTATGTTCGAACAACATATATATCAAACCAACGGCATATGTATACGTCGCCTACTTTTCCCCTCATTATCGTCCATTTATCGCTTATCTATCGCACATTCTCACTTTTTTATCTATTCGTATTATAGACATTTTTTGCGTACTTATTGAGTATATATTGCGTAATTACCGCACTTTTCTCGACGCTCTATTGAGATGCATCGCCCATTTATCGCCCATCTATCGGCTCTATACTGACTATTTCTTGTCCATTTATTATCTGTGCATCTCATGGATCTATCGCCCTACAATATCTGATCTATTGTCCAAGTATATTCCAGCTTCTCTAACTATCGCATATCTAATGCTTATATGACGTCAACCCATGACGTCCTTATCGCCTATCTATCGCCTTTCTGTCGCTCATCAATCTCTTATGTATCAACCATCTAGCACTAGTCTATTACCCAACAATAGTCTATTTATCACCTATGTAACACCCATTTATCGCCGAACTCTGATACATATATCTCCCGTCCTACTTGCAGGTGTACGATCGCGAGCATGGCCAGGAGGATATACCAGCAAATTTGAGCGTTACGGTTAGGGATATCACAGCGGAGGCAGTGCAGCAGGCGGGTTCCATGCGATTGGCACACATAACCGACGAGGACTTTGTGCGCACCTGGAATCCGCTGAAGCAGCAGGTGGAACCATCGAAGCTGGAACGCTTTCGCAACAAGCTGGCCGAGCTGCTCTACACGGATCGCGACAATGTCGACGTATTCAGCGTGCAGCTGCGCTCGCAGTCTCCACATCCGCTGACCGATGTGCACTTTGCCGCCAGATCTGCCACACAGCAGCCGTACTTTAAGGCGGTCCGTCTCAACGGGGTCGTGCAGATGCATCGTGAGGAGATCGAGCAGGAGGTGGGCCTCAATATAACCATGGTGCACATTGACGAGTGCCTGCACGAGGGTCGCGGCAAATGTCCGAGTGGCTCCTGCAGCTCCCGCACCGAGCTGGGCAAACGGCCCTACACGGTCAGCGTGAATCGCACGGCTCTGGTCGGTGTACGGCTAGAGTTGAGTGCGCAGTGCGTGTGCCGTGCCAGAAACTTCACCGGCCAGGATCACAATTGTCGCTCGCACAATTGCTTCAATGGCGGACGCTGCGTGGAGACACGCAATGGTCCGCGCTGCGTTGCCTGCCCCGTGGGCTATGGCGGTCCGCGTTGCCAGCAATCGACGCGCAGCTTTCGCGGCAATGGCTGGGCCTGGTATCCACCTTTGCAGCTGTGCGGCGAGTCACATTTGAGCCTTGAGTTCATAACACGTGAGCCGGATGGCCTCATACTCTACAATGGGCCCATTGTGCCGCCCAAGCAGGCGGAGCCCGTAATCAGTGACTTCATAGCCATTGAACTGGAACAGGGCTATCCGCGACTGCTGATTGACTTTGGGTCTGGCACGCTCGAGCTGCGCGTTAAGACCAAAAAAACGCTGGACGACGGCATCTGGCATCGTCTGGACATCTTTTGGGATGCGGAAAATGTGCGCATGGTGGTCGACTTTTGTCGCACAGCTCTGATCTCCGAACTGGAGGATGGCAGCGCACCGGAGTTCGATGACAATGCGTGCCAGGCACGCGGACAAATACCACCATTTGCGGAGACATTGAATCTGAACCAGCCCCTGCAGCTGGGCGGCCTGTACAGGCAGCATTTCGATCAGACACTCTACAATTGGCAGTATGCGTTCAGCTCGAAGGGATTCGATGGCTGTATACGCAACGTGATCCACAATTCGGAGCACTATGATCTCGCCTTTCCGGCACTGGCGCGCAACAGTTTTCCCGCCTGCCCGCAAACGGACGAGGTTTGCCTGAAGACAGAGCACACGGCTCGCTGCTGGGAGCATGGTAATTGTGTGGCCAGCCTGGTCCAGGCCAAATGCCACTGCCAGCCCGGCTGGATGGGACCCGGCTGTAATGTGCCCACCGTGCCGACCACCTTCAAACCGCAGAGCTATGTTAAGTTTGCGCTCAGCTTCGAGCCGGATCGCTTTAGCACACAGCTCCAGCTCAGATTTCGCACCCGCGAACTGGCCGGCGAGCTGTTCCGTGTCAGCGATCAGCATCAGCGTGAATATGCTATACTGGAGCTGCGCCGTGGCCAGCTGCAGTTTCGCTACAACCTCAACTCGCTACGAAATGAGGAACAGCTGTTGGCACTAACTGCAATTGCCGTGAACGATGGCCAGTGGCATGTGGTGCGCATCAGTCGGTATGGCTCGGCGGCCCTAATGGAGCTGGATGGCGGCGAGTCTCGGCGCTACAATGAGTCCTTTTACTATCAGGGCCATCAGTGGCTCAGCATTGACAAGCAGGAGGGCGTCTATGCGGGCGGCAAGGCAGAGTATACGGGCGTCAAAACGTTTGAGGTGCAGTCGGACTTTCAAAGAAGCTGCCTGGACGATATCAGGTAGCAATCAGTGCCAGCAACTGGCTCCAGCTTAGCACATGCAAAACTGTTTGCTAATTATGCGCATTTCCATTTCTTTGTTGCATGCTCCACACAAAAGACTCGATGGCAAACATCTGCCACTGCCACCGGCCATGAATGGCACACAATGGGGCCAGGCGACAATGGCGCGTAATGTGGAACGTAACTGCCCCTCGAATCGGCCCTGCTCGAATGTTATCTGCCCGGATCCCTTTGATTGTGTTGATTTGTGGAACGAATACGAGTGCACGTAAGTACAGAGGAACACACCCGACTCACACTCACATTAAGCCCCATCTGGCCACAACCATAAAGTGTGTGTGCCCGACATTTGTTGGTTTTAACAACACATTTTGTGTGTGCCTTCAAAAACTAGCTGCCCAGTTTGGCCAAATGTTCTCTACTTTAACTACACTAATTGCTCAGTCCAGTTACGGCTCTTTGGCAGCTCTCAACGCACAAAATCACAGCATGAGCTCTATTTTCTTTGATCAACAAATGTTGCACATATCTGTGCTCTTAATTGGCAGGTGATATCAACCTACCGTATAGTTAGGACATCAACGTGAAATTTCTCTTGCCTCATTATCTAGTTTCCCTGCCTCTCCTTGAGGATTCTTACGTTTTACCAGCGCCGGCATCATTTTAATTAACCCATTCAAGAGCCTTGTACACTTTTAGCATGAACGTAACAGAACTGAATTTTATGAAATGAAACGTAGCTAAACTTCATGGAAAATTTAAGTTCAACCGTCTTCGTGGCGATTGTTTAACACGTCTGCGCACTTGGACGTGGAGATCAGTAGCTTGTGTTCAGCTAAGATTATACGTAGTCCTTACACAAGCCTGGGTTTCAAGCCCGGAGTGCAAATATCGTATTAATATCAACCCTTTATATCAAAATTCCCCCTGCACACTGCCTAAGCGGGGCATTACTTTTGATTGCTCCCTGAGCTACAGCCCAGTAAAAGGGAAACTCAGCCAAGCGCAATGCATGTGAGACACATCATTTCTCCATTAACTGCGGCATAGACTTTGCGCCCAACCACAACCTGTAAGCAGGCACACCTGCAGCCTGATGGCTGGGCAAACATATCGAAAGGCGAACGCACAACAAATAATATCAATTGTCATCAGCATGTTCCGACACAAATTTACCCCCAAGCCCTGCCCAGCTGAAATGGCAGCCAACGACACCGCCGGAATATATATCGTAGAAAATATATATATCTATATATGTGTGTGTTTGGATGTGAAAATGTATTTGCATGCGCGCAGATGACTTTCGATGGGGCTTCTGCTCTGTGCCTTTCCACAGCAGCTACTGGCAGCTGCCATTTGCAACACCTACTCCGGACGGAGAAGCGAGCACATTTTCCACATCATTAGTTTTGCCGAGTGACTCCATTTGAGACACACTGAGAACAAACAGACGTCAGACGCCGCCCAACCCCCAGGCCCAGGCCCAAGCCCAACGCCTGGTCGCTGGCTCCCTATCTATGCAGCGCTGCATCATGATTTTTGCCACGACACCTTCCACCCAACCGCCAGCCTGCCCGCCCTCGAGGCAACTATCCCCAGCAGCTTCGTGCTCCATTTACTCTTGCCATTATATCAGCGTGGTGTGGGGATTGGCGCGGTGATAAAGGGGGGGAGCGACTGCTGTGAAAGCTGCTTTGCTCCCATTTGTAAGACGAATTGAAGAGTTGGCTCTTTAAGTAAATTTAAATAACACTCACCGTGCCGGGCCTTGTGCACCAGCACCTACCTGTCCAGGTGGCCGGCGTTGTGCCATAAATTATGCCTGCTTTTTAGCCTCAATTCGAATTTCATTGTGCATTTGCTGCTGGCATCGTGTCAGCTGCTGAAATAATGTTTGGATTCCCAGCTCCAACACTCACTTTGTTATATCTTGAATCGACCCAAATTGCGTGTAAGCGTGTGCATAAAAAGCGAAAGCAATATTTAATATGAATAGTTGAGATATTTAAAATTATTTAACTACATTTAAGCTGGCCGACTTGACGTCTATGTTGGTCATGTAAATAGATTGTCAGGATAGCTATTTCAAGAACCTTCCGGCTCAATAGTCAGCAGTCATTGCCACCGACTCTAGATTTACTAGGCCTTGTCCCAAGCTATAACTACTTGAGAATTATAAGCAATGCAAAGGCGTTAAAGCAGACAAACCCAAAGTCTAATCTTGAAATATAGAAATTGTTTGGTTTGTTAGCGAACCTCGAAGCGAGCCAGTTCCAATTACTTATGCATCAAATATTTTTCTATCTTCCTGATGTAGATATATATTATTTTCAATATGAATTATAGTCTTCTTTATTTCTTAAAATTACAATTTAAATTTGTTAACTTCAAAATGGTGGATCGTTCCAAAACCAAGCTCAAAGGGAATGAACAGGTGGAATGAACAAATAGATTTTAGGGATGGAATAAGCAAGCGGGGTGAAAAAGTGGAATGAAAGAAGAAAAATAAAGTAAAATGACTTGGGGAATGAACTGGTGGAATGAACAAGTGGAATGGAAGAGTGGATTGAGGCAGCCGAATGTGAAAGCTGACAAGGGTGAAAAAATGGGTCAGTGGAATGAGACAATAAAAGAAAACAGGGTATTTCCAACAACAAGAAACACAACAATTAAATTTAAATTTAATTCAAAGAGTACAACTCTAGATCTGAAAAGATTAAATATATTCCCTTCGTAGTAAATTTCTAAAAACTACAGCTAATTGTAGCTGTCAGCCTTAAGATTTTCGAATGCTTTAATGTTTTAACATTAGCTCGTGAAACACTGATTACCCTGAGAAACTATAAACTAATCCCTCAGAGTGCCAGCTAGCCTTACCCCAAACGGAACTAACACGCTTAATGCGCTGCAAAGCTGCTCACAGAAGACACAAAGCGTGGTGCGTGCATTGGGGACCAGCATCCCCCTGCGCCCCGCGCGCGGAACCAACCGCCACTAGTCACCCGCAGCGGCCAAACAACTGACCAACTTTTTTTTTATTTTTGGTTTTGAAATAAAAAGTTGGGCGCTTTTAAAAAGTTATGCACAACATGAATTTAACAAGCGCCACTCTAAAACTCAACTCTGCCCCTCGCTCGCTCTCTTTCTCTGTCTCTGTCTGCTTGTAACCATCTCGCTCTGTCATTACAGCTGCAGCGAGGGACGCATCATGTCAGCGGATACCAAGGGCTGTGTCGATCGCAACGAATGCCTGGACATGCCCTGCCTCAACGGGGGCACGTGCATCAATTTGGAGCCCCGTCTGCGATATCGCTGCATTTGCCCCGAGGGCTATTGGGGCGAGAACTGTGAACTGGTGCAGGAGGGACAGCGTCTAAAGCTTAGCATGGGCGCCTTGGGCGCCATATTCGTTTGCCTGATTATCATATTGAGTAAGTACTGTAACGACAAGGGCTCGAACAGCCCCGGCAGTTCCCAGTTCCCAGTTGCCAGTTGCCAGTTGCCAGTTGGCAGCAGCCCGTTTGGGCTCCTCGCTAAGCTGCTGCAATTTGGCATGCATGTGTGTCAGTTTAAGCGGCTTAAGCCGCATCCGCATTGTCCCTTACACAGCCCCCCTTGTTTTCAGTTTTGCCTGTTTTTACATGTAAATGCAATTTTCAGTAGGTTGGACGCGCTGCACTCAAATCCCAGCGAGAAAAAAACCCCCCCACACACAACCAAATCAACGACATTCGCATATGTTTGCATAGAGCTGCGAGGCTGGGAGGGGGCTTCCACTCGTAAAGTGCCACATTTCTTGCTTACTTTTTAACGCCATGCACAAGCACAATTTGTTGTGTTAGCCAAATGGAAATGTCAGGCGGCTAATTAAGAAGTGCACTAAAAAACACAATACAAAAAAAACCAATTACATTTAATTTTCTCACAAAACATGTGGTCAGCATTGAAGTGAAAAAAACGTTGTTTGAAATTTATTTTACAATTTTTTTGAACACTTAATTGGCGCCCATTTTTTTTTTTTTTTTTATATAACAACAGACATTAACCAGCTTTGCTTAAACATTTAAATTCAGTTTCCGCTTCTGGGTGTGCATTTTTAAAAACAGTTGAATTTCAAAATGAGCTTAAGGCCGTTTGGACTATGGCTTTGGCTTAATATGGTCTATTTTGAAGCTTTAGAAAAATATTTTACAAAATCGAATGTAACAAAAGCACTTTTTAGTCAGCTAACAAACGTTTTCAATGAATTTTGCATTTGTTAAAAACGTTTTAAAGCTTTTTGGACTAAAAAGAAAAGCAAATGTTTTATGCATTAACTTTCCACCCATTTTTCAACCCTGTACGTGTTTCGCTTAGACGAGTCTGACTTATTCTATCGTACAGATATAAACTTTTTGCTCTTTTCTATTGTTAACAAAATATTTTAATTATTTGACAAACTGAACGAAAATTTCTTGTCCATATTTTGTATACATCCAAATGGATTTTTTTTATATTTTCTCTCTTATTGGCATTCGGACTAAAAAAGATCTAAGCATGGCTTTCTTCACACAATTTAAGGTGCAAGTCTAAAAAGCATAATTAAATTAAATAAAATAGAAAAACTAGAAAACCCAAAGCCAGGCTTTAAATATTTTATATAAAATTCAGCTGGAAGTGCAGCCGCATTTAAAAAATTCCCGCACGACGGTCCAAAGTAGCTGCTGGCTTTTGTTGCCCCTTTGCTGCTATTCTAAACGACATTTCGCCATTTGGCCGGATTTTGATTTTACTTTTGCCAAGATTTCATGTGATTTCAATTTGATTCGTACTATGTGCTTTTGCCAACAGAATGGCACTTAATGGTCTTTGCAGCGGGCGTAAAGTGGATTTGGTCATTTTCAAAAGAGAGCGAGAGAGGGAGAGCTTGCAGGCGCGAAAGAGGGAGAGAGAAAGAGAAGGAGAGCGAGCGTGAGAGGGAGACAGACAAATGCGAATGGTACGCACTGACGTACGACAATTTATATTCGTTTGCAGGCAATTCGACTCGTTTTGGGATTTCAAAAAGGCTTTTCAATTAGCTCAGCTTTTTTTTCCCGAAACCAGACAAGCTCTATTTACTGCTCTTCCTCTCGCTCTCTTAACCATCAGCTCTGCCCCATGTAGGCAATTTATTTGGCAGCTTTATTTAAAAGTAAAACTGAACCAGGCGAACGTATATAATCGGAGCTAGTTTTAATGAGCGAAAGGCGTAACAAAAACAACAACAGAATCAGCAGCGGCAACAATAACAGCGTAAACCTTAAGCTAATTAGTCGCTTCGGGCCAGCTAATTACACAGTTGTCGTTTTGTGTGGCGGCTGGACGCACAACACGTATACGCCACGTTGGCCATAAAACCGCTAAACCCCAAAATAGGCGCAATAAATAAACGCAAACGAATGTCCTGGCACAGCATGAGCTGCCACACACACCCGCACACTCACACACACTCACACACACTCACACACACAAAGAAACACAGAAACACAGCTTTTGGCGTTTATGAAGTGAAAATTTCAAGAAACTGACAACAAGTTCGTTTACTAGCGGCCATTCTGCTATGTTGCGTGTTGCTGTTGTTGTTGTTGCTGCATTAAAGTGCCGTCAAGACAAAAACAAACTAAATAATTATCTAACATTATTTACAGTCAACGCTTTTTGTGCGCCCCCCTGGCTTGCTCACTGTGCCGCACTCCTCCCGCAACCCAGCTCGTGTTCTGTCCTCTGTAATCTCAGAATCGCTGAACTGTATTTTGGCATAAAATTTCAAGTGGACCCGGGTCCAAGCATAAAAGAAACAACCAAAAAAAAAGCTGCTCTAAAAAAGTGGAGAAAAAAACTAAAACATAGCTGGGCTCGCCCTGATGAGCTTTTGTACCACAGCGCAACTGACCCGACCTGGTCATGAAGTTTTGGCTGCCAGCAAAAAACAGGCGAATGGCACACAAAAAAAAAGAAAGAAAGCAAAGCCCCCGTTTTATGTGTGTGCAGTGTAGCTAAGTGTAAACAAAGAAGCCCAAAGAACAGGACACGCTTTGTTGTTTTACAAGTGTACTAGTTTTCCACTTTCTTTCATTCTTTTTTTTTTTCTTGTCATACTTATTGTTGTTGTTGCAATTATTGTTTATTTTTCAGATATATAGTCACTTGCTCGATGGGCCCATTTTAGTTGCGAGTGAGTGTGTATATTTCTGCACATTTCACCTGGCATTGGCCTCAATGATATGCTAGCTGAAACAGAAAAATGAGAAGAATAAATAAAAGTTGCTACGAGTTTTGGGAACATTTAACATAAATGGAAAACATTCATAAATTCTTGGAAAAGGCAAAGTTAGAAAAAGCAAAGTTAAATCCTCGGTAATGGCCAAGAAGAGCTACAAGTAGTATAAAAACTTTCAAAAATTAAACGAAACTGAACAATGAATATGTATACATATGTATGCGCCGAATTTAAATACCCTTTCAGATATACCTTACTATTCACATAGACAATACATATGATTCAATCTCACATATATTGTTAGTGAAAGTTCGTATTTGCTCAAAATATCTTAGAGAACAAGAAGTATTTTATAAAAAAAACTATTTTTTTGATGATTTTTCACACATAATATAAAAGTCCTATATTAATAGGGTTCTGCTTTTATCTGAGAATCAGGTTGAGACTCTAAAGTAAAAGATTTCGGGCCATATATCTCGAAAAAAATTATTCTAATTCTCGAAATTAATATTTGACTGATCATTTCTCTGGTAACTAAATCCTATTTGTTGCCTATGCTGATTCATGACGATATTTTTAAGGAAAGTTTCAAATTAGATATAAATTTCAATTATATTTATTACTCTGTTATGTGTATTATATATTGTCTATATTTTTACAATTGCTATACCATGTCTTAAGTACTTTTTTAACTACCTAAAAATATCTGAGAGTATTTATTAGGCATCAAAAAATGGCACAAGATTTTAAGCACTTAAGATTTATATATTTTGCCCAAGCTATTGTTACTTTGTGTTAGTTCTTGCCTTAGCATTAATATTTCATCGCAGGCATTCTTGAGCATCCCTCTTAAGTTATATTCTTAGTATTATTAAGCATTGATTACCCTTCAGAAAAACCATTAACCATTTCCAAGCACATCTTGCCCCAAGTGCCCAGCTCTGAATGGACTGCTGCACGCGGAGTTCTAAGTATTTTCGCGTGCCAGTCGCGCTGTCTGCTTTTGTCTTAACCCCAGTGGGGCAAAAATGTGAAATAAACACCGAAAAGGTAAAAGTCGGCTGTCGGCAACAACTCCATTTACGTTTAATGAGGCTAATTAAATCTAAAGAAAAATGTTATTCTTCGGCGTTTGCATCACGACAGGAGGCCAATTGAAAAGGGACAAGAGGAGAAACCGACTCAAACTGAATATTCAAAAGTGCCAGACTACGAAATACCCTGTTGTCTAGTTGGTCTAATGGCATGTCGAATATATATTTATATAAGTATGTATATATATTTAACAGGACATATAATTATGTATAGACGTTCGACAGGAATTGCAATTAACAAAAAACTCATTTTAATATTTTTAAATTTGCCCGTTATTCGATATTTATCGATGTTTTGTCAGAGCACGGCATTCTATATTAATTATCTCTCCCTTTAAAAGTGGTCGAGAACTTAATGTTAAAAGTTATTTTAAAAATTGGCTCGAAATCGATAATTATCAATTCGGTAAATGCGATATTTATCGATAAGCTAAATGCGATATTTATCAGTATGGTAATTGCAATATTTATTGATATTTTTAAGACAATACTTATCGATAAGATAATTGCGAGACACTCTGAAAAACTGGACCGGAATTTTTGAAAACCGACATCACGTTTTCTATTAGCTAAATTCGATCAACTTTTCTATAAGCCATGAGTACGGGGTATAGTTAACATCTGAATGCCAAAGATAGATACAATGTATAATTGTAATGAATGTTGAGAATATAATAGAATATTCCTGTTTCTAATTGTATTCTGCAGATAATAACTGTAATGATAAGTTACATTCGCAGCGCTGATGGCCGCTTGATTTTTAAGTGCAGGAAAGTTTAAACTTTTGGCTATTATTAATGAACTTTTGGCCAAGTTTCGGCTTGGCGCTGTCTTGTAGACCAGCTGCCAGTTATTGCAGCCCAACTAATGAATCCGCTTAACCAAAAATGAGAAAGTCGCCGAAGCAGCAGCTGGAGATGAACGAGATGCCTGCTGTATGCTGCCTGCTACTCATTTGAGAGCCAAGAGCTGAGTTTTAATTATTTTTACTTGACTGTCATGTTTGCTGAACCCCGGACTACCCAAGTTAATATTGCTATCAACTGAAGCACAAATGATAAAATGCACTTGCAATGGCTGCCTCGCGCGTCATCCCAAGCCCTACTCAATGCAGTTCGTTGTTTACACTAAAAGGCAAAAACAGAACATGCTGCTAGAGCATTCGAGGAGCATAAAACTTATTAATAACTTTATGCTACTTAAGCAAACTGAACTAAAGCCAAAAAGCGGCAAATGGAAGCAACTTAACAAGTTTTTCTGCATTCGAAATGCTCTTGTTTTTCATCTGATAATCCGCTTAACTCGCAGCAGCAGAGCAGAGGCCAGCCCTAACAAATGTAGAGCACCCAATGTCGCCAGCCACGGACTACATGCGAATTGTCGCATGTGTGTGGCTACTTTACGGCCCTCTCACTCTGTCTCTCCCTCTCTCTCTCTCTACTTTTCGGTTGCGCAAAAGTTTAGCCTCTCAATTATCAGGCACTCCGCGTTGCGCCACCAAAAATTGTTCAGTATCTATTCTGGTAAACAGCAAATATCTAGATTCAGTCTTGAGAACATATTAAAACTTTTAATTTATTTAACCAGTAAGTTTAAGTATTAATGGGCAAAAGATTTGGCTTTCACAGAACTGCTAACTAGCCGAAAAGAGTCGCGCGAGTTTCCAAGTTAAGTTTAATTTTGCAAGTTTTTTATCTTCGTAAAGAAAACGACACATTTAATACATATACTAATAAATATACTTTCAATATACTCAAGGATTTGGACACGTTCCGGCTTATTGGGAAAAGGAGACATTTGTTTTTAGCACACCATAAATTGTGTCCTGGTGTGTCCTAATCATTGCAAAATGCGCTAGAAGTTCGATCGGAAGTATTGATCCTAACGAGTCGTAAATGGTATAATATTTAAAAATCGGACATTTTGTGGCCCGGATATTCCAAAAAATCATCAAAAAATGTTGACCTCACAAACGAATCGTTTTTTGGTCAATAACTTTTTTTAAACCGTCGACTTTTAATTTGTTTGAATTCCAATTGATATAAAGGGATCCATACAAATTCAAAAAGGTATAAATTTAAAAAATCTGACGCTTTTAAACCGATATATTACAAAAAAATCACCAAAGAAATCTTGATTTTCGAGCCAACCCCGATTTTAACTCCTTGCTTTTTGGACGATTTGTGTCAAAATTTACAAACGAATGATTTTTTGGCTAAAAACTTTTTTAAACCATCGATGTTAAATGTGTACCTAGTTGACCTATATATCCTTGGTTATTCTATATCATGGATGTAGTCCTAGCGTACCTAAAAGACCGAGTTCTCGCAAAACGCGTAAGAACATGGCTCAAAAATATGTATGATTTACTTTTACAGCCGCCCCCAGCAGCAGCCCCGCCCCCTGGATGGTTTCTAGTTGACTAGCATATCCCTGGTTATACCATACCATCGATATAGTCCTTGGAAACCTAAAGGATCAGATCCCTGCAAAATGTGCATTGAAATGGTCCAAAAACATGTATGCTTTTTCTTTCAGGAGCCCTTTTACATTAGCTACAGCTGCGGCTGTTGCTTAAAAGCCGGCTTACAGCGCTCTTTGAACATTAACTGCTAATTAACAGCACTGATTTAATTGAGTTACATTTTTGCCCCTTTATGCTATGCAATGAAAATTTTTATTCAAACCACTCGTCGACCTTCTGGGCATTTCTGTTCGCCTGGTACTTGAGTGAAATTTTGGTGCAAATTTTGGGGCCAGCGACTTTACTACGTCATTTTTCGCCCGTTTGGGTATGCAATGAAATTTTTCGGCAGCTAAAAATATTTTTGTCGACCTTCTGGGCATTTCTGTTTGCCTGGTATTTTGGCAGATTTTAAGAAAAATCTCGGCAGCCAGCGGTTGCCAACAGACGCCCCTGGCGGGTAGGCAATGAATTTTTTGACTTTTGAATTTTTTAATAAAAAAACAGGATTTTCTTCTTTTATTTTAAATAATTGATTTATTTATGTTAAAATTTATAAATTTGATGTTTTTTTGCTAATTTTCTGAAATTTATAAAAGTTCGAGCATAAATAATAATTTTAGCTTATTTAAACTTAAAATAGCTATATCTATCTGGCTTAATTAAAGTCGAATCCTGGAAAAATTTCCTTTGTTACTCGTGCAGGTCCTTAAGAGTCCTTAATTTGTCAGTCTGAAAAGATAAGAACACATTTGAATTAAACAGGGCATAAAATATATAAAGGTAATTTTGGCAAGGAAAAAGGCCATAACTCGGTCATGTCCTTGCAGATTTTCAAAGGACATGGCGCGTTAGGATCGTATAGTCCCCCCGCATCGATCTACATCAAAAAAATATGGGGTCGTCTAAGAACCCCAGGACTTGTATTTTTACTTGTGAAATTTCATCCCGGAGGCACACGGAAATGGCCCAAAATCACAAATCCTTCAATATCTTCAAAACTAGCAGGACGATCTTAATGAATTTTGGCCATTTGGTAGCCCTGGCTAATACAATTTTTTTGACATAGGACTCGACAGGATACGCCAGGATATAGCCGAGTTATGGCCTATTTTCTCTTCCAAAAATTGTCCTTAAGACTTCGCCATTTGAAGGACTTTCATCCTTTTTGTTGTATTTTCTTAAATGGGAGGACGAGCACTATCTGCTGCCCAAAGGACATCCCGATAGTCCTTCAAATGGCCAAGTAAGCCCGGATTTTTTCGATTTTTGCCACTTTTGCGACTAACCCCCTATGAAATTTTTCGGTGAAATTTTTTGTCGAATCCTGGAAATCCTTGAATGCTAATCGAAAGTCCTGCTCCCCACGAGTCCAAAACGGTATATCCTTCCGATATCCTTAAGGATTTGGCCGAGTTATGGCTAATTGAAAAATGTCCTTTTTAGAAAATTGGCCATATTTCGGAAACGGCAAGGACGATTTTGATGTCCTTTGGACAGTTTAAGGTGCTTGTTCATACGATTTGTTTGCCACATGACACGTCCGGATCTGAAAGGATAGGACCTAGTTGTGAGTTTGTTAATTTACGAAAGATTTGTACTGATATCTATGCTGTCTAAAGGACTTTCGTCCTTTCCATTATATTTACTGAATTGGGAGGATGAGGACTAACGGTTGGCAAACGGTCATCATGATCGGCAAGGATACGCCCGATCTACAGCCGTTTATCTCTACAAAAAAATCTCTTTTGCTCAGCTCCTTGAAGGATTTTCGTCCTTTTAATTACATATTCAAACTTTGCAGGACAAGGACTACATGTTGTCCAAAGGACATCAGAATGATCCTTAAGGTGGTCAATCTAATGTCCTTTAAAAAAACAATAAGGAAGATTTTTATGTCTGGTCTAAGGACATAAAAATCTTCTTCTCATAGTCCTTGTCCATACGAGGTGTTTGACACATATTAAAAAAAAACATCAAAATAGTTTCTTATGAAATTATGAAATCGATAGTTGTTATTCGTTCGAGCCTTAAATAGTATATCAATCCAGAATCGAACGTTTTGGTATCACAATCGCAAGTTAAGGAATGTTAAACAAATTTTGTATTTAACATACTTTTGATTGTTTCATGGGATTTCTTAGATCAACGCTGCAGAAATTTCAAGCAGGGCTTCAAGTACACACATGATATATTGAAAAATAAATGAGAGCACATTTTTGATGCGCTTCCTTTTTATTGCAGTTCTCGCATTGATATTCGTGCTGTACAATCGCAAGCGTAAAACCACCAAGAAGAAGAAACGCTCCGGAGCGGAAAAGGATGTGCGCGAAACGGTGATTAGCTATGAGGACGAGGGCGGCGGCGAGGACGATATGACGGCATTCGACATAACCCCACTGCAAATACCAATCAGCGCACAGAGCGGCACAATGCCACCGGACATAGCCGCCTGCAAGATGCCCATTATATGTGAGTAAACACAGCCGGTGTGCGCCTGTCCAGAATCTGAAGTGACCTGCTGTGTTTTGTGTGTACTCCTCAGATCCTGTGATGACACTGCTGCCGCCCGGCCAGGAGCTGAATGTGGCCTATCTGATGGAGGAGCGCAAGCAGCGCATCGACAAGGATCCCAATGCGCCGCCCTTTGATGACCTGCGCAATTTCACCTTCGAGGGCAGCGGCAGCATTGCCGAATCGCTCAGCTCGTTGGCATCAGGTGAGGCGACAGCAGAACGCTAAAAACCATCCGCTCATCCACTACAATTGCAGGCACCGACGATGAGAATCAAGACTTTAACTATTTACAAAATTGGGGTCCACGTTTCAATGCCCTGGCCGCGATGTACGTGCATGATAAGGCGAAAACCAAGCAGCCCCAACAGTCCCAACAACAGTCCCAACAGCAGCTGCAGCAGCCGCCTCCTCAAGTGGGCGTGGACAATGCGCTGGCCGTGGTTGCAACGGGCAGCGGCGCTGGTCCAGGCGGCGGGGCGGGCGCCACGCCCACCACGACGGAAGCCGACAAAGTTGTATTATAAAAATAAATAGTTAAGTTGTAGTTAAAAATGATGTTTCAGCTGTAAGCGTAATGCCAGGATATGGAAACGGATGTGGATGTGGATTGTGCAGCAATTTCAGCTCGACTACAAAACTTAAGTATTCAATATGTGTGCATGTCTCTGTGTGTGCGTGTGCGTGTGTCTGTGTGAGCGCGCGTGTCTGTTCTACGACTGAGTGTAAGTGTGTGTGTGTGTGTGTGTGCGCGTTAGCTTAGGTTAGTTTGTAAGCAACAAATACGGATTAAACTAAAGCAGAGCCTTTACGTGTGCTGTTACTTCTCTATAGATATTGACAAATACCAAATACTATATCTAACAGAAGAAAAAAAAACGTAGCATTTCCTTAAAGCTTTCTGAATACTTAAAAGATTTCAACATTTTAATACACTTTTATTTTGTTGTTGTTTTAATTTTTCTATTTTTTCTTCCGTAAGTCTTAAAAGCAACGATTTTTTCCCTTTGTAAAAGTGTTTTTTACAATTAATAAAATTTTAAAATTAATTATCTACTTAAACTTTGACAATTTTGAGCCTTTGAAAACTATAATAATCAAGAATTTTCTTAGATTTTTTCAAAATTCTTTTGCGTAATTCCAATTTTTATTAAAAAAATATGTTTTTTCTTAGAAAACTTGTCCTAAGGCTGAGTAAAGTGTGCTTTAATTCATCCAATTTTGTTTTCAGAAAATCTTTAAAGAATATAGATCAAGTTTTCGCTTGTTTTTTTTGTCCCACGAATTTCGGTCCGTTTCTCAAATAAATAAATATTTAATATTTAAATATTTCTTTGCGACTTTTCTTTCAACGGAAAATGTTGCTTTCTAGCTGTATTGAATTTTAACAATATATTTGCGAAATCTTTGAAATCAGTTTTTCTGTCCGTTTTCTCAAACATTTTCAAGTGAACCAACTAAAAATCAAAATGAAAATCTTAAACCAAAATGCATCGGAACTTAAATTAAGCAAACTATGATACTATGTAAAAGAGTTTATGAAACTTGATACAGCTAGTTAAACACCCTGTATAATAGACGGCATTAAATGTAGCACGTAAGCAGCAGCCCCCAAGCCAAAAGCTTGCCCCAAAAGAGACCCGCTTCCTGCTCCCCGCTCCCCGCTCCCTGCTCCCATAACAGGCGTTCGGATGGAACACAAAACTAGAAATGTTTTTTTTTTGTCGGCCCTCTTGGACTCTGGCTGCGGCGGAGTTCCGAGTCTGGACAGCGGCACGTGTCCAATTGCGAACCGATTTCGCACCTGAAACTGGCTGCTGTCCTCCTCCCCCCGCCCCGCCACGCCCCCCTCTCCACACACGCCCTCACGCAGTTGACTGCTCACGTGGCCAGAAAAGTTGAATGTTGGCAGCGAAACTTTTGGTGAAATTTAAAACTAACTAAAAAAGCAAAATGATAAATAGAACAAAAGAAGGAAATAGCAAAAGCAAGCAACTGAAAAGTACTGTAACATAATTTTGTAAATATTAAATTGTGTAATTTTAATATTGAATTATGAGCCAAATAAAACGGCAGTCAAACCAAACATGAGCGAATATTGGAAAAGAAAGCATAACACAAACAACTACTAGACTAATTGACAACAATTAAATTTAAATTTAAATTTAAACTTAAATTTAATATTAATTAACGCGAACCAGTTGATTGACAAACAAAAAACAATTTCATATTTCTGCATTTACTAGCAAATACACGTGGAAAAAATATTAAAAAAAAAAAAACAAAAAATAACAAGTAAATAAAATTGAATATTGATAAAAAAAACAAACAGACCGAAGAACATATTATAATAAAAATATTGTAACATGCATTAAATTAAATTACGATTATAAAACAAAAACAAAAAAAAAAAAAAAAACAACACAAAATTAATGCGTATACAAAATGTTAATTAAATTTACGTTAGTTAATGGACAATTTGTTAGTAGCTAGCATTTAAGCATACTTTTTTAAAAATCAATAAACCCCCTAAAAAAATGAAAACAATAAAAAACTGAATATGCAAAGCGTTCACTTTCAATGCTCAACATGGTTTATTATTATCCCAAAACTTTTCCCCTCGACGTCGACCTCGACCTCGACCCCTCGACTCTTAGACTCGACCCATGTCCGTGCCTAACGATCCTTGAAGCAAGAGAATCTGGCCAACATTTCCGGGCCCAACTTTAATAAGGCGGCGAATTTAAAGGTGTCAAAAGGGTTCGAATTTTGTTGAATATAAAGCACATTTAATGCCGGAGACTGAATGAATTACAAATACCCTGTAAGTGTGATACATTTAAGGGCAGCGTCAAAAATTGAATGAGCTTAAATACCCTGTAAAGGTATTTCAAAAAACAATTTCGTTTCCTCTTTAGTTTCTTGCGATTGCCTGAATTTCGGTGAATAAAATGTACGGATGGACCACAGGACGGACGGATAGACGAACTAGGAGATGTCTCCGTCTATGCGTTACACAGTTTATGACAACATTTGAAAGCCTTCTACAAGGGTATAAAAGTGCGAAGAGAACAACAAACCTAGCTCATAGGCAACTGCTTGTAATAGACTCCTATGAAACTATCTGAAGATAACTTCTTTTTCTTTCTGATACGATTCAATGCAGCAAAAGGAAAGAAAGGGGTAAAAGAGGAAGCTCAGACTTAACTAATATAAAATAATAATTAATAATTATTCTTACAAATCCCTGTGATGTCTATTAGGGCCGCAAAAGTTGTCGTTGCTTTGGTTAATTATGTTATTTATGATTCACAGCTGTGTCTCTCAATTCAACTACATTTACTTATCAAAAAAAGTAAATGCAATTGTTAACAAATCATTTTTTCGGGCTTTTTTTTTTGGTGCAACTGTACAGCTCAAATGAGATTTCCTCGTGCAAAGCGCCTCGGCCTAAATAGTTTGGCGGCATTGACAATTATTAGAATTATTAATCAAAAACTAGGTAAGCATTGATTTTCCAACATTTACTCAAAGCGCACAATTCGAACAGAAACCCGCTTAAAAACTTTACAAACAATCTACCCCATTAAACTGCCGATGCTGAGCATGGAAAACAGAATAGAAAACTTTCAGCGTCTGCGAAGCTTGAAAAACTCAACGGAGCATGCGACAGGCGACAGGACAACATGCAATGCTTTTTATACCACACACACACACACACACAAGCACACACACACACACACACACACACAGACACAGAAATGGCACCAAAAGCGAGGGGGCCACAGTGGATGAGCGGGAGGGGTGGGGCAGCAGCTTATAGCCATAAAAAAAGGCTAACCTGACCTTAAAGGTTTTGCGGCCGTCTGGCAATATTGCAGGCCGTGTCCTTCTCTGTCCTCCTTGGCGCCATTGGCTAAGACCTGCTCCCCCCCCCCCTCCCCTCTCCATGCCCCTCCCTCTACCACCACTCGGGGGCACGCAAATCCGATTTGGTTCGATAACATTTTTTGGCGCATAATAAATGAGACAGCTTTATGCTATCGATATGAATTACGTGAATTGAGTGGACGAAAATTTGTTGATCAAATTGATAGCCACAATTAGTTTACGAGATAAAAAGCAAAGTGTGCGGCTGTGTGTGTGCGTGTGTGTTTGGGTGTGTGTGGGCGGGGTTGTGGGTTCTGGTCGATTACGTTTTACTGAAAACATCATTTTACAATTTGTTGGCCTGGCTTGAGCATATGTGAAAGGAAAAGGCTTCTATTAAGAGCTTGTACATGAAATTGACAAATATTAATGCTCTGTTCAAAGGGTGAAGAAGACTATATAGGTTTTGTGCCATGCTCGTTAACTATTGCATATACTCGCAGCAGATAGAGTATGAAACAGGCCGAAAATCTGTACCTTAATCCAAATATGTCTATAGCTCCCACTTTGTTATAGAGGATATTATAATATTGACTTGAAATATAAAGTACATTCTATATACAGAGGGCGACTTCTTCATGCCCATAAAGTATATAGCATATAGTCTAGATCAGCATCAACAGCAGAGTCGATTATCTGCCAAATCTTGTCAATACCACACTTTTATATTATAGAGCACTATGGGAAGAATCGGTCGAAACTAGGCTCTTGTATGGGTAGATATAAGTATTTTGTTTTCCAAGTTATTTTCATCATGTTCGGCATTTTCTCACACATCTGCAAGAGGCAAATGCCTAACAGGCATTAAACAGAGTATTGCGCAGTCGGCTACAATACAGATTTCCTTTCATATTTAAAAATATTCTCACTTTACTTGAGACGTTAATTCAGCGCATAGACGTTTACCTGGCTGCTTAAAATAATCCAAATAATTAAAAAGCATTGAACAATTTCTATTGTTTTGGCATCAATTGAAATTTCAACTCGACTCTGTGTAGCTTCCTTTAATTCTATTAAACACAGCCTTCATCAGCTTAGGGCAACTAAACACACACACACACACGCTCAGATTCAACGCTCAGATTCAAACGCACACACACACACATCTTGTGCATATTGGCATGTGTACTCAATATGCATATGTTATAAACTACAAATCATAACAACAGAATCTATTCTTCAAGAGTGCTCGAAGTTATATACCCCGTAAAGGATCGTGTTATACTCAAACAGCACTTGACATATCGTATCCTAAAGAAGAAATATTCAGGCAAGGATTTGGCATACTCTGTTTGTTAATACGGTAAAAACTCCGCTAACGGTCACTGCTACAACAGGCAGTCAACCCTCTTGAGCGAACACTTTCTCTCAAATCAGGCGCTAACTACTCCTGCCCTATTAGGCGGACACTCCTCTTAAGCGAACAATCATTACCCGACGGTCGCATCAAGCGAGCTTTCACTGTAATACAGATTCTAATTATTTCCCGTTTTAAGATAAACAATGTTATGTTAGAGTTTGAACTAGGTACTTCTATCTGACAGTTCTAATGTGTAAAAGTCCTTAATTTATATTAAGAATTGCCAAAAATGTCCAACTCAAATAGAATACTTTACAAGAATTATAATTTGTCCAATTATAAGAAATATATACATAAATAATTTAATTTCTCAATTTCTTACTTCTGCATTTTGTGATATCAAGCAGACTTTATAAATGTTCATTCAGCTTCTTTTGAGATATGTTTAGTATGTGTGTGCTTCACACGAATCTCCTTTAAGTGTGTACACCCCTTTTGGTGCACCTGTTGAAGTACAGGGTATGCTTATGTTTAACAATAGCTGCTTGCATCTGCTGATTATCGTAGCGATAGCAACTGTAAGACTCGAGCAGGAAATTACACTAAAGTCGGATAATTCTAGGGTTCTGCATGGAAAAGCTGCTAATTGGTGTACGCTTGCCACGAGAGCTTCCAACTGCAGCTGAGCCCACAAAGGCAGCAAGCAACAACAACAATTGACAACAGGCAGAGGAACCACAAGCAAGCCAAGCCACATGCCAAGTGGCTAGCAGTCCATAAATTATCGCATTTAAACAGTGTGTACACACTAATTTTTTAATTGTTCTTGCATTGGATGTCGTAGTAAACTCTCAAGCACAGAAGACCCATAAACAGGTTATAATCATGCACTTTACAAAGTAACCGATTAATTAGCTGCAGTCTTCAAAGTAAAATTTATCGCTTGTCTATTATAAAATCAAATAAATTGTCGATAGTTTTCACTAGGTAGTTGCTTACAAGTTATCGCACAGTTACAAAAGTTATCGATAGTTATCGATGCGAGTGTGTCTACACTTATTTTTTTGGTTTTCGTCGTTCTTCATCTTCTTAGTACACTTGATTTTGTAATTAACTTTGAAACACACTCACAACGATAACAAACAGGTTATAAATGAGAAGTTTAGGAAGTTATCGATAAATTAACTGTTATTTTCAATGTAAAGCTTATCGATGGCTTATATTTAATTCTGATCAATTTTTCATGGTTTCACTAGCTAGCAACACTTGACTTCTGCAAAGCCAGTTACATAAGTTATCGATTATTGCTAAGCAGAGCATGTTATCGATACATTGATTTCTAAGCAGATCATGTGCAGATACACAAGTTATCGATAAGTACTTTGCTTTACAGGTCATATGCGGATACGTCACATATCGATAGATTCTTTGCAATGTGCTTCAGAAAAGCCATCGATAACTTGTTATGTTACCAAATATTATACACAAAATATCTGTGCTAGTTCTTATTATTACCTGTTAACGCGAGAAATGGGCTATGAAATGTGTAAAGAAAACTTTCTCCATTTGAAAAAGTTTTTCTTTACAAATAAATAAAGTGTATATCATAGAAAATATTATGGTGAAAAACAAATCTTTCTTTTAGTTACATTTATAAACATAAAAGAATGTTATTATATATATTTACATTTTTTATCATCCATTTGATTCATATTATAATTATTTATTATATTGTTTTTCCTGGGCTAGAAATATTTGAATTCTACATTATTACAGAATTGATTGCAAAGGATTCAATGAATATAAAATATATTTGCAATACCAAATTGAAGATTTAATTAAACGATAAGACAGTATGCATTAAATTAAAAAAAAACAGACACTAGATTCTGGACAATTTAATATTTTTTAAAATTCTGTCACAAAGTTTTATTAACTTTTCAAATTGTTCTCAAACAAGAGAAACTCAGAAAAGGGGCTCACAAAATAGCCGAGTCCTCGCATTTGGTTTGTCAAACAAAGCCAAATAAAAATACTTTAAGCGAATATTTTGATATATATTAAATTTCTAAGCTAGCACGCTCAATTAATTATAATTTTTTTGTGTTAAACAAATGCCAAAACATATTTTGAAATATCATTGACTTAATTAGGGAAATGCGCTCCGTTGCGCAGATGCATGCAAATTATATAGATTTACGGCTGATTTGGCTGGGGCCATGACTTGCAATTTTGTGCCCCACTGCAATTGCATTATTGAATATCATGCACTTTATTTAATTATCAAATTTGCCTTCTTTTCATTTTTATTTTGCATGCAGTGTTTGGCCTCAAATATTTATGCATTATTTTGAACAAATGGAAAACTGTGTGAAATGCAACAGCCTCCCTCGCTCTCCCTCTCTCTGCCTCTCTCTGCCTCTCTCTGCCTCTCTCTGCCTCTCTCTCTCTCTTCGTCTCTCTCTGGTCTCTCAATTTGCCATTTAAGCCCCAGTTATATTTGCAGCTCAATGCGATGAGCATTAGTTAGCTGAAATTGGAAACAACATTTGCCCGTTGTTATTATTTCTAATTGCCTTTTGGCCGACTCGCCCGCCCAACATTGGTAGGTGGAGGGGCGAGGCGGGGCGGGGTCTAATATCGAGCATTAGCCGGCTCGGATTATTAAATTTAAATGCATATAAATTCGCGCATTAGCATCAAATTTAATTGGTTACTTCAAGTGCCTCAACCTAATGTTGATTTTGTTATTGTTTCTCGATTTAGCTTGCATCTTGGGGCTGCTGGCCAGGTATTCAGATTTTACGCCCAATTTTGATAAGGTATCACTGCAGTTACATGAAATTTATGTTATTTGAAATGTATTCAAGTGCATGAATAAAAAAAGTTATTTACTTTTCTTTTGTAGCAGAAAAACTAAAGATTTTGTTTGTTTTAATAAATTAAACTAATATTTGTCAAAAATACCTTCTAGATTCGCGCCACAAGATGATTTTGTACCTGTTTTTCACTGATATTTATATTAATATATAATTTATATATTTATATATAACAGTTCTTAGCAACAACCCATGTGAGCCTCAATATTTATAAAGATATGATATAATAATTTAATAATATATATACATTTATATATTTATATATGATTTACATATTTATTTTTATTTAATTATATATATATTTATAATAAATAACTTTAAAGACTGAATCTAAATAAATGCTGATGTTGCCACGGGTTGTTGTACATGCTAAGGCTGGTTGAGCAACTTTGCTAAGGCACAGTCTGTAACAATAGCAGTGCATTTTAGTGAAGACCTGCGCCAAGTATAACAGCAACCAGGCGTTTGACGATTAAATGAACTGCTTGGTTTGCAAGCCAAGCAGTTGAGTGCTAGCTAAGCAGTTCGGGTTTGTTTAAAAAATGAAATGTTTTACAGCACTGTAATAGCGAACGTTATAATTCAAATTGGTTTAAAGCAGTTATAACAGCGAGATAAAACGTTTATGATCATAAAGTAAATCGTTATTTCAGCAAATAAAATAAGACAAAATTAAATAAATTAACATATTTAGTTTATAAATACATATGTATAATAAATGCGAATAGGTATGTTAACGAATGATATTAAGTTTATTTTCAAAGCTGTTAACTATTTTGAAGCGTAACGAACCCAATAGAGGAAGAACAATAACCCAATTTAATGCATGTAAACTTCAAAAAAGATACATATCGCTTCACACCTTGGAATTTGTACGTCAAAAATAGAAATATTATTGTATTGACACCCACGGCAGCTGGAAATGAGCCAACTAATCAGCGTAGATCATTCAAAAAAAAGCGTTTACGCAAAATTTCTCACGCCGCGCCGAGCTGCGGACTTGGACTTGTTAGCATCCCGCAGAGCTGCCGCCGCAATCTGGCCAAGAAGAAGCAGAAGCAGAAGCAGAAGAAGAAGAAGAAGCGGAGGGAAGACAGCGAGTGGACCACACGTTGTGCGCAACTATCAATCATTCAATTATTAATTATTAACAAACATCTGAGGTAGGAAAAATGGCCGAAAGAGCATAGAATATTCACCGACTGTCAGAGCTACCAGAAAAGTTGCTAACATGAAATTAAATACATTTAATCAATAGAATATTAATTTTAATTAACAGGCAGCTTTTACAAATATTTCGTTTCCATGCACGCATTTAAATAAATCACTTTTATTATGATGTGTAGGGGAAATCGCAGCGCTGACAGACAGCAAAACGTTTTTTTCTTGTATTTGTAAATGACAAGTGAATAAAAACATAAACAAAATACGAGATTAAGCATAATTAAACATTATTTATTAATGATGCTTTTAATCAACACGCAATTTGTTCAACAACAAACTATTGAAATAATTTCACTAAATATTTTGTTTCTCTTCCTTTTATATTTGTGAATTCTTGTTAACTGAAAATCAATAACGAGCCTGGCCAACAACTGGCAGGCTGTGCTTGTTGCTGCCGCTGCTGCTGCTGCTGAGGCTGCGGCTTTGTGGCATCCAAGTTGACCTTTCGCAATGACCGCAGTTGCTATTCCATTTGTTTGTTGCTGCCTTTGGAAATATTTTAAGTGGATTCGCAACAGAAAAAAACTAAAAAAAAACTCGTTAATGACTTTGCTGGGGCAGCAGTCGAAAGTTAATTGTCGTTGGGCGATATTTAAAAGATGGCAAAAGCGAGTTTCCGTTAGCAAAACCTACAGTGAAAACTCGCCTAACGAACACTCACATTAGGCGCAGAGACCGCTTGGCCAAACATTTGCTCTCAAACCCAATTTTGAATCAGGCCATACCCAAGGCACCTCTTTTAGGCGGACACTCCACTTGAGCGGACAACAATTATGCGACGGGCCGCCCCAAAGAGCTTTTACTGTACTATTTGTACCTTTTACATTCCAATATGACAGGTATTTGATTTAAAGGATTTATGTAAAAAATAATGAAAAACAATTTAAATTTTACTTAATTTAATGCAATTTAGTTTTAAATCAAAGATTATTTGAAAATAATATGCTGCTCTATTTGTCAAATATAATTGATAAAGGACAATAAGTCTAAATAGTCAACGCACAAAGGAAAGAAAGAAATTGCAGATAGAAACCAGGAATCTTGGACATTCGTTATAATTGATAAATTTCCATTAAAATTACACTGCACATTTTATTTCAAGAAAGAAAATAAATTGTCCAGTTTTCAAAGAGTAAAATGTTAATGTTAATGTTTTCAAAATTTTTCTTTATTTATGGAAAATATTTGCAAAAGATCGTTTCGTACAGAGCCTTTTTATTTGAAAAAGAAAGAGGTTAAATATAATGAGGGCATTTTATAATATATTTTCCGAAAGGAACTGAAGCTCTTTTAAAATAGCCACTGGACAATTTCATAAACTTTATTGTTTATCCAGACGAATCTGTTATATTTTTTATTTGAATAGATCTATGCAAAATGTGTGCTCTACTTTGCAAAATGTTTGAAAAAACTCTTTTAAATTTCATCAACTCACACGAAATATATATAATATATATAGAACATTTCTAAGCCCGAACTCTAGTTCCCTTACGACTCTCTCGCCTGGAGCAGCCGCTAATAAAGCAAAACGAAAGTTAACTAAAAATCCTAAACACTCCTTAAAATGGTTTGCAACCAGCCCAGTTAACAAATGCCCGCTTGCTGCCCCGAGTCATATTCTATGCTCATTATCAGCCTTTTTTGTGTTAGTTTTGTTGCAAGTGAAACTTTCTGCAAGCTGACACTTTTATCGCGCTTGTGGTCACGAGTGCAGGCAAATTTGTTCAAAACTTTTGTTTTTTATTTATATTTATTTGTCTTTCCCTTTTTTTAAGCTAAACTGCTTTTTTAATGACTGACAAACGGGCCAACTGAGCAACTGAAAGGCTGACAGACGCACGTGCGTCCAACGTATCGCATCCCCGCCAGAAGTCCAGGTCCAAGTCGCAGTCTTTGGATCTGCCGCAGTGCAGGCAAGTGTCCAAAACAAACCCAAACGCACGTCTTTCTAGCTAATTTCTGCGCTGCTCAAGTTGAGAGAGAGAGAGAGAGAGAGAGGGGAAGGGAGGGGGAGAGGGAGCAGACAGACAGGCAGTTGGTTTTGGCTGCTGCCAGAAGTTTATTACCAAGTGCCCGTTGAGGGGAAAGGCCCCTGACAGCGACCGCAGCGCGCAGCGCGCAGCGCGCAAGAAGCGTCAATTCTAAACGGCACTCATTCACATCAATAGACAGGTGAGAGGGCGGAGGCAGGGGGCGGTAGGGGCGCACCTGAGCCGAGACTGTGGAGCAGTGGCAGCTTTTTCGAGAGAAGTCTCTCATGTAGAGCTGCGGTTCGTTTGGATTCTTTAGGAGTCTGAGCTGCCTGTGTGTGTGTGTGTGTGCGTGTGTATCTGTGTGTGTGTATCTGTGTGTGTGTATCTGTGTGTGTGTGCGTCTGTCTGTGCGTTAATTCATCATTCGCTTAAATGGGTGTTACCTGTTAAGTGCGTTTATCACGTGCTGCTTCGGCATTTCGTTTCGTTTCGTTTTCTTTTTTGTTTTTTGTTTTTATGAGCTTTTCTCTGCCTCTTGCGACTGTCGCTTTTTCCTCTTCTTATGTTTCAAGTGGGCATGCCCACTTTTGTGGCGCTACTTAAACTGCGACTAAGCACGCTGGGCCAGCGTCTGCGCCTCAGCCTCGGAGTCAATAACTCTTGATAAATGCCATCAGAAACGTGACGTATTTTAATTAAAATTTCAGTTTTTTGGGCCACAAAAATGAACCCTAATTATGTGAAATTGAAGATCTAAAAACATAAATGAGATCGACTTACCCATTTGGAAATTTTAATACAGGCAGCAAAAACAAAAGACTTGTGCTTCCTTATGCTTCTTATATATACACAGTGCCAGCAAAAAGTGTGCGCACCATGGCATAAAACGTGTCATGAAGAGCCGTAAATAAAAGCATCAATCGGTTATATGCTGGAAATAATATATAAATACGCGAATGAGAGAAATAATATAACTATATATTCAGAGAAATGTCTACAGATATTTGATAGCAGAAATTTCCCAGAAATGTTTCACAATTAAAACAGAACTAAGAGAAGAACTTGGTTTAATAGAATGCCGACCCCTAGACTTGAAATATATTTAAACTAAATATCTGTTCAGATAAATAGACCTAGCCTGAGACATGCGTGTCACAACGTCTCTCTTTATACCCTTTATAATTTTGTCTCAAAATGTCTAACGCATTGAAGGAGGCATCTCCTCCTCCGTCAATCAGACGGACGGATGCATGGACAGACGGACTAGTTTATATCAACTCGGCTATTGATGCTGATCTGGGTTATATATACTTTATGAGATCGGAGCTGTCTTCTACCGTGCGTCACACAAGTTATGATACTCTATAAAACTAATAAATAATTGTTAAACTTATAAAAAAAAATGTATTTCGCAGTAAAAATAGTTATGTCGTATAACAAGTATAATTTATGGACTCTGGAATGGATTAACAATTACCGGTTTCTAAAATAGAAATAATTTAAAAATAAATTCATTGAAAAATATTTCACAATTTTATTCCGGAGCGCGGCCGCGCCTATCTAAATAATTAGACATATTTATGTGTTCATAAATTTGGAAGATATGATTGCGAGTCGAGTTTTGTGTTTTTTGTGGTGTTTTTCTCATTAGGCGTAAAACAACAAAGCAACAAAGCTGAAACCGAATCAAAACTTCGGCAGCTTTTAATTAAAACCCGATAAAGGCTGAGAAATTCGTTGCGGTTTGTCTAAACGGGCCCAGAAAAGGTAATCAAGGCGAAGAAAATTCCACCAAATTGAAAAAATATATAAAAAAAAAAATCAAATGGTCAAATAGATGAAAGAAGAAGCAGAAGAAAAAACGAGAGCTGTATGCATATATAAAACCTTGATGACGATTTCTTATCCCCATTTTTGGTGCGCACTTATTTATGTAAATCTCGAAAGCGTCCACAACGAACGCTGACAAACAACCAAAATGCATTTGTGGCTCCAAGTGCGCTCCAAGCCCGCCCCAATCCCAAATCAAGCCAAACCAAATCCAATCGACCACTCGACAAGACGCCAGAGCCAGAGACGGAGCCGGAGCCCAAGCCAAAGCCTATTGAATAATTTTGATTTGATTTCTTTGCCTTGCTTTTGAATACCCTTCTAGAGGGTATTGCAATTTTGTCGTGAAATGTGCAACGCATAGAAGGAGACATCTCCGACCTCATAAGGTATATACATATATTTTGGATCAGCATCAGCAGCTTCAGAGTTGATATAACCAAGTCTGTCCAGCTGTCCATCTGTCCGTCCGTCTGTCTGCATGGGTCCGTCATATGCCGGGTCAGGCCGGATCGGACCCCTATATTATCTAGCTGTCGTGGGAACGATCGTTCGAAGAATAGGTACATGTATGAAAATCTGCTTTCTCCATAAAGATATCTTAACCAAACACGTCATATAATAGTTTAAACATGCTGCCTACATATGAGGCAAATCTTATCTACCATATTATATAGCTCTATGAGAAGAATGGATCGGAATGGATTCTGTTTTGCAAGATATATTCATCAAACTCAGCATTTACCAGCTACTCTACTCTCTACTACTCTACTCACACCTTCATGTCAAATCTAGAAGAGAGTATTACAACTTCGGCGTGCCGCAGATATCCAAGCTGTCTCGTTTTTATTTTTTCGATTATTTTTCTGTATTTTCTGCTTTAATCACTTAGTTACTTGATTTTCCACTTTATGACGGATTATGTGCAAATGTTTGTCGACCATTTCAAGAAGCAGAGCGAAGAGAAATGAACAATAAAAAAAAAAAATAAGTCTATTGAACAATTGTAAAATTTATGCGGATTGGTAACTATTTCTTCGCACTGGCGAGGCGCTCAGACTCAGACTCTAAGCCATTAATCATTCGCGTTTTCGGATTCGCCCATTGTTGCAGACCGCGCTAAGCCAGTCCACAATTTATGACTTTATTATGTGAGATTACCTGCTGATTGAACATCAGAAAAACGTCGTGTCGTGGAGCTGTTAAGACTGACGATCGTAAAAACTAAAAATGTATGGCGGCTGGGAGGGAATATTTGGTGGATTTTGCTGCGGTCTTGAATATAATCTGCATGCCAATTTAACATGCACTTTAAAGTAATCTAAGACAAAAATCAATCTTCTTTCTTTTTTTGCAACTAAATCAAGTATTTGGTGTACTTGACGATTTTGCTGTGGGTGTAAAATGAAATAAATTCAATTCAATTCAGCTTTTCAAAATAATCTACACGCTAACTTAACACTCATGTTAAAGTGCTTTAGGAAAACGACAAAATAAATCGCAGCCTTTCCTTTGAAACTAGATCAATTATTTAGGGTACTCCTGGGCCTTGTAAAATAATCTGCATGTTAACTGAACATATATTATATCATATATATATCACATATTTTGCAGATATGTTAGCGGAATAAAAGAAGCTCGCATATTGGGAGCTCAGTTTAGTTAGGATAACTTGAATAAATAGAAAAGTTTATCATAGGAAAGTTATTTTTCAACCGATTCTTCCTCTAGAGATAGAATATATAGTCAACCGATGTTAATAAGATCTTGACCATATGTAAGAAGAATGACAAAACTAGTTAATGTCGTCTATGATCAAAGAGAGACGGGCTTGGCCAAATCGACTCGACATTTGATGCTGATCGAAAATATATATGTATGCATATACATAAATATATGTCTTCTTCACACTCTATAAAAATATATATTCTAAGACATCCTGGGCTTCAGTTAATATAGTTGTTAGCTGATTTGATTAAATTACCATGGACTTACCAAAGTCCGCTTTAGCACGGCATTTGGAAAAGATCTTTGCTTTTCTAAGGTTTTTTTTTCAAGTGCTAACAACCAGCTTTACATCCGGTTGGTAGCTGTTCCAGCTACCATTCTACCATTCGTCAATCCCTCAATGCGTCAGTCTGTCAAACGGTTGGCCCGTTGACCATTTAGTGCTCAACGACTTCCGTTAAGCTTGAAAAGAATTTTTGCGTTTATTTGTTTTGTCGACGCTTTTGTATTATTCAAAGCTTTCCGAGATGCCTATCTCTAAGAGCGCTCGCTTTGTGCCACCCTCCCCCCCATCCGCCTGCCCCGACGCGCTGCCCGAGTCCGCAGCGGCTTTTGTTATTGTCCCGCCAGGCATTAATATCGCGCCGCCGATCGCCTTTCATAATTGTCACACATTTCCAATAATGCAATGTAGCCCCCTCCCCCCTCCCCCCTCCCCTTCTCCAACGACGCGCGCGGGATTCACTGAAAAACTGGTTCTGTGGCAGCACATTTTCAGTGGGTCAAGTCGGCCGGGCTCTGTGTGACCAACGATTTTTCTATCATTAGCGCATTTTAGTGCAGCCGCGTCTTTTCTCACTCTTTCGCCGCCTTTTGTTAAGATCTACACTTGCACATATCGCAGTGACATCTCTTTTGATTTATAATTATTTTCCTAATCGCAACATATTTGCTTTATCATCCGGCTAATGAGCGCAACTGGAATGCTTCAAGGTTGCTTCGAATAACGGTGCCAGAACTGAGATTATGGGAAGTTGAGTGCGCAGAATTCACAAAGTGAACTTTGCCGCCAGTTGATAATTCGCGTAATACGTAAATTATTATTTATGTATACATACATATATATTTTCCGAACAATTTTAATCGCAAATTAATTTAATCACTTTAATTACCGTTGCATTTCGAATTGTTTTCTTTCTAACCAACAATTTGAACACAACATTTCGCCGCGTGCGCGCGTTCACTCAAAACATAAACAAAACGCCGTTCATTTTACCGGCTTTTCAACGCCGCGAAATGAACGCACTCTCCCGCTCTCACGCTGTTACGCTCTTTCGGTCTGCAGATCATATGATTAGCCAGCAGCACGTGCAACGGAATCGTTCAAAACAACATCAGCCAACAACTGTGTGGGGGTCAAAGTGAGTGCACGCTCTCTTTTCGCTCTCTCGCTGCTCTCGCTTGCTGAAGAAGACAGCTAGGCAGCTAGAAATGAGCGCGTCCCGTGACGATCGTCGCAGCACGAATGAGCGCGCGTGTAAATAGCAACAATAACTCCACTTCGTGCCGATTCGTGCTCAATACGGACTCACGACCTCATCTCTGCGCCGCGCAAAGCATCCAATTGGAAGAAGCGATCGTCACATTTGCCTTTCAGTTCGATTTGAACACACGAAGCGCGCGGGACACACGGAGCGGAGCGGAGCGAAAGATTTTCAATCGGATTTTATCGACGATTTCATATGGAATTTTATGCGGCTCTGCGCGTTTGCCATAAAAGTGAAAATGTGTGTGTGCGTGTGTGTGTGAAAAGAAGCAATTGCAATAGTCGTTGGCCAAAGCGTGGGAGGAGGTGTGCAAGAATAACGCATAAATTACAATTTATATGGAATACGCGCGCCCTTTTGCTTACATTAGTCGCTGTGTAAAGTTATTTTTGGAGCTCTCGTTTTCATTTTCGTTTTCCAATTCGTGCGCCGTGCCGGAGTGTTAGCGTTAACGGTACATTTGCATCTGATGCTGCCGCACCCGCCCTTGGCCCATGCGGCAGGGCGCATTTACAATATTTTTTGCATCCATTTCCGCTGAAAGTGAATGAGAGGGAGATAGAGCGAGAGAGAGCGAGAGAGAGGCAAATACTTGCATATGCATGCGTATTTATTTTTGGCCGCAACCCTTTCGCGATGCCCTCCCCCCCTTCACAACATGTGTTTCTAATAATGAAGTGTTTATTTTAGGCGCTCAAGTGAATTGTTTTTTCTTGCGAGAATAAATGCTCGATTTTATTTTTTCGCCAAGTGCAACAGCGGATTATCTTTGCGCAGGCGGATGCGTGTGGCCACATTTTGGGGTAAGCATAACAGCACACCATAATTCGAAACGGTGGAAACTCTACTAACGGACGGCTGCCTTTGCGCTTAAATAACCGCTAGCCGGCCATTTTGTAGTCCCAATAAGTATCCTCTATATTCTGTACGGCCGAGCCGTTTGTTATTGCACTCGCAAAAAAAACTATGAAAATAGGGTTACAATTAAAATATTAAAAAAAAATATATTTTAAATAGTGGAAAAACTGCGATTCATGTGAGCCAAAATATAAGAGATCATTTTAATTTATAAATTACACACAAGTGTATATGTAAAAATTTCACCCAAGCCTAATTTTTGTAATATTTAAATAATCACGTGAAAAGGCTTTAAAATGTTTATTAAATTTGTCATGAATATATATTATATAGATAAATTCAAAAATTGGTTTTAAAATGTATTGTAAGTTTCCTATAAGTGTGTCTCACACATCCCTGACTTCTCCTTTTAGGTTATATTTCTTAGCTCGGATGTCTGCGCATAAGAACCTTCACTGTATCTGCATAAACATTATCTGCACATATCTTATCCAATATTGAACTTTAGCTGTATCCCACAATTGTGATTTATGCACTTACATACGGCACATATTCCACACATATTCCGGAGTTTCCTTTCGGCCACTCGCATATTTCTCTTGCGGGCGTTGGTGTGAAAAATGGGCAATTTAATGGCTGCTGTAGAACTACATCTACTATAATTTGTGCGATTCCCTCATTGAGATAAGCACTGATCCCAGCAGTCCGCAGCTGCGGACTGCGCCACCTTTTACTCAGTTTAAGTAATCATGTTTTATGTTTTATGCGGCTAAATGAATCGTTCGTTTGGCGAATTAGTTTGTGCACGGTCTCAACATAACCCCAACGCAAGTCTTACAAAATATTAAGTGGATTCAAGAGGTTTTTGGTATTTCTTATAACTTGAAAATAATTACGCAGCGACAAACTGGAAGTCAAGAAATCAGATCGAACGGAAAGATTGGTTCCAGTTTCAAAAAGTTTGAAGAATTTCCCTAGACTTCTTCTTTTGAGAATTAATCCAAGAAGTTTCTTAAGCATTTTGTTACTATTTGAGACTCACATTTTTAGCTTTAATTGGTTGTATATTTTACTAGAAACGGTGTAAAAAATAAAGATGATTCATTTCGAGAATAATATAGAAATTGTAATGGGATCAATGGGGCTTTAATTAGTCAACTTTTTGTTTTAAGAATATCCCGATTTTGCCGGGTATTTTCTTGTATTATTAGAGTATGTATTATTATAATGTTATTTGAAAAGTATGTATTTTGAACAATAAATAATGGTGTTGGATATCAAATTCAATTTTGAGAACTTTTTTTTTCTCAATGATAGTAAAATTTGTATTTGTTCAGAGTTCTGTCCTAAAATGCTCAATTTTAGACTTCCAGCTTCACAAGTAGATATTTCCCTGAAAACTCATTTGTTTCATTCCTGAAATAACCTGCCTGAGCAATTTTGTGTATTTTTGTGGCAATTTATCTTTTTGTTATTAGAGAATGTCAACCTCATGGCTGTTGGTGATGCAGCAGGGCCAAAAGCCGCCTTCAGGCAAAACTTTTTAAACAACAACTCACAAATCACATGCCACAGCTTCCAAGCAGAGCAAAACAAGGCGTCAACCACGCCCCCCTCCCACCTCCAGCTATGCAGAGCTCACAAACTATTTGCACGCATAAATCTGACTTATGACGCCCACTCAAGAGGCCGCTGTTAGGCGGGCAGAGGGCCGGGGGCAGGGTCAGCGTTGCCTGGTTCCTGGTTCCTGATTCCTGCTTTTCATGTTGATGATGTGTTGTCTTAGCCTCTGCCTTGAATAGCAAGAGGGAGAGAGATAGCGAGAGTGCGAGAGAGAGTGTGCCAAATGTCAAAAGGCTTTCGAAATGAAAAATGCTGATAACTGCAACAAATCGCACACACACACACACACACACACACCTCCCAATGGGCCACTTGTCGGCCAACGTAACCTTAACTGAAGAATGTAAACTCGTTCATAAAAATCATTTATGAGCCCCAAGACAAAAACAAAACGACGAAAAAAAGCTAAGAAGTTCCCTAAGCAGCCACCAAAAGCAGCGCCTAATGATGAATGCAATTGCCGCAATTTGTTTTTACTATTATGACGCCAGCGAAGGGGGAAAGCCGTAGAGGGGAGGGGTCTAGCAATGCAAAAGGCCAAATGATGCTACACTCCACGTGCGGCAGAGCGAGGGGCCGCCAAGTTGGGGGTGTTGCCAAGTTGAGCTCGTAAAATGAAAAACCTATTTTACACTGTCTTGAGTGTATGTGTGTGTGTGTGTTTATCTGAGTGTGTGTGTGTTGTAGGATTGCAAATTTTAGCCTTTCGACGTTACAAAATCGAGTTTTATTTGCATATACTCTAAGTTAGAGAGTGTACAAAAACTTAATTGCTAAGTTGGAAAAGATTCTAGGCTTGAACATGTGGCAGAGATTTTCGACTCTTTGAACTTATAAAATTAATTTAAATCGTATAAAAAAAAAAAAAATAAGATAATTTACTATATGAGACATTTATTAAAAATATGCCAAATAAAATATTTTCAAACAAAATAAATAATAAATATAAAACAATTATTTGTAACTTGTTGATGATGCCAAGAAATGCGTTTATAAAATAGCATTATGTCCTAGGCATGGTCTATTTGGCTTAGTATAATTGCGACTTTGTGGAACATAACTACGTATCTAAAGAAAATAAAGACAGCCGTATTGAGACAATAAAAGCTCTACAGATAAGTCGAGCTGCTTTGTTTCTATAGAAAACCAAATCAATAGAGTATTCATACAATTAAAGCTCTACCAACTAACTGTTCGAGCAGTTCTTTAAGCCGGACAATTTTTCTCACTACTTCTTGGAACAAAAGGCCGTCCTTAACTTCATTCTTTAAAAACAGAATTTCATGTATTTATTTCAGGCATCAAAAAACTCTCAGTGTGCGTGTCCATTAAAAAGAGCAATGTTCTATGTTAAAGTACACTACATTAACGAGTTTTTACTTTTGAATACCAAATATTTCATAAAATACAAATTGTATCCAAAGTATGCTTAAATCGTATATTATCTGCTTACGCGCTTGGAACCCAGAATTATTGTGGCTTAAGGTAATCTCAGCGAGTGTGGCCATTAAAAAAGAGTTTTCACTGTATTAAGCTGAAGTACAATATATTCATGAATTCTTACAGCTTGAGAACAAAAAGTGCATAAAATACAGAAAATTATCGCAAATATACTTAAGTCTTATATAAATGAGCTGTTTATGCGCTTGAAACCCAGAATTATTGGGGCTTTAACCAATCTTAACTCGCAGTTATCGAGCATTTGGCATTGGGGGCATCCCCACAATTCGAGTCAACTCTCAATTGCAGTGCTCAACACTGGCGAAGCCTTCGTTGTTGTTGTTGTTGTTGCCTTGTCGCTGGCTTAGCTGGAATTGACAGCAAAATAATACGAGAAAAAATTGCCAAAAAAAAAAAAACAAAATAAATACGAAAACAAGAGCCCAGCCGAAGAGACAAGCGAGGCACGCTGCAGAGTGGGAGATTTGCCCGCTGATCCCCAAACCTAACAAATACTCCTCCCCCCTTGGGGTCTGGGTGAAAGATGATGATGATGAAGATGCGCGCGAAAAACGTGACGTACCCAGGGCCAGTTTGAAGGCATTTTGCGATTTGCTTTGTATTGTTTCCCCAGTTTTCGCATAAAATAAAAAACAGAACAACTGCAACTGCAACACAAATGACAGTGAGAAATTTGCCTTCGATAAAAGCAACTGTTGGGAGCTCTGCCTCTTGCCTGCAAGTGGAATGCAATCCGAAATGTCAAACTGCAGCAAATTGAGGGCGACAGCGAAAATATTGTATTATCGATGGGTTTACAATATTGTCAGTTCGCTAGTTTTGACATTAATGATAGTCGCGTCAAAAGAAATTCCTTGAAAACTTTGACAACATTCAGCGCCGCGACCTGCAAGCTAGCGATGGGTGCGTGACACGATTTTAATTTCGTTTACAATACGATATGCTCTTGTATTTCAACTAGAAATAAAATCAAGCTAGGGATGGGTGCGTGACACGAGCTCAATTTAGTATTTAACACGATGAGTGTGTGACACGATTTCAAATGAAAACAAAAAACACGATGTGGCTTTATATTTGCACAAGAAAAAGATTTGCTCAACTTAAGAGCTGCGTTTTTGCCAATTAAGCTTGAAAACAAAATTATTTGTTTATTATTTGATTAAGAGAGCAACATATTTTTTAAATAATAAATCGCTTCGATACTGGAGCTGTTTCTGTTTTTAAAAGCTTTCTTGATATTTTGATAGGTGGTGTTTTTGTCATAAAATGTCCTATGATTTTGTTATAATACTTTTAATAGACCAAGTTTATTATGTTTTTAAAGGTTCTGTGACTTGGCAAAGAGATTAAATTAAGAACTTACTCTTGCAAGAACTTATCTTTATTTGAGAGTTTTCTTGTTAGAACTGATCTTTATTTGAAATTTATTTGAATACTCAAAGTAAATCGTATCCACACTTTATGCTTCACTGTCAAAACGATACAAACTCATAAAATGACAAACGATTTTCTGTGTCACGTGCTCATCTCTACCCACCGTCTCTTATTACCTTTCAAAAGTAGTTGAATGCCCAAAATAATTCCTATATTCACTTCAGACTCTACTATCGAAACGAATGCATTAAACGATTATCGATTTATCGTGTCACGCGCTCATCTCTACTACAAGTGTCTAGCTACACATTTGTTGTGTCTTGTGTGCAGCTCTCCCACTCGCTGCCACGCTGCCTGCCACTCTGCCCCCGCTTCCCAGCTGCCCTGCTGCCCCCCTGCCTCACCGCAGAGTCGCGCTGGCATTTTGCTAAATTTTTATTTGTTCCCACAGTTTGTCGCTTGGCATAAATACGTCGTTAGTCTCGGGCACTGGTACTGCTCCAGCTTCGGCTTCGGCTTCAGCTTCAGCTCTACTTGAACTGCGCGAGGAGAAAAAAAAAACTTGCAGGAAGCTGCCGCAAAAAGTTGAACTAGACAACAACTGCAGCAGCAGCAACAACAACAACAACAACAACAACATATAGAAGTCGTCGTCGTCGTCGTCGTCGTAATCCTAATAGTAATAGTAGTTACGGCCATACAAGCACGTTTAATGTTCTTGGAGGCGGCGCACAAAAAGAAGAAGACGAGCACAGAAACGGGTGAAGCTTGCCCGACTCTAAGATACCCATTACTCCCTTTCTGCATGCATATATAGAAAAATTTAGCACGTGCAGCTGCAGCTGCACTCACTGTAACATAGCTGCTCACAAAACCGATATACCCCTTCAAACAATTACAGAGATATACAAAAAAAGTAAGCCCATGTATCTTCTCGCCGAAGTGTCTTCTGTGAAAATGTTGCACAAGTGAAAACAGCAAATGGGTCGCCTTGTCAGTCTACTTACAACAGGCACTGTGTGCCACAAAAAGCAGTTGACCCACACGTTCCACGTTCGCGAACCCCTCCCACTACAATACGCCCTGCAGCTGGCAGTGCCTTTACGTTGCTTTCGGTGCCCCCGTCGATTAGCTGCCAGTCGACGTCAATGCCTGTCGCCTGTTCCCTGGCTAAGCTGCCCGTCAGCCGTCCTGCATACATGCCCCTGCCCCGCGCCCAGCCTCTGCTGTCATGTAAAGTCTTGCACAATTGCTCATCACATTGAGGCACCTCTCGCTGCTGCTCGCTCTGATTCTCTTGCCACTCAAAAATGAGAAATTGTCGCCGATTGTCAGTTGTTGCAACTTCCCTAGCCCCCTCTAGCTGAACGCCTCTGGCCCCCACCAAGTGCTTATAAATCAACTGAGGCTCATAACATTTTTTTTTGCAAACGTTCCGCGTTTAATGAAGTTTCGCCCAAGGGTTGGAGCGGACGCACCGAATGGCTCAGAATCCAAGTACCGACAGCCGCCTCAGGCTAATCCCGAGGCCACTTGAAGCGCATTAAAACATGTGCACGATTGGAGTTCTGCGGAGCTGCCCTTAAAGAGGATGTTTGCATTTACCATATTTATGCCATATTCAGTGTGTCTCTCTGTGCTGCGAGGTTCGAGTTCATTAAGCAGCTTTCATTTGAATGTGCCGCAAAATTGTTTTCAGCCTGTGCCAAGAGTTCCCCACAAAGGGGGGAATACAAAACGAATCTTCCATTCAAATCTGCAGGCCAACTGCAGGCCTAAACAGGAAAGTTAGATTGGAGTTTCCGTTTTACGATCTTCGGGTTCTATTGGGGTACTATTATTAATTTGTACTATAAAATCATTTGCTAAACTCCAGTCTTCGACAGAATTTCCCTCACATTTCCATAAATAATTTATAGAACCTGAGAAACTTTCGTTTATCTAGCTTCTCTGTGCATGGTGAGTCTTCAAATACTCCCACGATTAACAATGCTGGAAGCGCCGCAACTAATTGTTTCATTTAACGAACTGCACTTGGCCCAAGCCACGACTCACTCATTGACTCGGTCGACTCACTCGCTCAATGAGCACCCATATCCGGGCTAAAACACATTTGGCTACCACTTAATTTGCAAATAGTGAAGCGAAAGCTGCAGGCGCTGCACGCTTTGGAGCTCCAAGAGCCAGAGCCAGAGCCACAGCCGCAGCCAGACCCAGACCCAAAATCGCAATTCCGATAAACATATTAGAAGAACTACGAAATACAATTACTTAACACAAGTAGGGAAGGGGGGAGGCCAGCGGGAGGTAGTAGGTGCTGATGCTGCTAGTTTGTCAACCAATTTGAAAGGCCTCTGGGCAAAGTCGCGTGAGAATCTTTTTGCCACAAAAGAGGAAACAGCCAAAATGAAAACGAAGAACGGATAAAATATCAAGTAAGAGTCATCTAGCTAAGCGTGCCCGACTAGGAGCTACCCTAGAGCCGGCTTCTAGCTGCCATTCCCTGTGTTTGTCGCACGACTATACGCGAAATCTTGCAAGGCTCATCGATTGTGTTTAAATCTCCAGTGCTTATCAAATAGTAAGAAATTCTTATATATAATCATTTTGGGTAAAAGATAAGGCCAAAATATAAAGCAATACATTTGGTCTTGATAGTTCTCAAAATGTAGGATGATATGGTCAATGATGAGAAACTTAATATCGATATTTATCGATTAAAGAAACTAAAAGATTTGAGAGCTGCAAAAAACACAAAATTTGATATCAAATATTTGCCTCACACTGCAATGTGCTGTTAAGAGAACTCTCTCAATGCTCGAAATAATATTGGACCAAACATCGATATTTATCGATTTAGGAAAGTACGAGGAGTTAATAAATTTTTCTGTCTTGTCTTCCCTTTCCCACAGATGCGGCTCAGAAAGCTCTTTCAATGCTCAAGAAATTGAGTCTAAACATCGATTTTTATCGATATGAAAAGTTACAATTAAAATATCCGTCTCTAAAACATACGATAACCTTATCACTGACTTAACTTCAAGCCTGTAGCTCTTATTGTTTTTTTAAATCGAAGCATTGCCTCAAACAGACGGCAAAATATAATCTACCTTATGCGATAGAAGTAGCCTTCTTCTATCTGTTGCACACACACGCATTTAGTTACTCTACCCATTCTTACGGGTTTTTCATGCGTAGAGGGTATAAAGACCAGGCCAAAAGAAATGCAAAGTCACGCGCAAGATTTTTGGCCCCGAAGCGCAGGTCGTACGTTCAGGTTCAGTTTCAGTTTTCTGTTTTCGGCTTTGTTGCAATTGCTGAGACTGTCGAACGCCGTTGTTGGCAACAAAATATGGTCAGAGCTGAGGCAACATTTTGGCCCTTAAAGCGCGGGCAGCCGCAGCACAAGTGTCCCAAGGACCCCGCATGTCCTAGCCCATTCGTGGCCAATTTTCAGCATTGTCTCTGGGCTGGCCACAGATCACGGGCGCTTTAAACGCAGCTAAACAGCTTCATGGAATGCGCTGTGATTGAAGACACACCGAACTATGCACAGATTGTCGAAGGAATCGCGTTCCCAATGCCAAATCAGGTTGCACTTGTGCAATAATAATGAACATGATCATGACGTTGATCGTTTGATCAGTTGCATGTTCTATAGCTACATCAATTTATTTGTAGCCTTCTGCTCTTTCTTTTTTTTTTTTTTATTTATTTTTTATTCATGTTGTCCACATGTTGTGACTTTGTTTGGCATACATAATAACAACGACAAGGGGCAAGTCGATAGATCACTGACTGATCATCAATTCGCTGACTCTCGGACATTGTTGTTGTTGTTGCTGTTGTTCTTGTTGTTGCTTGCTGCTGTTGCTGCCTGGCTAATGATCGTCATGAGTTTTATTTTGTTTGGCATGTTTATCTGCATCTTTCATGTTCGCATGTAATTTACTTTTGCCCGTCGATCGGTGATCTGTGCTGATCTGCTCTCTCTCTCTCTCTCTCATCGTGTCTCTGTTGCCTGTTCTTTAAACCTAATTAGCTTTTTGACTTCTTGTCGCTGTCGCTGTCACTGTGTCTGATTTCATGTTGTCGATCTGAGTGATCTTCTTTGGCTTTGTCTACACGTCCCAGCGATCTTCGCGTCAATTGTTCATGAGAAATAAAACGTGCTTTTTCCTTAAGTGCTTAAATGGAAATTCAAGTGGAATTAGCCGTCTAACAAGCGGACAATTATAGACCAACAGACATTAGCGATCATTCGTTTAGCGATCACTTTGAGAATTGATCGAGAAACGTTCAAGCCTCAGTTTTTAAAGCACTTTTATTGGCTGCAAATAAATTTTTTTATCTTTCTGCTGACTGACCATTTAATTGGAATTGCGGAATTCCTTCTACAAGGGTAGAAAATATGTGAAAAATTTCAAAATCTAACATTTTCATCTTTAACACGATCAGCTTTAGGCTCATTTTTAAGAATCTTAATAGATACTTGATGACGAAAAAAGAGGGAGAAAAAAAGTATCCTTCCATGCATTTCCTTTTTATTGATTATATAAATCCCTCTGTGGAAAACCAAAAGAAAATATGACAGGGTTGGGCAAAGCTGGTTAAATTCAGCTAGCTTCATACAAAACGAGCTGCGTAAAACACACTTTTTATATTATTCACGAATTTCCACATATCACAATAGATCTGCTATCCGAAGAGTCAATCGACAGACAAAGACAAATTGCCGCATTAAGCGATAGCCGATCTAAGGGAAATAACAACAATTAATTCAATTTGCATTTGTTCAAAATACAACAAGAAAAAGCCGAAATTTTTGCCATGCTTATACAAAATATACATATATATATCTATTATATCTATGTATGCAAATGGAGAGCCCCAACAAATTGTGGATACAACAAATACAACATGCCGAACAAGGCGGCACGGGGCACTATCAAAGCCAAATACAAAATAGTTGTCGGCATGCGATTTTATTGACCATTTCAGATTCAATTAGGGGTAATTTAATTTCAATAATAACTCGATATGTGGCCAGCACAAGCGACATACACACACACACACACACACACACACTAGCAAGCACACACAGCAGGCATTCAAAAGATACATAGATACAATTTTGTATCTCATCTTGTCTGCGACTGGCTGCGGTTTTATTTGCTGCTCTTGATGGCTCTGAGCCGCAAGCTTTTGGGCGCATTTCTGTTGCATGTTGGTTACAGTTAGAGCCAAATGTAGTTGTTGTTGTAGAAATATAACTCGTTTTTTGGCCACAGCGACCATAGCCAAATGCTGATTTGAATTTTGCGTGCGGCAAATGCTTTCAAAATTAGTGCGCATTGCAGTTTTTTCTGTCTCGTTTCTCTTCTCTTTATTAAGTCCGATTAAGTCGCTATGTGGTTCATGTTGGCTTAATGAATATGTGTGTGATTTGTGACTTGTATGCCCCATGGTACTTCTAAGTGTAATCGCTTGATTGGGCAATACTTGTGCCTCACACTAAAGCATTTTGCCTGACTATGTAAGGCAACATTTATACTTTAGTTACAAGCATAGTTGATTTAAATGAGTAAAGAATCTATAACGATTAACGCTTCTTCCTCTTATTCATACTTTATCCCTTCTAATACTCTTCTTCTATCTTTCCTGCTGTTAAAGTTACAAGGTACTTTAGCATCTTGTTATAATTGTCTCCTCATAAATGCCTTAAATCAAATGTTGCGATAGAAGCGAGTATGCAAAGCAACTTTTATATAATCTATCAAATTATTTGCTATAAGTTAACGTTACAGCCCCCTCTCTCTCTCAATCTCTCACAATCACTCCCTGTCTCTCTCTGAGTTGACATTTGCTTATTGTCACTGTCTGTGTTCTCTAGATCTACCTGCCTTTTGAACATATTTTTTTTATTTTAATGATTATGTTTAGGAACTGGCACATGAGCTTATTAGCTCAAATTCCAGCTGTCTGCCCCTCGTCAGGTATTTTTTAATTTCTATGCTCGATTTCAGCTAATTTGTTCGTCACTTGACCACAAAAAATAAAAATGCCAAAAAACAAATTTTTTTATATTTTTGTTATGGGACTCGCTTACCTGTGTCAGTTGACTCTTGACCGCGCAGCGTGTGTGCTGTGTGTGTTTGTGTGTGTGTGTGTGTTAGCTCGTGTTGCTTTGTGTGTCGCGTGCAGCGAGCACCGACGACTGCGTGTTGCCCCATTGTTGAGGGCTTCGCATTTTGATGTCGACCCCGGCACCTGCGAAAACAAAGAGCGACACGCAAATGCATTTTTAAATTTGTTGTTATTATTGTTGTTGTTGTTGCGTTTTGTTTGCTTTGCGGTATTTGAAAAACGCAACAACAAAAAGAAAATAGAAAAATTGGCGCCGATGCGTGCAGCCGTTTGCGGTTGAAAACCAAATTTCAAATCGAACAAAACGGATAAAATTATGATACAATATTTATGGCGGCAACAAAAAGATACCAAAACCAATAACAACAACAACAAAGACAATAAGAAGAAGAACAACAAACGGCAGCCGTGAAAATGTTGCTGTTGCGGCCTTTTGGCCAGGCACGCACACACACACACACACACATACACGCACGCACGCATTGTATCTATGTTAATTAATTAACAATTAATTAAGCGAAACAGCAACAACAACAACGCCAGCTACTTCATCGATGACGTCGCTAATGGTTAATGATGAGTTTTGGATTTGGGTTTGGCCTCGTTTCAAAGCGGACAGAAGGGCTCTGGGGCCAGCTCTGGCTCTTTGTCTTTGCCTTTGCTTTTGTCGCTGGCCACGGTTGGCGTGCCTAAACAAAATTGTTTGGAGCCAAGCAGAGCAGCCGCTTTCAAGCTGCCGTATGCAGCTTCGTGCGGGTGCATGCGTGCTCCAAACGCATAGCCAACAAAATTCCCAACTCCAAGAAAGAAACAAAAAAAACAGTCCACTTCAGTCTGGAGTCTGTCGTGTGGTTGTTGTGGTTGTTGTTGTTGTTGTTGTTGTCGTTATCAGCGCGTATATCAAATGCGGGACAGCTTTTTATTAGCTTTTTCTTATGCGTTGACTCCTTTGCTTGCCCCAGCAACAACAGCAACAAAAACAACAACAACTCAAGCATATGAAATTGATTAATACAGCATGATAAATATTTTCGATTTCTTATTTTATCTATTTTTTTCGCTTTTTTTTAAAGATTTACGTTTTTTTTCTATTAATTTTTTTTTTTACAATTTGTGTTGTGCACGATATCGGTTAAGCCCATGATGTATAGTTTTTCGATAAGTTAAACATATATTTTTTTTTGGTGTGAGAAATTTGTTTCGGACTTTTTCGACCAGCCTGATGTTGTATGCAGGAAATTGAGGCGCGGCAAAAAGAATATTTACAAAAATCCATTTAACAAAAATTTGATAAAGTATCTAATGAATTTTATCCGCATGCATGAAGAGAATAATTAAAAGATTTTTGAGAAAACCGAAAATGCTTCAATTCGATGGAAGCAGGAATAAACTGATACTGAAATTATTTATATAAATATAAAGATCATTAAAAAATAAATATATTAAAAAAATTACAATAAATCTTTAAGACAAGCTACAATAAAATAAAATTCAGGCAAGAAAAGTGAACAAATTTTGAGAAAGCTGAAAAATACTTGAATTTGAATAAAAAACTGATATCTAAAAACAGTTTAACCCCAAAAAGAAACGAAGCCAGCAATTTAATTAGCTGTGTTACTTCTGTCCGGCCAACAACTTTGAGCACTCGCATACCAATTGCTCAGCCACACATAAATTCAATTAAAAGTCCAAATTACACACACACAGAATCCCAGTTGTGAGTGCTTAACAAGCAGCTCGTATCTAACACACCTTCAGCTTTGGAGAGCTCAGCAGCAGCAGCTCGAGCGCGCGCGCGCCATTTAACAAGTGCAAAATCTGCGTATAAATCTTCTAATCTCTGGCCCAAATCGCGGACAACAAACAAAGCCAACGCCTTAGCACCTAGGCGTACAAAAAGCGCCAGAAGAACAAGCTGAAAACCCAGCCAAAAGGGTAGCTGACTGGCTGGCGGAGGATGAGAGGTTGAGGGGGGTGTCTGTGGCAATTTGTAGGTTATGCCTTAGAATGGGGCAACGCGTCTGGTTCGTGTCGTCGCCAACAACTAAAAATGAATCAAATTAGAATGCTTGCCAAGCCCAGGCATGGCCAGCAGAACGACTTCCGGCCGAAAGTGAACTTTCGAAAAAGGGTTAAAAACAAGTCGCGTCCAGGCCATAAAATTATTTGGGTGAGGCATCTTTGCTCTTAGCTGGTTACAGGGCGGGTGTGTGTGTGTGTGCTTACGGCTGGGTGTGTGTGTGTGTGGGGTGTAACACAAATTGCTTGCATGTCTGCGCAGTTTTATGACACTGGCAATCGAAACTTGTGGCAGTTAATTAATATTATGTGCTGTGCGTGACTGTGTGCGTGTGACTGTATGTGTGTGCTTGTCTGTGTGTGTGTGTGTGTGTGTGTGTATTATGTGTTTGCACAAATCCTGGATATTTGCCAAGCCTTAAGCATTTGCACAATGATTAATTCGTCACTTGATACGAACTGAATTAATTATACTTAATGCAAATTTAGAAATAAAATCATCAAATTAATCATTGATAAAATCATCAACTATTCAATATGGCAAATGAAATACTACTAAATATTTAGATAATAGCTTCGAAACATTTCGTAAAGAAGGAAATGTATTAAACAAATCTATAAATAATTATGTATTATTATGGAGCCATAATTAATTGTGGATTGGATATGAAAGAAAACTAAAACGGAAATTGACTGTGTTTGCGAAAGTTTCAAATACTTTAGTCTGGAAATTAAAATATTCTAAATAAACTTACTTTTAGGCGACTTTTATATTATTAAACATTATATTTTGTATTTACGTATATTACATATTAAAGTAATTATATTCTATATCTTATGAAAAGAATTTATATTTGCAAATGCCATTTAAACATATCGCTTGATATCCAAAATCATAATAAATTGTTCTTAAATTACACAAGAAAATTGTATTTTTAAAACAGCGGAAACTTCAAATAAAGATTAAATGTAAATTAGAAATCTATACAGAAAATAATAAGCTAAAAAGAAACGAAATTATAAAACCCAATAAACCTTTAATATTTACTTACGCCTTTCTCAATAACATTCTGTTTACCTTACTTGCTATCATTTATCAAAAAAAAACACAAATCCCTAACAAAAAATGCAAGCCAATTAAATTAAAAATTGTCAGTTGAGCCAGAGCAGAGAGCAGCTGCTACAGCAGGGATAACAACAGTTGGGGCCGTGTTAACAGCCACGCCCCAATTGAATTGATGCCAGTCAAAGAGGTCATGAAATTGCCGCGTAATGCTGCCAAATCGATGGCCCAAGTGGCGCGTTCACGTGGCGCGCAGCGACTTTCAACTTTTCATGTCAAATCTTTTAAGACTCATCAACAACATTTAGTCGACGGCATGATAAATGATGCACATGTCCAGGCATCTATTTTTTATGCCCCGATTTAAGTTCATATTTTTAGTTAGCGGAAGTCGTCTTCAGACACTGCAAAAGTGCACATCATTATCGTCATCATCATCATTATCAACATCATTGGTTTGATAATAATCATGTTGCAAAAGTCGCCACACTCCAAACAAGGATAACTAAAAGAACTCAAAACTTTTGCTTGCCAAAAAAAAAATAAATAAAAAAGAAATAAACCAAATTTATGATTTCTTTTCTGGGAAATGTTATGTGTGTGTGTGGAAACTGTGAGAGCGCTTTTTTGTTGTTGTTGTGGAAGTTATGAGTCTGCGTTGTCTCAATGGGAGCGCATGAATTAACCGCAACACTTATCACTAAGCGCAGCGGGACTTTAAGAATGCTCCAATTCCTGGGAAAACGCACTTCGGTTGCCTAAACGTTTGCAGTTTGTTTTCTATACTCTGCTCAAGGGTCAAAGTGGGTATGTGCAATGTCTAAAGACCAAATTTGTGATATATTCGCGATACAATACTCCTCTTGGTAAGTTATTATATCTATCCTATATAGCACCTTCTCATAATTATGTTTCTTTAACTTTAGGTATTCAATTTTCGAAATTTATTTTAGCTACAAAATATAAAGCATGGCTTTACAAATACATTATTAAATGTAGTTAAATACCATTAATATTCAACCAAATAGGTTAAGAATATTTATATAATAAACATATATATAAATTTGAATAATTTATAAAAAAAAATAACAAAAAGTTCAATACGCAAACAGAGCAGCTTCACGGTCGTGAGTTTGGTTTCCTTTTACGCAATGTTGTTTATGGTATTCTCTGCCTAAATGGAGCACTCAGTGGGCACAGCTGGAGCATATAGCTGGAAAGCGTCGACGTTTATGCGAGCATTCAAATATATATATTCTCATATATATCAGATGATAAATGATGTTGTACGCAAATTTGTTTATGAGTGCAGCTCTGTAATTGATGGCTGCACTTCCCGGCCAAAATGCTCGACTAGGCCGGCTTGTGAGCTAGCCTGTTAATTCTAGCCTAAGCTTTAGCCTTGATTTTAAAGCATGGTTAGAGATCGCCTTCAGTTGCAGTCGTTAACTGTTTTAATGGGACGCTAAAATCAACGCTAATGACTCTATTTGGCTTGGCCGAAACGGGCACAAACTAGGCCCATAAACTTGCCCGCAAGGAGCTTACATAAAACTGAGCCGCAACCCTATGCAAATAAATCAATATTTTAATTTTATTAGCCGTCAGCCCTGGGGCGTGCAGTACGAAGGCACGGGCACGGTACACGGGGCGTATGCGCTCTATCGGCAAACGAACAAATGAATGTTTGCTGCCTTGTAAATAATTGTTAATGGCCACATAAATAAAAACAAACACGCGCTGAGGTATAACTCGGCTGCTTGTTAAACAAATATTTGCAGTTACCACTGATTTACACACACACACACATATACACAGACAGGCGCGCTATGTGTGTGTGTATTGTGTTTCTACGAAACAAACAAAATTTGCAGCTTAATATAATAATCAAAAAAAAAAAAAACAAAGTTTGTGAGGAATGTGATTTGTGGCAAATTAATAAAAATGCTATAGTGTAAAAAAACCATTCAAATTGAAAAATGAAAACTATTTCAAAAAGTAACCAATTTAACGCGAAATTTCGCAAAACTTTAGAACACTTTCCGTATCCGGAAAAACTCCCACATTTTTTCATTTAGAATTTCATTTCATTCACAATACAATTTTAATTTTATTAGCCATTACTTTGGCTAATTTAAAAAGATATTTTCATAAATATTTTATATATTTTATCGATAAATAAAAAAGCGTACAGCTTCTTATGCGATTAACGCTTTTAGTTCGAATAATTAAATGTATTTATATACTTTTATTAACCTTTAAAAAAAAAATTAAAAAAAGTTTCTTATATTTTTTTAAGATAATTAAAACAAAACCCATTAACCCTTTACATATGTTAAAAAAATCTAGATATTAGCTAACCCTTTACATATGTTAATCCAGTCGAACTACTTAAGCTCTATTCTAAGCTAAGCTAAATAAAAGTCAGCTCATAATCTTCTGCTTCTCACATAAATATGGCGATACTTTGCTAAGCGCGCACAATAACTACTTCTACTTAATATATAATATATAGAGATAGATGTTTATTTTTATTGACAAATTACTCTATCAAAAAGCGAGCATCTAACAGACCAAAACAATAAAAATAGTTTCTATTTCTTTTTTTTTCGCATGCTTTTGCTCATAATAATAAATGTGTGCGAGTGGAGAGGGAGTGAGGGGGAAGGCGAGGAAATATGTATATATATGACTGTCGGGTAATGATAAACATTTTGTTGTTCCTTGGCTTTTTACTTGGGTGGGTAATGGCACTCGTATGTAATGATTATGGGGCCACTTTTCTCATAAAAATTCAAGCGGCAGACGCAATGATGATGACCACGGTTGGGAGCGAGTGAGCTGATGATGTCAAAACAAGCAACAAATTAGACTGGCAACAACAAAAACAACCACAACAACGGCAACAAAAGCAACAACAACAACAACAACAACACTGAGTTAAGCACACACTTGAATTGAATCATTGATAAACAAGCGACGGCTTCTATTGCCTTTGATTATGCTGCTCGTGGAGAGTTTTCGAGGGTTCTGTTCGGGCCCAATCTCGATTATGCAGAACGTATTTTGCCAACACATCTGGGCCCAAAGACCACATAATAATCATTATATTTTATTATATATATTAACACGAGAGCGAACCCCATACGAAATCAACTTTAGCAAATTGTCGTCTACCATCCGAATTTGCCCCAAACTTGGGGGTTACAAAAAGAAGTTGCACGCCTCAATCGTCGTTTGTTTTATCAACCGAAAATGCTCCAATAACAAAACAGCATTTTGCCCAGGGCCAGACAGTAGGCGGCTCCCAAGGGGGGAGGGGGTGTTAAAGGTGGAGAGTGTGGAGAGTGTGGGTAGAAGAGCTGGCGGTTAGGGGCTTGGAAAAGTCGACGCTTTCGGCGTGTTTTCGCTTTGGTTACCCGTCGCTTCTTGATTTGCTAATTCCGTGGGTGTGTTTTCTCGGGCATTTAGACAAGCCAAAACGGGCGCCCCCTTTATACTTACATATATATCTTCTTTATTTTGTTCGGGTTTTGTGTTTCCTTTTGAAATCGAATGCGTCTCTCCCACCCCACCCGCCGGGTGCTGTTCGGTGTCTTTCAAGTTGTCTGTCTGACTGACTGTCAATTGGTTTCTTGTGAAACTGAAATGAATAGCACCAGCTCTTTTGGGCATTTCCTCTTACGTTTTAATTTTATTAAATTAATTAAATTTTTAGAGTGCTCTGTGTATTTGAATTGTAAGCAAAAGCTATGCTCAGTTAGTTTAAATTGGAGCTTTGGTAAGTTCTTGCTTAAGCTGATTAAGAATTATAAGATTAAGTCATTTCAAAACGGTTCTATGTTTATATAACTAGGCCCCATACAAATTCTGTAGAGACCATTGAAAGATATTGAGATCCTCTGTTTGATCTGCGGACCTCTTAAACAAACTTTGACAGAAGCAAAAGTAATCCCATTCTATGCAAATGTTCTTCAATTTGTTACACACGAGAAAAGCGGAAATTATAAAAAATAAATAATAATAAACAATAACAAGAACATGTTCCATGCACTGAACTCAGTTATTAAAGGGCCACCGCCCTCAATATCAATACCGCAGAGGCTGGTAAAAAGCAGGGAGCACATGCATCGATTTTTGGGACAGATGCAGCTCTCGCCTTCCTTCAAATAAGTAAACTGGGCTGTGAGGCTTTCGTTGACGGCCGGATAATAATAGCAGACGATGAAGAAGCCATCAAACATGATCGCTGCACTGCAGCCGATAAATTCTAAGCTCGGCCAGATTAGCTGGGTTAAGTTGCCCATTTTGCCCTTAAGCTGCTCCGTGAGTAATTCTTGCGATTTGATTTTGATTTTGCCCAACTCCAAAAACCAATGCCGCACCGTTCGTCCCTCCCATTCGTCGAGCTGCGCGAAGTGCTGGCGGGAAACAAACACCGTGTTTTGACCCACACGATAGCCGTCAAGGCCGATAATCAGGCAGGTGTCCCGGTAAGGCCGGCACAGATGCAAATACTGCTCGGCCATGTGCTGCAAGTGCATATTCCAATAGACAAGATTCATATTAGAGAGCTGTTTGTCGTAGGCCACTTTGTTGCGCAATCCGTTGTGCACATGCACCATATTCGAGCGGGACTTTCGGGTAACGGGCACGAGCACAAAGCGTTTGCAATTTGGCGACACTTTCATCGGATCCTTGGCGCACAGGAAATTCGCTTTGCCATCCAAGCAGTTGGCGTTTTGCGGACAAATTGTCGTCTTGCTACCAAAATCGAAATAATACGGATTGTCCCCATCATCTTCATCATGATCGTGTGTTTCTTGACCAAGTACCCGACCTATATAACTGAGCACTACCAGCAGTATTATAATTTTCATATTTTATATATAGATATCGATTTCCGAGTATTATTGGAAAGGTCACTGATCCTCAAAGTTTTTTTTTTGTGTGAGTGTCAAAACTTTTGGGATAGATTGATTGATGTCTACTAATAAATATTTTAATATATATTGAAATTATAATGACAATGACAATGACAATGACAATGACAATGGCAATCGCAATGATAATGATAATGATAATAATAGCAAAAGTACTGATAATTACTATAATACAATAATAATACAAAATAAATAAAATAACAAAATAATATTCAATAAATTTAAAAAAGGGTAATGTGTGGCGGACATTGATTTCTATTTCTATTGAAAAAAAAATCCCACAAATAGGACACAATTTAGCTGCCCACCTGTCACATATCGGCCACGTCGCATGCACAAAACTTGGGCTATAAATTGAAAAAGTAAATTTTATGTGGATTTTCTTGAGCCAGCGCTATACGGAAAATAGAATTCAATTCCCTTGTAGGGAGCGTGGGGTGGCAATGCAATATGTTTATCAGTATATTGATTTTCAGCATTGAAAACAAACATGTTTGCCCCATGGATTTGCTTGATTGCAACATGCTACACACACACACACACATACACCATCTGCCAAATGTATCCACATGCCGCACAATTTAGAATTCCCCTCTTTGAAAGCCCTTAAAGACTTATGTCAAATGGCAGCAGATCAAATATCCTGTGGTTAAAATGCGATTCAGTGATAAATGCGACACACATGCCACGAACAAGTGGGGGAGGCGGGATGTTTGGGGCAAACAAACAAACAAATACACAGAACAAACCGAGGGGTAACCCAGGGCACACCCAAGACTCTTGGCAAGGTTAGCAATGGGGTCATTTGTGCCCGTCACGCGCCCCACGCATAATGCATGCCGGGTCATCAATATGGCAGCCGCACGCCCTGTCCTGGCCCATATTCTAGACTCTAGTACACCCATCCCGGTATCGGGGAAAACTTCTTGCACGTTCTCACTGCTAGGGTCGATGCCATTAGTTTTGTTCGGGTTCGGGTTTTGGTCCATGACTGTGTTTGCGGTCGAAATTAAATTGCAATTTCAAACTTGCTTTAGCCAGTTTCATTTTTATGGGATTTGCGTTGCGCCACGCTTTGTTGCAACCATTTCCCCACTGATCCTAAGCCCTTACCCACTCCACAAAAAACACACACACACACACACACACAAAAATCGACTGCGGCTACGTGCAAAGTGCAGTAAAAGTTTTGCCAGCCACCGTTAAATGGATAAATGGTTTGGGGCTTGGGCTTGGGCTTGGCGTTGGGTTTGGGTTTGGGGTTGGGTATGGAATAGGTGGATAAGTGTATCCTGGTGTTCTCAGTTACCGTTACGCTTAATGCATTTGATTGCACTCGTTGTGTCATCAGCTCTCTGCTTCTTTTTCTATCTCTTCCTATGCGCTATCAGACTATAAAAACAATTCATTTCTGTGCTAGGATGTCGCTGGCGAGAGGGTATTATGGATATTATGCCATGAAAAAGACATTATGAACCTAGAGTTATCCATAGGTTATATGTTGTTTCCAGAAAGATATTTTCTTGCTCCCTCTTTAATCTCAGGGTGTGTCATGACTAGCTAACTCCAATTATCATTGATTTTGTTGTTAATCAATAGTCATCAGATATTAGTAGTAGAAAAACATAGGTTATCGTATAGTACATATACTTTGATATGAAGAAGAATATGGAGAGACTTGTTAGATTTACAAATTTCTTTATTTCTAAAGCTAAGTAACTTCTCTTAATGAAATTTAGAAAGCATGTTAATTATGTTTCGTGAAATGATTATCATTATTATTGTAACAAAAATTGTTGGTCGTGATTTAAAAAGAAACCCAAAATGTATAGAATCATATAATGAGATAATTTCAGTAATGATGATATAACAAATTGTTGATATCATTGAAAATGATTACAAAATATCCTGTTGATACTTATGTAGTCTTTATATGATTATAAGAATGCATGTTCCTTATGAAAAAGATTGCATTAACCCTTATAAATCCACAGTAAGTGTATACACGGTTCAGCTTTGAGTACATATCTATATAGTTAACCGCATTTCCTTTAGTTTTTTTTTGCTTTATCTCGAATTGAGTGCTTTGTTTTTGATATTTTGTAACTCAACTAAGGTTCATTCATTTAGCAATGTCAACAGTTGGCTGACCAGAGGCGCCTTTGTTCACGCAGAATGTGCGAATGAATGAATGAATGAATAGGATGGCAGTAAGAGGGTACACGCGGGAATGTTGCGCAGGGTATAGAATGGAAAGGCACTTGCGACTTGGCTCTCACGTAGCCGCAGTTAGTTTGGGTCGTGTCAAGTGTCGTTGTCAGTGGCGCGGAAATCCAAAACCTGGCAGCTTGTCTGAGTGACTAACTGAATGACTGACTGACTATCTGACTAAACGACTGACTAACTGACTAACTGACGCTGAGCGCTTTTGAATGGGTCTGCGAAATCTGTGCGCTACCAACAACAATGGCCGGCGACTTGACCAACTTCAGCTTTGAGTTTGTAAAATGTGGCAAGAAAAATGATATGATGCCAGATGCTTAACAGCATACTGGGCATTGCAAATGAATTTGATAAATGAAGCAAAAGTTTTCTAGGGCCCGGCGTTGGCATAGTTCTATTCAAGAGATACGAGAATATAGAATACGAGAGACTGCCAGAGAAAGACCTGCCAGCACTCTATAGTTTCATAAATAATGCAATCATTAAATAAGTTTTTGCAGGCAAACGAATGCAATTTACTCAACTTGGTCGCCTGTTTATTTCTTATGCTGGCATTGCAAAGTCAAGCACTTTGAATACACTTGTAAAGGGTAAAGAGTAGCTCCAATTTGATGAAATAAAATATTACTATATATAAATATATTCTGAAACTATCTTGATAAAACTTGGCATGGTATATTCCATATACTTGTTGCAGGCATCGAGAATCGGACTCATGTGAAGAAAGGATTCGGAAACTTAATTTTGATATTACATTTATTTCCTGCTTAATTTATTTGCTTTGCGATGGGAAAACTGTTTCAAAATTAATATTAAAATCATGCATATGTCATATGCTATAGGCAAGGGCATTTAAGCTTTGGCATTCAAAAGATAACTGTGTCATCTAGTTTTTTTTCTTTCGCTATTCAACTTGAACTTTAGCAAAATAAGAAGAAGCAGCAGTTGCAGAGCAGCAATCAACACTCAAGAAGCACCCACAAAGCATCTGCAATTAATTTCACTTTCAATTTAGCGGCGGCCGCTTTTCATTTTTCTTCTTTTTTCTAAAATGTGTGTGTGTGTGTGTGTGCGTGTGTATCTGTAGGCGTTTTTCTCGCCCTCTGCACTGCATTTAATGGCTGATGTGCTGTAAAAAGTCGCTCTCAGCCGGGCATGGAAATTAATTTTAATTGCTACAATTTAGATAATCAAATGAGTTTTGATGTTAAGTAAATTAACAAAAATGCCACGCCCACATTTTGTGCTGCTGCTTTAAGAGTTAACAATTAACACTTGGGGCACCATTTTTACACATTAAATCGTCAGAGTTCGCTTTTATCGCGGTTTCTTATAATTTGGGAGCCCTTTCAAATAATAAAATATTTTCGGTAGCTTATAAATTTGACTTCAATTAAATGTGTATAGCTTGTGAAAAATAAAAATTACAAGTACAGAAAGAAAAATAGAAGAAATTCGTTTTACGAAGCAATTTTTGTTTTTAAAGTTTAATCAAAGATTAAACATAAAAAACCCTTAAAATTCTAAAAATTAGCAATCTATTTTTACTTATTTATTATTTATTTGTTTTTATTTTATTTTTATGTTTACTATTCATTTATTTTTGTTATAAATTATATTTATTCTCTAACAATTTCTTAAATTTTCTTTGCTTTGCTTAATTTCCAGCACATTTTGCCGAACCACACCTTTATATTTGTGACTCATAACTATGTTAGCCTCAGGCTTAATTTAGTACCTTGGCTAGAAAACGTTACTCAATGTTGTAGCTCATTAGGTAACCGGATAGTTTGTTTGTTTATTATTTTTTTCCTCTCCAAATCAATTAAACCTTCCTCAATTATTAAATTTGCTGTTAACATCAAATTGCAATCAGCAACTTCCGTTCGAGCTTTGCCGCGGCGCTTCAATTATGCACAATTCATTTTTTATGTTTAGCTTCTATTTTCTATTTTCTTTACGCGCACGAACCCAACATTAGCCTAATTTCTGAACTTAGGTTCAGTTTTTCATTTCCACACTTTGGATCCGGCACCTATTCAGTCGGCCACTCGGCAATTAGCCGGTCGCATTAGCCATTGAGCCATCGAATTGATGCGCAGCCAAACAAAATCGACAAAGTGCAGCTCTGGCGACTTATTTTCAGAGCGCTTAAAACCACTCGAATAAAGCTTAAAACGAAAAACAAAAATAAAATAAAATCGTTCCAAAGGGCCAGGAATTAAACTATATTCAGGTTAGAGCTGAGCGCGTGTCGATAGTTTTGCGAGAGTTTAATTCGATATAATATATGTTTGGAGTAATGAATACTTATACATTTGACATATGAAAAAATAAAACTGAATATCGACCTCAGAGCATAATTTGCTTTATACCCTAGTTTGATAACCAATGATAGACTTGATGGGCAATTGAAAGAGTCATGAAAAGCAAAAAGGTTATCCTCAATGCCTTAAAGTTCTGGAGGCAGGTTTTCGGACACGAGCTCAGCTCTCTTGCAGGGTATACGAAAAAAACTTTTGGCTAATGCCCAAAGCTCGTTCTGGTCGAATAATGAGCAACTTTTTGACGTGGCACGCAAAGCGAGACAGGTAGCGAGGCATAAAGAGGGCGAGAGTGAGATAGAGATTTAGGGGAGAGGATGAGAGAGGGGAAGAGGTCACGGCTTGCAAAGTAATAAACGCTTAAGTGTTCATGGCTATTGTTTGGCAGGACATTGCAGGACTTGGGCAGCTGGACAGCTGGGCAGCTCGGTTGGAACTTCGATGCTGGCAGATCGCCAGCTGTAACCGTACAAAACTTGTTAATAATTAATTAAGTTTTATTTATATATCTCGTGTCTGGCTGACTGCATAAAAGCTTTCGCAATGCTTTAACTTTCGCTGTTGCACGTACAAAAGCCTCGGTTGGGCGCCCTCTTCCTTTTTCACTTTGGCCCAGGCTCTTTGGGTCCTGTGGTTCGCCTTTGGCTCGAGTGTGTGGTCATGGCAATAAGAGCTATTGCTTGCCATTGTTATTGTTCTTGTTGTTGTTGGTTGTTGGTTGTTGTTTGTTGTTATTGTTGTAGTTGTTGTTGCACGCTCCAGTCAATTCGCGTTTATGTTTTTTATTGTTTCTCGTGCTCTTGTATTTTATTGTTGCTATTTGTTGTTTTTGCTTCAAGTTGTGTGTGTATTGGCAAAAACTGAGAAGGCCAATTGACTTTTTTAAACTTTGACATTTTTACCGGTTTGGCTTCAGCCATATTTTGTTTTTCCTTTCCGCTATGCACGGCTCCTGTGGCCTAGCCATGTCCTTGGCATTTACAGTTTGCATAGTTTTTAGAAATGGCTTCGCTGTCCGCTGGCAGCAAATGAGCAAATGTCTTAAATCTGACATTTATATCGTTTCGCATATGCAATATCATTAATTGAAGTACATACAACACATAAAAGCTTTTAGTGTAATTAAATAAGAATAAGGTAAATATTTATATTTTAACCATTAGTTCTTCTATGTGTAAAATCGAGTGTTCGTCTGTAGCGACAAACTCAAAGAAGCTTTAAATAAACTTAAATACGATTTTATGATGTTATAGCATATTATAAGAGACTTGGGAGAGAAAACTCCGGAAACACTGTAACGTTTTAAGCCAGCAGCTTAAAAAATCAATAAAAGCGTTATAATGAGCTTTAATGCTACTTTAAACATTCAATAAAAGCTTTTCGTCGGCTTAAACTTAAACTTACTTCAAGCAATAATTAAAGCGTTATGTGAGCTTTCATATGACTTTAAACATTAAATAAAAGCTTTTGACGAGTTTTAGTGTGACTTTCATGTTAAAAGTCCTGTAAAAGCTTTAAGTGAGCTTTAATGTAGCTACAAACATTACAAAAACTTTATGCGAGCCTAAATGTGCTTTCATGTTCTTGTAGACACTGAATGTGGCTTCTATTATCTAAAGCAGTGAAACAAACAAAGGTTTGAAAGCACATGAAAGCTTCAATTAAAATTAAATTGATGCTTGGATATCTAGGGCCAATTTATAAAAATTAAATGAAGCGGAAAGGAAATCTTATTCCAAGCTAAAACTTAACTTTAATATTGTTCTTTAAGGCCAACGAAATGTACTTTACGTACTATCATTAAGTTGTTATCGTAATATTAACCAATATTTAACTTAATCCTTACGCTCTTTTGCCTTTAATAGGTTTTCTTTATGGTATGAAATTTCTCACATAACGCATTTCCAATAGCAATTGCACCAACATTAATTGGCTTTCACTTTAATGTTTATGAATTTTTATAATCACCTTTTTATTTGTTTTGTGCATATCTGCGCCATAAATTGCAATTGTTGTGCCATCTGCTATGCGAGGCATTCAATTTATAATCAATTTGCAGTTAAAATTTGCACAGCACAAAATACATGACTCCTCTGGATGGCTGCGATTGAGTGGCAACAACAACAAGAGCAACAACAACATTTTGTTTATGTCCCATGCAAATTTATTAAATGGTTTTTCCTCTTTTTTTTGCTAATTGTTAAAAAAAGGGGGAAAATTCGTTGCGCCAAAATAAAATGCAGACACATAAATTTGCCACAGACAACAAGCGGCGGCGGCGGCGGCGTCTGACATTGAAAACAGCTGAAAGTGGTACGACTGGAGCGGGGGGCGGCCGCAGTTGAGGGCGGGGTGGATTGTGCGTTGGGCATGGGAACGGGCCATGCAGAGATGTCGACGTGTTCAAGTGTCGCAACTCTAATTTATTTTGGCACCGGACGCAACTGCAACAGAGCAAGTCTTAATTAGCCGCAGGCACTTGACAACTGGCAAGAGCGACAACTTTTTGGTCAATTGTCTCTGGCGAGGAGACAACTAACTATTTGCCGGGTGGTCCTCGGCAGGCCATCAAGAACTCATTTCCCGTGAGGCATGAGGCGTGAGGTGTGTTGGTTGTTGCTGCAACCCTCGAAAGCAGCTGTGAATTTTTCGCTGTCATTAAATTATTAAATGAAGCACAAGAAAAAGCTGCTTCATTTGCACTTGAGCCTGCAGAAACATTGGCTAGTTGTGCATTTACAACTTTTGCTGCTGCCTAATCAAAAGTTGTGCTCGGGAACAATTCTTGTGGCGGACTCCCTTTTTTTTTTTTTTTGTATAGTTTCCGTTTTGCTAGCTTCCACTTTTTGGTTCCCATAGCTCTAATTATGAGTGTTGTTTTTTCGTTTTCACTGTTGTTGATTAACTCGACCCGGATTAGCCGGATCCTTTTGCACATGTGCCTGAGTGCCTATTTGTATAGATGTGGGTGCATGTGGAGTATTTGTAGTCAGTTCTTTGCCCTAGCTCGTTCCTTTTAATTGAGTTTCGTGCGAGTTGTGACAGACACCAAGGCAGACAGCAGCAAAAAAAAAAAATAGTAGAAATAAAAGGACAGATAGGAAAAACTGCAGCTAGCTCTACTCAGCTCTCAGTTCTCGGTTTGATGCATGGCATTTTAATAGGAAACATACAGGAAAATGAAGATTACGCTACTGCTAGATATGTTGAGGTGGCCGAAAGAATTGATGGAGTGTTGAAAATGGGAAAAGAACTCGGACTCAGCAATGGATTTAAGTGGTTAACAATGAAAGGACACAGCTAAGCTAAAAGTTATCCTACTTTTACCGCACGTTTACTAACACTAGCCGAAACCACAGCAGAGCTTTGGTTTTGTTTTTCGTACTAATCCAGCACATTAACCAAGACTCACGTTGAGTTTGATTGTGAACTATATATTCATAGAAGCATATGCAGTTTATAACACTTGGGGATAGTTTAAACAGCTTATCAATTGTTAAACTTACCAACACTGGCTGTTAAACTTGTTTAACATAGCACAATTTCCTTTTATTTTTCATTGGGATGGTTACCAAGTAAAGAATAGCACTGTAAAAAATAGATTTTAGCTTTTATATAGTAATTGCTTATTGAAAAATTTATATATAGTCAAAACTCTCTTTAGCGAACAGCGGCTGATTTCCGGTCAACCGGACTGAAGGCCTAATAGAGGCAATAAATATGCAAACAGTTTTATTCAGTTTTTAGGTTATTCTATACCTGATTTCCAACACTGTCAAAGTAGCTAGAAACTAGGCATTTCTCAACTTTTAGACATGGCCATACTTTCTTATATGATATGTCAACAATAACTGACGCTTATTCCCCATGCCAATTGAGGTTCTCTCTTTCTATTGTCCGTTTACAACACTCAACTCACCTACAGCCCCCACACACACACACACACCCCCACAGACAAACACACATGCGCTAAGTAAACTTTGTCTAAGCAACTAAACCTCGCACAGAGAGCGCAGAGTCAAGATGCTGCACAAATGAAAATCAATTTTTGTAACTTGGACTGAATTTGCCAAGTAAGCAGAGGCAGAGGCAGAGGCAAGAAAGTATGGGAAATGTACAATATGATTTTGAGTAGCAGTCGTTTGTGTGTTGCAATAATAGTTGTACACATAGAAAAAAGAAAAGAAAAAACTTTATCGCTGGGCAAAAATCTATTAAGAAAGTTTTGCCACAACGCAGCAGTTTTAGTTGGGTTTTTGTTTCTTCTGGCTAGAACAAGTCGAAGAAGCTGCAAAAAGTTGCAGTTGGCTTCGTGCTTGGCTTTATGAGTTTGCTGTTGTCTCCTGTTGTTGTCGTTGTTGTTGTTGTTGTTCTGGCTGGCAAGCTGCCTAGATAAGTGTTAGCGATAGGCTATTGAAACGAAGCCTCAAATAGCCGCCCTGCACGGCCCCCTAAAAAGCTTTGCCAAATAATGGGAATATACGCACTTGTGCTTTACCTTTTGCCGGCAACAGCATTTCACTTTACAGTCTTCAAGTTGCCAAAAATTTGTTTTTACATTGTGCGTTGCAGCAGCTTTGCCTGGGGAAAATGTCAAGGAATTGTTGTCGACTTCAGCCGCGAGGCATTCACCAATTGAGTTTTAATTAAGAAAGTTATGAACGCAAAAGCGTTTGCAGTTCTGATTCAATTTCAATGCTCACATGAATAAAAGCCGCAACACCAAACAACTCACTCGCTGCCAGTTAGCCAAGTTTGCAGCTAGGGCTTAAACATTTTAGACCCCTCCGCACACAAACCACACATCAATGCCAGACGACAACATATCAATTGTCATTATTTGTTAGCTTTGCCATTATTTCCCGAGCGCACCCACACACACACCTACTCACTCGCACTGTGGCTCCCAAAAGTCTGCGGAAATTTTCTATATATATATATTTCTTAACTGTCGAACTTGAAACAGCTTCCGTTAAATTACTTCAACTGCGTATTTCTAAAAAAAAAAATGGCTGGCAAAAACTTTTATTTTTGCATTATTATTATTTTTTTTTCAGTTTTTACAATTTTGTTCCCCCACATTTTTTTGAAGTTGAGCAAAACGTTTTCGCATTGAGGCGTGCAAAGTTTGCCATTCGCCAAATTAAACAGACAATTTGCGGGCTAGTTAAAAGAGACAGCTTACATTTCTTCATGATGGTTTCTTAACATGATTTCCTGCGCTGGATGCGAGAAATCCGATTTTTGGTCTCGTAAAAGCTAAATTCTCAAATTAGTAGTTTAATAACTGGATCCCACCACAAGATCAGTTTTTTTTTTTTTGTACATAGTAGAAGGAGGGGATTATGAAGGAGGAAAAGAAGAGGAGTTCTTCCGTACAAATTTCCATAAAAAATTGAACTGTGCTTACACTTCAGGTTAATAGTGGCAAAGATTGTTATTATCATGGACTATAACAAGCTTGGAAGAATTGATTTCTGTAGTTGTTGATATTATATAGAATACAGCTTCTTTATAGAATAAAAATATGGAATTGAATATAGCTCCTATGGGGAATATAAATGTAAAATACGAAACCAACCAAAGTTGTTGTCTGTTTATAAAAAGTAAAGATTTTCGTAGAGAAGCAATTATAAACCGAATTGGAACCCCGAACTTGTGAATGGGTGATATTCTGAGCCATTAGTCATTACTTATAAATTTATAATACATATATAAAAAATATTATAATAAATTTCCTTTCCTTCTTTTATGTTGCTTAGTTTTTGTTTTTAGGACACCTTGAAAGCTAATGAGCAGTGAGTTCTAGCTTTAGAGAGCACTTGACATAATATATAAATAAATAACAAATACGCATTAACAAAATGCGCCACTTGAGCGCGAACAAAAATAATGGAGCAGAGGCCAAAGCTGGCCACGGCAAGTCTCCGGAGCTGGGAATAGCACGACATGTACGTGACGCGACTCGAGTGTGAAACCACAGGAACTGTCAGACAATGCGAGTGGGAGATGAAGAGACAGCAGCAAGTAGCCGGCAGCCGGCAGCCAGCAGGATGCCAGGCAGGACACTGAACAACGCCCTCTGATGTGGCCAGCGTGTTTGTTTGTTCAGCTCGAGCTTGGACTCGAGTGGGAGCTGTAGCTGGAGCTGGAGCTGAAGCTGTAGCTGCCTGATGATGATTGTGTAGATGATGAAGTTGATGATGACGTTGCTGCTGCTGTTGCCAGTTGCCAGCTGCCAGTATTAGCCACAGCCCAAGTGTCAGCATTGAGCATGTCCTTAGCAATGAGATACACACGCTGCCGTTGGGTCAAACCCGCTCGGCTGCCAGGAGCATGTGTCTGAGCTGGTAACAGCCAGGTCCCAGACATGACCATTGCTTGGCCGATTGTTCATGTTGTTGTTCTTGTTGTTCTTGTTGTTGTTGTTGTGTGTGTTACTTGTGAAATGAAGATAAATGTTTTAATGTTAAAGTTGAAAGGCAGACAACGGAAGCACACACACTCAGCCACAACACAGGACGAGTGCCTGACGTGTGCCTGAATTGGTCTACGAAAGTTTTTGTAATGGAATTATGGCATTATATTAGTGCAGATATGCATATCATAAGCCTGGGCTAAGTACGTGGATAATACATAATGTAACCAAATGGTTTTACACGGCTTACTGTCACGTTCAACACATTCGTTAAATTAGCTAAAATGGCTAAGCATTCTACTAAACAAAACGTGTGCTAAGTAACACTTTGACCTTTAGATTGAGTACCTTAGATGCCATGGCATATTCTACGTGTTTCATAGATCCTTAAACATAAAATTCTTTAAAAATATTTGAACATTTATTGAATTTTGTATTTAGAAGCTAAGTGTGTGGGAGCATAAATTCTTGCTTTTTAGTCGAAAATTCCCTTAAATATTAGTTTCTTATTAGAATTTAACTATTTATTTACTTTACATTTTTTTGTTTCTTTTTTTGCAGTTAATATTTATGTAAATAAAGTTTTTATATAACAAATGGAAATATGTGTGCATATATATTAAATATATTCTCGACCGTAGACTCCAAACATAAGGTAAGCAGCCGGAAAAATGTTAATTATTTTAATTAATTAAAAATAAGTAATGATCTACAAAGTTCAAAAGCTTTTTAATTTTGGATTATGGAAACAATTTTGTATACATAAAACAACTATAAGTAAAATGATTTATACCATATTTTACCATCTTTTTTAACCAATCTTCTCTACTCCTAAATTGCTGTCTAAAGTATTTTCATGTTTTTTAGATGCAGCAACAAGAAATGAAATAATAAACAAAATTTCAAATTTTATGTTTGTTTAAGCTTGCAACTGTTTTTTATTGTTTTGTTATGTTTTTCGCAATATTTCGGCATTAAATTTTCATGCCCAATTGCCACGACTAGCTTCGGTTTCGTAGCATTCCGGAGAATGTGTTTTCCACATTTTGTATTCATGGCGCGTTTTGTTATTTTTTATTAGAAGATGCAACCAAGGCAAACCGCAACAACAACAGCAACAAAATAGAAACAGCAACAACAAAGTACAAAAAAAAATGTTTATTTACATTGGCGCGAATGGAATTTCTTTTCTTTGCTCAACTTGACTTTTGCCTCTTCTCGTCAACTTCTGTGTTCCTTTTATATTTTGGGTTATTTTTTGCGCCACTTGTTTGATGAAAATTATTTCAGCATAATTTGGCTCATTAAAATTCCATAAATGGCGCAGGCACAAGAAATGTTAACATTTAATTGCTTTTTTCTGGCACCAAACCCGGCTCGATGCGATGTTTGTGTCGATAAGAATTGATTGCGTTGTCTCAACACCTCGCAGAACTTCAAATTCGCAACGCCTCAGTTTGGCTGTCGCTTCTCGTGATTAAACGAGCAACTGGGGATATCCTCGACACGCCGAAGATTTAATACCCTCGCAGACATTTGGATTATAGCATTGTAATTTATGTCAAAATATTGAAGCACGTAAAGGCTGAGTTTGCTGTATATAATATACTAATAATAATAAGATTTCAGTGCGATTTAGATAGGATTTGGATCACATATAAGCAGCTTAGTTAAACTTGTACATGTCGGGTTTGGTAAGATATATTGATAAAGAAAAAAGTTTTCCATACAAGAAGCTACTTTTCGAGCGATCGTTCCTATGTCAGCTAGATGATATAGTGGCCCGATCAGGTCGGTTCCGAAATATGTACTTCCTGCAACAGAAAGACAGAACTATGCAAAGTTTTCTGGACGATAACTGAGAGACTAGTTCGCATAAAAACAGACAGACGGACGGATGGACAGGCGGACTTGCTTAAATCTATTCGCCCGTTGATGATGATCTAGAATATATATACTTTATGGTTTCGAAGATGTTGCCTTTTATGCGTTACACATTTAATGACAAAATTACAATACCCTCTACAAGGGTTTACAAGTTGTGTCAGGCCCTGTCTGTTTATGAGACATCCTGCTGATCCCCTATCTGACTGATGCTGGGCAGTTGCTGCTTTTCGCTTCTCTCTTGAAAGTTCTGCTTCTCTCGCTTTCACGTTTGTGCACACATTGCACGCACATGTTTTGTTTACACCCTGAAAATATTTTAAAACAATGCACATGGCATATGGGCGTCTGCCCTCATGAAAGGTTCAAATTCGTTGGATTTATTAAATAGTTGACCTTTTTGCTCACTCTCTCACTCTATTCTAAGTCTGCCCCTCACTGGATCTTTATGGCTCTCTCTCTCTCTCTTACGCTCTCTCTCACACTCTCTCTCACTCTCTATCGACATTCACGCACGCGCACACACTCACATTATTTTTTATTATTTTGACTTTATCTGAAATGCTTATCCCTCACTTAATGCGACTCCCCCTTGCAACTGACGCATGCCCCTTGCTGCTGCTGTCATGATGATCTTTGGCTGCGTCCACAATGTGGGAACATGCCTGGGTCGGTCATTCGTCTGATTATGATGACATTATTGGATGAGCCGAGCGCCTCGCACCAGCATCATTTGCGGTTGTGGGTTGCGGCATTGCCTTTGGCTTTGTCTCTGACTCTGACTCTGAGTCTGCCTTTGGCTTTGGCGTGTGATCTGCTGCTGACTGTTGACTGCGCCCTTGATCGCATAATTATAGAGGGGTTTCAACGGTTTTCGACTGAGTATGTATCCGTATTTGCCATACGCTTCCTCATTTCCTCTGTTGTACCGCACACCCTGCCTCTCTCTGCCTCCCTCTTTTTCTCTGTCCAGCTTTCTGTCTCGACTTTCGCCTTCGTGCAACATCTGCTGCAAGTAGCTGCTCCGGTGGCGTGCTGTCTGCCACATTTTGTTGCTGTTGTCGCTTCTTTGTCTTTTTAATTTTATAATACCCTGTACTAAATTATATAACAACAAAGGTTATAATATATAACTACATAAATATCTTTTAAAAAATTATCCTTCGATCAAATATGTTTTCTATTTATTAATATCATTTGTTTTTAATAAGTATAATAAAATATTTTCTGTATTTTGTAAATTTTAACAATTTAAGCAAGTGTTCCCAGTGAAACACGCTCAAATAGAGAAGAGTTGTATTTTATTTCTTCAACAATTTACAGGGTATTTGTTTGTCCCCACTTAAGTTAGTTGTTGCTTGTGTCTTTGCGTCTTAGTGCTTGATTTTTTTAGTGCATTTCGATGTCACAATAATTTGAGCGCAACATTTCCATTTAATACGCTTCATTTGTCGCTCTGTTGTGACATTTTCATTTGTCAGCAGTTCATTAGTCAACGCATGCGCTTCAATTTGTCACAGGACCTGCGAGCTGTGCGCGATACTTCTATAGCCGATGATATCTGATAGCTAAGGCATGTGAATTGACATTAATTTATGCGCACATATCGACACCTTATGTCACCTATGGGAAATTATTGTGCCAAGCGTGGGATCGGCACTTCAAAGTGCCGAAATGTAATGAAGTTTTCTAAATATGGGCAGTGCTTGGGGGCAGGTTTGTGCTAAAGAGAAAAGTAATAATGCTATCCAAAAGTTCCTGAAATATACGTAGGCGCCTAGTTTTTTGAGCGTGCTTTGGGGTGAATTTAACACAACTTTCAATATGATGCGAACTAACATAGCATTAGCTGATATAATTTAATATAATATATTATATCAAGTATTCTATTAAGAAACAAAACCAAGCCCATATTCTGGTCTGGAACTCGAACCCAAGGCCTACTTTCCTTTGGATTTTGACTACTTACATATATGTATATATAGCAAGCATTTGTTGTATAAAATATATATATACATATATCCTATATCCTTTTTCCATATAAATATATTATTTAATATATCTTATCATTTGCTTCATTAATATATTATATTTTTAAAAGTTAATTGTATTTTGTGAAAATCGGGTGAGATTTGATCGACCTATACGGGTGGTAAATGTTTACCTACATATGTCGATATAGGATATTTTGGAAATACCATTTTCACATGAATTCTGAGCAAAAATAATGTTACCAGATGTAAAATTGTAATTGTAAAATTGATCATGGTCAGTTTTGAGTTTATGGGAGTAGGAAATTTTGACCTATGTCTATTTAGGATAAAAGTGGGTACACTCCGGCCTTTCCCGTGGCACGTTTAAAATAAATTCTCTCAAATTTACCACTGTTGCGGGCGAAGTTTCCCAAATCTATGAATCATTTATTCATGAAGTTCTTATGTAGTGCATTGAATTTAGAAATATGTATATATATATTTATTATTCATCATTGCCTAAATGGAAATAGGTATCGGGATTCAGCTAAGTAACTCTTCAAATTTTCTATTATATGCTATTAATAAGCTGTTCTCAAGTTCAACTTGAACTTTTGTACTAAACGCTTGACAGCAAATCATTTGGCAAAATTTATTGCTCAATATTTGATTAAAATGACCTTTTCCAGTGTCGCTTCGTGCAACATTTATTTGCATTTAAGCTAATTGCAATTCTGTGAAGCTAGCTAAATTTAACTCACATTTCGTGTACCTGTCCGTTTGCCACTAAACTTTCGCCAGCGCAACTGTCAACATTTACCCCTCCGCCCCTCAAGCAACACACATTTCCCATTTCCACTCTTCTTCATCTTAGGCTCTTTAGCTGCACATTTTAATTCCACAGCTTTGGGTTAATTAATTGCGTTCCTTTTAAATTTGAAATTAAAACAACCTTAACCCGAGACTCGTAGTCTAAAGCAACACCAAAAGCTCAAACCCCATCCAATTTTTTGGGCCTTGCTTGTCCCTTGCCGTGGCCCTACAAGTATTGCCAAAACTTAGGCATTGCTGGCGCTTAATTACAGGCATTCGTGGGGTACTCACACACACACCCAAACATGCACAGACACCCTGTGCTATTGCGGCCTGCCTGTTTGCAGAGCGTGTCTCTCTTGAATGTGTGTGTTCCATTTGCCAAAACGTTCCGGTTGCGCTCCTTGCCAGCCGCAAACGCCAAGTTCCACTCAGAATTCCGTTTGCTGGCGTCGCGTGCGGTGCGTTGCGTGTTTTTTTCTGATTGGAAAACGTGCGACGGTTTTCTTTGACGGTAACGGTACTTCGTCTGTGCGACTGGCTGTGCCTGTGTGTGTGCGTGTGTGTGTGTGTGTGTAGCGGCTGCAGACTCCGGGACATCTGTGCACAACTCTGCCTAAGTGTGTGTGTGAGTTTGTTTGCTTGTGTCTGTGTGCATCTCCCACTTGGCGTGTTCCCATTTCGCTGCCTGCACTTTTTTCGTTTTGTCGTTTCTTTGGCTAACTTGGTGCCGCGCGGCAAGTGTGTGTGTGCGTGCGTGTCCGTGTGGGTGTCTGTGTGTGTTTACTTCATCATATGGCGCGCATTTTGCGTGCTTCTCTTCCCATACCCTTTCCCTTTGTCATTGCCTTGTTGCAGGGCCAACTTCCTGACGCGTCCTTTTTATTATTTTATTTATTTTCATTTTTTATTTGTTTTTTTTTGCCAACACGTTGATTTCATGCTAAATTTAGCAACTTTATGCGAGCGTTTATTGTGTGCATAACTGTCGCTTCTGGGCGCTCCTTTAAACAGCTGCACATGAAACTTTCTATATGCTTGATATCATCATATTGTGGCGAATTATAATTTTTAGCTGCGCTGCGCTGCGCCTCGCTGCACCTACACGTCTCCGACCGCCAGGCGACTCGGTGTGCAGTCAAATGCAAATTTCATTTTATGTTTTTGCATTCATGCAAATCAGTATTTACGAGCATTACTTGGACTGCGCTTTTGCCTGATGCTGTCTAACGCCAAACAGGGTGTGGTTTAATGTGTGTGCGTGCGCCTCTCTGTGTTTGTGTGCGTGTGCCTTGTCAAAGCAGTTGGCAATTCTAGTTAGCAAAGGATATACACAGGATAATCGTATAAGAATTATAATTTAGTTAGCTGGAGAAAACTAAAATTAAACTTTGTATATTTTTTATGAAGTTTTGATATTTTTCTAAGAACGAAACTTAGTATTCAACAACAATTTTAGAGCTGCATTTATTTTGTAAATATGTTTGAAATCAGTTTGTGATTTAAAAAAATCCAAACAGGAAATGAAAACAATTTTATAAATGAAGTTGATAAAAACCATTAAAAATGTATTAAAAAAATATATATAATTAATAAAAATAAAATAACAAAATAAATTATTTCATTTTATTTTGACTTATTTTTTTTACTTTAAATATATTTATAATGTGATTAATTTCTCATTTATTTATATGCAAATTTTATATAATTATTATACAAAATCTTGCCAGTTTTTTTGAGCTGTTTATTGGCACAAAAAAGTAATCAAAGAATTTCTTAGCCTTGTTTTATAGCTCAACAAATATTAAACAGAACATGTGCTCAGCAGCAATTTGTTTTATTTGCAATAACTTTGAGCGCACAACTCGTTAGGAAAGTCGAAAAGTTCTGATATTTTAACACCATTCAATTTACTTTAACAAGTTTGTTTACTTTTCGAACTGCCCTACCTAAGCAACACTTACTAATTGACGAAGTTGGGGAATTTTAACACCAGAGCATTTAACTGGCAACCCTTCAAAGTTATCAAATGCAGCTGGCCAAACAAATTTTAATAAAAGTAACTTAAAAAAATAAATAAAATCCGAAACGTGAGTCTGGCGGAAACTCATGAAAATGCAGGATATTACACAAATACAGATAAGCGACAACAACACGAAGAAGAAAAAGAAGAAGGACATTGCATAGGCTAAAGCTGGGAGTCTAAGTCTAAGTGGTATAAACGAAATGTAGGAAGTCAGGAAGTTTCATCTGCGGTTGGCATGAGACCCAACTGTGAATAACAGCAGGATGTGCGCCTCTAAGGATGTCCAAAGACCAGCAAACAGATGATGGGCCGTGCGCGCGCTCTCTCTTCCTCTCTCACTACCTTTCCATCTCCCTCTCTCTCTCTCTCTCTCTCTCTTTCTCTCGCCGTCTAACTAACCCGGTCTCGCGCTCCCTGCTCGGCTCGCTCATTTCGAATATATTCCAATACGCTCTCGCTGCACATTTTGGTGGTGGGAAATTTTCCGTTTGGCCTAGGCAGTTGAAGATTTTCACAATTTTCATCGGCTCTGAGGACTTTTCCAGACTGCTGGCCGCTCATTGTGTCGATTGAGTTGCTCGTGACAGGACAACGGTGTCGGATAGTCAAGAGTTTGGCTTCTAGAGCTCAGCATTAGCGCGCACCGACTGAATGCAAAGGATATACAGACACATGCCGTCCCGCTGCTCTCTGCCCGCGGTCGCCCCACATGCATAGTACATAGGCGCAAAGCGAAACTTATGTGTGTGCCTGTGTGTGTGTGCGTACGTCGCGTCGCGTGTGCGCGAGTGTGTGTGCATGTGTGTGCGTGTGCTTGTGCTTGTGTGTGCCAGCAAATGGGCACAGTGAAAAATTGTTAAACAAAATGCAAAAATAATTCAAGTTTCTGAATGTGCCGCAAAAATAATACAAATTAAATATTTTAACTGCGAATGCATAATCAAATTCCAAATATAAATTATTATATTTATCTATGTATATGTGTTTGTATTTGTATATGTAGCAAGTGTCGTTTATTGTGCAAAATGTGCCAGCTAGTGTGATTTCCAGTGATTGCAAGCTAAACAAAGCAATCGGAAAAGCGACAGAAAAACTCGCCGCGTAGAAAGCTGCACAGAGTTGAGAAGAAGAGAGAAGCAGCAAACAAAAAGTAAGAAATCGCCAGCACCACATGAAAATCAATAATTTTTGGATTAGTAGCTGTTGTTGGTATTTCGGCAAAAAGGATTCAAAACAAAGTAAGCAATAAAAACAAAGTACAAATATGTTTTTTTTTTTTTTGTTTTTCAATAATGCCATAAAGTGAAAGTGAAGTACAAAAATCTCAGCGCAATTCCAACTGCAAAGCAAAGCTGCAAAATTATTTTTTCATAATAATTTAAAAATATTCAAAAGCAGCCTAAATTTACAGTTAGCTCGTTTTTTAAGTGGCGCTTAAAATAAATAAATTTATCTGAATTGAAAATATTTTTGTTACCTGTAGCAAGCGTGCCAAAAAATGCTATCAAATTTGTTAATGCTCTGTTTTATTTAGTGCGTGTGTGTTTGTGTGTGTGCGCTTAGTTGAGGTTAACACACCTTAGACATGTACACACATGCCGCACACACACACATACACAGAGAGCGCGTGTTGGGGCTCTCGACTCGCTTCTCTCGCTCTCGCTCTCGCTTTCTCACTCTCTCTCTCTCTATTCGGCAGCCCCACACAGCTCTGGGCTCTGCTCCTGTGCGTATGCAGCAGGCATGAAAAATCGATCGATTCCGCTCGCCTGCCCCCCAAATGCCCCACCGCTTCTGACGCTACAATAATGCGCGGCCCGATAGCCGAGGGGCAACCGCCCCAACCAGCCAGGACCCTCCCCACGACACGGCTGCCGCGCTTATCAGCAATTCGAAATACTCCATTTGTAGTATTCGTACTATGCAAAGGAATTGGCAGCACTGTCTGCAAAATTTCTACGAGTACTACGCACATGCACATGTGTGTGTGTGAGTGTGAGTGTGTATTTTTTTGTTGGGGTGCTTTTTGCGCAGTTCCCATTCCAGAGAGTTGCGAATGCTTTGCAGACTTGACGTCCTGCGCTCTCTGCCTTCACTCTCTGGAACTTTCGCCCTGCTTCCGCTGCTTCCGCTGCTTCCGCTGCTTCCCCCCCTGCTAGTGCTTCCTCGTTTGCTGCCATGTGCTCTGCACTTGTTCTTGGCATTTTGCTTTTGCTTAGCTTTTCTTGCCGGTTTTTTGTTATTTGCTTTCTTGTTTGCTTTTGTCGCTGTCTTTATAAGTGGCTACAATGAGAAGGAGAGAGAGAGGAGAGCAAGAGAGCAAGCGCTCCTGAACTGTCAGAACAAATGGCGAAATTATTGAAATCAAAAGGATTTTTGTGTCTGGAATGTTTTGGAAACTTCGAAATTTCGAATTTTCGAACATTGTAAAAAATCCCATAAATCATTTTATATTATAAACTGCTTGAACTTAAATAAAGCGCAAATTGCAAATTGCGCAAATTGTTTGTCAAAAATTTCGTTTGATTGAAAAACTTTAAAAAAAAAAAAGAAGAAACTAATAACTATAATTCAAGAGTCAATAATAACAGCAACAACAACAACTTTAATCTAGCAATTTGCCAGCAATAATGTAATCAGTAAATTGCGTCTACACTTTGGGGCGAAAATAAGAAAATAAATAAACCATAAAAAAAGAAAAGACAAAGCCTCAAAGCGTTACGAAGATGCTTTACGAAAAAAACACAAAAATAATATATACATAAATCTACGTGCCAGTCAGAAAATAATAAAGCCGCGTCTGAGCAACAGACAGTGGAGCATGAGCAAAGTGTGGCACAAGACTCTGGTGCACAGTGGTGCGAGATTGGGTGTAAAGGCTAAGGATAAATTGTTCACTTAAAAAACGAATAAAGTGCCAGGCGAGTGTCTAAATCTTTGCAGACAAGGAAGTCGTGGGCTGCGGGCTCGAATAGAAGACGGGGCTTTGAGTTTCTTGTAATATTTATGTACCAATATACCTGACACTGATAAAAAAATAAATGTATGTATATATTACTAATCTTTTTAGAACTTGCAAATTTAAACACTTTGATTTTCAGATCAGTTCCAGTTAGAGAAAAATTGTTAGAGAGCAAAATTATATTCATTTAAATAAAAAGTTTGATTTTCAATTTTGGGAAAAGTTTTATAAGAGGCAATTATATTTTTTAAACTTAATTTTCAAATTTGGGAAAACTTGTTTTAAAGGGAATTTAGATTTCTTTCAAATAAAAAGTTATATTCTCACCTTGGAAAAAGTGGGAAAAGATAATATTTTTCCAAAAATAATATAAATTTAAAACAAAATCAAACTTTTCATAGATATTGAATTAAATTAACATCATACAAAAGAAGACTTCTAGTCATGTGTATTTTTTTCTTCGAATTAGACTTCCAGCTAGAAGTGAAGGGTCTCCGATTTTAAGCGACGTTAGGCATTAATAATACCCTAGCCAAATATAGCAAGTTGCTTGCTCTTTGGTCACACTTTTCTGTCAACCCTTTTCATCCATGCTTGCTCCACTGTGCACCGTTTTGGACCATTGACAGCCATTGGCAGTTGTGTTGATGTTATCGCCTTGGTCCACATCCACCAACAAACTGGCAATGCGCTGAGGGCTTTCAACGGTGTGGGAATATTTCAGACAGCAACAGCAAAAGCAACAGCAAAAGCAACAAAAACAAGCTTAAAACTTCTTGCCACCTCAGAGCTTTGATATTTCCTCTTGTTGCTGTAGTTCTTGGCCAAGTCAATATAATTGACTTATCTGGTCTGAGCCAAAGACGCCAAGTTGCCGCCGATCGCAGTTGTTGTTGCTGCTCTTCGTGAAGAGGGCTCTTGGTGAAGAGCCCTCTTCGCTGCGGTTGGCAACCTGGCATAATAAAGCTCGCTGGCCTCGTATTTGACTTATTGCGGTCGGAACTGGACGTTACACAAAAAGAATTTCATTGATCGGGTCGAAACAAAAAAAGAAGTAAGAAGAGAGACACGTGAAATATTGGGTCATAACTATTGATTGGGTTTGCCTGCGCCTTTGCGGTCAAATTGAAAGCAAAATATAGAGAAGCAAAAAAAAAAAAAAAAAACGGCAAATACAAAATTATGTTTATGCAAAATACGCCCATCTCCATAGATTGCCGACTTCCTTCTGGGTGCCGCAGCCTCCGCTATAAAATAATTATCATTCATGCCGCAGTTAATTCCTTCATTTTTTGCTGCTCTTCAGTCCGCCTCTGCCTCTAATTGTGTATATCAAATTCAGTTATATGATACGCAATTTTCCACTCACAGCGACAAGTCAAGCCGTAAATGCAATTTGTTTGAACCCTAGCCCAAAGTTTAGCTCTGCGCCGCTTCTTCTGCTTCTTCTACGCACGTCTCAGGCATTCGTTATGCTGGAAATTTTATATGGCAAATGTAATTTTCTTTTTATTATTGTTTACATTTTGCAAAATATAATTTATTTGTGTGACCTCCAAGCGAATTTCGAGATGCACGTTAAAAATTTGCATGCGACGAGTTCGTGTGTGCAAAATGTTTAAACAATTTGCATTACTAGACTTTTTAAGAAGTTATAAAATCTGGCGGGGTATAATTGTCAACGGGTAGATGGGAAAATTTATGAAGTTTTTCAGCTTATGACAAGAGTTGACGTTTTTTGTCAATTTTTTATTCATTTAAATGTATTCATGTCAAAATAATGACAACCTCTGATCAATTTTGAAAAAAGGATGTGTAATTATTGAAAAATAATTCATTATAATATTTCGTAAGAAAAAAGTAACTGTATAATTATCATTATATAACTATATTTAATAATAATACTACAAAATCTACAAATAAATAATAATAATAGATATAAAACTAATGTCATTATAATAAGAATAAACTGTATTGATAATTATTAAAATATTCATTATAATATTTGGTAAAAAAAGTAACTCTATAATTATCATTATATAACATATATTAATAATAATACTACAAAATCTACAAATAAATAATAATAATACGATATAAAACTAATGTTCATTATAATAAGAATAAACTATTTTATTATATGTATATACGGTAAAAATCAACACTCATTGCCCTCTTTTAACTTCGTGTTGAAATACTTGGCAATATAATGTGATATAATATAATAATAATTAAAAATTGCATATCGTAAGATTTTCTTAAGCATACTTTGCATTCATTACATGCCTGTTGCCCGTTGCCAGATGCATATTCATCATCATTTATTTATTTGTCTGAAGTTTCAATTTTATGTGCTGTTTGACAGACGGCAGTTTCGGTATTTCGCTTGGATATTCCAAGGGCTGGCCATATTTAATGCCAATAAATCTTTGTTTGCCAGTCTTTTGGTCTTGCTTCTTTTTTTTTTGGCCTGCACGCCTTCTGTGCGCCTTGTGGTCGCCTTTGAGGCTGGCGAAATAAAATTGAATCTTTATGAATGAAAATTCCGCCTAATGCATTCGTCTCGGCCGCTGCGTTGTCCACACATGTGAGCCGCATGTTCCCAGTGCCCGGTTCTCAATTCCCATTTCTCACTTTGACTGGGTAACTCTAAAGATCGGCATCTTGAAAATGTGTCTCATGGCACATTCGCTCTGTTTGAAGCATGCAATATATTTAATTTAATTGAGTTTTGTTCGGTTTTCGAATGGAATTTCATAATATTTGCATTTGCAACTTCCGCTCTGGACGCGCTTTAAGTGCTAACGAAGGCCTCACAAAGAGTCGAACACCCCCAATTCGCATCCATTCTTTTTTTTTTTTTTTGTAAATACATTTTCCGCTGCATTCCGCTGCTAATTGACGACAATTAAAATTTATTAGCTGGCAACAGCAATTAAACGCAAGACCCGCACGCAATTTGCAACGCTCCGAGCAAAAGAAGATTTTATAATTTCCAAACTAAAATGCATAAAAAACTTGGACTTTGTGAACTGACGAACTTTTTTATACACTCTTCGAATGGAAATTGATAAGAAAAAAGTTGGTTAAACTTTTGTTAGTTTACAAAGCCTGCAAGCCAGATGAAAATTCAATTGGAAAAGAATCGAAGCTTTAAATATTTAGAAATGCACCCGATCTGAAATTTTCATTTTGAGAACCACTTAAAAATAGATCGTTAGCAAATTCTGTAACTGGTTCCCAAAAATTATCCCGGGAATTACGTAAAAAACTTTTCAAATGTTTGAGACATTTATATAAGCTTAGCTTGAAGACTTATAAACTTGCTTTAAATTAAATGTATATATTTTTTGTTTATCTAACCCAGGCTACGGCTCCAGTTCAAGAACTGCCTCAAAATGGAGTACAATTATATAATATATTATTATATAAACTATCTAAAAACTATACCTTAAATACAAGCCATTAAAATAAATAGATTTGTGTCTTTAAACTAGAACTAACCGCAGTACTTCGTTAGTTCTCTCAAGCTTCAGGCTCGCTTAACAATCTTTTGATTTGTTAATAAATGAACTAGCTCAACGAACTAGCTCAACATTGCTTCAGAGCTTAAGCTCAGCAAATATTTAAACTTTGCTCTTAAAACTCATATTGTAATTAATTATTGCTTCCTTTGTGAATTTCAAACTACGCTCAGTTCGCGTATTTTTGGTAGCATTTCACTGCGGCTCTTTGTTTGCCCCGAATGGCGAGTGGAGGCAGTGGGGAGTGGGGAGTGTGGAGCTTGGGCTGGCCAGGGCGCATCCACTCGACAATCAATCACACTTAAGTGGCTGCAGCAGCGGCAGCTTGAGATGGCAGCCGGCATTAGCAGCTAATCTGCATATTGTGTCAAATGGAAAATATGCAGCAGCAGCCGCAGCAGCAGCAGTCCGACTTGGAGTTTATTTATTCGCCAAGTGGTACTTGCAACAAATTGCCAGCAGCTGCAGCTGCAGCTGAGGCAAATGAAAGCTGCGGGTCGGTAAAGTTTTGCCCCAAAGACAAAGACAAGAGCGTGGATGGGCACAAAATTAACACTGCGCTACATGAAGGAAAGAAACTGCAAAAATCATAGCAAACAAATGAAAATCAATAGAAATTGCAACCCCAAGCAAAAATCATAGTGTGACCAGAGCCAAAGGCAAAGCCGAAGGCAAAGGCAAAGTCTATGTGCCGGGTGATTGCCCTTTTTGCCGGCTCTGCGGTTGTATTAGAGGATATGCTGCCTATATAGTATACACATATATATACATTAGTATATGTGTGTGTGAGTGTGTGTGTGTGTGTGTGTGTGTGTGTGTGTGTGCGTCTAACCCAGCATCCTTTTGCCAGGCAGGCACAATTCACATGTGATATTTATGTGCGCTCGCGCGTCGCATCCTTTTTATTGTACTCTACAGCAGGGTGGCAATAACGAAGAGTGAGCGAAACAGAGAGGAAGAGAGTGAGAACGGGGGCGAAGGGCTAGACCAGGGCAGGGGTGTACGGCTGGTGACGACAAATGGCAACCTGAGTGCGGCAATACTTGTGATAAATCTGTACAAAGAAATTAAAAAAAAAAATATGAGTGGTTGCGACACATACACACAAATTCAGGCACCACTCAGGTGCCCCCTCAGGCACCCCTCAGATGAAACAATACAAAAAATAAACTGAACTCGGTTGCTATAAAAATGTAAAATTCATTCAGAACAGCCGCAGTAACAACAAGGGAAGAAGAATAAAGAAGTAATGACAGCAACAGCGTGACTGCGCATAAATACGTGGCCAAATAACAAGGCTGTGAGAGTAAGGGAGCAAGCGGGAGAAAGGGAAAAGGAGAGAGAGTGAAAAAAAAGCCATAAGAGTGCGGAAGAAGCTGGCGAAGAAGAGCAGCACTGCAGATAATCATTCGAATTGCCAGAGGACAGCGGATAAATGTTAGTTCTTAGTGTGTGATAAGCCTGGGATAAATGTTCTATATAAAACAAGTTGTGATTTACAAGAGGAAGAAGCATTAGACAGAAAAAGGAGTATTACTAGAATAGTGCGTAAATCAATTTGCTAACATTGAGTTAAGCTTGGGACCCCGGTCGGGGTTGCCCGACTAGGGGTTACCCAGACTCCAATACTAACTGCGACTCGTGCTCACTTTAAATTATGAATGTTACATGATCTGATCTATGCTAGAAGCTACTTCACAAATTCGGTGACTTAAGCTCTTATAATCTGAGAGATTCGATAAAAAAACCGAATATTGGATTTCAATTTTTGTCGACTGCTTTAAAACGGGGCAAGTTATCGATTGTCGGAAACAAACTGAGTATGAAAAATCAGAAATATGTCAAAAATAGGAATATTAGATGGAAGGCATCTAATACACTTCTTTTCTTTCCGAATAAGTATTTCTTTGCCATTATAATTTAGACTCTCTTGTAAGAATTAATTGTTTTTGATGTATGTTTCCGTGTCTTAACTATTTTCTTCAACCAAACAACTTGTAATAAATAATTTTTAATTTTAATTTTAATCGATTTTAATTTTAACTTGTAATAACTAAAAATATTAACCCTAAACAATTGGAGCGTTCTTAAGCGGCTTGCCGGAAAACAATGCGAATTGATGACAGCTCTGCAATTTCCTGGATTTAAATAAATTCAGCTTTGATCAACATTTCCGAACAGCTGTAAAGCATTTATATATATTTATTTAGGTTCAATATTAATTCCCATTGGTGTATTTTGCTTGATGTCAAGTCATTTATTTTTATATATTGCTGCAATGCCAGGCAATTAATTGCTGCCGTATTGCCACAGGATTCGATTTTCAATTAAATTAGTGTTCGGGGCTTTTGGGGCATTAAGAGTGCGGCATGTTGAGAGTGCAGCAGCAGGAAACAAAAAAAAATAAATAAAAATAAAAACACCCTGCTAAATGGAATGCAAACAAAATGCTCTATAAAAATGCAAATATTTAACCTTGATGCTAGTTACACAATGCGACTCGAACCGAATGCAACCCCCGCATGCAGCATGCTGCATGCCGCTTGCCGCAGACACACACACACACACACACGTGAATGTGCTGTTGCAAGTTGAATGGCCTTTTTAACTTGTGCATGGAAACAGTCGCCCCTTCGTTGCGTGGCAAATGCATTCGCATTCGTATTGATTCGAGGCGAGGCAAGTCTCTTTTTCAATTCGCAAACGCCTCCCATCTCTCACCCCGCCGCATCGATAGAGCGTTCTACTTTTGCTTGCTTTGTGCATTTTCTTTTTGTTTAAATTCAATTTTAGTGCATTGCACTTTTTGCGATGCGACGCGACGCGACGTCAACGACGACGGCCACGCCGGAAGTGCGGCCTGGCAGCGGCGGAAGGTGGCAACGTGCAACGGGGGCAATGTGAAAGGGCGCCACAGACAGGCAGACAGACAGGCAGACAGACAGACAGACAAACAGGCAGACAGTTTCAGTCATAGCTGTTGCTCTTGTTTTTGTTTTTGTTATTGTTTTTGTTATTGTTATTGTTTGGGCACATTGCCAGCAGCTCTTCCAATTTGTTGCTGCACTTGGGATAGCCCCAAGTTCTCTATTTTCTTTTTACCCGGCACTCATGAATAATGTCTAGAAAGGGTATTTTGTGAGTAACAGGGAGGAGGTAACAGTCGATAGTCTATAAAGATCAGCATCAAAAACCTTCTCGTTGATAGTCTTTTTGATCTTAATTTTGTTTTAAACTTACTTGCGCCAGAAAAAAACTTATATCAGATATTTATTAGTTTTTGCGTTTCGCCTTTTATCGAACAAATCAATTTACGATAACATGCGATGTTCTGTGCAGTATAGGAGTTAAATAAATTAAATTGGAAATTTATTTGGGCTCTCATTTAAAATGGAATCAATTTATTTTGTTTTATACATAATATTTACAGGTAATCTTTTAGTCGAGCTGTCATATATACATGCTTGTTTTGCTTTTTTACTTTTGGGCACATTTCATGCTTGATTCAACAACACTCAACAACAAAGAGACCACGAAAACAAACAAAAAAAAACTAACAAACATTTCTCTTTGGCAAAAATTTGTAATTTCTATAGCTTCTCCCGAAACCCTTCAAATCGATGCATGTAGTTTGTGGTTCCTTAAGCATTGCATGTAAAACGCAACACAAATACAACACACGAAAAATTACTTAATTCGATTGCTGAAACAATGTAATCAGCAATTGGCCAAGTTCGGTTGAAGCTCTCTTGGCCCTAATGGCACTCGAAGGAATTTGCCAGATGCACGCAAAATATTTGCCCTTTTTCTTTTGCTTTGCCCATTGCGAGCTGTCTGCAAATTTAATTAAGGTGTTATTACCTCTAGTCAACACCTTGCAGGCGTTCGCATCGGGCACTATAACAGAAGAAAAAAAGTTAATTTCCAGAAAACAGCTTCCAGGAAGGCAGTTAAAAGGCGGCACAAGACCAAAAAGGCGGCACAAGCTAAACGGAGGCGGAGCTCACGAGCTGCTGTTCCTTAGTTTTCATTCCAATTTAATTGCTCTGTTCGGATATGGTAGCTGAAGTCTCGTTTTGATCAAACAAATTGTGATTACAGCACACGCAAAGAGAGCGAGCAAAAGGTGAGAAAGTGAGAGGGAGACCCAGACTGAGACTGAGACTGAGACTGGGAGAAAGAACACATTCAGTGTGCCTCGAGGGGCGTCAGTTAATGAGCTTATAATGAAAATCGACTTGGTATGCTGGCAAATATATTCTCAAATTATAAATAATGTTATTAGTAATGAGCTTTGTTTTCGTTGTAATTACAAATATTATGCTAAATAGATTACACTGCCTAACTGGAAAATAATACAAGCAAAATTATTTATGACAATATAAATATGTTTGAAAAATAATAATCATGATATTAAAAGCATTTGCCTTTCGATTGCTTATCAAAAATAATTAGTCTTAGTTTATTGTATTACAGATAAAATCTACTTCTTGAAAAGTTTGCTTTCATTAAATTCATTCGATATTGTTGCGATGTATTTCGTTAAGAAAATCCATCTTTATATGTTTATATTAAATGTTTGGCATAGCTTATTCTTACATCTATTCACACCCAATAAACTAACCCTACAGCTATAGGTATGATACTTAGTTATGCTTTCAATAATAAACACGTCTTAAATTCAGTCTTAGCACCAAATTTACTTTTTATGTCGAATTTCTGTTAACAATTTCTTCATTTCGAGCACTTCGTATTCAAATCTGCGGCTAAATCGTTGAGTTACGAATAGGCCGGGGCCCTACTATATCAGCATTATGAGGTGTAAACGAGCACAAACAAGACAGGTAGTCCAAGTAGGCGCTTACCTTAGGCTGCCATTATCAACAGTCAAGCGAGGCTGTTGAGGGCCAATCTTAAGCGGCTTACAGCTCGTCGAGCTCAGTTATCATTATCGCTGAATTCCCAATTAGTTGGGTTCACTCCTCGAGCTGAGCTGAACTGCATATGCGGGCAGTGGGCGTGTCACCAAATGTTGTTAACACATCATTTGTAGGCTACCTGGCAACGACGACTCGGGCAGCCGACAAACGAGTCAAAAGTATCGCGTTACCTGTGCATGCCTTAAGACGAGGCAGCAAGAAGGACGGCCTCTTGGGCTGTCTGTGCTACTGTGTTTACCCTTTCGACGGGAATTTCTTTCCTTTTTTTTTTTTCAGCTGGAGCCCTTCGCACATGATATGCAAATATTTGCGTCTACATTGTCCGGCCAGGCCTTTTCGGGCTGAGGTTGAGGCAGAAAAGTGCGTAATGACTTTATTTATGAATGCGATTCCCGGCCAGAGACAATAGCTCCCGAGGCGTAATTCAGCCAATATTTGCATGACAGCATAAAGGAGACCCGCTGGCAGACCTCTTGGCCTATTTGTTTAAGTCTCCAGTGTATATTTTCTCATTTTTATTTAATATTTTATTTTTATTTTTTTGCAAGTGTTGACAGGCCTTGCAGCCAATAAATAAGCGCTGCATTAACGAGTTTTCTCTGAATTTTACAGATTAAAAATATGTCGGCTCGTATATCATCTTGGAATTTAAATAGTTAAACAACAGCTCAATTAATCATTGTCTGTTCAATTTCTCAAAAAAGGGCGACGCTTGACATTTTCCCTGCACAAACCACAATTGGGCAAGTTGAATACAGGCAACGAGAGGATCTATGTGCACGTTCCTGTTTTCCTGTGTCCAATTCATGTTTGATGAAGCACCTCGGGGCGGAAATAATAGGCGACCCTCAGTCGCAGTTCCCCTCGTGCAGGCCCAGTTTTAGTCACCCCTGGCTCAAATAGGCGCCGCTCCCGAATAGAGGCCCTCAGCTCAATCTAAATATTCCCCGCCGCTGTCTGCTTTCTATTTATTTTCAAATGTCCGCTGTGGTTGACTACCTGAATGTGTGTGCGTATGTCTGTGTGTGTTGTGCTTTGGGATTTGTGAGCAGATTTGCGCGTGTTTTCGCCCGCCCCTGTAGGGGCTTACACTCACGTATTGTGCGTCTGCTTGTGAGTGCCACGCGCTACGGAAAACAACAAAATAGAAATCCTTCCTTTTGACAGGACCTCGTATGCGCGTCGTCGCCTTTGATAAAGTGCTCTTGAATATTTTATGGCAACCAGAACAGGCACTCCATGTGTGTGTGTGTGTGTGTGTGTGTGTGCTCTATTGTATGCTTTAAATTGCCTGCTAAATGCTTAGTTTCAATTTACATAATATATTCTCGCAGGGGTTGCGCCCGCAGTTTCTGCTAAAGCATTACAAAAAATAGATTGAATTTTGTATAATTTAATAATCATTTTCTTTTTTTTTTTTGTTTGTTAATGGCTTTCACGGAAAAGGATATGCACGTTGGGGCATGCAGTTTGTTGAACTCTGTCTAGTTGAAAGGGTTGTGTTTCTTTTTTTGTTTAACTATTTAAGAGTTGAGCCTCGAATGCGCTTCAAATTTATGATGCGTGCTCAAATAAAATTATTTTTTTATAAAACTTTTTATATAAGATCTTTGTATGTTTTTTTAGAGCAGGCGACATTTGGTTTTTGGTATATGTTTTGAAAACATATGAAACAGCTGAGTTATATTTATGTAACTTATTTTGATTCTTTGCGACTAAGAACTATGTTTGGAATTTCTTACAAATACTGTTAAGTTCTCATTTTTATTTAAAAATATATTCCCACACATGTATTTGAAGATTTAGATTTGGATTTAGATGTGATCAAATTAGAATTTAAAATAAAGGGAAAGAGCATGTGACTTACCTATTCAAGCTGAGAATACAGACAGTTTTAGGTCTGTTATTGAACCAGCTGATGTGATAAACTTAGCTGGGGGATTGAGAGACAAAAGCAGGCAGAACTAACAGCCCCAGGCAAGCTTTATGTGCTTTGTAATTTAGAAGAACTCTTTTATTTTAAAATAATAGAAATATTTCATTTATATGCTGCTGAAGTCAAGTCTAGCGTTTTGCCATATACAAAAAAACTAGTCAAAATATTAAAAAATTGAATGCCCAATAGCCCATTTTTCTTAGACTGCGCCGCCTCGCTATTATGGCAGCAAATATTCCCCAGTAGCAATTTGGCATCGGGAAATTTGACACCCAAGAAACACATAAAATGCCCAACTCTATGCCGCATTCCTATAGATTATTTACGAGCTGTGCTTTCGACGCCCACCCAAAAGAGCGTCGCCTCGCCTCGCCTCGCCTCGCCTCGCCTCGCCTCGCCTCGCGTCGCGTCGCGTCGTTGCCATTCACTTTCGACGCCTTTGAGCTTGAGTTTGGCTTAACGACATTGGCTTTTGTGAACATCTATTTATTTCTCACCTCCTTTGTTTATCTATGGGGCCGCATCTTAATTGCAATTAGCTATGAAAATGTAACCATAAAACGGTACCAGACTCTACGGCAAACCAATCTGTAACGGGTCTATCTATGCGATCTGCTAATCAGTTGCCTACTTACTAGGCAGCTACTACTACAAATTATCCAGTGTTTGTCATTTGCATAACTGGCTGCTGCTTACCACTAATAAACCCGTTGCTCTTGTAACAAGCTATCGCGATCTATGTTTATAAATCATTTACGATTTGTTTGGCCTCTTTGTAAAACTCTTTCGGTTTCAGTTTCGGTTTGAATTGCCGAAAAACCTAAATAATTTCATTGTTTTCACTAATTTGATTGGCGTCAAAAATTCATTTCAAATTCGCAGCGCTGCTGATGAATCAAAAAGTGGTTTTGTTATACCCTGTAAACGTTTAATGAGGGTTATGCCAAGGTGTGTGAGTGGTATGAGACGGGTTTAGTCTGTCAAGAGCTGAGTCATCGCAGCCCAGCTGTAAGAGCTGTAAGAGAATACAGTTTGTATGGTTTTCCTATACCCTGTAAGCGTTAAATAAAGGCAATGCTAAGGTGTAACTGGTATGAGACGGATTGAGTCTGCCAAGGGCTGACTTCAGCTGTAAGAGCTAGATATAATACATTTCATACTGCTTATACCCTGTAAACGTTCAATACAGGATATACATAGGTATGAGACGATTGGAGCCTGTTAAGAGCTGAGGCATCTCAGTTCACCTGTAAAAGGTAGATATTATGCATTTTGAATAGTTTTGTAAGTCCCATAGTTTCTCCAGTTTATTTCTAAATGAAAAGAACTCCATTTGCTCTCCTTCGAATCAATCAATATTTTTTAGCAAAACCTTGTATAACATTAATTTTTAAGTTTTAAGTTTGTGATTTGCTCAAAATGGAAGGTATTTTACGCCATTGTCTTTTTCCTTTGTACCTGCATTTTTTTGTTGGCCAACATTACTTCCTATAGGCTACAAGCTACAGGGTATCTTGCAGTTACAATGTAAGCTGTAACTTACCAGCATTTATTTCCTTTTTTTTTGTACCAGATAAACGCAAATTTTTAGTGGCACTTAATTAAAAGCAAAGATAAAGCGAATAAAAAACAAGTTTCAAGTCGTTTTTCAAAAAGTCTTACGAAAAACGCGGCACGCTCAAATGCGCTTGCACAGCAATATGCACAGCGCTTTACTTTGGCATAGCTGCATAAATTATGTGTAAATATATATATATATTGGAATTTGATTTGCTTTATATATGTATTTATGCAGCCATTCAAGTGATTGATGCGTAATGCCAGTCAAAAGCCATATAGAGAATTACAAAAGCGAGTAAAAATGGCGTCTGCTTTGCATAGAAGCTGAAATACATTGTAAGATTTATTTGGCTAAGTTAAATAAATGCAGAAATTGTATTTTATATGCCATAAATAAATAGTGCGTTTTTTTATACGTCCAACAGTATATTTATCTGATTTATACAAAATGATATAAATATGATTCATACATGCAAACTCTAGATAGTTTATATATTTTCTTTTTCCAATAAAATGATGAATAATTAAACAGTCCACAATTCAATTTTTTTCAAACTTTTTTGTTTAGTTTTTAGCTAATATTTTAATATGGTTTTAAGCTTTGGGACAAAGGCAAAGCTCTGTTGTTGCCCGGGCAAGGTTTATAATTTGTTTTATTTTGCCACGCCCAGAAGGGCAACAGAGCTGAGCAATTGCCTGCGGATATTTTGGCAGCCACACCCCCTACTCCGCCTCCATTTCAGAGCCACACGTTGGCCGCAATTTAAAATCGATTAAATATCGACGCCTGGGACCACCTGCTGTGCATCTGTTTTGGAGCTGGATTTGGCCGCGTTTTGTGTTCCACTTTTTGTGGTTATGGCAATAATTTTATTTCTTATCTTCGTCTGAATTATAGCCCAAGGCGTTGGCCGTAGATTGTTTATTAGAATTTTAAATTAAGGCAGCATTTTAATAAGTTTCAGTAGCTAAACACAAAAATAAATGCAGCAAACTTTAATGCAAGCCACATTTTTTTTTTTTTGTATTAACAAAAGCGTGTGTTGTGCCTGGCAGCTCTTTTGTGTTCTGTCATAAATAAATGCTTAGCCAAAAAGGAATGAGAACAACAATATTAAAAAAAAAAAAAAAAAGAAAACTTGCCTAATGAAGCTTTAATTGTCGCTTTTTGATAGACAATATTACCAATATTTATTTCTCTTCGCCAGGTTTTATTGATTTTTTTTTATTGTTGTATTGTTGTCTGCGTCGTGTCGGCCAATGGCATGCAATTAAAATTCATGGCATTTTATTTACTAGATACAGCTCTTCAGCCCCACCCGCACAACACGAAAAAATCGTTGTGCCCATTTAATAGCATGCCACTCGACATGTCTGATATTTGCTGCTAACAACATTCACATATATACAAAAATATTTCCAATATGCTTTGACCACTTTGATTGCCGCATAGCCAATTTATGAGCCCTAATAACAAATACGTAATATTAAAAAAAAAAAAACACTTACAGCAACAAATTCAAAATATAGGCGCTCTTTTTTGTGTCTGCTTTTACAGCGCAACAAAGTTATGAAATGTTTGCCGTGTTTAATTAAAACTAGATTGATGTAACTTTTGGGCGAAAGGTATTTGCGAAAGGTATTTGCCTGCCTAACGCCGACTGGTGCCATGGCAAAGGGCTGCCTAAATAATTTATTTGTCGATTATTCGAAAATCATAAACTTTTTCAAATAATCATAATTATATTTGTTTGAAAATGTGGGAAAATGTGTGTTATCACATAAGCTAAAACTAAATCAGATTTGTGTATAATATGTATATTCGAGAACCATTTGGTATCTCAAGTTCTGCTGAAACAGACTTTAAAATGGTTAAAAATTTTTATTTTAATGCAAATCTTAAATAATGTTTAAAATTTCAATTCAAAATTTTCTAATAATTTTAAGTTCATTTAGTTTTCTCAAAACCAAAGTTGTAATTGATTTTAAATATTTTTTTTTATACTTTTAATACATTTTAAAATTGAATTTAATTGGTTAAAGTCTTCTAATTATATAAAACCCAATTAGTCTTCAAATGGTTTTTATTTTTTTATTTTATTCTTAATAAAATATAATATTTTAAATAAATTTAAAATTTGAATCCCAATTAGTTTTCCCATAACTTAAAATACAAACTATTTTTTTTTTCACTTTTCTTCTATTTACAACATCTTTTAAAAATGCAATCTATTTTTAGAGCTGATTTTCATGGCAGCATTTTTAATGGATGCTACACAAAATGTTGCATATTCCCTTAGTTAATGCTCGGGGAGTTTTACTCTCTCCTATAGCATATATCATCCCATTACGAACAACTCACCCAATCAACTGCACAATTTGTCATTGTTTCAGTTCCCGACAAAGTCAATAATTAACATAGCCTTGTTATAGGATAGTTAGATTAATGACAAGCATGTGCAGTCAGCTGTCTTCTCTCTCTCTCTGTTAGACAACCCTCTGTGCATCTCTTTCTCGAACTCTAGACCTTAATTTTTCGTTGGCTGCGTAAAGTGCATTTGCTGAACCCGAAATCCGCCCGATAATTACGCGTAAAAAGCAAATAAAACTATTGTCAACACATTGCAGCTCATAAAACTGGAAACGTGAAACGGCCAATATCGAAAAAAAATACAAAATATTTTTAACGTCTGTGGCGGCGCCTGCGCAGCTGCTGTGAATTCCGTATGCGCCTTCCTGCCCGGCGCCGGGTAACGTCTACCGTGTACCTTTGCTAGGGCTTAAATGACAGGGTGCGTGCCGGGTCTGATCCCGGGTTGGGTAATTAAAATAATGTTCACACACAGAGCAAATTTTCAAGGGCGGCCATGTGTGGCACACATTTGTACATGCACGGGGTGGAAATAATAATAAAAAAAAAACCAGAACTCGTAATACAAGAGCCATGAGTCGAGACCTATGTAGAGCATATCGGAGCGCTGCATCAAAGGACAGCCGACACCTCGAAAGCAAAAATTTCAAATTCAGCGCAAAAGCCTTGACTGCGACATCTTGTCAAAGAAAAGGCAAAAACGCGGGCCTTACTCTTTCGTTTCCAAGCTCTCCCTCACTCAACTCTCACTCCCTCTCTCTCTCTCTCTCACCCTCTCCTCTTCTCTCCCTCACTCTGTCTCTCTCTTTCCTTGAGCACGTGTGCCAAATATCTTGAATATTTAATATTTTTGCTGCTAATGTCATTAAAAAGTTTTCTCTTTGTGCAACATTTTGTGCTTAGTATTGCACTGACAACCAATTTTAAAAGTAAAAAGTTCACAATTTGTATACCCTGCAATTATATAAAACTTAAAAAGGGTATGACATAATTTTGCAAAGTTTGAACAGAGATATGCCTCTCAGCATAAAGGGTACCTAGTTGTCGGCATATTTATGTGATTATCAACAAATTTATATGTATGCATTTTGTCTTGCCAAAATAATTATGACAAACACTCTTAAAGAAAAGCGCAATATTGAATTTTTGTTGTATTATTCTAGGGTAATTCCTAGTCTTATTCAACGGCACTTTTTCAAATGTTGACTGGTGCATAGCTACTTTTTGGCCTTAATTTGCAGGTTTCTTCTTTCTTATAATTGATTTAAGTCAACGTCAAACAAATATTTGACTTAAAAAGCAGGTTTGATTGTTATCAAAGAAAATAGTTAATTGAATAGACGCTTAAACTACTTGAGAATTACAAGCGAAAATGGCTTAAATTCATGCCTTCTATGTGTTTTTTCGTTTTCCTTAAGATTTCACATTCTTCAAGCTCATTTACGTATATTCTTCTGAGCAGCACGAAAAGCTGAAAATTCAACCGGTTTAAATCCGTTTGATGTAACGCATCAATGTGCCTCGTTTTAAGAAAGAACACACCCAAAATTACCTGAATTTGTCTGTTGTTTCCATTTTCATAGAACTTACGCAATTTAATTAACTTGCATAAAAATATGTTTAAAAACCCACATTAACTTTTTTGTTGAAACTTTAATAATGAGAAAAACACATCTCCCTCTCACGTTTCTCTCATTGTAGCCTGTCGCAGCTACAGCAACAACAATGTATTGAATAGCCGAACGATAAACATTAAGGGTATTTCCACATAAAAACCCAAAACGAATGCGAGAGAGAAAAAAAAAAAACAAACTCAATGAATAATTCAGGTGCAACGTGTAAAACCAGCAATTAAAACGACAAAAACTGAAAGAGGCCACGCGGCGTTCAATTTAATAATTAACTCCAAACAAACAATAACAAAAACAGCAGCAACAACAACAACAACAGCAACAACAACAACTCAACGCGTGCCCCCAACCAAAATGGCGGCACGACGTTGCCCGTTGGCGCCCCCAATGCGAGGACTCCAACCGCAAAGGCAACGTATGACCAGCATCCCGTTACCCGCCACCAGGTGTATAACTCACATGCTGCTGCTGTCCATGTTGCTGTTGCACCTGAGCAACATTGGCTTGGCGACAGCAACTGGCGAACAGCAGGCGGCCAGCTATGCTGGACTGAGTGCCGAAAATGCAGCCAGAATGCTGGCGGGCAGTCCCGGCGAGGCGGAGGCCAACGCTCAACATGGTGGCAACGGGCACAGCGAGATGTCGCTGGTGCTGCCCCATGATACCTATCCGGGCTTTAGCATCAAGAAATTCAAGACGCGCCCGCTGCAACAGCCCAATGGCACAGCAGCTCATCATAGAGGAGCCGGTGGAGCTGGAGCTGCTGCCTATCACATGCTGGACAGCGATTATTCCAAGTACTTCACCGTGCTGGACGATGGAGTTGTGATGACCACAGCGGACATATCGCCGCTGGTGAATCGACCTGTACAGCTGGTGGTCGTCGAGCAGACAACGAATGCGACCAATACGCATAATCTGCAGCTATTTGTCATGCATCGCAAGGATATGTTGCGCTTCTCTGGCTCCCTTTTGGATGCCAGCGGCGAGGTGCGCGAGAATCATCCGGCGGGCACACGTGTGCGTGGCGTGCCCCTCATGCAGGCATTCAGCGGCTCCATATTGGATGAGGAGCTGGCACAGCCGAAGAAGGTGCGCTACACCATAATCGATGGCAATGTGGATGATGCCTTTGCGCTCCAGGAACGTCGCGCCAATCAGAATGTCCAGCTGAATGCCAAATCGCTGGTCATCGAGGGCGACGATGAGTCGGGCGTGTGGCTGGTCACAAATCGTCCATTGGATCGCGAAGAGCGCTCGCACTATGATCTCTCCGTGGAGGCCTCCGATGTGGATGGTCTGGACAAGACGGTGTCCAAGATCCAAATCACAGTGCTCGATGAGAACGACAACAGGCCCGTGTTTAAGTCGCAGGATTACAAGTTTGCCATTGCCGGCAAGAAGTCGCTAAACAGTGACAGCAACAACAGCGTCAGCTGGCAGCGCTTCGCCATCTTGGGCCGCGTCGAGGCCACCGATGCCGATGGCGACAAGATTGCCTATCGCCTGAAATCGCCCAGCAATGTGATCATCATTGTGCCCCAGACGGGCGAGCTGATGCTCGCCGGCGAGCCGACCACCAACGAGCTGCTGCTCGAGGTAATTGCCCATGATCTACGCTATCCCAGTCTGTTGAGCGCCAAGCCGGCCAAGGTGCTGTTGGAGTTTCTGGCACCCGAGCCGGTGTCATTTATAATGCAGCACCTGGAACATGATGCGGTCAACGAGCATTCGCATCATCGGGAGAAGCGACGCGTTACGCGCGCTGTGCGACCCACCAAACGTATCGAGTTCACCGAGGCCGACGGCGACACCGAGGGCAAGTCCGTGTTTCAGCTGGAGAAGGAAACGGATAAGGAAACGTTCAAAATACGCGACGATAATCCCTGGGTGACGGTGGAAACAAATGGAGCGGTGCGTGTGAAGAAGAAGTGGGACTTTGAGGAGCTTGGACCGGATAAGACTATCGATTTCTGGGTCATAATCACGAACATGGGACACAATGGTGAGTAGAGACCATAAAATATAAAAAAACAATAACAAAAAAATTCGTTGCGCCAATGTTGCACAATTAACAGTTAACGTTTGTTGCGATAGTCGATAGGCAGCTTAATCGATATATGATCTTTGAAATATTCTCTTAATATATGAAACCTTATCGAACTATTTCCAAAAAATTATCATTGCTGAGCATATACGATAGATTTCCTAATAGAAAGAATTGATTGGTAAAATCGACAATTCAAATAGTATCGAACGTTTTATCGATGGTTCAATTTAATAATCAAAGAATTTGTGTGTAATATGTCTTTCTATTTCTGTAAAGTGCTTTTAAATTTAGGCTGCCAGTTTTTGTCGCTGGTGTCTTACTGTACTCTCATAATTAGGAGCTGACATATTTAAATATGTCGATGTGAACACATTATGAAAATTGAACGAACAGCCATCCATTAATAGACGCACCAGACGAAGCTAAACTTAGGTTGGGCAATTAATGAAACTAAATGAGTTGGGCAATGAAATGGGAGCTCATTTGTAGCTAATGAAATAGGGGTTATGGGCGCAGGAAATAGTTTAAAACCATTTGAAAGTGTGCGGGAAAAACTATTGAATAACATTTTCAAATGCCAAAAATAATGAAGCATCAAAATGGAAAATGTTCAATGCCCAAGCGAATATATAGTAAGAAACTTTTTTTTTGTTTGGTAAGCAACTTTTATTGGTTTTCCACATGAAGCTTTCGCCTGGCCACATCAATTAAATGGCACATAAAATACAAAATTTCAATGCTCGACAAATTTGACTGTCAACAGCAATTTGTGTGCGTTGATGGGAAAAGCGTTTGGTGTGCGCCCTTGGGAGACCAGAGATTTTGCAACACTTGATGAAAACTCACAATTAAAAGGCAAATGGCGAAGCTAGCCTCTATGGCAAATGGGTATATACAAATATTTGGTTGTCATGACAAGTAATTACGCATGAAGCGAGCTGTACAAAGGAAATCAGTGCAGGGCGAAGACGCAGACAGCTGGTGAGGGAGTTGCCTGGTCAACACATCTGGCCATTGTTGCTGTTGGCCAGTCATTTCAAGCGTGGCTCAATAAGCAAATATTGAAGCCTTTCAAACATGGCCAAGGATTCAAACTGCGCAGCCAATCAAATGTCTGTCTACCTGACTGACTGACTGGCTGTCTCACTGGCTGACTGTCAGTTAAACTCTCCTCACTGTCTCTCGTTCTGATTCGTCAATGGCACAAAATGACCAAACAGTGGCACATTTCATGTCCATTGCAATTCTTCATGCCTCGAATCGATGCCACTTTGACATGACTCGCAAAAAAGTTCAACTAACTGACAGACAAGCTCATGAATTGTTGAAACATATGCGCTCGCTCCACAGCCCAGCACAATCAACAATGTTACAGTTTAAAACAACGTTTGCTGTAGTATTACTTTTTTTAAGTACCCTGTAAAACAAAGCAAAAAAGGGCGTGCTCACTTGGGTTAGATCTTGTAACAGGCGTAAAAGTAGCATCTACTTTGGTTTAGTCAATCTATAGATCTCGGGGATTTCAGAATCTATAAAAGTAAGAGATTTTAACGAAACTTCTCCTAGAACGCAAGCAGCATGAATTCGTTTCCTATAACCAATAGCTTATCCCGTTTCTAAGCATTCAATTAAAATCGATATCGAAATCTGATTTTTACTCATCTTTCTTAACAGATAAAGTATCTTTTATTTTATGGCTGAAGAAGAAGATTCAGCTTGTCAACTAGTCGAGCATTCCCGACTAGAGCACTTTTCTTTTAAATTGTTTTGTCAAACTTTCGCGTAAATGTCTAATAAATCTATCTCTGTTACTTGTGCCACTCCAGGCCTGGGTATATCCTAGTTGAGCACTCTCAACTAAACCAAATTGACTTGTTTTTGTTTTTCATTTGCTGCATTTTTTCCGCGTTGCACTCGCTAATTGTGACAGGCAGCAGAGCTGGGTCTGGGTCTGGCTCTGGGATTGCGCCGCCTTTGGGGTTAGGCTGGGGCCTTGCGTTGTTCAGCCTGCTGTTCGGTTGATTAACAATTTTTCATAAATGCATTCATGTTGCAACTGCATCAACTGTCGCACTTCATCTGTTTCATTTGCTCGCATTATATGCTTTTCTGTTGATGATTTTCATTAAAATTTTATTGATTTCCCCAACGCATGCGAGAGGAGAATGAACCTATTAATTATGCATGCGACTCTTGAGTGCAGGCAGTTAAAAGTTGTTGAAAATTGTTGAGCTGCAGGTAGAATATGAATCGCAACAAATTTGATCGAAGTATTATGTAACTTTCGTTTACCAACACTTTCAGAATGTAAATATAGTGGAATGTTCCGAATTTTTGATTGAACAATAGGTTAACTACAATATAACATAAACTAACCTCAGTCATTTTTAACAAATTTAAGCCAAGCATATTTCGACTTAAGGCTTTACGGCTCAAAATGATACATTTTTTATCACTACTTGCATTGTCCATCATTTACCAACACCACTGAGTTCTGAGAACTTGGAAGCATCTTATTTCATGGTCTCCCTGTGAACATTCACCAACACTGCCTGCTTCTTAAGTGGCTCAATTTTGTAAAACTCAGCAAGCCACTTGAGAGCATGCCCGAAAATCATTATCCTTATCCCAAGCACTCGCATACTAAACCCAATCAATAGTCCTAAGCTACAAGTATATCTTGTTTCTCTAAGAGAAGGGAGGGGTTGCCACACAATCTCGTATGCGTTGCACATAGAACTGATTGTTACGGTTGCTGCCTCTTGCAACGCGAGTTCATGTGTGTCACGCACAGGCAACAAAAAAAAAAAGTAAAAGATATACAAACATATATGTAGAGGTTGGCAGTGCCTGTGAGGCCACTTGTGTGCGCCAGGACATAAATGCCAGATAAACATAATTCATTTAGCAGGAGAGGAACCCAACTAAAAACACTTGACAATGCGTTGCACTTGGCGTAGGCGTCGGCATAGTTTGAGGTTAGTTTCTGCTTTTTTTTTTCTGGGAAGGCAAGTACAAGAAATTTACGACAATATTTTTCATTCATTTAAAATGCTACGCCAATACACACCAGAGAGACAGGGAGGAAGAGAGAAAAGGGAGAGCGAGGGTGGAGAGAGAAAGAGCGAGATATGAGAAATGAAACGAAACGAAAATGAAACGAAATTAAATGCTGAGCATGCGCAGAGTGAAATGAGTTTTGAGAGAGTTTCAAGAGAGAGAGAGAGAGAGAGAGAGAGAGAGAAGCTGGGTGTTGGGTGACAGACGGCGAACGCGTGCCAAGTCCAACAGGAAAATGCTCGTAACAATTAGAAGAACCACCGCACCAACCTCCCAAAAAAAAAGTACATAGAAAAAGCAAACACATGAAATGGGGTTTTGTTAAGTATGAATGCCTGATTGGATGCAGTATTGCAAATTGGGGAGGCACACTCGACTGTGCGCGGGGGGCTGGAGTTAGCTGACTGATTGAGTCGCCCACTTGAATGGCGCGTGTTTGTTTTAGAAATTTTCCAGCGCATTGTTTTGCCCAAAAATTTATGCACTGCACACACGCACACACACACACACACAGCGCCTGCCCCAAGGGTGGCTTGTATTTTTTTTTTATGCTCTGGCATTCCGTCACTAATGCTAAAACATAGCGCACATGACGAAAGAAAAGGGAAAAGCGCTCAAAGAAAAGGGGTAGCTACTAGCGGGCTTTAATACCCTTCAGAGTCTCATTTCGTCATGGAGAGTGCAATAGCCCATAAAGCGTATATCTTTGTAGTATTTGGTAATAAAAACAGAATTGATCGAAGTTATCTTCAATCCAAATAAACAGGCTGCCAATATACTCATTTGATATTATACGGATATATCAACTACAGCCCTGCAATAAGGGAATAGCTTTAACAATATAGCACAAGCTGGAAATTTAATAGCGTTTTATGCACCTACTTCTATTATTTGAATGATATAATAAATACTTAAAAAACTCAACCACTGATGCGTTTGATATAGCCTTTCAGTCTTAAGGCCATCGTCATGAAATTTGGTAGGAGTAAGGAGAAAGACCATGTATCTGAATCGGAACGCTATATAGCTATCATAGAAATGATCGGTAAACAATTACATTCTCTTTTATTAGTTTTGACTATGCTCTTTATCTCGCTATATTTTCTAGATGTGGCTCTATGTCTGGAAATAAATTTAAAAAACTTTTTAACTTACAAGATATGTTGACAAAACTTGACAATTGAATTAAACTCAACAAAATCTTGTCCACCTACGAATATATATTACATGTATTATGCTTTTATTATATACGTATATCAAAAGCTCCCATTAAAAACGATCAGAAGCCTCTCACATGCCCGCAAGAGTATTAAATGTGCGATGCACAAAACTGGCAGCTCTGCTTTCTTGTGCTGCTTTGTTTTCATGCCATGTAAAAAGGGAGAAGGCATGCAATTTATGCATTGCATGAAAAATGAAAACCTGCACGCATGCAAAGCACAAACAGGAGCACAACACACGGCCCATAGTTGCATAAGTTCCAGGTGGCTGTGTGGCAGGGTGTGAGAGGCAACGCTGTTGATAATGCAAAGTTATGCAGCTTTATATGCACAGCAGCTCGGCCCACCTACCCTCTGCCGCTTTGTGGCAGCTGATGGCTGCTGTTTTACCTAGACAAAGCTTAAAGATTGGAAAATCCGAAAAACTTTTACGGCATGTCCCTGCATATTATTGAGCTCGGCTCTTACAGGACACAGCTGCAGTTTTTATTTCGGGATATTGCGATAAAAAACTTTGCCAACTTGCAACACCCACAATTCAAGCCAACGCAAAAAGCTCGGCAAAACTAATGGTGAGCCAATATCAGAGACACGGGACTCGTAAAAGTTCAGCTAAAAGCCTTCAGGGACCCACCCAGAGGCAGTGCGAGGGAATCGGGACATCTACCAGATAAAACGTCATAAACTGCAGCTGTGGAACATGCAACTGTGCAAAAGCATTGCTAATTTTTATTGCTGCCACACGGAATGTAGCATAACTTAGGGTTGCGCATACAACAAGTCGAAGAAGAAGAAGCAGCAGCACAGTGTCATAAATTATGAAAATGCAAATTTAAGTTTCGTGTAAAGGCAAAGTCGTGAAATCGAGTCACAAATTTGCGTTGGCACTTAACAAGCTTTGTTCATTGCCTGCTGTTCGCACAGTTTCTGAACTGACAAACTTCTAATTACATAACAGGCACAGGCACAGACATACACACACACACACACACACACACACACACACACACATGCATGTGCACGTGCACACATGTGCAAAGGGGGCTGGGTAAATTATCCGTTGTCGCTTTGCAGACAAAGCAACCCACTTAATTAAGCATTAATTTCGTGTTTTATATGCAAGAACGAGCGCTCTCCAAATTTTGTCAAGACAAACTTCTTCTTCAGTTCTTGCAACTATTCGTTTGTCCTTTAAAGGAGCTCAACCCTATGCCCACATTTATTTCAATTTTAATTGCTTAAACTTTTATTTTTGAGAGCAAATGCTTAAGGTGGATTTCAATAATTTTTAGAAATTCATTTTTGCAGGTCTGAGAAAGTGGAAAGCACTTATAGATAATATTTGGGATATAGCTTGAGCTTAATCTTACATTAGTTCCCAAGGAAATTTAATTATTTTAATATACTTTGAAAATGGGTAAAAAGGGTATAATTTTGTTGGGCAAATGCACGCAGGAAGCATCTGCCATTCCATAAAGTATATATATTCTTGATCCGATGTCCGTCTGTTTGACCATCCGTCTGTCCGTCCGCTGATCACAGAACCTATAAGAGCTAGAGAATTGAGAACGTAGGTCCTTCTAGTGCCCACGCAGTACGAATTTGACTCCTGACTAGTCCCGTTTCCAAGCAATCGATAAATATCGATATCGACAGCTTGTTTTTGGCGAACATCCCTGTGGTTTTTAATGGATGGATGCAACAAATTTGACCTGTAGCTTATATATTATATGTCTAAGCTCTTTCACATTTGGCAAAGCTTTATTAAGTTATTTTTCATGATTTATTCAGGCATATTTAATTAAAGAGCACAGCCATTTATGTGGAAATTAAATTTCTCCCTAGCAAATGTTATTTTTCTTCAAAGCTAGCTTTTCGTATATGTTTTATGTTTTATTTTCTGCCCGTTTTTGCATTTAATATTCTGTTGAATTTCCCAAGTTGCCTTTTGCTATTTTGAAGCACATGTTTGTCCAGAGCAGAGACTCAACAAAAACATCCAGTAAATATCGTTTATGGCATATTTCATTTTGATGTTTTGCTCGACTCTGCAGCAGTTACCATCCATCCAGCCATCCAGCCATCCAGCCATCCAGCCATCCAGCCAGCCAGCCAGCCAGCCAGCCAGCCAGCCAGCCATCCATCTATCCAGTCGTCCATTCGTCCAACCCGACCTCGCTGCTGCCGCCGCATCGTGATGCTCTTCTGGCTCCAAAGTGTTTTGGCCTAAATTTTGAAGAGCTGCTCGCCCCGCGCGAGAAAACGCTGTGGAAATCGCGTAGCAAAAGTTTCGCGGCATAAATTTTCTATATGCTGAACGCGCTAGGGGGTTGTAAGGGGGGACAGGGGTTGAGAGAGAAAGGGCGTTGGAGCAAGGGACGGACGGGAGTCGTACATCTGCGAGTTTTTCAATGTGACAGTTGAGCATGGTGAATATTTAGCAAGTTTTAGTTTACGCTACATAAAATATATTGTGCGCTTATAAATTTGTGTGTGTGTGTGTGTGTGTGTGTGGGGGGGAGGGAGTGTGCGTGTGTGTGAATTGTTGTTGTTGCTGTGCAACCTTCGAGGGCAGCCAAATGCTAACAAAAACAATACACAACGCACAAGAACAACAAGTGTGTCACATAGCCAGGTGTGCATGTGTGTGTGTGTGTGGGGGGGAGGTGCTGGGTGGGTGGCCTGGGACTTCGTGCTGGGTCTCAGGCTAACCTGTGTCCCACACAAACACACACACACACATAGCACATAACCTGCCTTCCATGCGTAATGCGCGCAATCTTAACCCAAATTAAAAATGCAAATCGCATTTTTTTTGGCCAACAGTTTTGACAGTCAATTTGATGGCTACCAATTTCGTTGTTGTTGTTGCTGTTGTTGCAGCTTGTGGTTTTTACAGCAGTTATTGTTGTTCTTGTTGGCCTTAGAGCCGGCTGTCAAAAATCAAATTGGGATTGCATTTAAATTGCATTTGTCATGCGGTTTGGCTAACAGCACGCCCTTGAGTTTTCTGTGGCCTGTTTTAGAAACTGATGAATTCACACGTCTGCAAATGAATATGATTATAGAAAAGACATTTCGATGCATTAAATAAATTGGACTAATAAATGACTAGCTGACAAAATTGTTTTTAAATAAAATATCAAATAAATGTGTATATACAAATTTAATATATACATATATAACAATGTCTCTTTAATTAAAAAGCCTTGATTGAAGCCTTAAAGAGTAAAGGAGATAATCAGCACATAGCCTACTTAAATTATAAAAATTAAAAATAATATTATAATATTATCTAAAATAAACGACAGTAGTAAAGTTCTTCTTTAGCAATCCCTTCTTGCGAATGCCTTTCAAAATATATAAAGCTTATGTACATTTAATTAAAAGATCCCCAAAAGAAAACTTTGATCTACAATTTGCCAACTTCTAGCTTGTAGAGAGAACCGAAATGTTTTCAACTCTTGGACAAGTAATTCTGTTGCAATTATAATGGTTTGATTATTTTGCAATTTAAGTAAATTGTTTGGTCAAATTAAACAAGCATCCAATTCACAACGGTACAACAAGAAATGCAGCAACAAATATCGAGCAACAGGCAAATTTGCTTAAAGCCAATCAAAATAATGGGCAAATACATGAAAAATGCATCAAGTATTGTCGAAAACAGTTTAACAAGAATTATTACTTACATGCGCACGTACTAGGATTTAGACTTCGATTTCGATTTGGATTTGGACTTGGATTTCAACTTGTATTTGCACATGAACTCGAATATTGTGATTTTCCAAGGCAAACAACACTCGAGAGCCAATAAAATGATTTACGAGCGTTACAAAGCGAGAGCTTGTAAAATGCGTTCAACAACATATTTTTGTTTTTGCACTTAATGATTATTCTGTGTACCAGGCGTAGCAAATGGGGGCGTAACAGAAGCAAAGCTCACATTTTTATTTGATGGCAAAACAAGCATATCAACAAATTTGTTAGATGTTTTTCTTTGTTCGAGCGCAAATAATAGCTTTCAGTTTGTTGTCGCATATGTTGCACAAGGCTCCTCAAAGTATGCCATAGAGAATTACAATTTCTTTTGGGTCAAGCCATAGAATTACATTTCATAACGTGGCGCGGCAAGTTTGCTTCGGTTGTGTTTATGATTCGGTTTTTATTATTTTATTTTCTGTTTTGTGCACTGCTTCAAAGCACCTCTAAAAACCTGCCACAAACAACTTTTGCAGCTATTTATACTCTATTTTTGCAAATTGAGCATATTGAATATGTGCTCTAGACATGTGAAACCTATTAAAGTTACAATTAAATCTATGTTCATCTATGGGTTGTACGTTATTTTATATTACGGCTTATAATCGCATCTGATTGCGTTTTTCCGCTTTCCCTTTCTAGCTATAAAAAGCAGAGCATCTAGCAGTCGGATGCATTCGACGAAAACCTTCTTTTTTTCTCACTCTCATGCAATGCGAGCGTTAAAAATGGTCGAACATAAAAAAAAACCCTGTGCTCAGCCATCAAAATTCAATTTGTTTTGGGTGAACATTTTTCGCATTCATTTCGCGCACTCGATAAGGAATCCAACATTACACGATTTGCAGTCCAAGTGCGTTGAAAAAGATAGAGAAAAATAAATTGAATCAAAAACGAGATATATAAAAAACACCCCAAACGAAAGCTGCAAATATTGCAATAGTTGAAATTTAGCTGACATTTGCTGAGGGTTTTCGAAGTGCTTGCCGCGAGTTTTTTTTTTTTTTCGACAGTTTGTTGGTGTGTACAGATTTTATTTTGTGCATATAATTGAATTCAATTGAATTTGAAAAGGTTTAAGGAACTAGTTTAGCACGAAGTGAGGGTTCAAATAACTATTTAAGCATGAAACAAGAGCTTATACGCTCAATTAAACAAATATTTTTGCATTTAAATCAATTAAGGGATTAAATGTAAAAAAATTGAACGTATATTCATTTTTTAGGATAAAATTGTGCAAATTAAGAAGACATTTCAATTATTTGGATTAAGCAATTATGCGTAACATTTACAAGCAATGTATGATAAAAAATTGTATGAAATGGTAGAAAGGATGACATTTATATTATTTTTTTTATACCCTGAACCCATTGAAAATGGGTAAAAAGGGTATATTGTATTTGTGCAAAATGCAAATGTATGTAACAGGCAGAACGACTCCATAAAGTATATTTATTCTTGATAAGCATCAATAGCCGAGTCGATCTAGCCATGTCCGTCTGTCTGTGCGTCCGTCTGTCCGTCTGTTAGATGTAGGTCCAGTTCCTCGCAGATCGAGTTTGTTCCGATAATCGATAACTGAACCGTTTCCAAGGAATCGATCAAAACGATATCCTCATCCTGATCTTGAGCAAATTGGGTAAATTTTAAGAGGTAGCGTGCACCAAACTATGTTGCTCTACGCATAGTATATAGTCGAGTATCTTTCATTTTACCTCCACTTCCCCGATACACCCAAGAAGGTTCAGGGTATTGCCTAGTCGGGAGCTCCCGACTAGAACCTCTTTTTTATTCTTATAATTTATATTTATTTATATTATATTGGGAATACGTTTGTTCTGAATTTGGACGTTGGTCTTGTTGAGCAGTTTTTTGGATAAAGAGATATTATTTTAAGCCGCGTCGACTTTAAATCGCCACGAGTTTTATAAAGTTTAACAGACTCTCAGCTTTTATGAATTATAATAAGCTAATACACGGACGTTGGCAACAGCAGTGTCAACAACAACGAACAGGAGTACAATAAAAATAACGACAACAACAACTTTATTGACAGCCAAAAAGTCAAAGCTCAGCTAAAATTTTACGCTCTGTCGCATAATGTCTAGCGCCGGCAAAACTGAGTAAAGTTTTTGCCTCAATAAAGTATTTAACTATACATAACTTTTCTCGCATTTCATATTTTGGCTTGGCCCGGGTGGAGTTTTCCCTTTGGCCAATGTTTGCGCTGCTTGGCTTGTAGCCGTACAGCTGCGAGCTGCGAGCTGCCAGCTAAATTTCTATGTTTACTTTTTTCGTATTTTGGCAGCTTGTCTGAGTGTTCGCCTTTCTATTTGTCTGTCTGTCTGCCTTGCTGTTGACTTCGTGTTATTATTCCATTTGTCGTTTAGTTTTGTACGAGCGCTTCCTGTTTTGACTGCACAAATGTGCGCCATTATTTATCATTGGACGCCATTATGTTTTATGCTATATAGCCATTGCATTCGCACGGCCCGCCATTTTGGCAGCGGCAACAAAACAAGAATCGCATTCCCAGAGATTTTCAGGCAGCTTCATCCGGCGGCGGCAGCGGCAGCGGCAGCGGCTGCTGCCATGGCAACAAAACGTGGCTACTCAAATCTAAAGGGCGCCATTTTGTTGCCATTTTAGCTGTGTGTATGTGTGTGCACTTCTCTGTGTGTATGTGCTTTTGTATAGACTGCCCTTTAGGCATTTAGCTTGTCTGCAACTCTGTCTCTCTGCTTGGCTTTTAGCCATTTATTTCGTTTCCCTGTCGCTTGTCTCTTCCGATTATTTTGCGGCTGCTACCACGCTTTGCGGCATTTCAGCTGCAAAACTGTCGCTGACAGTTCTTTTTTTTTTTTGAGGGAAAACCTCATCTGGTTTTCTGCTACTGATTGTTGCTCTTTGTTCTTGCCTTAGTTGACTGCAACATTTGTCGCCATATTTTTGTTACACAATTTTGTTGCTTTAAATTTTAATTTGCATGTGCTTTGATCGATTGGAAAATATATTTTTATATTGACTTTCTGCTGGTCAAACGCAAATATATTTCGCCAGGTTTTGTATGTTCATTTGCACAAATCGTAAAAATGTTTAAATTAATGAGGAATTGAGGAATTCATCTAACGATAATTAGCTGCAGCAGTTAGTCAAACAATCGATAGCTTACTAATATTTTTATAAAGATTCAAATCTTACTACAAATCAACAAACAAATTGCTTTTTTCTGCATGCTTCAATTAACTATCAATTACTCAATTTAAAGCATTCCAATTAAACATTAAATATTCGATTTGTTATAAGTTTATCTATCAAACATTCAATTATTCACATATTAAGCATAAGCAATATATTATTTTACAAAATTTATCGGATGGCTTAACTGAAAATTTTTATTGCCAATCAGACTGAATCAATCAATCAATCAGTCAATCAATAATTCCGCTCTATTTCCAGTTGCTTTGCCTTTTGATAAATTGCATTTTTTATGACCGCAAACCTCGGACTCACATATCTATTTTGATCACACTAATAAAAAGAATTAAACGTGAAAAGCACGAATTTGTTGTGGGAGGAAAATATTTGGCAAGTTTTAGAAGGCGGCTAATATAACTCGAATTGTTGTATTTCTTGCTTAGATGAAAAAAAGAAAAGAAACAAAACCTGGACACGCCTTTCCGCCTGCTGCAGTCGCAAGGCAAGGAGTGAGAGCAAAATCCTTGAGCGTTTGCATTGCGCCGTGTTTCCATTTGTATTGCCTGCGTTCGCACATCCGTTTTGGCAAACGCCGCAGTAATAATTCATGGCGCAAATTGCGTTTATTACAATATAACGTAACGGCCAGTGAAACAAACAGAAACAGACGACCGGACTGACGGACGGACGGATAGACGGACGGGCGGGCGAACCGGCCAAGCCGGAGGCCGCAACTCGCAAAGCCCAGAGGCTCGGCACAATTTTCCCTGTGCACCCTGTGGCATGTTGATTTGCAATGCAAAAAGGGTTGTGCATGTGCGTGTGTGTGTGTGTGTGTAACTGGCAGGGGGGCGTGTTTGTAGTTGTGCCGCGGCCATTTCAACTAGACTTTTCTTCCATGGCGGCAGTTATTTATCACAGTTAGCTGCGACTGAAAATTGCGATGCCCGTGATTTGTGTGGGCGAAGCGTCGTTTGTTTGGCCAACGGCAGCAGCAGCAACAACAACAAAAGGAACAACAAGGGAACAAGCATAACCGCATAACAACACACAACACGTCATGGTCTAATTAGCAGGGCACGCCAAAACGAGCCAGATGAAGTTATATTACCACAGTCCAGCACAGTGCTGGCCAAAAGTGAACGCACAGCAGCGTCTTTACACGTGATTGGCGCTGCAGCGGACGCAAATCACGAGCAGCATAGCGAACGACAGGCCACGCCCACAACGCCCAATGAAATTTGTGCGTGACATTTGCGCCACTTGATCCATGAAATTGTTACATGTCAATGATTTTGATTTTGATTTTGCCACATGCCGCACGCTAATCAAATAAGTGGCATGCAAATCGTTAGCGGATACGCTTGCCCCTAATTTCGGTTCTATTTGTGATTTTTCAATTTATTGACTTATCATAGATATATAAATATATATATATATATATAAATATTTTGAACTCACATTTAAATAGATTTCCTGTTGGCCACAAAGTGCATGTACAAAGGCTGCAAAGAATTCAATTTAAATCTATAATTAAGTTTTATGATGTGTCAATAACATTTCATGTGCGATTAATGGCCGTAAATAAATACTTAAACATATAGAACGGGGTGGAAAAAAAAACAACATTAAATTCAATTAAGCGCATTTAAATTGATCATATAATTATTTGAATGCCTGAGCTTAACGTTGAATAGCCCTAGAGTATTATAATCTGGTCACGAACTAGTTAAAGGGCGACGGCATAATATCTGTATATTGTACATATATGAGTATATTAGACTAGCGGGTTTACCCAGGCCTAGCCAAAAACAAGAGCAATGTTGTCAGATACAGCTGGCAAATTGATCTAGAGGCTAAACCATGAACAAGAATAATTATGCAAATATTAAGTTTAATTTCAAACATGTTTATGCCAATGGCTCTCATTTGTAACCGTTTTTTCTGCTAGCTAAGAAAAAATAGTGTTGAAAAACGGGAAAGATAATATTTAGCACATTTTTTTAATGGCTTTGTCTATTGGGGGTTGATATTTATCTTCGAAGCGTGAATGCAGAACGGACAATTCCAATTCGTTTTGTACTTTTTTAATCTTTTAGTTTTTTGTGGACTTTCGAACACTGAGCACACAGGACACAAATCAAACAGCAGGTGGACTTTGAGCAGCGCGGCTTGCCGGTTGCCATTTTGTGTTCACATTGCAAATACAAATTGTTCGAGGGGTTTCGAGCCAAAAAAAAAGAAAAAAAATTTCGTGGAAAAACTTTCACATTGTTGGAATCTTCAAAATAAAAAACTGAATGCATGCTGCGGACTTCGAGGCAAAATTTGTTTTTGCCAACCTGAAATTGTGCTGCGCTCCCCAAAGCTGATGCCTCTCAGCCTCCGCAGCCCGCCACGCACTACAGGCGCACTCGGCACATGCAGTGCTCACACTATGGGCCCACAGTGCCTAACAAAAGCAGACAGGCAGCGCCCCCCCCTTGAACGTTTACTCATTAAAATGCAAAATGCTGGCGCGCTGTGCCACTATTGGCGCTGGTGGGGGCTGTTGTTGGCGGTGCTGCTGCTGGCTGCTGTGCATTTGGTGGTTACAACAACACCAACAGCAGCAATAAAAAGAGCAGCAGCAAAAATCGGATAGTGTTTGGGTCGCTGGGACTGGGCTCTTTAATGACAACATACCAACTGGGCATTGCGTGTAAATTGCTGCGCCATTGTGCGGTTTCAGCTTTATTGAATGGAAAGTGCGTGTCAGATGGTCCAAACAGCAGCAGCAGCAGCAACAACGGGCATCGTTTTACATGGCTTAATGCGCCAAGCGTTGCCAATTGCTGTTGTTGTCCAGCATAAAAACATTTAAATTTGGAATATTTACTTTTAATTTGAGCAATTTTCCCACACTCATTTAAACATTTAGTTAATGGCAGGCTCTTAGCTAAATGGGCGTGGCACTCTGATAATGCCATCTCTTTAGTATGCAGCACATGCGAAACACAAATCAGGAACAGCAACAGCATCGGCATCCGCATCGACATCAAATGGCATCAACTGGCAGCCACTTGAAATACTTGCGGCAACACGTTCAACAATTTTCATAGCATACTTTTCTGCGCCTCTCTTTGCTCTTTTGCTTTGGTGCGGTGCTCTGGCTTGGCTCATATAGCTTATGAGCACTTATTAAGGATATTATTGGATCTCATTATAATCTGCTGTTTGGCATCGAAATGCATTATTAAATGCGCACTAAAACCATAATAAGTTTTCTGCTGCTTGGGGGAAGGCTTTCATGGGGTGTTGCTCAAGGGGCTGCTTACAAAGTGCAAAGATTGATTTATGCGGCCAGACAATTCGAAATTGTAGTGGCTGTATATATATTCCATAATCCTTAAGCTGTAGACAAGGCAGAGGCATGATTGCAGCAAATGATGAGTTAGTCAGAGCTGAGCTACAGATAGTTAAAAGATATGCAAGAGGGCAGCATTTAACCAAGACTTACTTTACGGCAATTATTAGACTTATATATATATAAAAAATTTACAAAATATTAACTATTCAAAAATAATACATCAAAAGGAAGTTTCACTAATCAATGTTCCGAGACTAACGAAAATTGTTGAATTTCTGCAGAACATTTTAGCAATCTGTGTTTAACAATAGATTAATAAATTATAATTAAATAAATTATTAATATAGTTGCAAAAATCATTTTGTTAGCTGTGACACTTAATGCACAGTTGGCAAACAGCTCAATACACTTCACTAGCTGCTGGCCATTAATTAAATGCAATTCAACTTGGCCCAAAACACAATGCACAACAACAGTTGCAATGCAGCAAATGTTGCAAATCTCTATCAGAGACTTTTACAGCTGAATGCACTTTCTATGACATTTGCCTTGGCAAAGCAAATGGAAAGTTATGAACAGGATGCCAACTTAAAGCACTTTCAAGCACAGCCTCTTAAAACGTAATTTTTGCTAGCTTTAGCTGAACAGAGAGCTCAGCTCACTCATCAATCTGGGCGAGGAGAACAGGAAAAAAGGTAGAGAAACTAATGTGAGCACGGCAATATGCCGTGCCGGAGGCCTTAATGACTGACGAGGCCAGAGACTCACCTGCTGCTGCTGCTGCTGCCATTGGTCTGATTGGTATGCAGGTGGCCGCCGGCTGTGCCTGTCTGCTGCTGCTTGTACCTGCTGCTGCTGCTGGCTCTGAAAATTGCAATCAAGTCAGAGTCAGAGCGCACACAATCGCCATCAAACTCAATCAGGCTTCGTGCCTGATGGCAGGATAACAGCCGCAGCCCCAGCCCCAGCCAGATAAAGCACAGTAGCTGGGAGTCACGGCTAAGCCACCGTTCCGCTAGCGTAAAGAAAATTTCATTAATTTTCGCTTAATGTCTGCCATGTGCGCAATTTCACTTCACGTGGCGGCAGGCGGGGGCAGAGCAGGCCCGACAGCTATTGCCATTGCATGCAAACTTGGCCTGAGGTGTAGCAACAGCCAAACGTTGAATTGAAGAGTATATTAAGCAGATTTCAAGAAGGAAAATAAATTAGCTTTTTCTCTGGCTCTACTCGATTTGTTGTACAAAAAATGGCATATAAATCAGATTAATTATTTAAACATATATTTAAAACTGTTTACATAACTAATATCCTTTATTGGTCGCGCTTTAGTTTGCCTTAAGCACAATTGATCTGCATTTCCAATATATTAATCTTTATCCAGAGAGCAGAAGCTGTGCATATTATATACATTCATACATTGTGCCTTAAAGCCCAATTGATCTTCATTTTAGAACACATTGCAGTTCTTTTCTAGAGCGGAAGCTGTCATCCCCCCTACTTTAAAATGTCTATTAAAACTTCAACTATTTTAAATGTTTTTAACTATCCTTTATTGATCGTGGATTTGTTTGAGCCTAAATTAAAACCAAATGTATGTATACTCTCCAATATATGTATTTCAGTAATTCTCGCTGTGCTCCTCCCTGAATAGGATTCTACTTTAAAAATTCCTTTTAGAACGTAAAATAGTAAATAATTTCTTCTATTTTTTATAGCGCCTTCTTACCGACCATTTTGTTTTTTAGATTCTGTTGCAATTATATTTACTTTCGTGCTGGCCTGCATTTGCTTGGCAGCGCAAATGGGCGCCCAGCTCGACCCCATTTGGTTGTCTTCCGAGTTGTCTGCGTAAATTTTAATTGACTCTTCGCTCGGCTGGGCTGCTAAGAGTTTTTCCAACTTCTTTACGCGCTCTGCGCTAATTAATTTATTAATGTTGGTTATTTTTTATTATTATTTGTTTTTATTTATTTTTTTGTTTCGCGCTGCTTCGCTGAAATTGCCAATTAAATAGACCGTCGTTAGCCGGCAAAAACAGTCTACGAGTCGGGGGCCAAAATGATGGCCAGCTTATGCTTTATGGCTGCCCATCAATGTGGCCAAAAGAGCTGCAAAGCTGGCCAAAGCGAACGAATGCTGCTGCTGCGTTTTAAATTGCGAGCTTTATTTGTCAGAAGCATCGTAGGAGAGACAGAGAGAAATGTGACACCTACTAAAGTAAAAGTCTTAATAGCAGCGACAGCAACAGCAGCAGCAGCAGCAGCATCCGCAACACCCACAGAAGCCATAACATTATCTTTATCTGAAACTGCCAATTTGCTGCCGTCACGGGCGGCGAGGCGTGGCAGCTCACAAACCAGGCCAAAACGACGACAACTGTATGCCCACAATCTCGGTTGTCTGGTGTCTAGATGCACACAGTTTTTGCGCCTCGGCTGTCGCATAATTTTGCATTCAAAAGCAGCGCCAGACAACCAACTCCCCAAACGTTTCCCTCTTCTGGCTACCAACGCTGCCCAACAAAACACGTTGCTACCTTTGCCAGGTGTTAACTCATTTGCGTAGCTCTTAAGTGACTCAATAAACGGCAACTCAAATTGAGGACTGCACGCTGTGAGCAAGTTAGTACAGATGCTCCAACATAATACACTTAGCGAAAAACCATGTACTTAATTCTAGTTGGATTTTAAATGCACTTCATTCTTGAACAAACTTAAAATAAGCTACAAATTGTTGGATTTCAATTGATTAAAATGTTTGTCATGCGAGAAGGTCACTTCGATTAAGTACTTTCTGTCTTAAAGGTATTCTACAAATAAAACTTAGAGCGTTTTTTTGGTAAGTATTATGTTGCTTAAATTTATTTTCGCATATAAATACGAGAAAATTCCGACAATTTTCTTAGTGAAAGAATTTCGCTTTCAAGCTTATAAATGCGTACCTAAATTGAGCACAACATTCTTCACATTTTTCTCAGTGTATGAACATTCCTAGCTTACATATATATGTACATAGAGATATGTCATATATCCAGCTATAAATGTGCATGGGTATTAATCTCATATGTGAGCCTGAGTTGGGTTACAGCAAATTCCCGGATATGTGTGTTCGGTTTGGCTGGGGAATGTGGCCGAATGAGGGGGATGGGGGGTAGCTGCTGATTTGCAATGACAAATTTTTAATGCTGTCCAATGTTTTCATTAGCTCGACAGCTGCACAGCAAACCAGTTTGCTGGCGTTTAAGCCAATAAGCGTTGTGGCTAGACAAAAGCTATTTAACTGGTTGCAAAACTTACGAGCTAAAAGTATTTACATAAAATTGGCGTAAATTAGTTGTAAATTATAGGGCTATTATGTTGACTACTGAAAATAGTTTAGCAATATCTTAACAAAGCATCAAAGATGCACAAGCAAGGGGGTATGAAGGTTTATTGCATATGTAGGTATGTATCGGGCAGATCTTGACAAATATCAAACTGGGGACTTTCAATGTGGGCTCTTATTATTTTTTATTGTCGCTAATTGCATAATTTTTTTTTTAAATTTTATAAGTATTGAGTTTAGAGTCTAAATAATTTTAAATAGTATAAGTATAGAGTTTTAGACTTGCGTTAGATGATTAGATTAAACATGAACTAGCTTTTATTCTGTATCTAATAAAGACCTGAAGCTTTGGCCGCCAGACTGATGTTTAAGCTCTAAGACTGCCTTTTATATATGGACTTCCCCACATACCTTCCCTTTCTTAGAAACTTATTAATAGAGTCGCAAATCTCATTTCCGGTAGCCTTTACAATATTTTCTTTCTGTATTTTCCTTAGGTTTACCACTCACTTATTATTTTACTTTAGCTGCTGCTCTAGAAATTGCTTTCACAAAGTAGCTTTAGCAATTTCCCCCCCATTACTCCCACCCGCCCCTTACTTCATCAATATGTCCAATATTTGACTTTCGCTTTGGCTACTTCTTGGCACACACAATGCCTTTTGTTGGCAGCTTCATTAAATGCACGCCCACAAAAAATATATATACCATAAAGGGGCAATATGCCCATCAACCCCATAACGCAAATATTACGCGAGTCATAAAAGCCAAAGCCAGCTACCTATATAGTATTATCTGCTTCTTCCTGCTCTTCTTCTTGTTCCTGGTCTCCAGTTTCCTGCACGTATTTATCGAGGGCATAAAACGTAGCCGCAAGCAAGGGAAAAAAAGAAAGGAAAATGAAGCACAAATTCATTTGTGGCTCTGACCAAAAACGCAATCGGAATGCCAAAGTCAAGAAAATTTCAACTTGACTGCATTTTAATCAAGCTGAGAGCAAAAAGCGAACCGCATTTATGCTATCCCCCATATTATGTCTTGCCACCTTCTGATGAAGTCATATTGTACCCGGGGTGTGGTTGCGTCGGGCTCGAATTGAGTTGCAGCAATAAGGCATCACCTGCAGCCCACACACAGCCTGGCCAAAAGTTAAGTTGCGTAAAAGTGACAATCAAATGATTTTGTCTAAAATGTTGTTGCTCGAGCAGCTTTTTATGTTTCTGCAATTTGTTGCAGGGCATTACAGAAAATGTGGTGCAGTGAATTGGAAGTTGCGTAAAATATGGCTGATTACATTTAAAGAAAGGTAAAGTGCCACAAGCTGTACTTAAGCTTTTCTTAACGCTTGTGAACCGCGCAAAGGAGCTTTAAGCAAAGCTCTTTGCATTGAGTCAATCTTGCGAATCAGCTTTAAAATACACACAAAAACTCTGTGCATATTTTATTGCATTAAGCTAATGCACATGATCTGAACTTAAATAGGCAAATATATATGAAAAATATATGAAAGCTTAAAGCTTTTGAATGCCTATGAAGAACTTTAAGCACAGCTTATTTAATTGGGGTACGCTTGTGAAGCTGCCTTAACATACACACAAAAGGTCTATGCAAAGCTTTAGGCGATATTAAATTAAAAAAAGAAACGCAATATAACTGTCAAGCAAAAAAAAAGCTCCACACCTTAAGAATCTTAGTAAAAAGCTTTAAAAGATCACATTTACCTGGCAGTCACAATGCGACTCAATAGCAAAAGAGCTTCAAGAGAGCAAAGGGGGAAATAATTTGAAATTTGATTTGCAGCTCAGTTAATTGCCCACAACTTTGCAGTGCACTTTGCACGCTCAATGCGCTTGCACTCTTATGAGCTCTCATTTATTGTTTCAGCTAGTGTCATTGGCACATTACACTGATGTGACAGCACTTGCACACAATAACTAGAGCTCATTTCTTATCAAAATTACCACATACATTAAGTGAGAATTGCACGCGAGGCGCTGCTGGAGACTCTCAAGAAGTCAAAACCGGTGGCTGTGGCAGCAATTTTAATGCTCTGCTTATCACTGCCAGGGGATGGCTTTCAGAGCCATTCAGCCATTGTCATCATAAGCCATAAGCCGAATAGGTTCGGAGGGGATGTTGCTGCAGTGGCTGCTGCTTAGGGGTTAGCAACACGAACCTGCAGCAGCGACGGCAGCGGCAGCGGCAGTCACCAAAATGCAACCCGGAAAGGCGCCAGTCATTGTCTGGCATTTGCTTTGCACTTCAGCGACGTTTGAGACAACAATGAGAAAAAAAAAAAAAAAAAAAACACTGAAAGCCCTGATAGAGCCAAAAAGAGTCGTAGCACGAGGCTAAAAGTTGCCAGTGTTGAAAACAACGGAAATTTGCCTTTGGTGCTGTTAGTGTTTTCTTTTTTGTGCCATACCCTGTAGCTGTCACATGTTTGGAATGGGGTATACAAAGATGTAAAAGCCTTAAATCGATAAGTATCTAAAATCTATTGCATTTTTTGCTTCTCATCCATTTTGAAGTTTAGCAAAGCTTACAATATTTATGTGTTTCGTCAATCGATAAATATCGTTTGCGACCGCTTTTGCGAAATCGATTAATATTAAGTGTTATTTTTATATAATACTGCATTATGCAGATGCTCTTCTTGGACGAACAGACTATTTAAATTAAATACCTTTCAATAAATTTCTTATCAACGACAAATCGACAATAAAAGATTTCCAATGACATTTATTCTTGATACACATGGCAACTCTGTATGGGTTATTGGAGCACGTCATACATTGTCATGAGGTATCTGTCAGTCGTGCACTCTAGGCATAGGCATTCTAACTTGTTTTTTGTCGATCTCCGCATTGGGTTACACACGGTTGCCAAACAAAAGAAAGCCCAAAGCCACGGCGACAAGCTCGTGAGTGGGAGCAGCACAAAGCTGCTTATTGTTTCAATGGATTAAGCTGAAACCAGCGACTGCGGACTCTGGACTTTTTCTGCTTCAACTTGCTGCCGCTGCCTCTGAGTGTGGCAAAGTGCTGAAGCATAAGATGATGCAGAGCAGTCGATGCCAAAGTCCTCCACAGACTGTGTCCGTGCTGTCGTTTAGGGTGGCTGCACAGACGACAACTCACACTTGCCGCAACACTTGCCTCACATGCGTCTGCCAAGCTTCAAGTGGATGGCACAGCTTCAAGTTTTTTACTTTCCGACTACGCACATACACACACAAACACACACATCTACAGAGATGTTGCTGGCGGGTAACACACAACGCAACTCTCCTTCTAAGTATCTTGAGCTCGGCTGGGTGGTCCTTGGTCCTTGGAATCTGTGTGCCTTCAAATTGATGCGCATAAAAATTGAATTTGTTAGCAAAATTGACAACTGAAAGTTGTGTGTTACGTGTTACGCGTGCAGCGTAAGCAAAATTTATTTATGCTCTACGTTTTACAAATTTATTTTAATGCCCTCGTAATGTGATGTCGTCTGACGCCCAAGCGAGTATAGACTGTACGGCAGTCAACTGACGATAGTTGCGCGTGCGACAGCAATTTATAAAAAAAAAATATACAAAAAGGCAGCTAATAGACCTTCATAAATCAGTTGGGATCTCTGCATAAAACAACTCCATTTGAAATTTTTGAAAGGAATAAGGGGAGCAGCGGGAGCTAGTCCAAGTTGGACTACAGAGAGTTTAGTTTGTATTTATTGAAATTTATAATGTAAGTTAATATTTTTGATTATTATTAAAATTTACCTTATTCGGCAGCTATATAAATATCTAACTATTGAGGCAGTTAAGCACATTACGCTTCATTTGCCATGTCGAAAGTCGAGTCCACATTTCTTAGGGAAATGAAATAAATAAGGAAATGAGATTTTGGTAAACATAATTCGCAACCTTTGAGCAGCTGTTGCCAAATCGAGTTTATTGTTTATTGTCCCCGCTTTGTGAACAGGCAGCCCTTAAGCCGGAAACTGGCCGATTTCAATTGCTGTTGCTTATTTCAAGAAACTCGACTAAATCAAATGATAAATGCGGATTGTTGTGAAGTTGTTGCCAAGTCGGTTTGGAACAATTTCTGGCTGAGGCCAGCATAAAAGCCATGTCGAAAATCTTTATTTGCGCCAGCCATTTTTCAAAAGTACAATGGCAAACACAAGCAACCCACCTCGCCCCCCCTACACACACCCCCTATAAGCTACCCCCTTGCAATTTCTCGTTACATCTCTCTTGCCTGCTTTCATCGTGTGCATTGTCGCCACGGATATCCGCCATGTTGGCTGCTGCTTTGTGGCACGTTCCAGTGCACAACAACAACAACAACAACAGCGAGCAGAACTTTCATTTATGTATTTGGTGTTATTTAAATTTTCAACTTTACCTGCACCGCTGAATAAGCCATAGAAAAGCGTTGCCAACAATGCCAAAGCTGGCAAATAGCAAAACTTGGCTGAAATGCAAAAGTGGCAGTTGCCAAGATGCCGCAAGGCTGCACAACCCCTCCCTGTCTTTACAGGCACACACTTTGTTGCATTTTTGTGCAATCTGTTGAGCATATATCCGCATACATATTTGCATACACATATTTTCCATATGCACATATATATCTTTTTTGGCAGTCGAATTTCCTTTGCTTCTTAACGTGTCTTCATCTGACGCGTTATTGGTCACATTCTTTTTTTGAGCACAATATTTGCCTGTCCAAAAGAGGGGTATCCTCACTTTGCTGCACTTGAGAAATTACATATGCTACGCCCCTTTCTCTGATGCCCTTGTACATTTTTCTTTTGCTTTCATTGCGCTCGAATTTCATTCTGGGTTTTCTGCTCAGACCTGGGGTCCGCTTGGCAAAGGGCAAGTAAATCGTCTGTCTTATTTGTCTACCACTACACTCTATACACACATATACACACGCACACATTCACCCACACACACTCCACCCACACACACACACACAAACAGCAACACACGCTTTTAATAAGCGCCAGCGTCAGCACTGGGTTTCCTTTTGGATCCTTTTGCAGGGCTCCCTTGTTGTTGTTGTTGCTATTGTTGCTGTTTGCGCTAACCAACAACAACAACAACCACAACAACATGATTGGTATTTTCCGCTGCAGACATTTTGCAAAGGTAGCTAAGCCGACCCCCGCTTCATTTTCCCTTTTTTTTTATTTTATTTTATTTTTTTATGCCGACAGGCGGCTGTTTTATTGATTTTATTTTTTCAAGCTGTTCATTTTTGTGTACTTCCATTTTTTTAAGCATTTTTGCAGCTGAGGTCGGGTCAAAAAAATGAAATTAGCAAGTTTTGTAGAATTTTAAGCGTAATTTGCTTTCAAATTGAAACCTGTTTCAGACATATTCCAGGAATTCAAGACTAGAAAAAAGTGCTCATGGTGTATTTCATAGTAGATTAGCTTTAAATCCTTTGCTGGCATTTTAAATGATACTTGTATACCAAAAGGGAAATTCGATTTTGAAAAGCGATTTCGGGTTCAATTTCTAAGTTTCTATTAGCTTAATACCATGTCATATTATTTGGAAAATAGTCTTAATAATATGAATTATATTTATATTTTCCGTTGAGTCGAAGAGCGATTGGGTGATAGCCTAGAAGATATATAGATATATAAAATATATATATATACACAAATATCTCGGAACTCCATGAGACTTTCGCACTTGTGCAAAATTTCGAATAATTAGCTTTGGGGCACACTTGCTGCAGCAACTTGCAACATGCTGCCTTGGACTTATTTTTCAGCTCATTGCATTTGCATTTGGCTTAAGTGAAATTCGAGCGCTTTAAATTTCCACCACCCAACGGCAGTGGCTAGCCGCCTTTTCCTTCTTTTTTTTTTTTGTGGGTAGGAGGTTTTGCAAATTTTGCATGACTGTCCCCGCGCTCTGTTCCGTTTTCCCTGGACTAAACCAACTATCCATTAGTTGTAATAACAATGGCTGCAACCGAAAGCAAACTTTTCGCTAGCCACAATACAGTGTGCCCGAAAAGTGTGCATATGCATATGCAAAGTGCTGGCAACAAGGCAAACAAAACGCTGAACACCAAAATTGCAACTCTTTTGTTTTCATACCAAATTTTTTCTTTGTACTTGCAGCTGGCATCAAGTACACGGACAACCAGCGCGTGATTATCCTGGTTAAGGATGTGAATGACGAGCCGCCCTACTTCATCAATCGACCGCTGCCGATGCAGGCGGTGGTTCAGCTAAATGCTCCGCCCAATACGCCAGTATTTACGCTGCAGGCACGCGATCCGGACACGGATCATAATATACATTATTTCATAGTGCGGGATCGCACGGGCGGACGTTTCGAAGTGGACGAACGTTCGGGCGTGGTGCGCACCCGGGGCACAGATCTCTTCCAGCTGGACATGGAATATGTGCTGTATGTGAAGGCGGAGGATCAAAATGGCAAGGTGGATGATCGCAGATTCCAAAGCACGCCCGAGGAGCGTCTATCGATTGTGGGCGGCAAACGGGCGCCACAATTCTACATGCCCGGCTACGAGGCTGAGATACCCGAGAATCAGAAAAAGGACTCCGAGTAAGTAGGGTGGGGATGGGATGGAATATAAATATAGATATATATGCAAATCCATATGTACGGACTGCCAATAAAAGTTATGCGAATTAGAGCATGACAATGTCTGGTCTGGCTCATTGAAATTCCCATGGCAAACAAGCAACTGTCAAAAGGCAGTCGAGCGAGTGACAGACAGACGGCAACCCTGGCAACCCTGGCAACCCCTCGCAGCCTCGCCTCTATAATATATGCATGCATTTTACATATGACAGCCACAAACTCCATTCGCTAACTGTCACACATCCACACGCTCCTCTGTGGCCTGTCTCTTTCTCCGTTTTTTTACAGCATCATTTCGGTTAAGGCCAAATCCTTTGCGGACCGTGAGATACGTTATACGCTGAAGGCACAGGGACAGGGCGCCGGCACCTTTAACATTGGACCCTCATCGGGCATTGTCAAGCTGGCCAAGGAGCTGGACTTTGAGGACCTGCGACAGCCGCATGTTTATACACTGATTGTGACAGCCACCGAGGATTCCGGCGGCTTCTCCACATCCGTTGAGGTAATGTAACAAAGACAAAATGAGCAAACCAGTAAGCGTAGTAGTCGGCAGTATCCGGCTAGGAGATACCCTGAACCCTGCTTCATCTGAGCCCTCTTTATAGTAATGGATTGCTGAACCGGTGCTTAGAGTCTGTCCGTTATGAAATTTGTAGGATACAAATGTGCCACCTAAATGTGTGTATATACCTAATCAAGGTAAGGGGCTGGAGATATCCGAGAAGTGAAGTGCTTAAGAGCTGTATATTCAAATACGAGAATCTACATAGCTTGGTTTATTTAGCTCTTATAATTCATGAGTTATGCTTAAAAAAGCAACTTTCAGCATCGATTTTTTTCGATATTTTTTAAATGGAACGAGATATCGACAAAAAATAAAGTCGTATTGCGCAGGGTGTAGGAGAATGTATATTTCAACTATACTGACTGGGTTCTTTTTTTGTCTCCGACCAAGAATATATATATTTTATGCCGTCAGATATGCTTCCTTCTGCCCGTTACATAAATTATCAACAATATAAATAGTCAACATACTATTTTTACCCATAAAAAAAAAGAACAAAATTATAAAATATATCCTTCAACTGCAGCTCACCATACGCGTCACGGATGTCAATGACAATGCGCCCAAGTTTGAGCTGCCCGATTATCAGGCGCACAATGTGGACGAGGATATACCGCTGGGCACCAGCATATTGCGCGTTAAGGCCATGGACGCCGATTCGGGCGCCAATGCTGAGATTGAGTATCTTGTCTCGGATGATCATTTCGCTGTCGACTCCAATGGCATCATTGTGAACAACAAGCAGCTCGATGCGGACAACAACAATGCCTACTATGAGTTTATTGTCACCGCCAAGGATAAGGGTGAACCGTCCAAGTCGGGCACAGCAACCGTGCGTGTCTACACGAAGAACAAGAATGACGAGGAGCCCAAGTTCTCACAGCAGGTCTATACGCCCAATGTGGATGAGAATGCCGGTCCGAATACATTGGTCACCACTGTGGTCGCCTCCGACAAGGATGGCGATAATGTGCGCTTCGGTTTCGTTGGCGGCGGCACCTCCTCCGGCCAGTTTGTCATCGAGGACATCACGGGTGTCATACGGCTGCATAATAAAGCCATCTCACTGGATCGCGACAAGTACGAACTGAATGTGACCGCGATGGATGATGGTTCCTGTTGTGTCAACGGCGATCAGACCATACACACCTCCACGGCTGTCGTTGTCGTCTTTATCACCGATGTCAATGATAATAAGCCGGTGTTTAAGGATTGCGGCACCTACTATCCCAAGGTGGAGGAGGGTGCACCCAATGGCAGTCCAGTCATTAAGGTTGTGGCCACCGACGAGGACAAGGGCGTCAATGGACAGGTAAGCGCGCGGCTTGAAACTCAATAATTATGAAATATATTTGCCCAAAATCGGTAATTTATAATATAGAAAGTTGCAATAAATCGGTGTTATCGATAGCAAAGTAGTACTTGCATTTTTCGATTACACCGTAAGTCGATAATTTGAATAATCGATAGTTTCTCATCGCATTCGATTGTACTTTGCACCATTTTTTTGTTTTGCTAATACACTCAATAAATATAATAATCGCTGTTAAGACCCGTTGATAGACTAATCGATAGTTTCTCTTCGCAATTAATTGTGTAATCAATAGTTTAGCATAACTAGAGAATGTTCCTTGCTTTAAAAGTGAAACGATAGTTTTACAGCTTTATACACCACGATTAACAAAATTAATAATTGAAATAGAGGAAAATTTTAAAGCATAAACAATCGATATTTGTCACTATCAATAGTTCGACTTATGAAATACGAAGCTTAAATGTAGGAAATTATTATTATTAACATTTCAAAAATATTATTTAAATATTTTAAAATAAGTTTGTCCTTAAGCAGTTTATCGTGCTTGAATACCCCCAATAGTTCTTGTTTGGCCAAGAGTGTTGCATTTTTTTTTAAAGCTGCAATTATGAGTGCCTGCTTTTAATTAGGGGTTTGTGACTTTTGCGCCATTCACCAGCACGTTTATGCCAAATAGTATTAGTCGCGCGAGTGCAAGAGATTTCGTGTCGAGATTTTGAACAGAGTTGCCACGCTCAAGTTCAATGCACTTAAAAAAGGCAGGCGAGCAGTGTTGCATGTCGTGTGCTGGTGTGGCAACGCCTCGCAGAGGCTATAATCACAATTGTGTCAATCATTAAGTAATTTTGCATGTTCTTTGTCGCCCGTCAGGTTAAATACTCGATTGTACAGCAACCGAATCAGAAGGGCACCAAATTTACAGTGGACGAGGAAACTGGCGAAGTTTCCACCAACAAAGTGTTCGATCGTGAGGGCGACGATGGTAAATTCGTCTCGGTGACGGTAAAGGCAACTGATCAGGGTGATCCCAGCTTAGAGGGCGTCTGCTCTTTTACCGTGGAGATAACCGATGTGAATGATAATCCGCCACTATTCGATCGACAGGTGAGTTACCCCAGCTGAAAGCTCAATTGAAGGTTGAAGCTTGAATGTTCGTTTCACTCCCTTGCAGAAATATGTGGAGAATGTTAAACAGGATGCCAGCATTGGCACCAACATACTGCGCGTCTCGGCCTCCGATGAGGATGCGGATAATAATGGCGCCATTGTTTATAGCCTGAGCGCGCCCTTCAATCCCAACGATCTGGAATATTTCGATATACAAGCCGAGTCTGGTTGGATAGTGCTCAAGAAGCCGCTTGACGTAAGTGTTTGTTTTCCCATTCTATCATGTTCTTGCATTTGTTACCATTTCTTAAGTTTGCGAACCCAATTAACCAAGTTTTATGTTTGTACTTACAAAAGAGAAAACAAAAAACAAAACAAAAATGAAAAGAAAATTGAAAATATTTTCATTTCCTTTACTAACTAACAATCCAAAGCTGAAGCGCTTAGCGCTGCCAGAGTTTCATAAAGTCAGAGTTATCGCGGCCTGCTAACTAGCAGAAATTTAAGCATTCAGTTCTAATTATTATTTCAACTGCACCTTTCTTTTGTTTAAGAGACTTTGTGCAAAGCCTTTCCGCAAAACTTTTAGGACGGCTATCAATTGATTTTTCTTTTTTTATTGATAGCCCAAAACGAATTCGATGTGAAAAGCAGTGCAAGTTTTTTTGTCACATTCGAAAAAAAGAGAAATAATAACAAAGAAAAAAAAACGCAAACTACATATAAGATATGCCATATATGCCATATATATGCGCTTTTGTGTACTATTTTTAGTTAGTTTTCTATTATTTGTACTTTTTTTTTTTTTGTTTAGTTTATAGTGCGTAATTGGCCCAAAAATGAAAACTTTCAAATAAGTAAAAATGCCAAGCGAATTGATTTTTAACATTTTTTGAAACAAATCAACAAAAACACAACGAAAATACAAAAGGTATTATAATGGGTACGCCGGGTAAATTTAGTTGGACAAAATGGAGCATTATGTAAAAAAAGCTTTTAACTGCCAGCTGCTGCTTTTATTTTTGTGGTGTTAGGTTTCTAGGCTTAAGCAAATGTTAAACAAAAAACAAATAATACACAGGTTTTATAAACTAGCCCCTAAAAAAACGATCACGCCTATTTTTGAGCATCGTTGTGCAATTTTTGATGGCTAAAGAAAGAAAATCTTTTAAAAACAAATCATAAAACTACAATACAATTTTTTCAAATGTAGCTTGATTTTGTATGCCAATTTTTTTACATTTAATTTTTGGTAACCCTACAAAATCCCAACAACAAACCCTTATCAAAAATATAAACCCGAATTATCAAATCGTTTTTTGTCGAGACTATGCGAATTTTTGAAGGTCTCTCGCTGACAGCTGCAAATATATATATTTTTGATTTTAGCTAATCATTTTTCATAATCATATTCAAGAAAAATGTAAACATTTTGTTGCGCGCATTTTCGCATGCCCATGGAAGATGCGTGTCCAACGTTCATATATTTTTTTGAGAAATAATCAAACATCAAAACATCTGTATGATAGCAGGCGACGTTTATTTTAATATATAATTTAACTGCACCTTTTACAATGTTTAATTTGTATAATTTTAAAATTATGTGCGAGTTCAGCTGATTGAGGCGAGTTAATGTTTCTGTTTCTTTTTAATTTCCTTTTTACATATGAAATGGTGTTATCGATACTGTTATCGATACTGTTGTCAACAATTTAGGGTTGTTATCCTGTAAGTAATCGAATCTTTCTAAAATACATAAATCTAAATGAAGTGTCTGTCATAATTTGCTGTTATACTGTGCTAACCCGGCAACAAATCGATCTGCTCACCAATTTGTAAGCTAACGTCAAAATGAAACTAACTTTCTGTGCTCGCACAGATACTGAATACTTCATGTTGTACATAATCATAATATATCTGTATTTAGCTGACATCTTTCAAGGGAACTCCAAACAAATACTAAAATAAAATCTTCCTAGTCCTTTTAGTGAGCATTTCTTCAACATAAATTTTCCAACACACTTCATCAGATTGTTCTCAGTTTCTCTTAACCAAAGCAAGAGATAGTCTCGTCAAAACATGCAAAATACAAATTTAAATCAAATCCCATACCAATTAAACTCTTTAAAATATGTTCGTCTTAAGTCTCCCAAATAAAGCCCGCTTGTACGTTACTTATCCTTGCTTATCCCTAGTAAAAGCTTTATTATAATTCCTCCCAAACAATTATATGATTTCTAAGTATTGATTTTTCATTTTCTTTTGACTTATATTTTATATATATTTATAATGAAATACTAAATTTCAAACATAAACTGTTAACCTGTAACGACAACGATGCCATTCAAATACGTAATCGTAACGTAATACGCACACAACGTTAACCCGATACACAAACCAAATACGACCTAAACTAACATATAACGCGTTTAACATATCGGCTAACATTTGGCCGTTAATTCTATACCACTGCTACATTTCACACATTCAATCAATGAATCAATCAAAACTCAATCGATCAATCAACAGCGCGATCGTTATCGCCTACGCGTGCGCGCCTCAGATCGTGGCGACCCGCCCTCATATGCCGATGTCGATGTTGAGTTAGATGTCGTCGATCGCAATAATAAGCCGCCCATTTGGGATAAGAGCATTTATGGGCCGATCCATATTCGCGAGAATGTAACTGTGGGTACGGTTGTAACATCGGTTAAGGCAAGGTTTGTATAGCCAATACACTACACTACACTACACAACAAACAAAAACTAAGTACTACTACAGTTAACTCATACATACTAAGTAATTGAAGCAAGCTGAAGTTCCTAACAACAACAAAGCCTAACAGCTGTGAGCTTAACATAGTTAGTCATTCTTCTTTCTTTTCTTTTTTTGAAATGTAACAGCATTTTGGCTAACATAGGCTTAAGCTTCCGAGTTTGAATTCGTTTCATCGAGTTGCATTCGTTTGAGTAAGATTTTAACATACATGACATTAACATTGCTATGTTATAGCTAACAGTTGCAAACTGTGTCTTGGCTAAATGTGCTCAACGAACGAAATGTACTCGCTTAACGAAACTTCGCTCACTTAACGAACATAGCTTTAAGCTTGCCAGTACAAGTATTTTTAACATACGGTCTCTTTCTGTTACTGTCTCTCGTATAACATAACGTCAACATTTTTAACTAAAATTTTACGATACAATATTTTTGTGGTCTATCGTAAAAGCTCAATATTTTTTTCAACCATCAACAATGTCAAAAACAAAAAAAAATTATTTGACACATTCGAAAAAATGTCAAAAAAAATGTCTTTAAATTGTGATAAACAAATTTCTTATGCTGTTGTTGGTGTTTGTTTTGAGCAAACTTTTTGTATGCCAGTCTAATAAAGACGGTTGTCGGGTACTTTTGCATTTTGCTGCAACTCTCACCCACCTTACACATTACCCATTGGAATTGCTTACCCAATACTCTGACTTCTCTCCCCCCTCTCAGTCAACAAATCCAAAAACACACGGTAAAATGCTTGAAATAACTGTGAAGTCTCGTTGCCACAAAATTCGGTGTTGGTTTTAATTGGGAAAATGAGAATCTAATTAAAAATGTATTTTATACACGGTTGCAGTTTTAGTTTAAGAACTAGGAAACAACAAGGTAAATACGCAATATAACTGAAAATATATTTATATATACATTCACAAAGTGTTCAAAAATGTTAAAAAGCAATAGTCGACAAACAACAAAATAAATAAAAATATATTCAAAAAAAGAAAAAAAAAGTATGCTATAAAAATTGTACTACTCGAAATGCACAAAGCCCTTTTTAAGTTTCATTTGTTATGCATTTAGTTTCTATCATATCTGAAATACTATATAAATAACAATTATATATTTGTATTTATGCTCAAGTCAATTATTTATAATATGTATGCGATTTTCAGTTACTGTCCAGAACAGCGACAACATTTTTGTTTGTTTACATTTTGAAGGCTAGGGTCGAGACATTATTTGATAAAAATATATAAAAAAAAGAACAAATAATTTGCACTGCGAGAAAAAACCTTTTGAAAAAGGCATAAAATATACAAAGAAACCTTTCAAGTTTCTAAAATTTTGATTTTTAAGTTTTAATGCTGGCTGTATACTTCCACATAAAAAAAGGTGTTGGTTACGTGTATTCAAACTTTTGATTTTTCGAAAAAAAAAACCTGTTGCTTCATTCTTTTTTTCCAACAACTAAAAACTGAGTTTTTTTATAACTAAATTTTTTTGTATTTTGCATTTTTTCCTAAACTTAAACGACGCGTCTGTCTTTTTGCCAATGCTCGCTTGATTTTGAAACGTGCTTGTCTTTTTTGAAAAACCAACATAAAAAAAAAAAATGTAAACAAAACGAAAACCAAATGAAAATGTATTCAAAATACAGCGCGAGACATACAAATTAGAGGCGATGGCCCAAGACAAGGGCTATCCGCCATTATCGCGTACGGTCGAAGTACAGATCGATGTGGTCGATCGTGCCAACAATCCGCCCGTTTGGGACCATACCGTTTATGGGCCGATCTATGTCAAGGAAAATATGCCCGTTGGCGGCAAAGTCGTCTCGATCAAAGCCAGGTCTGTTAGTGCAATGTTTTACAAAACAAACAAAACAAAAAACAAAAAATAAATAAAAAATTCACTATAAGAGAATTGCCATACCATTTTGCTTAGTTACTTTTGATAAGCTACATTAATATTTACATTTTTTCCTAGGTGTTCAGTTTTAGTTCTTGTAAACAAATCCAATCAAAAAATTCAATCATTTTCATTGTCATTTTTCGGTTTTTGGTGTTGTTTCACGTAGTTGTCATTATTATTTTATGAGTGCTCTGAATGTTGTTCTAGATGTTTAGTCTACACTCTTAGGCAAATCCTTAAGAGTACTCTTGAGAGTTTGAAAATCAATTGAATTGAATATTAATCTTTTTAAATTAAATTGCATTTTCGTACTCTCAACGAGTCATAGTTTCCTTTGCTCCCCATCATCCCATCACTCTATTTGCTGCACTCAAACCACAAGCACCAGTAAACACATTCCCAAAACTTAGAAATCCGCACAAATCACACGAAATGCACAATTTTTTATTTTTGTATAGAGTGAGTACAAAACCAAGTTCTAAATCCTCAAAAGCTGTATATTAATTGATATAAACGTATGAATAATCACATTATTATAACCATAAGAAGCTTGGGGGCTAATAATTAAAATGTTGCGAGAATTCCATGTAAATAAACTGTTGGCGCTCAACGTGTGCTGAGTTAAGTTTAGTTTAATGAAATGCAATTCCCTCTACTTGATGACCTTTGCTGATAAGCTGACGATTCCAATTTAAATTGGGGTCAAATGTTGCAGTCACTAGCAAGTATTTTATGTTAATACAGTTGGTGGCGCACAACGTGGGTGGCCACAATTGCCACTACTTGATGACCTTCACTGTTGATGAGCCGCCAGCTGCATTTTAAATTACCTGGCCAAAACCACTTTGACCCTTGGCCAGTCCGTATACAAGTACTTTTCATATTCTGCAATGATCATAGACCTGAGAGATGGCGAGGACTTCCAAATGTAAAGTTTATTTAAATAAAGTTTTGTTTTTCATAATTGCAATTAAAAACTTGAAGTAGCGCACTTAAATGACTTTTGACTTGCAGTACGCTTCTTCGCCTGCTCTCTCTCTCTCTCGCTCTCTTTCTCCCTTTGGCTCTCTCTCTCTCTCTCTCTCTCTTTCAGGGCAGCATTAACATAACGAATAGAGTTTAATCTTCGTGGCAAGCCAACCACATGGCTCTGACGTTTTAATTATGCGTCAGTTTGTGGCCAGTGGCAGTCAGTACTTTTTCCCCAGTATCCATTTTCCTTTCTTTTATTTTTGTTATATGTTTAATTTTTTTTTAATGTTAGCACTAAAAGCAATGCACTTAAAGCGTTCTTAAGCCAAACGCGCTGCTGGCGCATATTGCACATACGCACCGTGGCGCAACGGCCACAAATTATTGCACCAACTGCATCCACCTTGCTACAGTTAGTTTAGTGTCCTCTAAGTAAATTTCATTTATATGCTAAGTATTTAGGAAATTGCCAACTATTAAACGTGCTTGGGCTTACGTTACGACGTTTCGGTTTTCTTACGTTACGTTGAGCTCGTGTAAAATACGTTTTTTATTTTCTTTCTTCTCTGTTTGTTATTACTTTACTTGTTTTACTTGTGTTTCGTTTTATTCCTTTTTGCAATTATCTTGTCCCAGCACAAAATTGTCAACTTTTTATATTACTCTATATATATATATATATAAAATAGATATATATTTGTGTGTGCCTGTGCGAGTGTTTGTATAGCCAAGATGCTATTAAGCAAGGCGTCTGCCAGAGGAAGCTGCGTGCAGGCGGAACAACATGGGCTGCGTTTTCAAGTGTGCGTATCTCATAATAAATGTGTTTGTTGTCGTTGTTTGTCATTGTTTTTGTTGTTGTTGTTTTTGTCTCAGTGCGCTTAATGCGCGCACTGTCAAGTGTTTGCCGCCGAGTGTAAGATGCATTTAAACAGGCAACAACAACAACAACAACAACAACAACAACAACCACAACAACAGCGATGCGAGTTAAGGTAAAAAACTAGGGTCACACTTAACAGCAGAACTTAACGATAAATGTTAGCCGCATAGAAGCTGTAGTAGAAAGTGTTATACTGCTTATTGAGTGTATAAATATACTCTGTTCAGTAAGTGAAAAAGGGTATATTGGCTTTGTCAAATATTCGATCAGTCCGCTTTTTTTGGCTTTATTTAAGCTGTCTTAGATAATATGTTAAAACTTTTTTGCCATGCCTACCAGGCATTTACATGTACACTATATCTTCAACAGTTTTAGATCTATTCATTTGCTTGGCAGGTCGACTACTGATGATCACTTAAGAAAGTTTAAATGTAAATCCCTCATATGCAAGCCCAATATTTTACAAATCATTATTTCCCAATGACACTATTTAAAAGCCATTGCCTTGGGCTTACAGTTTTGCAGCACAAATTTTCTTCGATCTATTTGAAGCTTTTACCACACTGTGAACAGAGTATTGCGCTGTCGGACTGATTCGATTGCAAGGTTTTTCATTATTTGTACTTAAGTTTACTTTCTATTTGTCGTTATATTCTGTATTTTAGCAACTAGCCCTCAATTAGTATATATCGATAGTCATAGAATTTAGGCGTTAACTGCAAACCAGGCGTATTATTCTCTTTAAATTAAAAACCCAAGTGCTCAGAAAACGAATTCAATAAATACACAAAATACACTGAAAATGTTTCCACAAAATTAGTTTTGATTTTGCAATACAAACGAACGATACCAATATATATAAATATATATAATACACAAAAGAACACTCACAGCCAAAATGAAGGAAAACATTTCATGCAATTCACAAATTTTTCCCAACCAAAAGCAAATCCCCAACCGAACCAAAAACACCTCACACAAGTTTTTTGCTACCGATTTTTTGCCATATATATCCGCCTTGTCCTTTCCCCATCATATTTATTTTGGCGCTCGTCCTTGGCAGCAACAATTTTGCGCAGTCTGACAGATTTCTTGCAATTTTTTAAGGCAGCTTCCAAAGTTTTTCTTTGCTTATCCGGTTGTATTTTTTTTTTTTTTTTTTTTTTTGCCATTTTGGTCGCTTTTCTGTCAGCTGCAAGTGTTGTCCAAGTGCAAATAAAATTTATTTTTTGTTTGTTTGCTTCTTTAGCCTAATTTGTTTTTCATTATCTGCGCCTCGCCCACTGTACACAAAAAGCAAACAATCATCTGCCGGCCGTGTATACTTCCCCCAAATCCATACCTCCACACACCTCCCCCCACCATCCCTCGCCCGAGCTAACCAGTCTAGAATTCAGTCCAACAACTTTTTGACACTCGAATGGCAATTAAATGTTTTGAAGCCATTTTTTTTTGCGCCATCTTTTCTTTTTCTCTTCTGTTGCGTTTCCGTTTCGAGCTGAAAGTTTTTCTTGGCTTTCCTGTTATTTCTTTTGGGTTTTATTTGCACGAAAGACGCTCACAAAAAGGAAATTCTCCAATTTGAGGCGCAATACATTGCTTTTTTTTGTGGAGCAATCGAAAGTCTTGAAAATACATTTTTGTTTTTCTTTTGCGTCATAAATCTAATTTTTGTATTTTGAGATGTCGCATGCGTGTGTGCGAGTGAGTGTGTGTGCGCGTGCGTGTGTGTGTGTGTATGCGTACGTGTCATTCACATATCTTGTAAACTTCATTTAGCTTCTAAACTTATTGTTAATTTTTGCAAGAGCATTTCAAGAATTCTACAAATTCTTGATGCTTCTCAATACATTTTTAACGATCATCTAACTAAATACTTTATAGTTTGTTTTTTGAAAAAGTTTAAAGTATTTCAACATTTGTAGCATAAACTCATAATTTCTATAAATAACCCATGTCATGTAGTTAAACTTCTTCTACACTAACAACTATCTCTATAAATGAAACACAACCAAGGCCATTACTCATATACACTATATATTTTTTCCACCTGCCGCCAACGTCTGCAGTTCGGGCATTGAAGGCAATCCGACGGTTTTCTATAGATTAATGCCTGGGTCAACGGCACAGACGAACAAGTTTCATACGTTCTATCTGCAACAGAGACCGGACAATGGTGATACCTGGGCCGATATAAAGGTCAATCATCCGCTGGACTATGAGAGCATCAAGGAATACAATTTAACCATACGTGTGGAGGTAAGTGTGAACAGTTTTCAATTTAAACTTGTAAATGGTTTGCTTAAAGAAATCCCGAAAAATGAAAATAGCGGAAGAGCCACAAAATCCACAAAGTTGTTCAAGTTTTCAAGTTCTGCTGCGCTCAATTAAGCGCTCAGCTTGAGCTGATGGCGGCGTGTGTTTGACTTTTGCATTTGAAAATGACTTCAAAATACGTTTGTAATTATTTTATTTGAAAAGTTTTAATTACTTGCGCGACTTTGAGGCCACCTCGTGCCCGTGCCCAGCCCTTCGCATCCCAGCATGCAAATGCAGAGCGCACGCTAAGCAATTTGACTGTGAACAGAGTTCAGCTTGATTTAGTTCTAGCGTGTGGCAATCGAGCAGCTGATTGACTGATTGACTGCCTGCCTGACTGACTGGCTGTCAGTTCGCAGCGCTTCTCAATTGAATTTCAATCAGTGTCCAAGTTTTAGCTGGATCTCTCTATCTCCAGTGCAGCTCATTAGTGCGACCATTCAGCTATGCTTAAATTATTGACAAATTGTTGCAGCTGCTCAATAAATTAAACATGACCAGAACCGGCGAGGCGCTGCAACAACAAATGCCACAAATGATGTGCCCGTTGCCCCCAAAGGCCAAGCCAAACACACACACACATTTATATTTATTGAGTGTGTGTGTGTGTGCATGCTATTAAAATGCAATCGCATTCGCATTTAATGCAGCTAATTAAATATCCCTCGACATTTCATTAGTATTTTCTCTTTTGCACACAGCAAATCTAATGCACAACACAGCGCTGATTGTTGCTGCTTTTTTGTTGTTGCCGCAGCACAAATGTCAACGAAATATTCCTATTAATTTTTAAAAGAGTTTGCGGTCGCTGCCCATGTATAAATAAATTCTAAATAATATCAAATATTTATTAAAAAATTTATAAAATTTGTTTAAAAATGTTTTGCGGTTAACTGCAAATGTTTGTCGTGGCTTCGAAAAGCATTTAAAATATTTATTCAATAATTGAAGTAAAAATGTAGAGGATATGCGCTTATTGAATGTTTAAAATTAAATGTTGAAAGTTGAGCGAGTTTAAATAAATATATGCATTAGCCTGTTATTCGTTATGTTAACAGGCTTCATGCTAGCAAGCGTCATGTTAACAGGCGTGTTGTGAACGGGCGTCATGTTAACAGGCATGTTGAAATTCACGTGTTGTTGACACTCAACCATGAAAAATCGTTTTATGTTACCCAACACTTACACTCACATCTAAACTTGCAATTTATGAATTGAAAAGCACTCGAGTTGCAAATTGAGTTGAATAAGTATATAGTTTCTAATAGTGCCTGCTATATATCATTGCCCACATACTTGTTTGTGCGGCAAGTTTGACACACCACGCTCAATTGATATTTGAGATTTGTGTATTTATGCAAAACCCTCAGCAAATAGTTCGATTGCCTGATCAAACTTTGTCAAATTTTGCTGCTGCATGCAGACTCTAATTAACTAGCAAACTAGCAAATACATATTTACCCAATAACAAGATGGCAAAAATAAATAATTCATTTTGGAATTTGCTCAGCTCTCACTTTCTGCCCCGTCTCTCTTTGTCTCTCTTGCACTTTCGCATCGCCCTGTGATTGGGTTTTATGTGCTGTCATTCACTGTAAACAAATGTTTCATATATGGACATATCTTTGAATTGATTAATATACAAAATACAAGCAAATAAACATAAGTATGACTACAGGCATTGAGGGATTGGTATTTCCCTTGGGCCGTCTGTGGTTCATTGGCAAACACAATGGAAATTGTGAATAACACAGCAATTGGATTCATTGCGAGAAAAGGCTAATCAATTGCATAATAAAGCAGACGATGTTTTGATGGATAGCATTTCCTCAATCAATCAATCAATATCGGACTCTGTTTTACATGATCAAAAGGTTGCCTCATTAAAATAACTCTAAGAGCAAACCGAAAAAAATTATTAAAAGAAATTCAAATAAAAAAGTGTATAAAATTAATGACATTAAATATTTTACTGCTTTGTTGACAGAATTCCGGCGTCAGAATTTCCATTTTATTACTTGCAAATGCATTTTTTTTTTTCGCCACAGCAAACGTTGCTTGGCATATTTAAATAAAAATGTGTTCAATTATTTCATTTGCGAATTAAGAATAAAAATATTTTTACATATTACGTACGTATTTTATGTACTAATTAAAAGTGTGGACATGTTAAAATTTAAATTACATTTTTAAATATTTGAAGTGGCAGAATTTACAATTTTCACATTTTTGCAATTTTCTGTTCTTCTTTTTTTGCAACATTACAGAACAACGGAGCCCAGCAATTGGCATCGGAAGCGACCGTTTACATAATGCTCGAGGATGTTAATGACGAAATACCGTTATTCACCGAACGCGAACAGGAAACGGTGCTGGAGGGCGAACCGATTGGCACCAAAGTGACACAAGTGAATGCCATTGACAAGGATGGCACATTCCCAAATAATCAGGTGAGCAATGCGGAGCGCGAATAAATTGAGTGAAGGTAGCGCATCCTTTTAGCCTGCCAGATACCATGATAAGAGGGCTGCGGCACGTAGCGGATTGAGCAACGCCAGCTGCGGAAATGCCAGGCGATTGTTGGCAAATGAATGACTGTGTGAAGCATGAAGCAAGCGACACAAAAAAGCGTCACAAAGAAGGGTTGCCAATTTGGGGGTGGATGGGGCCAAAGTTTAAAGCGTCATTTGCTTAATGTGCTGTAAAACGCTTAAATTTCTAGTGCCTTAACAGTGGAGCATGTTAAGTGCATGTTAACATTACATTACTTTCAGTGTTTTTAAATTGCCCTGTTGGACTAAACGCAGTTCTTTAACTGTTGTGCGAGGTTCTTAAGTCGGCATGCTAGACTAAACACAGTCCCTAAACATTATGCCAAGAATAACATGCATGTTAACATTACATTCTGATTAGTTTTCACAATGTGCGAGGTTTTTAAATAGCCATGCTAAATTTAACACAGTCCGTTAACAGTTGAACATGTTAAGTACATGTTTACATTACATTATTTAACGCAAGTCCTTAACAGTTGAGAGGGTTAAGTACATGTTAACATGGTGTTAAATGTTAACAATATGCGAGTGCATAAATGGCCATGTTAGACTTAACAGAAAATGGTCTTACCACTAAGTTTTAACAGCATTATCTTACATACAAATCTTTACAAGAAAAACAAGTTCAGCTTTAAATCAAAATAGTCCGCATTGCAGTTTAACCGCAAGAATTTACTAATGTTTCACTCCTTTGGAGTACTACGCCTTTTTTTAATTGTATTTGTTTTTGTTTTTTTTTTTTAATTTTTTTTGCCGCTTCCGTTGCCTTTGGCTCATCTGGCAGCTGAGCTTATAAATGTCAAAGAGTTGCCACTTTTTTTTGTGCTGCAGTATTTTCACACGCTCTTAAGTACACTAAGCCCTTAGTGAAAGTTCAAAGCGTGGAGCACGAGGCAAAAAAAAAAAAAGTCAACAAAAAAAAAACAGAGAACTAAGAAGATAAAAAATATGAAGACAAAAAGCGAAGCACAGTCTGTGCCGTCCTTTATGCGTCTGACAGCAGACCTTGAGGGCAGGACGTGAAAGGGACGCCAAGGCCTGAAGCTATACTCGCGATTATAATAATATGGTACTTGGCTGACTGGTAAATGATAATGGGTAACTGGTAAATAGTAACTGGCAACTGGTAACTGCTAACTGGCCATGGCGATGTTGGCCATTCTCTTGGCCACATTTCGTGTCCTGCAGCCAAGTAATTTGCATGTACGCGCAAAATGTCCGCACTAATTAGCGTTTTTCATTTATAGCCGCAGCTATACAGACGCGACAAATTTGTTGCAAGACGGGGCGTCTGATTATCATTAACATCATCATCATCATTAGCAGCAGCATCATCATCATCATCATCATGATTCTAGCGCCCCTTTAATATGCCTGACAGTATTTAAATGCTGCGCAGTTTTCGCTTGATTTAAATTCTTGGCAATTTCCTCTTTGAACTCGACATGTTTTAATTAACTTCCTGAAAATTTTTGATTTGTCAACCAAATTTTATTTTTTTTTGTCTAACGTTTATGTGTTGCATGTACTTGCAGGTCTACTACTACATCGTCGACTCGCCACGTAACGAGGGCAAAGAATTTTTTGAAATTAATTTGCAAAGCGGCGAAATCTTTACCAAAACCGTGTTCGACAGGGAGAAGAAGGGCGCCTACGCCCTCGAGGTAGAGGCGCGCGATGGTGCGCCCTCTGCGCGACCGAACAGCAATGGACCCAATTCAGGTAAGTGCCCCAACAATTGCCTGTTCGTTCTCCACCAAATGCCGAACCTGTCGATTGGCGCTGCTGTTCGTCTATCGTGCAAATTTTCATTTAAGCTTTTATGTAAATTTTTGGGTACACAGAATGAAACTTTGTCTAGGGGGCTAGAGAAAATTAAATACTTGTGTGTTAGCATTGAAACCGTTTGTCAGCTGTGTTAATAGTAACTGTAGAGATATCTAGAAATCTGTTAAAAATGCACTAGATAGCGATATTATTAGTCAAACAATCAAGTGTGGCAGCTAAGGGATGTAATAATACAATTTTGAGCTATTTCAGCTATTTCTAATTTTAAAGTGCCTGGCGAGTGCTAAAGTGCCACAAGGATATGTACATTCTTTTTGCCATAAAGGGTTTCATTGGGCTCTTAAAACTAATATAATTTTCGCCCTGTGTGAACACACATCTTAAAAATAATATCATATAGTTATCTGATTCGCTCAGTTTTAGCATATCTCTTATTAAAAATATACATGTTTTATTTACTGGTATTGTCTTTTTGAAGAGTTCATGTATTTATCCATAAATGAATTATATACCCTTTAAAATATTGAACACACAGAAAAGCTGTTGAGGCCAAGAGCTTTTAGCCAGCTGCTGTTGTTGCTAAACATTTTGCTTGTCAACCGAAATTGGCAATAGGTTTTCTACTCATTTTTTTTTTCTTTCTGTTGCTGACATTTTGGCTATTTGCATTGGAGCGCAGCTCGTTTGCAGCATCCCAAATCGAATATCTACGACAAATATTGACCACGTGAGCACCCCAAATAGGTCACAGGCTGTGGCTAGTGTGTGTGCCTGTGTGTGTGTGTGTGCCTGTGTGCGTGTGTGTATTTAGGCGAGTGCATTTTGGCTTTTATTGGACACGCAGTTGCCCACATTCGCGGGCTGCTGTTGGCAAATAAATTTGCATTTAACGAAAAACAGTTGCAAGCCAATATCATCAGCATCGGCAGCAGCAGCAGCAGCCACAAAATGTGTTTTCAGTTAATAGATATTGGGCGGTTCAGTGTTGAAAAACGAGAAAGACAGTTCAATTTGTTTATGAGCACTGCAAATATGCCCATAGCTTTTTCTTATAAACAAATAACGCATTTCCATGCAATAAAATGTAAATCATTTTAATATATTATTATTGGTTTTTAATAAAAAACACTTTGAAATTAAAATTAAAAAAATTCTGTAAAAAAATGGAGTTTTTCTAGTGTCTGGAGAAACGAAAGTTTATTTTAAAAAATATTTTAGCATTCACGAAAGTGCATATAATGTTTATAGCTGATCATTTTACAAAAACTTTGCTGCGTATTTTCGTAAAGTTGTATTTTTTATTCAATTTATTTAATATATTTCAGTTAATTACTTTGCCGCTTGTTAAATAAATTCACAGCTAAGTTCCTTAACGATTTTTTTGTATATATATAAAAGCATAAAACTCTGTTTCTTTTTCTTTAAACATTCCAATTTGAGCCTGGCTACTGTCAAATTTTCCAAAAACATTCAAGGGCCATCTGTTGGGTTTCTAATTTCGGGATGGAACTTAAAAAATATATATAAATATATATAAAATAAAAACAGTTCCATATAACATCCATTGTGCGCCTGTGACAAGTGTTTGCCCATAAAATTGTGCGCTAAAAATAAACGATTAGGCGCTGGCATAAATGGGATAACACACACACACACACACACACACACACACACAGACAAACAGCAGTTTTCTCGTGTTTCATTTAGCTTTACTGATTTTTGGGTTCGTATTGTTGTTCGCGGTATTTGCTGTTCATTAAAAATTGCCCCTGAAATGGCAATCAATTTTCTGTGTGCTTTGCTATACATTTTCCTCATTTTTATTTTTGTATTTTTTTATACATTGACTATTTTGCTCGTTTTGTGTTTGGGCTCCTCCGCGTTTTTTTATGTCCTTGCCAAGTGCTTTTCGATTGTTTAATATGTCGCTGAGCCGCACATAAGCGCTGCTAAATGGAAACGAAAGCGAAAACGAGTGGGGAAAAAACGCGTAGCATACTTTTCCGCGCGCAACATTGAAAATGATGTGCAATCAACACGCGCCAAAGCCGGCAACGACGAGTCCGCAGTCACAGGCTTTTGGCCATGAAAAGCGAGCACGAAAATTAAAAAGTTTTTCTGTTTTTCTGTTTGTTTGCCGCACTTTGTCGGCAAAGGGGCTCGGCGGCTGAGTGGATGGCTGCATGTAAATTACAACATTTGTCGGACTAACCGGAGCTTACAAATATTGATACATATATTCGCTCAAAAGCAACAAAAAGTTGTGCATTGTTTGTACTGACTCTGAGGGGGTAGCAGGTGGAGGCCGAGGCGCGGCAACAGCTTGCGGTCCGCCAATTTGGTAGCAGACCGGATTGAAAAGCACGCAAGCTATTGGCCCTTCCTCATAAGCAAGTTATAAACAGTTGTTAAGTGCTCAGGGTGTGTGCCATGAAATTAGAGCGGCAGATAGCCAAGAATTATGATAGCATTTTATCTCTGCAAATTAACTGAAATTTTATAAAGAAACGATCTGAAGAAGCGGCTGAAAATATAAAAGCCTAACGAGTAGATATCAGCTTATTTTCGAGTCTTAGGATTAAAAGGATTTTATTCCTAATTCCAAATTTGACTTGATTAAATTAAATTAATTCATCTGATAATTCAGTTTATTTACTAGCTATTTAATTTAATTTAATTTATATTGTTGCATAGTTTTTCTGATTTCCTTTCTTGATTGATGATAAAAGTTTGCACTTTAAACTGATTTTTTGTATTTGTTCGCTTTCGTTTTTGTACTATTTTTTTTTGCCATGCTTTGACTGCATTTGTTAGCTATTTTCTCATTCCTCGCTTTCACCCGAGCCCCCACTCTGTCTTGTTCTCTCTTCATTTGATTGCGTTCCGATTGTGTCCTCGCTGTGGGTCTTCCCTACGCTTGCATTTGCTTACAATGCGACTTTGTTTGCCTTTGCAATTGTCTGGCTTTGAGTTGGTTCGCCAAGTATTTTAGAACGGGTATCAAATATGGTTTCATTGCGATGCTCAAAGGTTCGTTACCTGGACACAACAGAGTTGAATCATTTCTCTCTTCTGTTTGCCAAAGTCCCATCTGAATCACAAGTCAAATCGTAGGCTAGCCAAAATTATTTGGCTAAATAGCAAGAAAACTCTTTTTATCTGTTTATCTGTAACTTGCAGCCACAAATACAGCTATCAATGGCTTGTTTTGACTTTGTTATCTGCTCTACGTGACCTTTTTTTATTTATGCATACTTTTAGGCTTAACGCCGCCTGCACGTTCAACGTTTCACAGCAGAATACACCCATGCGGCCTCTGTCTGCCCTCGGGCATAACAAAAACAACAACAATGAACATGAGTGGGCGGTGAGTGTGGGGTGGATGAGGTAGAAACAAACATGACAAATGGTAGAAATTTGGAATTTTTAAGTTGTGGCGATTGAGCGATTGTGTCTGCGTCTGGGTCTGGCAACCCTGCGGCGGTCGGGCAGGCAATTCTTCAGTTCTGATTCACCTGTCAGCAAGCACAGAGTAAACGACAATAAATATACATAAATTATTGCTAGAAGCATATATGTATGCAATATTTGTTTGCTTTCTGCTGTCAGAGAAATGTGAGCTACACAATATTCAATGTAGGTGTTATTTAAAAAGAATATTTGCAAGAGTTCCAAACGTTATTTTTTTTTCTTTTGTGAATGCAGAATGCAGATTTATTGCTGCCGGAAAAATATTAATATACTTAAAAATAATTCAATGAATTCTTAGCCGCGTCCACAAAATACGTAAAAATAATTCATGGAAATGTTAACCCGGCTTATGCTCAAAAAAGTACAAAAAGATATACACCTAATTTTTTTTTACACGGTAGATTGGTTCCAGAAGAAGCCGTGTAAAAAAACCGTGTAAAAAAGACATTGATCGTATACAAAAATGGGTGATTTGTTCCTAATCTCTAAAACCTATTAAAATTAGTGAAAAACAAGAATTTTTAAGAACAAGAATTCATGTTTATTTTATTAAATCAAATATATAATGCTTATTTTCACAAGCATAGTAATTAATGATAAAAGATATGCACTCTAATCTTAAAAGTACATAATATAAATTAAATGTATGGCAAGTTCGGGAACTAAACAACTATGTTGTGAACGAAAAGAATAGGTTATTCAATTTTTAAGGTAAAAAATAAAATAAAATAAGTGATAATCATAAATAAATAAAAAATTTAAGTACATAAAATTTCAAATCGTGCTAAATGGAATAAAATCGTGTAAAAAATTAAAAATATTCAATTTTCAAACCGTGTTATATCAAAACCGTAAAAAAAGACCGTGTAAAAACAGACTTAGGTGTACTCTTTATCATAATTTTTTACATCTATTATTTAATTATGCATTTTATCATGGCATGCGGGTGAAAATAAAATTCAGAGCATATAAAATATATATTACTATTGCCGCAAAAATGTTAAAAATATTAAAATCAATTGAGCGCTTTCTTGGTACTACAAAAAATGATTAAAATATATTTCAATTTAAGCGAATGTGAAATTGGGAATATTATAAATACTTTTGCAACAAGCTTGTTAAACAGCGTTAGGCAACAACTATATCCAATAAAGACGAATTTATCGAAAAATTGAGCCACTGCTAAATGCAAATAAAAGCTCTTTAGCTCAACAGGGGGGGCTGGCCATCAAAATTGGTACTCGTAAAAATCGCATTATATAAAATAAGCAAAATTTGCATGAGACACTTGACTGGAAATGCCTAACAACAACAACAACAACAACAATGGTAAACAATGGCCAATTGTTGTTACACACATCATAAATTTCAAGCAGAATATCTAGACCCTTAACGAGCCCCAGCCAATGCCAAAGGGCAAACCAAAACTGAACTCTTTCGCATTTGGCCAAGAAGTTGTTATTAGGCATTGTTGTTGTGTTGCCTGTTGGCCTTTTCGGGGCATCAAATGTTTCGTATAGAAGTTTCTCTAATTTCTGGGGCGGAAATAAGTGCTCGTAAAAAATGTTGGGGCTCGTAAAAATTGCCAGGCTGGCCAAACTCATAGATATATATATGTATATATATATATACTAACAATATATACTAACAATATATACTAACAATAACGCATACGCCGCGTTGTACGGCAACAAACAAAAGCCATAACCAATTTTAGCCATGCTCTAAACGGTCTTCCCCTCTCCCCCTCTCTCTTTCACGCTCTCCCTTTCTCTAATATCACATTTCGATATCCGATAATGTTTTCATGTGCCTCAAGCACATTCCATTTATTGCCACGCCCCTTCGGTACTTGGCCTTTTCGGGTGCTTTTGGCATTTGCAAATAGTTTCTGGTTTTGGCTTTAAACTCTGCCATTCTCAGGTCTTAAATGTTTTTCCGATTGCATTCGGCCTTTCGTTTTAGAGGTCGTAAATTTCGTGTCATCAGTCATTGGACTCTTCGGGGTCATTTGTCTGGCTAAAAAGGACGATGCGTGCCGCACGCAGTTCATCATTTATGATCGATGCCGCATTGGAGTTGTGTGTGTGTGTGTGTGCCGATAAACACACACAAACAAACACACACATACATTTCTGCATATTTTGCAATTTAATTGTAATCAGTTCATTTGAAGAATTCCTATTTTTTGAATTTTAACCTAATTAAATAATTTTAACTTATTTAAAAATTTCCTTTTTTATTTGCAGGTACGTTAACAAATTTTTATAATGTCAAGACATGAAAGAACGATTGGGTATGTAAATATTAAAAATTATGTGTTCTATATTATATATTCTATATATTATAAAGTATAATATTATAATATTAACTTTTACTTTTGAATGTATCTGAACACGATATAGCTTCAGATACGAAATATCTGACCGAAACTGTGATTAGTTCCTTTTAAAGATATCTTAACAGATATATTCCTAAATATTTTCCCGTGTTATACTTTTTATTATATCTTATTTATATTCCAATATGTCTGCAGGCGTATTATTTCAGCTAGGACCCCGTAGCTAAATGTTCTTGATTAAAATCCAAAATGCAGCAGTTAAGCTCTAGACTCGGCTGCTTCTGTACGAAAACAACATTTAAAAATTTAATGAGTAAGAGGAGAGATTTTATTTGTGTCACAAAATTTGTTAGAAAAATTTGCCTTGAAGCCAAGTTAACGCAAACAAAGCTAAAACGGAAAATAAAAGTTTGCCAAGCTAAAAGCAAATGAAATTAAGGCAAATGCTCAAAATGCACTTGTCACACGCTTTCTCTCACTCTCTCTTTCTCTCTAGCTCTCTCTTTCTCACTCTGGCCTGTAATGAAAAATGGCATTTCCGCATGGCAACTTCATTTGCTCTCGTTTCCTTTTCGCCAGCGGCAAACAAGTCAACAAGTTGCGCCCCAAAGTGGCAGCTGCGGCTGCATTTGCAACTGCAACAGAAGCAGCAACTGCATCAACTGTGGACATTGTCTTGCGAACTGTCAATGCCCCAAGGCATGTGCCTGCAGCCAAAGAGAAAGGACTCGAACGGGGGGCTTTGCTTAAAAGTAGATGCAAATATGTACATTTGACCATTAAACAAAAGCTACAGGCACTTGAGCCAATTTGCTCCACTTCTCCTATCTTTCTCTTTCCCACACCGTCTCTCTCTCTCTCTCTCTCTCTCTCTTTCTCTCTATCTCTCTGTCTTTCTTTTGTTCCTTTGGCTAGTCAGTTGATAAAAATCCCTTTGCACTTCGTTTGGGTCCGTATTGCCAAAACTATTTTCAATATGCATTCACGTCTTTTCGCCCAAGTTTTGAACAAAATCTTAAGTCTCTTGTCTCGACGCGTCGATGGGCGCGTGTCTAGTGCAATAAATCTTACAGATTATTTTAATTTCATGCAAACTATACGAGGCTCTAACACAGCGCGAAGCGTTGAGATGCCTGTCAACAACTTTTGCCGACTCGAGTGCGTAGCGCCAACAACAGCAACAACGACAATAACAGCAACAACAGCGGCAGATAACAAAAAGTTGCCCAAGAACAAAAAGAGTAACTCGTTGCTAGCTGCTCTACGCCTCAGACTTTGTCTCTGTCTTCATACTCGACTTTGTCTCAGCCAGACAATGGTAATATGCATCCCAAAATAGTCACCGAAATAAGGTTAAAATCCACAACCGAAGCGAAACGAAGCAAAAGGAACCAAACACGAAGTCAGAAACACACTCTGAGAGCGAAAATTGTCTGTTTGCTCGTTCCACACATAAAGAGAGAGAGAGAGGGACAGAGCGAGGGGGGGTGACTGTGAGAGTGAGGGCTAGTCTTTTCGAACTCAGGACTAGATGTGGTCTCTATGTTAAGTTCAAGCCTTTAAAGGAGAAACATTTCAAGCTCCCAAGCATTTGGCGAAGCACAGTTAACAGAAAGCGCACAAACTACCTTTCGAAAATCTATTCCATGTCAATGTATTTTGTACAACTGTGACTTAGGCTTCAAAATATATTATTTTGCACAACAAAGCGGAAGTCCCGAACTGTGTAAAAGCGAGAACTCTGTCGATGCAAGCGTTAACAGAATATGTAAGCAAATAGGTTGCTTATTTTTAAACCAATTCCAACCCAGCTTCATAGTTGAACAGATTAAAGTGATTCGTGTGAATGCTATGTTAACATAACGTAAGCCAAAATGCAATCTTTCACAAAATTTCAAAAAACGAAACTTAAACTTATGTTGGTGCCAAATTTTGACTGCTATTAAATTTGGATTTGCCTAGTGCGCAAAACATTAACATAACGTCTACCTATTCGAAATTCTCCTTCTTCAACATTTGTGGATGCCTTACAACGCATTCAATATGCGAGCTAGCAGTCGTATTTCTCCTCTCTCAATCATGTTCGAAAAAATGCTAAGGTCATGTTAAATCGAACACCCAGTGTTAACATTTAGCATATGCATTTAAGACTCTGCTATGTTTGCTTGTGGATGCTAAGCAGCATGCTGGGGAAATGTTAGCATTACGAATACACATTCGTTACGCTCCTCTCACACGATTCGGGAATATTGTGCATGCCATGTTAACTGCATTCTCGAATGTTAACGTAACGATGTTAACATAACGCCCCTCTTAAACACGTTATACGTTAACACTAGGTTTACGCATTCGTTGCCCCTAAATATTAGGTTCCACACGAATCAAATGTTTGCTCTTAATTTTGTTGCACTGTGCGCCATGTTAACAGCGCATGTTAACAGAGTGTGTTAACAGAGCCGGCTTTCACGAGGTCTTTGAACTTTTCGGGCGGGTGGGAATGATTCGTTTATTCGCATAACCCTCAGAACAACCATCCCGCCGCCCCCTTCCCATTGGCTTCTTTGTGCTATGCATTTTTGAGTGTTCTGCAGAGCACGTGAATGCGAATGCGATTGTGAATGCGATTGTGAATAAAGCGCTGAGCGAGACATGCGACTTACTTATTGTGACCTTGACAAGTTGACAATTGACTTTCGCTTCTGACAGCTCTTTAAAGCTGCTCGAGTTGCGTCTTTTGTGCCGTATGACGAATCGCATGTGTTTGCAGACCCTACTTAAAGGACCTTTTGCCAAAAGGGCCCAGCGGGTCCTTGACAACGGTCACACGAGCACTTGCGTTGTGGCTGAAAAACTAATGTGCCCCAGCAGGGGGCACGCCCACAAGCCAGACAAAAAGCGCTGGCAAGTACACTAACCCCCCTCACGCATACTTAATGCCTCTTGCAAGTCATTGTGGGCGCGTCTATTGAAAGCGAAGCCTGCTGCCACTTGACCATATTTATGGCCTGAGCCCCAGCTTCAGCCTCAGCTTCAGCTCTAGTAACAAAAACAACTCCACTTCTGGTCGCGCACTTTTCAATAAACTGCTTAGTCGCTTCCAACAACAACAACAACAACAGCAACAACCACAACAACCACAACAGCCACAACAACAATCTCTGGACGATATCTCTCCGCAGTGCCGTCGGTGATTTATAAGTGGGTCGAGCGGCACTCAGGGAGTTGCTGCTGTTGCCTCTGCTGCTGCTCCTGCTTGTGCTTTGCATCTTGTTGCTATCAAAGTGCATATAAATTACCGTTGCAGTCTGACCCCAGCCCCTGCAACCCAGCAACATCGTGCCCTGTGGCCATGTCTTTTATAGGAGCTGCTCATTTTGGCATAAATCGCACATTTCAAATGTGCTGCCTAAGCGTTTTCTGATTAACTGCAGGCCCACAAACACAGGCAGACACAACCACACACACACATACACACCTGTGGCGCCATCTAGCTGCAAATTGAAAAAGCTTTAAAATTGTTGCTTGATCAGACATTCCCAAACATGTTTTATATTTTGTCATAAATCATATGCATTCTACACATGTGTTATAACATATCTTTCACGGACTGTGTTACACACCAATGTCGTAAGTGATTTTTACGATTTGTCTATCTGTTTGTCTGTTAACATCAATCTTATGTCTATGTCAACAATCGTAACGTTTTCAATGATCACAACAAGTGTTATACTCATGTAGTGCAAGCTCTACAGTTCATTTTCTGCGGACGGCCCAATCATTAAAATACCATTAAATTGTGCTATGTTAAATATTTGCGGCCAGCCACTCAACTGCCAAATTGCAAAAGTGAGGGAATTTTAATTAGACCTCGGGCCACACAAAACCCACACACATACACGCACACAGGGAAAGAATGCAGCAGTGTAATTGTCGCAGCTGCTCTGTCCGCCATTATGTCAATTATTTGTGCGGCTGTTGTTGTTGTTGTTTTTGTTGGCCATCATTAAGAGTATGTCATTCACACTTTCTCTCACCTTAACTTTCACTTTAACTTCAGCCAGCGCCTTTAAGCGCAAGTGACACGTGTCAAAAGTCAAAAGCAACAACAACTGGCAATTGTCACGCCCACTTGCCGCTTTTAATTGTTTTCACGCCGTCCCTTTGGCTATTGCTGTCGAAACTGTTATACGCAACAGGGACTATAGCAAAAATTGTAGGCAATTGAGCTGTGCAAAAACAGTGTTGGTAAATGTGTGCAGAACGTTCGCTATTCTGTGAGTTTACCAACTTTGAGCTAAGATTTTCTTGAGATGAAAACTTTAAATAAACAAAATAATAATGCAAATATATCTGAACAGAAAAGTTTACAAAAAAAAAAATTAAGTATGCTACAAAGTTGCCTAAAATGAGAAAAAAATATCGCATACTTAAGCAAGTTATTTATGAATAATTTTATAAATTGGATAAGGCAACAATTTTTTTTATATGTACAATATTTGTATACATAACTAAGCTGTTGCCTTTTATATGCTAGCAATACGATATTTGGTAGTGTATAAAAAGTCTGGCCTTAGCGCCTGTTCTACTTTCGCTTTGCGTGTCTGTTGCTGTTTTTTTCTTATTTGCTTGTGCCCTGGTTAAGATTAACGTCACCCACGCTTGCCACCTTTTGGGCAAATGATTAATGACAGCGATTTTGTGTTGATGCCCGCCCCCTTCAAGCTTAAGCTTCTCTGCCCCAACTACGGTCAATGAGTACACAGAACTTTTGGCATATCCTTTGCCATTTGATGGAAATCTACTTGTTGGCGCCAGTTGTTGACGAGCGTCATGATGATGCTGTTAATGATAATGATTATAATAATGAAGATTACTTTGTTGGCCACTTGAGTAAGGTATTCTTTTTCTTTTCCTTAATTTGGTTCCGCGCAGCATTTACATAAATTAATCAGCACGAAGGCTGCGCCCGAGATATGGCAACTAGAACTGAACTGAACGAAACTGAACTAAAAAGAACCAAAAAAAAGCAGAGCTGAGCTAAACTGAGCATAGAATTTAAAGCGTGGTTAGGGGAAATAAAGTCATCATAAATCCACAAAGCAAACAGACATGCATAGAGAGCGTGCAGTTTCCTTTGGCTGTCCGCATGTCTAATCATTTCGCTCCTTTGAGAGTGGGACTTGGGGGGACGAGGGATAGACAAAAAGCACTAAAAATGAAGCAAGGCGAAGCGAAAGCGGCTCATCAATTGTCAGGGTTGCCAGAGCGTGGAGGAAACGTCTGGCAAATTAGTGGCAAGTGAGTGGCAAAGGCTGCCTGAATAGTCAGGTGAATGCACAGAATGAGTGTGGGAGAGTGAGAGGGAGAGTGAGTGGGAGAGGGAGAAATAGAGAAAGAGAGGGGACGGAGAGCGAAAGGCAAATTGAATGGTGAGCCATGGATAACGGCTGGAGGGTATGCAGCCACGCTGTAGAATCAATGTCGATTGTCGGCATTTGTCACGTGCAGCGACATCTGGCGTGCTGCATAGGAATTGCAGCGGCCAAAGTCTGCCTGTCGGTTTGTTTGGGAATTTGCATCAGTGTTCAGCGTTTGATTGAAAGGCGTTGCCACCCCACAGGAATGCCAAAAAAAAAATACCAAACAGACGCCCACAAAACCGTTGCCATTTTATTTGTGAATTGTTTTGATGACTATTTTGCATTCTTGTAGCATGCGCAATTTTAGTTGCAACAACACAATCCATCAGTAAGTCAGTCAGTCAGTCAGTCAGTCAATCAGTCAATCAGTCAATCAGTTGCTCAGCCATTTCGCCATGCCAACCAATAATGCACTCGAGCTTATTGCGCTGTGCTGCATTTGTAGAGTGCACAAAACAAATGAAAAATACACATGCAGCAAAAAAGACATGTTTAAAGTTTTTTGTTAATGCCAAAAGACCTAAATACAAGACTTGATTAGAAGAATGCAACTTCTTACAATTAATATTTTGCACTTGCCCCGTTATCAAAAAACATGTAGATATTCTTCAACAATTTTCAAGATCGTAATTCTTTGTAAGCCTCCGTCATGCTCGCACATAGAATGACGTTTTTTCGCTGAGTGCACACACAAATGCCTCTCACGTTTGTGTGCGTAAAATTGATTGTCATTGGCATTTGGGCCAACGCGTCCATCGTGTCGAGTGGGCAACACAATTGACTGGAATGCGTGTGAACATATTCACTTGTTAATTTACTGCGAATTTGGATGTTTTTTTTAAATTTTATTTTATTTAATTTTTGTTTGGTTTTTGCAGCCCTTTGAGCTGCGTTGCAAATATTTCACTGACTCAGTCAGTCAAACAGAAATGAACACAAAAACTCACAACAAATTGCAGCTTTGCTGCAAACTCTGGCAACATATCAAAGTTAATTTTTGACTTTTTTTTTCAACTGCTTGGCAACTCTAGAGTTTTTAATTTATGCATGGCGTTTGCTCGATCTGAAAACATGCTGCATTCCGTTTGAAATGATCTGAAAGGCACTTTAAACTGGGTTTTTTTTTTTTTTTGGCCGTTGCACATTAAAAACTGTTCCCAATTTATGCAGAGTTCACCTTTATGTGCGTCTCCTGAGGCGCACGCACCAAACCAAAAAAAAAAAAAAACCTGGCAACGCTGCCCGCCTGAAATGCGCTTTCGGTGGCTGCCTCGTGCGCTCAACCAATGCACGATTTATCGTGCCAGCTGCACGGCACGGCTTTTGCCAGAGTCGAGATTCTGGCCAAGACCAGAACACGTCCCCTGAACACGCAGCGCAGCGAGCTGCAGCCTTGCGATAAAATTGACACTTTATGCGCTTTGAAGCAGCAACAGTCGCAGCAGCAGCAACTGCCTGAAGAGACATGCGGCGATTGTGGGAAATACGAGCAAGTTGTAGAAGTATATGCCATAAGCACAGTTCGGGGTTTCTTTTTTAACACTAAAAAAAATGTGTCTCTTAAAACGTGTCCGAAAAAAATTGTACAAAAAAGTCCATTGCAGCTATATTATATATAATATTATAGTATTCCGATCCAACGAGAGACTCATTTGCATAGCAGCAGGCACACGTTCTTGTGCCTTTAAAGCATAACGTCGAAGAGGTTTTCTTTGACGCGTTACCAATCTTGTAACGAGGTTTAAATCTCCTTTGAAAGAGTACAAAAATGGAAGTCTTTAAGTCTCAGACAAAGACTTTATTGCAAATATATTTGATGCACATTTTTCTGAGCCACTCACCTCCTTTCACATGCATATCTTAATTGTTATTCTACTCAAATGTAAAATATATATTTGCCTAAAAATTCTTGATAGTTCGTAAGGCTTTGCTTGCCTGCCGTTGGCTTTTTTCCTTTTATTTGTGCAACAAATTGTTTCAACAAATCAATTGAAATTTACCCAGGGCTTAGGCTATTTTATATTTATTTTAAATTTAGCTGTACATATTTTATTTACCACAATCAAATTTTGCAAGCATTGATTTTTACGTTGACGTGCTTAACAATGTTTCCTTTTTTTTTTTGGGTTTCGTCACGAATATCAATTAAAATAGCTTAGCACAACGGCGCGTATACGCAATATCTATATATTTTTATATATATATATATATAAATATACACTTTTATATATGTATATATATTCATATAGATAGCTGACCTGATTTTTAACAAGTACACACGTGTGTGTCTGTTTCTGTGCGTGCAACCATAAACTGCGCTTCCTAACAGCAGCAGCAGCAGCAGCAACAACAACAACAACAACAACAACAACAACAACAACAACAACAACAACACCAGCAACTGCAGCATAAACAACTAAGCGACTTAGCTGTGTGTAATTTGAATTGGCAACACGTGTGCTGCTCATTACTCCTTGAGCCAACCTCGTGCCGCACTTGCCGCTTGTCGGAGCACACGAATTTGTCTCCGGTTTATTTATTTTATGCCTTTGCGACCAATTCTAATTAGTTCCATTATAGTCGTGCCACGCCCACATACCACATTTAATGGCAAAAACTGTCATTTAAATAATAATTATTTGTTGTGCCATTTTGTTGCATTACATTTATTTGCTGCATATAATTATGTGTGCAAAATATGTGTTTAGTTTGTATTTTGTTGAGAATTTGAGAGCTTACGTTGTTGTTGTAGACTAAAAGGTTTGAGTATCGGCTTTCAGCTGATGTTTATATGTTAATTACTGGCCACGATCGTTGTCTGGCAACGCCAGCTTCTGTTAAGCTAAGCGTAAACTGTTAGGCGTTTAACATTTGACCAACGAAGCATAGAAATATTAGACATCTTGGGAACTTATTTAGTAAGGAATTCCTGGAACTTATATTGTTCAACAGTTGAAGTTTTAGCTTTCATTTAATGTTAATTTACTTCAGTAATGTCTGGCAATGCCAGGGGCTGTTAAGCTAAGCACAAAACTGTTCAGCATTTAACATTTTAACAGCTATTTTAACGTCCACCGCAAATAATACAAATTCATTGCATTTATATTCATAACTTACTCAATTTGCTTGTTTCGAATAATTCTATATAACATATTTTACACCCTGGCGAAATCCCCATGTAAACGAAACAATTTAATTAAAAACTTTATGACAAGATGCCGCTTCTGTTGAATAAAAAAAAAGAATTTTTTATTTTTTTTGTGTTTGACAAAGAGAAAAAATACGCGCAGCATCGAAAAACTTCTGTGGCAGACAATTGTGGCTGCAACACGCAAAAAACTTTTCTCATGTAACCAATAATAGCAGAATGAAAAGTTGTTGCTGCTATGATATATTGTCATAAGCGTTGACGAAATGCAAATATTAAAATAAAAATCACAAGCTAGAAAATCACAGCCAAAAGCCAAAAGAGAAAAGGAAAACACACGGACAAAATGGTCCGGCAGACACAGCTGCGTCTGACAGTCGAGAATCACATGAAAACAACATGTCGCTGACATGTTTAGAGATATGGAAAACATGGAGGGGGGTTGGGAGGAGACGAGGACTGGGACTGGCTGGAAATAAAACTCACTTTAGACGTTTGAAAAGTTTTGTGGAATGCCTGCAAAATGAGCGACCGGGCTAAAAACTTTTCACATATTTTACTTGCAATTAAACGCAATTGTTCGGCGGCAGGCGCAACAACACGGATGTGGAGAAGACGGCTTCGAAAGGAAGGTCGCTTCGCATGTACAGGCATAAATATATATATTCATGTGCTGATACGCCTGACTCGTCCTGTTTCGCTCGAAATGAAGTTAGCTTTGAGCTACCTGACGAAGCAGCAGGAGAAGTATGCGCGGTTTTGTAATAATTTATGTTTGTTGCCTGCGCACAGCGCGTAAATTATGAAAATCTACTTAAACTTGAGCCAAAACTCCCGCAAACCGCACGCACAGGGCGCAGAGAATGCCTTGGACAAACGGGAATGGAAATAAAATGGGATCGCAGCTAACGAAGCAAAACAAAAGTCGTAGACTGTTAGCTGTTGTTGCTGCTGCTGCTGCTGTTATTATTGTTACTCCTGTTATGGTTGCTGTGTACGCATTTCTGTCTTATCTCTTGTCATATTGTATACCCTATTGCCAGGGATTAGAGAAATGTACACACAATTATGATTTGTTTGAAGTCCACAGCAATTCGAAGCAGATAATGCTAATTTATATATAGATTAGCTCTGGTGGATCAGGCTTAACATGAATTACAGCCTTCATAATGTGAGTTAAAATAGCGCTTACAGAGGTTATGTTTTTTTTAGTGCTTAACATGTTTTGCTGTTCTGTTAACAGCAGGAAATTTAAGTGATATGCACGCTCGTATGTTTTAAACTTGATATTTAACATTTGTATTTGTGTATCTCCGATTCGAATTACCTAAACATTACTTTTCTTTTATTTTATTTCAAATTTATATTTCTATAAGGTATTTATCTAGAGTATTTCAACTGAGAATCTCCGAGTCGAGTTGGCCAGACAATCCTTTACTTATAGTCAAGTGAAATTCCCATTTGTCGCATTTGTTGCGGACGCTTCATTATTCTCATATCAAGACTGGATTCAAGTCTCACGGCTCGACTTGGTATGCAAATTTTCTTGTCCGAATTGTTTTTGTTTTTCTTTCTTTTTACACTTTTGGGTTTGTTTATTAAAAACATAAAATCCACACTGAGCAAACATAATTACAATTGCCTAACTTTGTCTCTTTGACTCGTGTTGTTGTTGTTTTTTCTTTTAGCCAATTAGTTATGAAAATGTGCTTTTAATTGCGCGTAATTAACTCTAATGAATTTTAATTGTACTTTGCCCAACATAAACAGAATTTAATCAAAAACAATTGCCGAATGTGCATGAAATTGTTTACTTTGTGTTGTTGTTGTTTCTGTCATGTTTGTCGGCAGCTGTCAACTGTGCGGTTTTTGAGCAAGTTGCATTGATGTGTGTAATTATTAATTTATGCACAATATTATCGACTTTAAATGGGGAACGCGGCCGTCAAATTAATTGCGCACAACAACAATTACAATTATCTAATTAAATGCAACAATCAAGCCATTTTCGACTGTAATTGAGACATAATTAATTTAACAATTATGCAGAGGCGGCCAACAGTTGTATTTAGTGTTAATGGCTTCAACTTTCACGAACTGCTAAACATGCATTTAAAATTAGCTCAAATCGTTAACAGCTCACAACTGTTATACAAGTTATTACAGCTACGATAAAAGTTAATATAACATAGTGTTGAAGTAAGGCAATAATCGATTAAAATTGTAGCAAGCGTGTATATCGATAGTAGGTATAGCATAAAACTTCTTTGCAAATGTAGAAAATTGGTATTCACATAAAATTAAATTGCAATAAAATTAATAAATTAATATTAAATTACAAATGTATTCGTAATAAGTAGCGACATGCATCAATCTTCATCCCCTGCTTATGCAGCACTCGAGCGAATGAAAAACCTTGCATTCTAATGTAAAATTTCTTTACTTCAATTTTCTCGCTAGTTACCTCGTAAACGAACACACAACAATTCAGGTCAAAAGATGCATAAAACTGTCGGCATAATTCACAAGTTTTCAAACTAGCTGGCTACGATTTTTGGCGACTCCTGCCCAGGCAGATATTAGACTGTAGAAGAGGCGAAAAGGTTGCGCAGGGATAAAGTACAAGTGCAATTACCAATTAGAAGTTTCAAGTTTTCTGTGTGCTGCGGAAACATTTTCATTACAATTTCTGATTTATGCCAAGCGCAAGTAGGGGGCAGCGTTCAGGCTGGGCGGGGGGACTTCTTTCAAATAAATCAAAAAAGCAAAAGCTTTACAACTTCTTCTGCTTGTTTCGTGTCTGTTATAAATTTCAAGTGTGCAATAATAAAGCCAAAAAAGTGAATGAACATACAAGAAAACAATTAAACGAAGGAGCAAAAAGTACAAAGAAAAAAAATGTTCTTTAAACGTTTTCAACGTAATTTCAACGTAATAAACCTAACATGAAACCCTAATTTACATTATAAAATAATTTAAACGATCAATTTTTCCATATTTCTCATTCATTTCCTATTATTAATTTACGTTCAGAAAAATTGTTATATCGATATATTTTTCCATAAAATCTCAGATTTTCAATTATTTTTTTTAGCTAATAACAAACTTATTAAATATTCAGAAAATGTAAATGGTTAACTTTTCACATAATTCATAAATATTTTATATTATTTTTGTACGTGCAAATTGATTAAATTTATTTGGCATAGGCAATGAGAAAAACATTTTGCATTACAATAAAATAAATATGAAACATCCGACTAAGACATGTATATCGACAAATGATATCCCATTATTTCCCAGTATTTATTTACCGTTGATTAAAGTAATTTTCCGTAGACAATTTAATGCAAATAGCTAATGAACTTATTTTGACAAGTCAGTTATCTGCTTAACATTTTCCGATTCCATATCGATCGATTTTCTGTCATTCCTTATTAACATTTTAATAACATTTGCATGTAAATGAGTTTAAAACACAAATGAATTTAATTTAAATTTCAAACTTTGCTCTTAAGTTGAAGCTTGCAATTATTTTGCCCCTTGTAGATTATTAAACATTTAATATGCAAGCACATACACACCCCCACACACAGACACTCACACACACACACACACCTTCAACGACAGTGCCCCACATGTTGCAGCCACAAGCATGCAAACATTGTTATTATTAAGTAATTTTTTAAGAGTAGCCCTACTCCCTCCCTCCCGCTTTTTCTTTGTCTCTCTTTAACTCATTGCATTTTGCTACTTTGCGGTTTTAGACGACATGTCGCATTGTTGTCAACGCAAATTTCCGTGCCGCATGCAACAAGGCAGATGCAACAGCAACAGCAGCAGCAGCAGCAGCAAAGGAAATCTGCTGCACCCCTTTTCGCCTTGCCCGCCGTTAACTTTTCACTATGCTCGCCTGCTTTAACAGCAGCTCAACGCTTTTGACTTTTAATATGCTGGCAAGCCAAAGCCATCGTTACCTTAAGCCCCACCTCCAAGCCTCAACTCCCCCCAAGCTGCTTGTTGCATTAAAATTACATATTTTGTTGGGGCAGCTCTGACGTTGAGTGTTGCTTTGTTTGAAGTGCTGCTTGTCCCCTTACACAACACTACCCAATGCACCCGACGCCCACTAGCCAGCACTGCAAATTTATGACTCTCTCTCTTCCTCGCTTGCTCTTTCTTTTTTTTTTACGTCGCCTCCTTTGCACAGTCTTTTATTAAAGTTTGCACATTTCGTTCTTCACATGCTACGCTCGCTTATGATTTTGTTGCCCTTTTTTTTGTTGTTGCTTCTGCTGTTTTTTTTTTTTATTTTTTATTATTTTATTTTTGTTTTTCTTCTTCTACTCTGACAATTTTTCATATGCAGCGAATTTGCATAAAAAAAAAAACAAAAACAAGACCAAAACAGAAGCCACCACGCCGAAAAATTGTTGCGTTGCTGTTTTTCTTTATCTGCCCCGCTAGAGGGCGGGGGTGGGTGTGGGTGTGGTTGTGGGTGTCCTATGAACAGTGTTGTACAACGGATCTGTTGTTGTTTTACAGCTACGCGTTCGCCTCATAAAGATATGCATGCAAATTTTGTGCTAGTTTTTCTATATTTTTCCCATATATTTACACTTATATTTTTTTCTGGCGGCGCGTGCTGCTTAACACTTGTGAGTGGCCATAATCATCAACAGCCCCATTTAATCCTCACGGCTCGCTCTCTGCTGCTGGCCGTCCTATCAGAGGCTTGTTAATCGTTAGACTTTTTGATTGAAATTCACTTTAAAAGTATATTGAATTCGTTTTTCGTGTTTTCATTTTTTTTTAGGTTATCTGATAAAATATATTTTAGGGCTGCTTTCATTTAAAAAATATATTTGCATTGTGCAACACTTGCTCAAAACTTTTGCGAGTCAATGTTGCAGTCAGTGTTGCTAAAGCGACTCAAGGCCAACAACATGTTTGCACACTGTTTTTAAAACAAATTTGACATGAACACAAGCCGCTTATATGACTAGAGTTAAGATCTGGATAAATTTTGGCTTGCATAGCTGATGCTATTTTAAAGTATTCCATCATGTACAAGCATAGAGCACGTCTTGTACATTTTTCGTCTCAAATGTAAATATTAAGCAATTGCAGCTAACGTCCAACAAACTCTCGAATACTCTTTAAGTGGAGTCTTCTCGAAATTAAAATACATTTTTTCCTGTTTACCCGCTTCAGTAAACAGTTATAAGCTCAGCTTTTGCGGCTCCTACAGCCGCAAACGTTAACATTAAACAGCGGAAAATTAACAAAAAAAATATAGAAGCACAAAAAAATAAAATAGAATGCAAATTGCAAGCGCTCAAAGTCCAAGTAGCGAATGCATTTCAATTTTGCAGCAAAATCGCTGAGCAGCAGCAACAACAACAAAAGAAATATTGGCAAAAAAAAAAAAACAAAATTGTTAACAAAGGCCGCGAAAATATGCAGTCGAACTGTGCCACGCCCAGCGCCCAAATACACACACAGACAGGCACACATACACATTTGGGAGAGCCAATAAAAAACGCTTTGTTGGCATAAAAATTGAACATGTGTGAGCTGTGCGCCCAGTCGAGCACTTTGTGTGCCGCCTTGTTTGACTTTATACTCGGACCAGGGAGCGCAGGGAACGCGGGCAGTGGGGAGTGCAGGGGATCGGGAAGTGCGGATGCAGGCATGTAGATTATCCCTAGGATTATCCTGTGCAGCATGACTGCGTTTTAGTTGCACTTTCTTGAGCACAAAGAGCATCTGCAACCATCATGCAGGTCCTCGGGACCAGGTTCTGTGCCCAACATATGATATTTACATAAAGTTGGGCACACTGTAAGCTTGCTCTCTCGGTCTGTGTGTGTAGGCGTGGCTGTGGGTGTGCATTTGACGTACGTCAGTCATGCATAGCCTGTTTTTGTGCGCCTGGATACTCTATTGCCCGCTCCACAAAACTACGCCCAAAACTTGAGCTGGCATTTCTTTTCGAACTCTACAAGACTCTCCAAAATCAGCGCAACTGCAACAGCAACAACAACAACAACAGAAACTGCTTGTGAACTTTCCATTGCCTAATTGCAAATGTGCTTGGCAAGAAACGTCAAAAAAGAAAATCAGAGCATGTGCTAGTTGTGAGGGGTCGACTGGGAGATACCCAGCACACACTCTGTCTCTCTCTCTCTCTCTTTCTTCTTCGAGCCATCTGAAAATCTACGTTTGTGAATTTGTTCCCTACGATACAAACCGGCAGGCAGATAAACTCATCGTAACTCAACTCAACTCATCATAAATAAAGGAATCCGTCTTAAGTTAAATTTACTTATAAGCAATATACCCCTTCTTTTGCAACCCATTTCGTAGGGCATAAGCAAATAAGTATAATTTCCATAATTTGATTTAACGCAAAAGTTTACAACAGTTTTACAACAGAGGGCGCGCTTGGGTCATGTTAACGCTGCACACATTTCGAATAACGTAAATTTAATTAAAAAACGTATACGCAAGATATGCCCAGGCTCACGAAAAAAAAATCAAGACCAACGCATGCCACAGTTCGCTGCGTCTTTCCCTTCAGTTGTTGTTGTTGTTTTTATTGTTGTCTTTCCTGATGTTGTTGTTGTGGCTGTTGTTGTTGTTTTAATTGAGTTCATCAGCAAATTGTTTTCACAGAACTTCGAATCTGTGGCCCTTTCTTTCTCCGTTATTTTTTTTTTTTTGCCAGAAGTGTGTGTAATACGCTTAGTACGCTGCACGCGTAAAAGCTTAGAAAGAGCATAAATTGCCATTGTTTTGTGCACGTGTTTGTTTGTGTGTGTGTGTGTGAGTTTTTTGTTTTCGCTTGTCTCTGTAATCCGACGCGCTTAGTAATTTTTAGCGGTTTGCCGCTTGGTCACGGATAAAAGACAACAAAAAAAGAAAGTAATATGCTTCCAGCTTTAAAAATTTCCTTTTACCATTAATGATTGGAAATATGCAAAAATTTGGTTGGTTTTAAATTTTGTTGGGGTTTAACTTACCTAAAGTCTGGAGCTTTCGCTCGCTTTTGCCATTTGTTATTAATTTTGTGCTCCATTTTATAGTAATTAAATTATAAATATTTGGTCAAGCAATGTATGCAGTATATCTAAACACCAGAAATATCCTCGTCAATGTTGCTGTAAAAAATAAATTAATATAATACATATATATAATACATACAAATAAAAGAAAGTATACACATGACTATATTACATTTGTATATATTCGTTCATATATACGTAAATAATTCTAAGCAATAATCGTTTTTAGCTTTTGTTTGATCGATTTCTTAGCTAATTTTGCTACCGGAAAAAAATCCTACAGGAAAGCAGCTGCGCGATCTAAAGTGCATCTCGTTTAGCTGCCTCAAGTCAATTATATGTTGGCAGCTATTTAATTTCGGGCAAATATGCAACAGCTTTTAGCTAACAAAAGGCCACATGCCCGGGCCCCACACACAATTGCAAAAAGTTAAAATAAAAAGTGGGATTACAAAAGGCTAACATTTTTTACGCCAGTCAGGTGCAAAAATAAAAAAGTAGTGTTGAGCAACGCCGAACTATTTCATAAAGTGGCAACTTCTCTTTACACTATTTATTTTTTTTTGGCTGTCTGTTTTTTTGGGCAAGTGGCTAACAATTAGTTTTAGGCTTTGCTGCGAAACGTTTTTAAGTGCCGCTACAAAGCTGTTGCCCCTCACACCTGTGCCCCACGCTCCCCCTCTCCCCCTCTCTCCACTCAACCTAGCACCCTCACACCCCGCGAGCAATGGCCGTAAATGGTCCATTGTTGTGACTTTTGACCGGCGTTGTGTCTAGAAATTCCACTTTGAAACGAAATGCAATAACAGAGGCTTTTGTTTAGGCTCCGAAAATGGTTGAATTCCGCCCGCGGCACGCCACGCCCCACTCCCCAAGCTGTTGGCCATTGTTAAACGTGCCAAAACGCGCACGTATGTGTGTGTATGTCTGTTTGTATTGGCATTTGTATTTGCCCTTTGTCTGGCGTCTGGGCGGGACGGTTCGGGGCGTGGCGCATTAAAAAACAATTTGTTGTTTTGACACCAAACTGGCCAACGGCTTCGACTCGCAACCCTCGCAGCTGACCGCAACTGACCCGCACAACACACACACACACACACACACACACACACACACACACACACACACACACACACACACACACACACACACACACACACACACACACACACACACACACACACACACACACACACAGACACATAATCATGCAAGCATTGTTTGTTTATTGCTGGACAGGATTTCCATTTGCCTTCGTTTGCTCGTGACTGCCATTTGTATTTATATTTGTGTTTGTGTTTGTATTTGTATTTGCCAAGGGTTTACTTTTTATTTGCCCAGATCCCAAAGCCAGCACTCGAGTGCCGTTTGTATATGTGTAGCTTATTGAGTTCACACCTATGTGCGCTAGCTTAAAGGGTAAAATCTGTCTCTATCTCTTGATTGCGCTGGCTTGTATTTGTAGATTTGATTAGACGCTAGATATATTCTATAGCTATCCGAATGAAAACACTTAAATATCGTTTGTATTAATATATCGTTAGATTTCTACATATTGTCAGATGAATACGCTAAGACGAGACAAGAGCCTACTTATCCGAGCAATTCAGACATATGTGCTGCCTGGAACAGAAAGTCGAACCTATACAAAGTTCCATGTTCCATAGCTTAGAGATAACTGAGAGACTAGAGTTCGCATCGAAGCAGACATACGAATATGGCTTTTGTTACTGATCTAGAATATATATACTCTATAGGGTAGGAAATGCCTCCTATGCATTACACATTTCATGAGAAAGATATAATACCCTCCTCAGGGGTATAAATGTATGACTCGCCAAGGTTTGAGCCCTGACCTGGGTTCATGGCTAGGGAAAAGCAGGCACACGAACCGAACTCATTTTGTTGGGCTATCAAGGTAGCACGATTGAATATCGATAAAGAATTACACCCCTATATCGATAGGTTGTTTATCAATAGCTAAACCTTTTTACGATATATCCTTTTGGGAGATAAGCTTAAGAATGTCAATGCGAGCACTCAGCGCATAGCTTTAACAAGATTACATTTATTGAGCTCACACCTCGCCAACTGATGCAATTGGGCTATTGAATATCGATAATTAACTACTCACCTTAATATCGATAAGTTTTTAAAAAAAACAATAGCTAAATCTCTTTACGATATATTCGTAGTTAGTGAAACCTTCGCACGCATCGCTTAGCTTTCACATGATTATATTTATTGAGCTCACACCTCGTCAGCTGCAAATTGGGTTGACTAATGCAATTGGGCGACTGGCTGAAAAATGTTTGGTTCCATTCGGCTACGTTTGGCTTAACGTAGCAGCTCGTAAATTGGCTTTAATTTGCATTACCGTCAAAGTTATTTGCACATGTGTGCACTTTGCCCGGCCGCACGCTCCAACAAATTGCAGCTACTAAAGCGCTAAAACGTGACGACAGCGGAGAGCAAGCAGAAGGACGGGCAGAGCGGCGGGTGGACCCTAAAAGAAAAATCTTCTAGTAAATTCGTGTGCAACAAGCTGACTGGCGAACAAGGTAAATGCGCCAGTTAGACCTACTCTTTGCAAGATAAAGACACAGAGGGAGCAGATGGGGAAAGAGACGTTGCATTTACCCAAGAGCCACGCCCATTTGGTACATTTTTTATTTTACTTGCACTCGGCTGCGCCTTTTACTTAAACGCTTATTGGCTTAGTCAAAATGCAGCTGCAGTTGCCATCGACTCAATAAATGTCATATCCTTGCTGCTTCCGAGTCCTTTCAGGCGCCGTGTCTGCTCCCCCTCCTCTTCCACGCCCCTTTCAGCTCAGCTGCCTATAAGCAGCTTTACACAGCCTTTGCTCGGGGTACGCGTTGGACGGACCGGCTAGAGTGCTGGAATGACACAGCTTGAAGAATGTGTGGCTGATTAAACTGAGAGTCTATACGATATACGGTATAATAAATACGAAGCCCCTTTTAAGCACCTTACGTAACCATACAAATATAAATGAAATATATAACTGATTAACTTCGATTAACTTTTAAGCTTTGTGTTTAAATAGTTACAATGTATTTCAGCCTTTAAGTATTTCGTATCGTGTTCCGCATCAATGAACCCAGGCTCGAACTTTGTCTTGTGATATGTTTCCTTGTTTTAAATTAAACAGTGTTTATTTCCAGCTGTTTTAAGATCTGATTAAATAAGTTTTATTATTTGGCTAAATAAAGGCAATGCATTAATTTACGTCTTAGCTGGGTTCTTCCTTTCGAATCACATTTTACATTTTGAAACTACAACAGTCAGCAAAAATATTTATTAAATATTCCTTCTCTTTCTTCTAATTACAGGTATGTTAACTGATGTCAAATGTTAGAAGTCAACAGAAAACGCTCATGTTAAATCTCGTATGTAAGCCATAAACGTTAGCTTTAAGTTTAACATTTAAATTTAAGACTTCAAATAACGAAAGACTTTGCCGTTTGATTAGTCCTTTCACACAAACAGCCCAATAGATGGCAATTGCGGATTAGCACGCTTTGTGTTTAAAAAGCCATAAAAAATCTTCCGTTTCAATAATTTGGGCAACGTTGCGTGCAAATTGAAATTCACATTAGGCGCGAAATCAAAAAGCGCATCAACACATAATGCATGCATAAAAGTACCATTAAACTGAGGTTTAAAAATCAATCGAGCAAATATTTATGAATGCACTTTGCATCAAATGCCAGTGACAACAAAATTAAACGCATACACAACAACAAGGTGGCAACGCCAGACGCCGCGTTAAGCAGCTACCTGACAATGGCGGCGACGCCATTTACGACCCACAGCTAAAAATAAACACAAAATGACAGGCGACAGCAACAACACGAACAGCAACCAGGCCCCAAAGTGCGAGCGCGTAGTTAAAGTGTCAAAACCAGACGCACACACAACACACGCACCTAGCCACGCCCACCAGCACACAGTACCTACCCCTGCCCAGACACAGTTCACGGCTTCAGCCAGGTAACGCAAAGCGTGTGTGTCGTTTTTATAGAAATTCCAGTGCTGGCTTTTACTCATGTGAAGGGTATTTCGATTTTGTTATCTGAATTCTCATTTTTCGACCTAGCACAGACTGAAAGCATTTTATAACACACAGAGCGACCCTCGCTGCGCTGCCGTCAGCGGCATGTTTGTCATAAATATCGAACAAACAACTGTTCACCCTCTGCAACAATCCTACCCGCACTCAGCAGCTGGCTGATTTAGCTGTGTGGCCCGTTTGGGCGTGTCAAATGCAAAAAACTTAACCGATTGATTTAAACGCCACTTGAAATTACCCAAGCGGTATTTATATATGTAGAGTTATAGTTGCCTGATTTCCGACATGTTTCATGGAAATTTATTTTTAAATTTAAAAAAAATGTCCGCTGCTGCGGCAGGTGTCTGACAGCTACGGCCAACAGGGGGCGTGTGAGTGTACATTAAACTTATGAAGACAACAGGCGCATTGTAATTTATGTGCTTCAAGTGCGGCGACGGGCGGGGGCTTGGTCGTCCGTCCGTCTGTCTGTTGGTTTCTGTTTTTAGGGGTCAGCTCTTTTGGCCATTGTTTATGGCCACACACACACACACACACGCGCACATGCCCATTACATATAAGATACAGCTACAAATTGCACTACGTAATTTATGCGACATGTCAAAAAGTGTGACCAGCTCACAATTGAATTTTATGCACAAATGTGTTTAGATCTTGGGCATTCAAAAAGTTCAAATAATTGCGCTATTTTTGATACCAATCTGTTCTATATACTTAAAAGAGAGTAACATGAATTTCTGAAAAGTACGAGGCAGATCTTTTAAGAAATTGTGTGTAGATAACTTTCAGAATGAGTTTATTTTATATACCAATCAAGGACCACAAAGATTCCAAGAGAGATTTTCGCAAAAGAAGCATTTTTATGTAGAGATCTTTGAAAAAGAGTTTAAAGCTGTTCTGTTAAATAGTTTCATATAACAGTTTATCGCCAAACGCGTAAAAAATGTTGTAAAATATGTTTTGGTAGTTCGCAACTTTTGATGCATCAAAAGTTCTTAACTTTTCTAGCTTAATATCTGCATTTAATAAGCAGCATATTTGTGGCTGGCATGCGCATACACACACAACCACGCACACACTCGCACACACACACACGCAAGCACGCACACCCTCTCATGGACAAGTATGTTATTAACATTTCACAGCTCAAGTGTTTATGGGAAGTTCTTAAGCTGAAACTGAAACTAAACCTAAACCAAACTTGGCAATTTCATCATCATCAATATCAGAAGCTCTGGCTCCTCCTCTGCATTTGAGTGCTGTATCATGGCTATGAAATTTAAAAAAAGAAGAAAGAGAAAAATGAAAATGAAAATAGCTGCGCATAAAAAGCAACAGATTTTTGCATTTAACATTGTAAAGGCGAAGGCGAAAAACTCGCGTGGCTAAGGCTGTCAAAAGTGTTGCGCGCTGCTTTCGCCAGCAGTTGCAAAATTTGAAGTATCCTGGTTTAGGTTTCCTTCAGCCAGCCAGAAAGAAAGTGACAGAGAAGGAGCGAGGGGGAGCAGAAAAAGAGCGAGTTTGCGGGCTTAATGAGCTACTCTGGCCAGCCAACTGCCAGCTGCCAGCCGCGTGCTAATAAACTTTTCAAGTCCCTAGCCCCCTTTCCTCAGCTTAAACTAGACAAAGTTCTTGGCTAAAGGCTTCTCGAGTGCGGCTTAAGAATTTCGTGGCAATCTCTCAGGTAGTTAGCATGGAAATTATACTGCTAGGTGAAGTACTTACAAGAACTGGCACTAAAGTTTCACAAGAATGATATTTAAAAATTTTATTAATTTAATATTTCTTAATTTCCAAGGCTAGATTCTCAAACAGGACATATTTATCTCATAATATTAGCTGCATTCAACAACATACTACAATTTTTGTCTTATACTCTCAACAATTTCAACAACAGCAACTCTACACAAACCTCTAATCAACTTTCCTTTCTACTGTTCGTTAAAAGCTTTAATATTTCTGACTATAAAATCTAGCACATAGCCATGCCTTTTATGCATTTATTGCACATGTTATACAGCATCTCTTATACAGTTGAGAGCTTATACATTTTGTATTTATAAGCTAGCAAGCTTTTAGTCCAACTTTCATACATGTCTTATATTAAAATGCCCAAAAGCATTTGTGTATAAGCAACACATGCGTATTCGTATGCTTTTAAAAAGTACTTATACGTATATTTCATTGTATAAACTAAAAATGCCCAATGCCTAATTTTAAGTCGCAAAAGCGTTTGTGTATAAGCAAGGCATTCACATTTGTGCATATAAAAAAGGACTTCTTAATATATTTCATTGTATAAGTGCATAATTCCTTAGAAGGGTTCTGTGTCTACTATTTTTATGCTGCAAATGCATTTTTGTTAAAGCTACGCAATCATGCTATTAAAAGGTATTTATAAGTATATTACATTGTAAGCGTGCAACATTACACTGAAACCTTCCATTTAAATGGAAGAGCTTTTCCGTGCAAGCAGCTGCCAGTTAAAATGAATTCGAAAAAAACTTATAAGTCCTTCTATGCTACTAATCGGCTGTATAAGGATTAAGCTTTGCTTTTCCAGAGTCTTATATGTAAAAGCTATGCAACATTTTAGAAGAGTATAATGTTAGCTTTTTAAAGCTGATTGTATAAGAATTTAAAAGTCAGTCTGTCTTATAAAAATGTATTTTCGACGCGTACAAGTAAAGTATAAGTCCAATCAACGGGAGTTTAGAAGTCCTGCGACACTTAGATAAACTATACGAGCGTATAAGTATAAGTCATAAGTATAGCTTATACATTCGTATAGTTTTTCTAAGTGCGGCAGGACTTATAAATTCCCTTTAAACCCAAAAGCCTGTTAACTGCTCTGGAAGTTTGACTATAGCTTTTCGGAAACATAATGGGTTAAGCTTTCTAAAAGCACAAATGCCATATACTAAATATCCCAATGTCCATCGAATTGGTATTTTATATTCACCTTTATTTTGGCCAAACTTTTGAGCTATAAATTCTCAAATTTTGTATAACAGTTGGCGCCTTAACTTAAGAGCATGTCTTGTCATTGCTGCTCTGTTAAACTAAGAGACTCAAGTGCGTCTCTTAGCCTCAGCCCGCTTAAGACTTGTGCACTTTGTTATCTTGGCCCGCTTAGCCTCGTGGTTTCTTGAAGGTCGTCGCAGCGGAACTCATTAGGGTAAATTATGAACAGTTTAAAAAGTCATTAAGAGCAGGGCGCGGGGGAAATAAGAAGTGTATAACAAGCGGAACAGGCAATTGCCAGCTAACAAACATAACAGCGACAACAAGAAGTTTACAAAAAACAATAATTAAAGTGTTAACAGCTTATTTTAAGCCAAGCCGTGTGTTGCCGCCTGTTATTTGTGCACAAACTGTTAACAGCTTATGTTAATCTGTGCTGTGTGTTGACTGTTATATGTATGTTAGCTGTTGTCCGTTGAACAATATTGAAACGTGCTTATATCCCACTGTAAATAAGCAAACAATAACAACAATGGAATTCCCAAACACATTTGTCAGTCAATTTTCAATCAAGATTTGAGCCTTTGAGCTGCACGTAAAATTTGTTTGCATTGCGATTGAAAGAAGGACAACGTTAAATGGAATTACTAACACAATTCAAAGCCCAAACAGAATCAGCAGGTGATACACAATCAGCTGGCACACGAGATATTGCAAAACACCTGCAGAGCGCGCACTGGATAAACCAGGCTGTATATAATACATATCGCTGGCGTATAATGCACTCAATTGAGTTCCCATTCGCTTCACGTGGATTACATAGTTGCATCGTCAGGCACAGCCAAAGCAACAAATCAGCGGCAGCTACCAGGCAATTTGTTATGCGCAAATCGAAATTTGAAAACAAGGCGTGTGAAATTCTCGCAGGTGTTGCCTACTTTTCAGAGTGGCCCACAAATTATGTATATATACATATATATATATATATATATGTGTGTGTTGTGTGTGCATATATATGTGTATTTAGACTAACATTATCGCAAACGTTCAGGCATGCAGTCAACTGTCAACAGTGAACAGCAAAAATAATTCTAATCCAGTGGACTGTAACGTTTTAATTAAGCCAACGATGCATAATTTGTGAACAGCCAGATTTTAGTTGAAAATTTACTAATTTTTAAATTAATAGTGAACATATGAATTTCTAATGCATTTTGAAGCTATATAAACTGCTTTCACGCTTGGCATAGATTAATGGGCGGCACTCAAACTGCCTGCGTTTGGCTTAAGTAATTGGCCGCTGCCCACTTTAAGAAGCGGCTCGCATTTCCTTTATGCACATAAATAGGAAATTACAATTATTAATTACATTTTATACATTTGATTCGTTTTATTGTGCGCATTATGAAAGGATGTGATTTATGTGTCGGCCTCCAAGGCAGGCGATGCGAGAGAGGGGGAAATGGAATCCATTGTCTGACAACCCTCTTCGACTCTTTTTGCGCAGCAAATAAATCAAACATTTGTCCACATTCACATAACTTTTTTAAGATTGAGAAATGCCTCAAAATGCCTCAAAATGCCTCGAAATGCCTCGCAAATTATTCACTCTAATACTTCAATTAATTTTATAAACAAAAAAAACTGTCACCAACCATTTTTGAAATCATTTTCTAGTTTTCAATTAAGCAACAATCAACACGGCACAAAGCAAACAGCGCAATAATTTAGATGCCATCTGAAAAGAGAAATAAGTAAATGGAAGATGAAGCTGTTGGCTGCGTTAAGCTGACGTTTAAATACCCTTTGCGGGAATGTGTTACTGTTATTAACCTGAATGTTCAGCTAAACGACTAACTCTTTATTAGCTGCAATAAAAACTTAAAGACCCTTAAGCAAAGACTCTAGTTTTCGTAAGTGAAAGGATGCTGTCACCTTATTTACCATGTTTTTACTTTCAATATAGTATACGTCTGTTGTTGTCTGCACGATTATTAGGCTCTTTAACAGACTGTCCGCCTTTACTTAAGGCTTAACATCATGTTTAACATAATTTTTAACATAATGCTTAACACAATGCTTACATAACGCTTAGCATAATGCTCAATATAAATTAAATCTGCTGTTAAAGTGACCGTGTAAACGCATGTGCATGCAAGCCCTTGATAGTGTGACGTCAAGATTGACTACACTTACAAGTTAGAAGACAGAGGACTCTTTCACCCGTAAGTCTCCCCTAATTAAATTAACATACCCCGTCTTTTCAGGGTATACAAAAAATCAGAGCACAAAATATGTCCCGCTGTCCGCTTGGCTGTTGCAAGCAGCTTGCGCAAAGATTCCTTTTTTTTTTAGTCACAGTCGCAGTTGCAGTTGCAGTTAGCAGTAAGCAGTAAGCAGTTGCCCGTTGCTTGTCTGCTCCGCCTGTCTGCGCAATTAATTTGCACCAAAGGCGGACACAAATCAGCTGAGTAACACGAACTGAAAGCAATTCCTTTTTTTTCGTCTCATTCCTTCTTCTTTTTTTTTTTTGCTGCTGTTTCTTCTGCTGCTTCTTCAAGCTGAATACGCATAAATTCACATCCGGCGACAAGATGCCGTTTACTGGCGGGGTTTCAGACAGGGCGGGGGGCAGTCTCTGCACTTTACCTCGCAAAGGCGAAAAGAAATTGTCAACGTTGCAGTTTCTCAGTTTGGCAACATTCGCAACTTCCGCTGTGCGAAACGACACCAAAAACGAAACGAAACGAAACGAACGGAACGGAAATGTGCAAATGAGCACACACCATGCATATCTTAAGCAGTCAGCAAGGGGGGTATGCAGGGTGTGAAGGAGTGCAGTGATACCCTTTACCTAAACCCCCTCCCCAACAAACCCAACACTAACATCTTTTGAAGAAGGCAACCAACGACCAGTTCAGGTCCAGTTCTATTTGCAGTTTCAGTTCTTATACCCTGTAATTCAGTAAAATGAATAATAAGAGGGTATCATGTTCGACTCTATAAAATATAAAAATATATAATGTTCATCAGGATAACAAGCGGAGTCTGTTTGTTTAACAGATCTATGAGCTAGATATTTTATATATTTTCTTTGGGTATATCTTGCATTGGCTTAAAAATTCGATAAAAATCGATAACTATTGATATTAGGAATACTTTTTTTATTGGAATATGCGCATATTTAAATCTCCTCCGTAAGCCAATAAAATTAGTATCAATTATTATTATTTCGTTTAAAATTTTCATCGCATTTAAATGTGTGTAAAGGCAGCAGCACAGCTGTTGTGCATACATGTATGTGTGTATGAATGTGTGCATGAATGGGTGTATATCTGTTAATTTCATAAAGCAAATGTGTGCTTTACAGGATAACTGCGAAATGTGCGCTCTAGATTAGAGCAATCTTCACTTGTTTCTGTTTGCAGTTTGCAGTTTGCAGTTGCCAGTTTTGAGTTTTTCTAGTGCCCAATTTTATTTCAACTGCTTGTCACTGCAATTTTATACTTATTGCTACTGCTGCTGGTGCTGCTGTTTTTGTTCTTGTTGTTGTTGTTGTTGCGCCATTTGTGGCAGCCATAAACGAAGATGACAGCAGCAACGGCAGCAGCAACAGCAGCGTTCAAGCTTTGCTTTCTCTCTCGCTGCCCGCGTTTTGTTTTTTCGCCTAATTGGAAAACTATACACAGAGAAATTGCCACACTGCAACATGCGGCGGTAACACACACACACACACACAGATACATATACTGTTACAGCATTAATATGCAACGAAATAGGAGCAGTCACAAAGGAGGAGCGGATGAGCAGGCAACAGCGGGCTGCTGAGCTTATGGAATGGGCATGAATTCGGCGTATACATGCTTAAATGATTGGCAATGCAAATTAGAATTTGAATTTCCGTTTGCCTTCGCTTCGGATTGCAAACAATGCGAAATTTAATTTGAGCACGCATTTCAATTATCCGCAATTTAAGGCAGCTAATAACAGACCCTTGGCACATGAAACAAAGCATAAATATTTCAAAAGCATGTTAACATGCTAATGCTATATTTAACATAGCACAGAGTGCTGTTATGTGTAACAGCACGATCCACAATTTAACATAAAATGTTGTGTTCTGTTATTAATGCATTAAGACAGAGTTATGTTAGATGACATGCACGATGTTATTGCTATTACTTTATCTAACACTTTCTTTCAAACAATTTTTATCTAGCGCGTTTTTAAAGTCCGTTTGTAACAATCAATTTTCCAACAGTTACAAGACCTTCACCTACATACATGAAATACAGTGCACAGAAACCACAATGAAATTTGTTGCTTAGCTATTTCAATTTGTAGGTTATTTGCACGTCACAAACAGATAACGTCCACGGCAGCGCACACGCTACCAAACCCTTGCCGCGCGAACCACTGACAAATCTGCCAATTGGCGTCGAATTGAGCAAACTATTTTCAGTCAAATACGAATGTACTCGTGTGAGTGTATGTTTGTGTGCGTGTGGGCCTTAATTAGATTGCATTTGCACTTAAAATAGGAAAAACAATCCGTCAAAACAACAACAATAACAGCCAGAATAACAGCACGCTAGGTGGCGCTCAAGTAATTGAATTTCCCTATTGGCAAGGTTAGGCAACCAAAATGTCGACGGATCAACTGGCATAAAGGCAAACCGAAACCAATATTGGCTATGTGTACAGATAATGAGTAAAAGCGAGAGAGAACGATAGAGAGAGAGAGAGAGAGAGAGAGAGAGAGAGAGAGAGAGAGTGTGTGCATAGAGGTGACAAACTCCCCACAGTAAACCTTAGGAAATTAGAACTTCCACAAATTAGAATTATTTAAAAATAGGGAGCGACATTTAACGTCAATTCGATATTTCTGATGTGTTTTTGTATTTAAACATTTGAAGTCAATTTATTGTTTTAAAAGTTTTATTTATTTATTAATTTAATTTCATTTTTTATTTTTATTATTATTATAATTTATCATAATTATTTAATTTCATTTAATTTTTTTTTATTTTATTAATTTAACTCGCTTTCAAATTATTCATTAATCAATATTATTTAATGTAATATTAATATAATATTTTTATATATTGAAATCAAGTTTTTATAGATTTTTCTGACTTTTAATATGGCTGCAAAATTACTTTTAAGTAAGAAACTGCAATTGATTTAATCTGAAATTTTATGAACAGTTTGTAGCTTCTGAAATCTTTGAGCCCAAACAGACAGACAGGCAGACAGAGGTCAAGCAATGAGCATATTTCCATGTATCCGTTTAATTATTTACATCCAAACATTTAAGCATAATTTTTGTTTAATATTATTAAATAGGTTAAGTGAGAGGCACAGATGAAAATGGAATAAGTTAATACATTTTCGTTCAAAGGATCAAAGCATTAATTATGTTCTCTAGGCCTTCTCTACAAGGCCTTCAGATCTCAAGTACAAAAGCACAATGCGGATATACGGGAAGCTCAACTTATGCTTGTAAACCGCATTTTGCCCATCTCTCTCACTCTTTCGCTCTCTCTTTCCCTCTTTTTTTTTTTCTTTCTCTTTCCGCCTTAATTTTTCATCAAATGCCATTGAAGTCAACCGCAAATGCGAACGCGCACGCTGCTCTGCTGCAGTAACACCCGCAAACGCAAACACACCCACACACAGACAGTAGAGGGCGTGTGTCTAACTTTGACCGCAAAAAGCGCGTGTCAGCGTTGCAGCTGGCTGCGCTGTCAGCGTCAGCATCAACATCAGCGCCAGCGCCAGCTTCAGCGTCAGCGCCAGCGACAGCGCCTGCTGTGATGAATGACAGCGACGAGTGTGTGGCATCATTCATCAGGCTTGGCCACGGCAAACACGCCTCCTGCCTTGGCTTCTACCACTCTGCCACGGCGTGAGGCAAAAATTGAAAAATTCATTACAATTAGTCGACACCACTGACCAAGCTCCACCATCGCTTTGTCTGCCTTGACAACGTCGCTCCGCCCCATCAGCTACCACCCCACCACAGGCTGTCTTAGTTGAAAGCGCAGTCTCCATTTCATGCAATAACTTGGCAATTATCACATGCTGCCAAGACAGCAGCATGTATACATACAAGACAGCTAAGGAGGGTTGATTTAAAATTCAAATATTTCAAAGGATTTTAAGGGGTATATTGATTATGTGAGCTGTTAAAATGACTCTTACTGTTAATGCTGTTAAATTCCAATGCTAACACTATTACATTACATTCAACTGTTAACACTGCTAATGTTACGAGACTGTTAACGTTGAAATGCCTGTTACTTTAACATTGACAGAATCCATATGTTAACACTACTTGAAATCTTTAGCACAATTAAATGTTATTAAATTCTAAGCTGGACGAATGTTAAGCTAACGTTTTTCTTTAAATGAGTTATTCTGCTTTACATTTATTGATATATAGTAGTTTATAGGGTATTTTAGCTGACAACCGCTCGCTTTAATTTAATTGCCTCAGTTGCCCCAACCGTTTATTGTTATTGCAATCTGTGCGCTTCTTTATTAGCACGGGGCAGCTGTCACCAACGCAACCTTTATCACCAGCACAAAGATAAAAATGTTCATTATCATGTCAACTAGGGCGACAGCAGTCGCACCCAGACAGCCCAACACCTTTGACAGAGCTATAGAAATATATATATGTATATGTGTACATACATATATATAGAGTGTTTTTTGTCTGCCCTCTAATTGATCAAAGAAATTGAAAAGACTTGATAAAATAAAATAAAATAAAATGAAATGAAAAATAAAATAAAAAAGTTATCTCAACTTTTGCCTGAACAATTTTCACGGCAACTTAAAGCCGCTTAAGAGCTACTTAGGCGTGCTTTTGGGGTGTGTGGCAGCGTAGGGGGGCGGAAGGTGTTAGAACTTATGCCCGAGTGGGTTCTCGGGCGGCCTCTGGAGAGGGCAAACCCCTTTGCCACTTTGCACCTGTCCGCCAGCCGCCGTCCGACTGGCCCAACTTTTGCCGCTCATTAAGATGCATTGCATAGCAGGTAGCAGAAGTCAAGGGGCGACTACTGCACTTTGTAAGGGGGCGTGGCAGTATGCATTATGCTTCCCGTTATGCGGCAGCTGATAATAACGCAAAAGTTTTTCCACGGCTCGACTTGATTATTAAGCATGCGACTCCCCTCCCTATCCGGCCGGGCAGACAACCTGGCAAAAACTTGGAATTGTTAGTGCGTGTTAAGGATTTTGCATTAATTATCTGCATACAGTGCGAGCAACTTTAATTAAGTCATTATGCAATTGCATACGACAAACTAATTAAAAATGCAATTAAAGATGCAACTCATGCGTGCGCAAGTGTGCGTGCGTGTGCTTGTGTGTGTGTGTGTGTGTGTGTTCGTTTGTGTCTAGTTCAATGCCACAAAAAAGATGACAAGGCAAAAGAAAACTCGAAATGCAAGCTAATAAATGTAAAATCAATAAACTGTAAAATCAAAAGCCAAGCGATAAGAAAAACGAGAAAAACACACACACAACAACTAAGACCGACTGCGCAATACTCTATTTACATTAACATTCAAGCACTCGAAAAATTAGTGCTTCATTATTGCTGCATTATTCGACGGGTTAGTCTAAAACTGTTATACAATTACTTTCAAATTGTGATGTAAGAAAAGAAATTGTATATTCCTTCCAATTCGATTATCATGTTTATGCCACACCTAGTGGGCGTGGTCAGACTTTGCTGAAGAATCCCTTTCACGTCGAAATAAGAAGAAAAATAATTTCGTCTATACGTGCGCTTAAAGTCAATATACTCTTTTTGGCTTTGTCAACAGAGTGTTGAGTTATAAAACTTTTTTTCGTTTTCTGTCATAAAATGCTAAAATACATGTGCCAAAAACTTTTGCCAGCATTTTATGGGTACGCGAAGTTTTACCGTTTGTTCAATAATCAAGTTTAACCTATCGTCAAATAAAAAAAAAAAAAACAACGAAAAAAAACAGCAAAAATATAAAAAAAAAAAAAACTTTTCGACCGGTGCGAATAGTTTTTATTGCAAGCATTTTTTATCACAAGTTTTTTAGGGACTTTCGAAAAAGATAAATGAAAAGAAAAACGGCTGCAGAAGAACTTATCGATCAGCGTTTGTGACGTCAGCTGCCCAATTTGGATTTCAAATTTGGCGCGTCGTTCAGTGCGGACTTCAGTGTCGTCAAGTTCGTTAAGTTTGCCGCTAAATTGTTTGTCCATTGTGGACAGAGCTAAAACGAGCTATTTCTTTTGCTGTGTTGTTGTTGTTGTTGTTGTTGTTGTTGTTGTTGTTGTCCTCTGTGTTTGTAATTCGCATTGTCAACGCTTGCACAATTGAGCTGAAGTGCTCGCCCCTTGGCGAACTTGCGAACCTCTCCTCCACCAAAACACCCCCCCATCCAGCCCTGAGCTTGAGCTCATAACAAGTTTAAATGTCTTGAAAGCGAGCGGCGCAATTGTTTGCCCAGCTGAGGGTGGTGGGAACGCGCGGGGGGGTGTGCACAATAAAAGGAATAAGCTTAAACTAAGTTTGCTTATGAAGCTCATGGAGCAACATTTCTTTGTGGCTATATCAAATTAAACACGTATATATTTCGTACGCACTGTGGTTTATTTTATATCAAATTAAAGACGTACTCAGTGCGTATGACACTGTGGTATATATTTCATACGAACTGTGGTACGAGCATCTATTTTATATCAAATTTAATGCGTATATATTTCATACGCACTGTGGTACAGTCACTTTTATATCAAAATAAGTACGTATATAATTCAAAGGCACTGTGGTTCAGACATATTTATATCAACTTAAGTACGCATATATTTTATACGCACTGTGGTACAAGAACTTAATTTTTATTTATTTATTTATTTATTATTTATTTTATTTCTTGTATTTATTTATTTGGCTGCAGCTTATTTCCTTAAATTTTTAATTAGTTTTTAAATTTTCTGTACTATTTTCTAGACTATAATTCGTACTATTTTGAACGCTATTTTTATTATAAAAGCCAACGGACGTTTATTGTGCTCGCTCGAACAGCTGCTAGACAATGCCGGAGAGTGCAATTGTATGGAACTCCCAACTGACAACCCTCAAAGGCTATTACCATTATTTTATCTGGCGCTCACAGTTTAGCTTTTGCTTTCCTTCGACTTTATCTTCCGGCTCACTTTTTACTTTCTCCTTCTCTTTTTATTTTTTCAATCTTGTGACCACATTGAGTCACATAATTCACAAAAAGTTTATAATCAAAAACGAGAGAGAGAGGGAATAGGGGGGGGTGGCAGCCAAGAGACTGGACAAGGACACCAGGGCAGCTCTGTTTGGGCCAAGTTAACAGCTAATTTAATTTTCCGCACAGCCCGAATAGCTGCTGTTGCGAATTGGAGCATGCTTCATACCAAACTAAACATTGGCCCACACAAATTAAGAAAAGCCCTGTCTAAGCAGTTGGAAGAGAGAACTGTGTAACTAGTTGTATATTTTATTGAATCCAGTTTGAATGTTTGGCCTGGCCAGGCACTGATTGTCGAGCCTTCATTTTGAAAGGACTGCACACTGATTGCCATTGGGGAACAGGTGCAGTTCGTGGAGGATTGTTGGCCAGGTATATAGCTGAAACGAGGTCAGCCCTAGACACGGCAACAGCAAACAAAGAACAGAAGCCAAGAGTCAACTCAACTTGACTCAAGCTCAAGTCGAATCGAGTCGAGTCGAGTGCTGCAGCCTCAGCACAAAAAAAAGCAACTATTAAGAGCGCTCTGGGAAAGAGTTCTCGACTAGGAAATGCCCTGTAACAAGCACTTATTTGTGTGTACTAAATGAGAACTTACATACCAAATTTTCCGCCTCTAGCTCATACAAACTCAGATTTGTGCCCAATAAACGATATTTATCGATTCTAAGTAAAGCGAGTCACAACCGCCTCCTTCTGCCAGTTACAGCCCCTTTCCCACGCACTTGCCACGGGTACAGGGTATTTAAATATATGACAGTGACTGGGAACAGTTTCTTTGGCATTGTACAAAGAAATAAGACAGAATAACAAGCCAAAAAAAAAAAAGAAGAAGAAGAAGAAAAACAAATGAACTAAAACTGTACACGTAAGATAAACACAAGTAGTTACAGCTGGCCGACCACAGGGGGCGCCAGTGAGTGCAGCGGGTACTTCTCTTTTATGCAATTGAATCCCGCTTGCTAAACATTTAACAGCTCAACTTTTGTGGCAGCCAAGCGGGCAACTGCAATTAATCAGTGGCACGTGGCAAGCGGCACGCCCAAGCGAATGTGCTTCCCTATCGTTTGCACGCGCACAAATTATGGGCCAACATGGACAGCGGCCAACAAAGACAGCAACAATGTAACAACAAGAATGGCGGCGATAAAAATGCGCGTTGCCACTTGCAACGTGTTGCCAGATTGTTGACGTGACTTTTTCGCCTCTCGACCACCGTGAGTGTGTCTATGTGTGCCTGTGAGTGTGTGCGCGCTTTTTTGCAGTTGTTTTTGTTGTGTGCTGTAAATGCAACAATGCGGCAACTATTTTGATATTTTCCGTTAAATGTGCAGAGTTTTTTGTGCAAATTACTTGAACAAATACATGAACCGATGAGAATTCCGCTGCTGCTGCTGATGATGATGATGATCATGATGATGATGATATTGTTGTTGTTGTTGTTGTTGGTATGTCAGAAGAGGCCTTTACGGCTGGCAGGAAATTGCGTGCAACACTTGTGACACTTTACGAAAGTAATTAAGTGTGAGCGAGAGAGCGTGTAAAAAAAAATGTTATGATTTAAATTTGATTATAATTGCACTCATGCAATTATTGAAATATAAAAGAATAGCAAAGTGCTCTTATTTGTTTGAACAGAATAAAAAGAATAGCACTTCACAGCACTTATTTAAACGAGCCGTTACACAACACTTCAGCTCGCCTAGCACAGCGATCAATTTATCGCATCAGCAAATATCGCACATGTCACGCTATTTCCTTTTTTGACAATTTCCCCATACCCTTCGTTCAGTTTGCGGCTGTTTGCCTTAACCACACGAGATGCTCGCATGTTGCGGCGCCCAACTCCTTAAAAAGGCGAGCACAGGTATCTTAATTAGGAGACAACAATTTTCTTAATTAAAATCGGTTGTATGTGTATTTTCGGGTGTCAAACATAGTTTCCCGCCGGCTGTTGTCAGAGCAACTGCTCAACATTAAGCTAAATAGAGTTTATTCATATAACAAATATAACACTTAAGAGCTGTCAAAATTCTGTCATAAATGTCAAATTGCGGTTAACATTTCGTTTAATTTAACCTTTAAAGTTGACGGTCACACTCCATATAACAATTTATGTATATACCTTTTCACTTAATGAAATGTGAATTACATCAAATTAAGTTAAATCAACAGTACAACAATGAACTTTAATTGAATGTTGTGTTGATTTAATTTGTACATTGTAAAGTTAAGACGAAAGAAAAAAACGTGGCCATGCTTGATTGTTGTGGAAAAATGTCTGCACTTGACAAACGCACAATATTTGAAACACATTTTTTTCTTATTTAATCTCATTTTAATACACAAAACACTTTTCGCTTGCTTAAAGCAAATGAGGAATAGCAAAAACGTAGAGAATTTTCCCCGTGCCTAATTAAAAAAAAAATAAAGAAAGAAAAAAACATGCTACGCATTTTTTTAATAGACGGAGAAATGCCTGAAATGTTGACAAAAGAGTGAAATTTGCGCTGACTCTTAAGCAAGCCATTGAGGTTAGGGCCGTCGTGTACAGGGTGAACAGGATGAAAATAATCACAACAAAGGTGCCAAATATGACAATAGAGGGCGCCAAATGGTAGGGGAAAAGGGCGGCTGTGTAGCTACAAAAAATGCTTTGTAATCAGCTTAGGCTTGAGTTTGAATGATTTGTTGGGCTTCGTTTTAGGTTAACTGTTATGTATAACAGACCTTTTTAAGGGTTTGCCAATGTTGGCTGCCGCTAGGGTTATGTGCTGGCTAATCTGTGGCTCTTACATAAGCGAGCTTTGCACGTGTGACCATTTTTTTTTCTTCCAAATTAAGTCATTTGTCAGAGGCAGTTAGCAGCGCGGGCTCTGCCGGTGTGACCAGCTGTGCTTTGGCTGTTAGGTTATGTACGTAAATAGCATTAAAGGCAAGCAATTTCACGGCTGGACACGCTGGTCGACTGTTGATGTCTCAAAATGCATTTAATTAACTTTAATTTGTTTTAATTAAAACTTGCAAATGCTTTGCGACGCTGCTCATTAAGTGTGTGCTGCCCAAAATGGCAACGTTAACGAGCTGCCCTTTGAAACAAACACAATATATATAAATATATAATACACAGACATGTGCACTTGTGTGCTAAGTCCGCCTAATCCTAAGCAACAACAACACCAGCAGCAACAGCCGAGCGCAAGAGATAACATTAAATATTGTTAAATGGCGCCCGGCTGCATTTTAATTACATTTGCATAAGATGCAGCTTATCTAAGCAGAGGCAGCGACAGCAACAGCAGCAACAACAGCAGCTGCAGCGCCCAGTTAGCAGTTTACGTTTACATATATTGACGCTTACAGTGCCCGTTTACAGTTAACGGTTAACAGCATACAATAATTTCCTTCTATTTGGCATGCATATTCAAACAATGTTGCCAGATTGGTTGTGCAGCAAGCCAAGTAATTTTTATGCAAAATAAACTGATATAAATTGCAAATATTATTTATTTAATTGAAAAATTGTTGTTATAAAATGCGTTTTTAAAATTTAACTAAATCATTGTTGAGGGGAGTTGAGAACTACATTTAATGTTGTTCTTAAGGAAAAGTCTGACAGCTAAGAAATATTTTTAAGCAAGTCTGTGCTAATGCGCAGCTTAATGTCTTACATTCCAAATTATTGACATCAGATTTAACAGCACGAAAAGAACTTACTTTTAATCACAGTCACAGAAAACAAAATATATAATATTTATAACTTAGTTCAGCTTATTATAATGTTAATTTAAACATCTTCAATTTTGCAATCTGACTTAAGTCTGTTCCCATTTTCAAATTTCTTTGCAGGTAAATTAATCAACTTTGCACCCAACAACAGCTGCTTGCGGCTTTGAGTCGAGTCGGTTTGGTACTTTGACTGCAATTTCTGCGACCCTTCCATTTGGCAGGTAAAACTTTAATTACTTTGGCGCTAAAGTTCAGCGCACTTAACTTTGTGCAATCCACAAAAACTTTAAGCCGCTTACCAAATACGATTACTAAAAAAAAAAAAAAAAAACCAAAAGAAACCTTTAGAAAATTGCAGCAAACAAGCGAAATGAACTTTTTGTTCCTATTTCGACTTTTCTTTTTTTTTTTCGGCTCAATAAACAAGAACTGCAAAGCAGAGAGAGAGAGAGAGAGAGAGAGAGAGAGAGAGAGAGAGAGCAAGAGATAGACAACTGCTAAAAAATGACTACAAAATATTTGCAAAAATATTCAGGACTAAAATGTGCACACACAGATAGTAAGAAGATTTGTAGACCAAAAAACAAAAGAACTACAAATCAAAAATCTCTACACAAATGTACAACAGAAAGTCAAACACCTACCTGCATAAAACTGGGCAGCACTTTAAACTCTACTCAAATGGCACTGCAAAGGTTAAATTTTGCTCTTATGCCTAGCAGAAAAAAAAAATGTCATAATCGGATTGTGCTAATGTATGTTACAGGCATCATGCAGTTAATACCGCAGCAACACACAAAATCCTGCCGAATATCACTTCATTTCATATCCGAAACGAAAAAATGTATTTTACAAATAATTTCGCATTGAAATGTAAAAATGAAATAGCGAATCGAATCACATCCTATGCGTTCGAATGGCCAATGTGACCAGATAAGCTGCAATTCCGCTTTTACATTTGAATTGACTGTGTGGAAGCGGTGAAAGAACCAAAAACAAAAAAACCAAAAATAGAAAATAAATACAAATTCTAATAGTTGTTTTCATATGCATAAAATATTTGCTGCTTATATTCGTATTTAGATTGAATCTGGTTTTTATTGACCAAATGCAGAAATTGTGCGCACAGTTTGTGCAATGCAGTTGCGACTTCTTCATGTGGAATCAACTAACTGAGCAATAGTATCAATATTTTCGATTTTCTATTGTGTTGCCGCCACTGAATTAAATTCCAGCAGGGGCAACAAAACTGTCTCACATTTTAGGTTATGTTTGAGCCAATTCATTCGTGCAAGGTTGGAATTCGAAATTCCCTTTATGCTTGCCATAAGCTGAGCCATGTGCCTCGCTACCTAAGCTCGAAACGGACCATATTTCAAATTAAAATCGTTTACAAATAAACATAAATATATATGATATAAATCGAGTAAGCGGGTTATTCGTTTTTCCGAGTACGAAGCGATGTTTTCAATATATTCAGTCGATGGCCCATTTAGTCAGGACCCAAAACTTATATTTGAGAATCTCTCAGTAGATATCGAATTTCTGAATCAATATTCAATATTTCCCTTTAAGAGAATTTCATGAGTAGAGACGCAAACCTAAACCTAACTGATCTTTGAACCGGAACCAAAAGATGAACCTGTCGAAACTTCTTCGTATTTCTTTTCTCTACACTTCACATTTCCCATTAACAAATGGGGCTGCAAACGAGTCTGGTTACACTTTAGTTTTGTTCTATCAGACCTGGCCACACTTTTGAAACCTCATATAACTTGGCCATACGAACAGCAGCTGTAAGAAACCAATCACTATTCATTAAATCAATATAACAGTGTGTAAAAATACGGTCACATAAAATACAATTTAATGCTTAGCCAGCTGACTAACCAGGCCACGGAGAAACTCAGACCTAAAGGTCGGACGAGTACATATTGTAAAATACGGGCCACAACAGGAGCATAAACAATATTTATAGTTGCTTGACGAGTGGGCGTGGCAACTATACAGCCCAACATAACGACTATGAATTTGCGGCCATAAAAGACAAACATTGTGGTGCAGCTGTGTGCCCACTCTCTCTCTCTCTCCTTCTCCTTCTCTCTCCCCTCTCTCTCTCTCCATCTCACACTCTAGCTATGTCTCTTGTTTACAGTGGACACTGCTGTTAGTCGAGACAGTCTGCAGCATTTTATTAACATTGCGAAGGATTCGATCAACATTTGAAGCACATTTCAATGGTTTTTATAGCAAAACAAAGAACATCAATCAAATGGCCAAATATTATTGACTAAACATGCGGCACGCCCGTCGGACCGTACCGGATACGAATTCTACATCATCTTCTCCTTTTATTTATACAAAGCATAAAATGGGCCATGAAATTTAGTGACAAAGCACAAAAACTTGCAATAAATACGTGTAACATGCATACACTCAGAGAAAAAAGGAATAGTTTTCAAGTTATTTTTATTATTTCCAAATGCCTAATACTTGACTTAAGTGCAATGCTGACTTTCACGATATGAGAAACAGAATCCTTTTTTAACATTTTTATATATGACAAAAGAGAATTTTTTTAAAAATATTTTTTAAAATTATGATGAATCTCTATCGCCTTTTGTCCTTAAATTCCAATTTTAAATATCAAGCATGATTCTCATTTTAATTAGGCACAAACTGCACCCAAAATAATATGAAGAAATCAGACGAATGCTTCGTTTTCTTTATGTGTATATTTAGCTGTATATGTAACTGGGCGTGCCGCCGCAAACTAGGCTACAATTTTAATGCCAAATTGACAACAAAAAAAAGCACAAGACGAAGCTGAAAGTTCCTCTAAGTGTTGCCTATGCTGCGTAATGGTTTGATAAATTGAGCTAAAAAATTGATTGATGCCCGGCGTCCAGTCCATGCCACTTGCCACAGAGTCCACGGGCAGGCGTCTGTTTTCAATATAACTAAGCGCAAATTGCGTTCGTGTCACTGTCGGTCAGCATGTCTATAAGTCAAGTTGTGTTCACAACTCTCACTCGCAGACTCCCTCCGCCCTCTCCCTTTCTTTCCTGCGCGTCACAGCATAAATCAATCTAATTATTGCGAATTTAGCAAATGCTTCGCCGTTTTGCCGCACGGCCAAGAGCGAACGAGCCTGCCACACGTCTGCCTAGCCTAATGGCCATTCGAGTACTACTATAATTATCCACATTTGTTTTCTCAGTTGTTGTTTTTTTTTTTTTTATTGTTCTAAGTTTGTCTCTCTTGTCGTTATTTACACGCACTGCCCGGCAAACACTTGCGCCAAGGTCAAGACAGCGTTGCCAGACAGATGTTAATACGAAAAAAAGGGACGCAGCAGCAGCAGCCAGTGTTGAGTAATTTATATAAATAGCATACTAATTTATTTGGCACCCGGCCTGGGTCCATTAGTACCAAAACTCTGGCCAATCATGACTTTATGGCAAACATTTAAGATGTGCTAGCCAAGATAGAGCTAAAAGAAAATAGAGAAATCTTCCAAAAATAATCTCTTACACGCTGTTAACAAGCGCAAGGGAGTGTATTAGTTTTGTCTATTTTAGATCAGCTCTTGATATAGACTTATTTATATCTGCTTCAGATATCTTGGCCCCTTTGGCTCGGGAACATGAATGTCGATCAGGACGATCGAATGTTTTTTAAAGGATATTCCCTCAAGGCTGCAGCCTTGGACTCCTCTCCCCTCCTCCTCTTGAAAACTGTACGTCATAAGCTCTGTCAATTAATGCAACTTCCATTTTGCGTGTTCTTCGAACCAAAAGAAATTTAAGCCTTAGCAGATTCTACTTTGCCAAAACTTTACAGAAGTTTCTCTTCCCTTCAACTGGCGCACACTCGATGCTCGCCGCCTTTGCTGCTCTGGCAGCTGTCGCTGCCAGCAACAGCAACTAGTTGTAACAAATAAATATCCTTTGAGCGTTCCCTGCGTTGCCTTGCAAGCAGGGCAGGTCAGTTCATTTTGCCGCCTGTCAATGCAAACGCAACCCCAAAACAAAGTTTCGCCGCGCTGAAAGATACAATTTAATGCTTGACTGCGAGTTGTGTGGCACACAAACTCATTTCGCCAATTGGACACTTGCCTCGAATATGGCGCCGGGCGGTAAATCTGCCATGCGAGGCACGCGTTTCGGTTAGTTGGCCAAGAAGTTGGCAGGTGGTCCCAGCTGCTGTTACCTGCTGCTACCGGTTCTAATGGATAGTGTAACCAATCAATGCGTAAGCGTTCAAAACATATGCCAACTGGCAACTTGGCAGCACTCCTCATTCACCGCACTCTCCACTCTCCACTTTGTAGATGCTATTAAAAGTTTGCACAAAGTTTCGCACATAATTTAAACTATGACTTAGAGGCCGCTACCTGAAGAGGCGTTCCCCGCGGCTGCCCGTTCAACATGATTAGTCACCGGGTAGTTTTTGGCTGGCAGCATCTGGTTTGTGTCCCCGCTGATGATCTAGCACTTTAGCACTTTATCACATTTCCAACCATTTCCCATTGCGCTGCGTTTCGCGCAGTATTTTTGCGCAAATCAGCGACGCATAAGTGACAGCCAATTGGAATTGGACAAGTGCCACAAAGTTTTGCGTAACTCCATTTACTTATCTAGCTCAACAGCTGAAATAACCATTCAATTTCAACAAAGTTAACTTTTGTTTAACACTTGGCAAGGTGTTGTAAAGCGGGTTAATCAAGGCTGCTTTAAACAGTATGGAAATGGCATTACTATTTATGGAAATTCAAACTCACTATTGGCTATACTTCGCTTTCTTTGTGGCGCCCTTTTAAGGTGCTTTAGATAAACATTAGTTAAGTGAGCGGCATAACAGTGCTTGCGTCTGTTATCATGTTGCAAATGAATTTTAGTATAACACCTAACAGTGTTGCAAAGTGGCATAAGAAACGCAGCTTTAATAGTAATTAATGGGGTTACATTACTTATCTATATTCAATTTGTTACGATGATAAATACAAATTAATTACAAAAGAAATAGCTTAGCATGTTATTTGCTCTGTTTGAGGCGCTGTTAAGAATTGGATAACATCACAATAACAGCCAAGAGTCCATAACAGCCTATTCGTCTGTTAGCTTAACATTATGTTAAGTAAATAGCTTAACAGTGATTGTTATCATGAATTTAAGGTAAAAACAATAAAATTTAAGCAATCTAGGCATTCAATAAAACTTTAATGTACAAGTTACAAGTTTAGTATATATTTAACAAAAAAAAAACCCTTAATCTATGGTTGAAATATACTTATTTGACTTTTCAAAGAATTCTACACTGCACTTGTTGCTTAATTTCGAAATATTAAAGCGCTGTCATAAATCATAAGTTTTCACCGCTGTTGCTCATTTATCATTATACACCTGGCTGTGTTTTTGTTGCTCGAAATGCCATTAGCAATTAATTTGTTGATATGCGATGCCAAAATGTGTGGGCTTCATAAATAATCGAAAATGCTGTACGTTTCGCGTACGTGACAAAAATTGTTAGTTGATTTTCCATTAGGGCTGTTGCGTTTGCTGAATGAAGGGTATGCGCTCAGTTGGCGTATCCTTGACGTCCTGTCAATTGATTTTAATGACTTTGTAGCTGTCGCTGGCACATAAACTAATTAAAACTGTGCTACGGCTGCTTTCGTTGACTTTGTTGTGGACGCGGCTAGGGGCAGGAGCAGGGGCAAAGTCAGGAGCAGGGCTTGAGACAGTTTATAATTTGTCTTCGTGGCAAAATTGGAGAAGGGCAAAACGGCGCAACTTATGCTTGACCTAATATTTTTGTATCAATAAAAACAAAACTTAAATTTACACTTTGTTAGCTTTAACCAATTGTGCTACGCATAACACTGAACTTGAATGTGTGCACTGTGCAGTTATTTGGGCTTAAATGCAAAATAGGGCGAACAAGCCTCAAAAACCGCAAACATGACAATCATATACACGAATATCAAAGAGGGTTTTATTGCAAAAACTGAATACCAAATGCAAATGGAATGAAAAAGAGAGGGAGCGAGAGAGAAAGAACGAGAGGGAGAGAGAGAGACACTCAGAGAAAAACTAATATGAAAAGGTTTTGTTTTTAAAATTTTTAGCCCAATTAAATGTGAATAAGTCGGCACTTAAATATATAACAATAATGTTGTTAAAGCAGGATATTACAATAAGTTTCCCTCTTAAAAAACACATCAGAATTTCTTAAATTTAGTTCAATATTTTACTCTTTTATTTATAAATACTTGCAATAATAAACTCCATTCTCTGGATTAGAAATTCACTCATTTCTAGCTTCCAACCTCATTTTTATTCGATTTGAGTAAGGAAAAGAAAAATGCTTGATAATTTCTCTGAGTGTAGAGAAATGAAAACCGCAACAACATTGTTGCACCTCGCATGTTGCATAAATTTTGGAGCGCACTGTGTGTGAACAGCTGTTGGACAGTGGGGCACAGGCAGGTCCTGGCCGCAATCATAAAAAATCAACGAACCAGCCAAGCGACAAATGCATTTTCAACCAGTTTTACGACCAACAGCCACAAAACAGGGCAGAAGCAAAAGTAGAAGCACCAAGCAGAGGACAGTTTTAAGAATTGCAATAAAACATTTGCAACAATTTAGATGCCGTTAGCAGTAAGCAGTAAGCAGCAAGCAGTAAGCAGTAAGCAGTAAGCAGTTGCAGTGGCAGTTGCAGCTCTATATATACACATTTGATATCTACTTGGACATGCAGTTAGCCGAGTTTATGGCCAGGCCACATTAAGCGCCATTAATGGCCCACACATTTCCGTTTCCGTTGCTCAAATGCTGGCCAAGAGATTCGTGTTGTGATTTCCTTTAGACATTGTGTTAGCAAGATTTGGTTTCAGACATAAAGTGCAAATGCTTCCACATCGGTGGCAAAAAGAGTTAAACGCGGCCAAGTTGCCAATTAGCTCGTGGCAATAAAACTATATAAATAGATCTACATCTACTTCCAAGTACAGCCCGACTTCATCTGTGTGCCTTTATTTATTCCATTTCCACTTGGTATGCAACCCAAATGACATTTCACATACATTTTTGAGAATAAGTTTGATATCAAACAGTTAAATGCGTATTTTTTAACCCTGAAAAACAAATTACCCAGAATCCTTATGAAAGTAAATTTCCCAAAAGCCCGTTTTGAGCCTATTTACAACATGCAAGTTACTTGCTATTAAAATATGAGTTTATCATTCAGTCTGTCAGTCAGTCAATCATTTAGTCAGCTAGTCGAGCAAAATAGTTTTATTTATTGGAATAAACCCAACAAAATCCCTTTAATGTCTAGCAACTAAAGCATTTGATTTGAGACTGAGCGAAAAGAAAACGAGAGAAATTGATTCCTTTGCTTGTTGAACGCTCGCAACTATTGAATATCATTTAAGTTCAATCAAGTGCAAAACTTGACGATAAACTTTGGCGTAAGGCAAACCAACAAATAAGCAGGGAAATTTCTAAAGCAAAAGTCGTTAGACACATTCTCTAACATAAATGTTAAAATTATAGAGTAATGCTTAGATAAACATATTTTAAATATAGCCAGCATTATGTAACTAAACAGCATAGATTAATGTTAAACATTTTATATACAACTTGACATATTTATACATATATTGAGCTATTTTATAAGTGAGAGTATTACATCTGGCACATAAACAGTCGAGGAGCGAACAAAATTGTTAAAGAAAGCGTGCAAAAAATATGACAGTTGCGATTTTGATGTGAAAACATAACACACTCGCACACACATACACACACATGTATTGATATGCGTGCGTGCACACGCGAAAAAGTAGCGCATAAATTTTGCGATTCTTGAAAGAGGCGAGCGGAAGTGGGGATTCGGGTTTGCGCGAGTGTGGCATGTGCAGCAAAGCGTAGCAACTAAAGATGGCAACTGGGCAAATGGAACACTATTTATTTGGGTATACACACACACGCAACACGCGCATGCTGAGAGCCTGTAACAGCTGTGACACATTTTATGTGAGCTAAGTAAGTGATAAAGTTCAACTTTGATTTTGCCACTCGCTCAGGCTTGACTCACATTTCTGCCGCACTCCATTGAGGTGCAGCCAACGCAATGTCACTTTTTATGGCAGCGTACAAAAGTCTTTGTCATTGTTGCTGCCATTGTCAAGCGTTTTCGATTTGTAGCACTGCCCAAACACAGAATACAACACGCAATAGTAAGTGACAAAGCGCAAAGCTAGGAATTTTATTTGGAACAGAACTGTCAGAAACTGTTAAATGCAGCTCATGAAAGGACCTTTGACGATATTAAAGTCTGTTCAGTTGCAGGCTTTTTACTCACAATGTTTAAAACTTAACAGCTGCTATTGATGTTAATCAAGGATATCTTCATTTGAATCTACGATATTCAAGTATGTTCACTTACAGGACTTTATTTAAAAATTACCAGAAAATGTAGACATTTAACAGCTGTTATTTATGTAATAATAGAAAATCTTCATTTGGATTTGTAACAGTCAGAAAATACTCTGTAACCTGTAATCCAAATCCTGTAAATTTAAATGCTGTTATAATAGCCGATTTACTTACTTACATGGAATTGACCAGTCGGGCACTTTTCGCTAGAACAGTCGCAACTATTATTTTATGCTGCCTGCCGGCTTGATAAGTTTGTGGTGAATGCAATAAAATTGATCCCAGCTGAATGCAAACCTTTTCGGGCTATAAGCAACAAAGCTGCGCGATATAATGCGAAAATAACTCATGTTTTTTTAATATTTTACTCTACTGCTTTACTGCTTTATTGATATTTGCTTGTGTTTTATGTATTTCCTTCCTTCCTCTTTTTTTTTTAATTATTTCCTCATAAAAAGCAATAATAATTTGATTCGCTTTCATGTCAGAGCTCAATGGAGTTTCGCGGCATGTGGCATGTGGCATGCGGCGAAGAATCTGCTTCAAATAACATGCATCATGAAAATTTCATAACTTAAACGTCAACTTTCAATAAATATGGCAACAACAACAACAACAACTCGGCTGACTGCTCTACCTACCATAAAAAAGTAATATACATACATTAATACATATGCACATGCTTTTGTGTGCGTGTGTGTGTTTGTGTGTGCGAATATGTAGAAAGAAAAAAATTGAATTTTGATGTAATAAAGTCAATGAAGAGAAAAATGTTGCGAGGATTTCAATATATAAAAAAATATTTGTGCATATGTGTGACAGGCGGCGGTATTGAAAAAGAAAAATATTGTGTGTGGAAAATGTGTAACATTTAATGCGCGGTCAATGGGCGTGGCATAACAGTCATAAGCGACAGCCCACATTTAAATGCTGCTAATTACAGCGGGCAACAGCAGTTGCTGCCCAGAGCAATCCGTTTACTTTTCTGCTGTTCTTTTCTGCTCGTTAATCCAATGAATAATCACAAAAAAGGTTTTTTTGGTTATATTAAAGAATTTTTTAAGTGTTTTTCAGTACATTACATATTTAAACTTAAAATTCATCTGAATTTTATGGACTTTCGTGAACTTGTTCTGGCAAAAAATTTAAATTGAAAAACCGTAATTTTGTAAAACCAAAAACCTGTTTATATCTGTTTTGCAACACTGAGTTTCATTAAAAAAGTGTTCTCCTAACGTGATAATCAACATTAATTGGGCATTCTGCTACAGAACATTTATTTAGCATGCTGTTACATGCAAGCTGCTAATTAAAATGTTAAAGCTATGTAAACTGACTGTTAATTAGCATTACACATGATATATATTTAAGCACTTCTTTTAGCAAGTTTTAATTAAAATGTCGACACATTGAATCACCAGATACAGGTCAGTTGACAATTAGGAATGTCTTGCCATAAATTTCATTACGCATTGGCTCCAACATTTGCCAACTCCCGCACACAGGCAGATCATATCGCACATACGCCACGTTCGCCCAGATGCAGTCTCAGAATTGTCAACCTGCTAACTAAATGTGCATAATTCTGGCTAGATAAGAAGCCAGCAAATGCAAATTATAAAGCCAAATACGCACACACTCAAATTGTGCCCGAGTATGTGTGTATGTGTATGTCATATACTATATGCATATAATTCTGTTAAATAGACATCTTTCTAGTCTACGCATACAGATGCAGCTAATAAGCTGTTTGTGTGACCTATTTGATGGGCAGAGTTTGTCAATGTACCACAGAAATTTACAAATCTTTTGCTTGGTCAACTTTTGCCTCTTGCAGCTCTATTCGAAATTTATTTAATTAAAACAGCTCCATTGTTGTTGTTATTTCAACAATTATAAATGATTTATGTAATTTACTTGCCACTCGACCGTGTATTTGTCTCGCTCTCTCCTACTCGTCTCTCTCTCTTTCTCTCTCTGTTGTGCTTGCACTTGTCTTGGCAACAATTGTGTCTTACAGCAGACTCTTGCATGGAATTGTTGGCTTTGGTTAGTTGCTTATTAAATAATTCATGGCTCAGCTGACAGCTGAGAAACCTTAGAATGCTTTAATAAGAGTCTTAGCTAGCTAAAAATAATAAATAAATAAATTTAAATAGAAGGCAAGAGTTATCTTAGATAACTGTTAGGCTAGAATGTGTTTAAAAGTTATCAGGCACTTTACGCTTGTCAGTATCTGTTTAATAACAGTGACATTTCTGTTAAAAGATCTGTAAATATATTACGTAATGTAAATAGTCTTATGTTATTCCACTATAAGCAAAAGCCTTAACAGAGGAAAGAGAATGAGCGATATAAAAATATACACTCAATAACATTGATGTTTTTTCTAACAGTACACACATTTAACATACACACACTAACATTAACAGCCACAAAATCTGTTATTTGCTTGAAACCAATCGCTCAACTTAAATACAGTTGAAGTTGTCATCATAAACACATAAATTACATCATCACACTCAGCAGCAGCAGCAGCAACAGCAAGAATTGGCGAGATGTAAACAAAAAGAAACCAAGACTATTTCAACTATTTAATATGCGAAACGCGTCAACAGCTTTTACACACCCTTCAGAAGAGTCACAAATAAAAATGAAAAGCAAATGATTGTCGGTCGCGTAGAATGGAAGGCGTCAAATTGTTGTCGTCTCACAACTTTTTGCGCTTGGTGTAAAATTTCCATTCATTCGTGTCTGGTACGTGATAATTGCATACTTTTCGCAGACATTACATTTTCAAGTACCAAACCGTTCTCGAAACTTTTCGCTGCTTTAACGATTTAAAATTACGCAAGAACCTCGCTGAAAATAATGTTAAATTTCTGTTCCTTTCCACAAAAAAAAAAAAAAAAAAACAGTCACCAAATTCATACGCATTGGCATTGCCGATAAGAACGATAATCCACCCTATTTCGACAAATCGCTCTACGAGGCGGAAGTGGATGAGAATGAGGATATACAGCACACTGTGCTGACAGTCACGGCCAAGGATCACGATGAATGTAAGTAGTATGCCAACACACACAACATATTTCGCATAGAACACATTTTTTTTGGCTGACTAATACGAATTGCTAACAATTATTCTCCAGCCTCACGTATACGCTATGAAATCACCAGCGGCAACATTGGCGGCGCTTTTGCTGTTAAAAATATGACGGGTGCCATTTATGTGGCCGGCGCTTTGGACTACGAGACGCGACGCAGGGTAAGTTTAACATACATATATACATTTTTATATTAGCATATATAATTGATGTACGCAAGGGTTCAGTCGATTGTAAAATTTGTTTATGTCGCATTAAATAAATTGAACTCCTGCCGGGTTCTTTCCTCAGTGTAAAACACACAAACTTTAATATGCATATAACGAGCATAACTGGCATACAAATAAGCCGAGTAGGACACACAAGCTGACATATGCATATAACTTAATCATAACTGGCATACAAATATGCCCAGTAGAACACACAAACAGTTATATGCATATAGCATGGACATAGCTGGCCCACAAAATAAGCCCAATAGAACACACAAACTATTATTCATATAATATAATCATAACTGGTATACGAAATAGGCCCAGTAGAACACACAAACTGTTATATGCATATAACATTAGCATAGCTAGCATATAAATAATGTATGTGCTCTGAAAAATAAGACTTTACGAGTAACTTTCATTGATTGGCTACAAACTTAAAATCAGGTTAATTGTATATTTAGCTTGTGCAATCAATTTAGCAATTCAATATGTAAGCAAGATCTGAGCGACTATAAAATTCATTAAGAAACTGTGAAGCAAGTGCAATTCCCACTGAATTTCATTATGTGCAGCAGCTGCACCGCGAGGCTAGTTAAATATTTAAACAATTCAAACAAGTTTAGTTACACGCTGTGGTCAAAAGCGAAAAGGACAAAAAGCGCACAAAGTGTATAAAGCTTGATAGTATTGAAGAAAGTCAGGCGAAACATTAATTGAATTACAATTTGAACAATTGGCCAATGTGCTGGCAAGTTTTGCCAGAAGTTTAATTGAATTGAAAGGCAGACGGAAAAGAACAAAAGAGAGAAGGAATTTATACAATGCAGAACATACTTATACAATGCAAATGAATATTTAAGGCCGGCTCTGGCAACAAATTAAAATTAATTATTTAATGACATTTAATTAACAAAATATTTGTCAAACAGTATGAGCTGCGTTTGGCCGCCTCCGATAATTTAAAGGAAAACTATACGACGGTCATCATTCATGTCAAGGATGTTAATGACAATCCGCCCGTGTTTGAGCGACCCACATATCGCACACAAATTACCGAAGAGGATGATCGTAATTTGCCCAAGCGCGTTTTGCAGGTCATTAAACAAAAAAACAACAACTTAGAGATTTGTCGAAATTAGTTGGCATTAGTTGTGATTGTCATGAGTTTGTTTTTAGCTTTTCTTTTGTAGCGCTTTTTCAATATGTTTCCCAATGCATATGTATATGAAGCATACGCCACGTTGTCCCCCCACCAATATTATCTTAGATTTTAATGCATGTCATGCGTTTATTTTTCATTGCCTGAAAAATTCCACTTTTATTTTTGTTAAATTGTTGCAATCAAATAAATAAATAAACAAACCAAAAGTCAACATCTTTCTATGACTGACAGCGCAAAATAAGTAAATAAATATATTTGATTTAATGGCATTTCAATTAGGTCGACGCAAAGCAAATATTTATTTTAATTTTCTACATTAAGTTAAGCCTTAAATACTTTACCCACCATTAACACAACTTTTTTTTTATATTTTTGTACGCTCACTTTTGGCGTTAAAAAAAGTGTTTTTAACGCACACTTTTGTTCAGTAGTTTTTTACGTTCAACTTTACGTATTTGCTTTGACGTGTTTTTCTTTAAAAAAAAAAAAATTTGCTGATGGCTTCTGCAAAAATGCAAAGTGTTACAAAAAATGTGAAAAAAAATATATATAAAGAAATGTATTTAGCCATGCATAAATACATTTATTTATCTACAGTTGAAAAAGTCAGACAAACAAAGAATAATATGTTGATAAATCATTAAGCACGTGCAGCTAATTATAAAACAAAAAGTCAATATAAAAAAAATTTTTTAAAAAATAATCAAACAAATATAAATGATTAAAGAGGCATGCAAGCCATGAGAATGAACTGATGGACATGTCACGGATTATAATAGACCGTGCGACACACACATGAAATTCGAAAAGAAAAAACCCATATACATAATATATAGAAATCGTATAAGGGACATTTGTATATGAGGTCGGACATACAGAAATATTTTATTTAAAATTCATTTTTATCAAGCATATAAATAGTTGATTCTTAATTTATTTTATATTATTTATAACGAATTTTCAATTTATATTTGATTGTTATTTATATTTGTTTTTCCTTTTGGCTATTTATTTTTTTCTTTTTCTTATTTATGGCTTTATTTATTGTTAACGCACATGGACCCAACATTTGTTATTGTTGTTGTTGTTGTTTTCATTTGGGTTTTACGTGTGCGTTAGTATGAGCTGAAATTGGTCGCCTCGGATAGTTTAAACGAAAATCAAACAACAATCGTTATAAGTGTGCGCGATGTCAACGATCTGCCGCCGGTTTTTCCACAAACCTTATATGAGCGCAGCCTCAACGAGGAAATGGCCACGCCCTTTACCATTATGCAGGTCGCTATTTCGTTTTCATAATTATTCCATACAAAAACATATAAATATATGTATATATATATATACACACACACAATATATCGTATCGTATGCCTATATTATATCGTATTGCAAATACCTTAAATGTATATTGCATATAATGTACACTGAGAGAAAAGCATATGCCAGCGAAAGAATTTATAACAGTTTTGTTGTGTTATAAAATAATTTGTTAAAGCCGTCAGCCCCAGAAAAAAAGGGCATAGAGGGTTTAACAAATTCTTAAATTTACTCGCCTACTTAATTTAATCGTCAAATACTTGACTGTTTTCTCTCAGTGTACACGCTGCATAATAACATGTGTGTATAATAATAGCTCAGTTCTCATTAAACTATTAATTTAACATGACAACAACAAAAGCTCATCGTAATCATTTCGCCCTCTTATAAATTATATTAAAATAACAATAACACACACACACACAACTGTATAATAAATTTAATGAATAGCCTGTGCTGGTTGGTAAAAGGTGTATAATTTAATTTAACTTGAACTATGAACAAACGAAACGATATGAAAACTGAAATAAAATCTCACTGACAAATATTGTATATTATTTGCTGTTAAGATTGCAATTGCAATTTCAATTATTATTAAACATTTTGTTGGCTCGAGTAACGTATAGTTTAGCCTGAGCATTAAAATTGATGTGATTGCTGCTTTATTTAAAATATTATTTCATTTAATATTGTGTGCCGCATTTAATTTTCATTTTAAAATATTATTTTTATGTGAGCTCAAGAGATTTCAGCAAAGTTTGTATTGTGCGTTTGTTGTTTGTGGTCGGCCTTTAAAAGCATGCATAAATATTTCGAATACTTTGACAACTTATTTACACACACAAAGTGGCAGCTGCTAATTAAATTTAGTTGTTTAATTTTTAATGAAACAAATGTATGCGCTTAAATCTTTGCATGGTTTTATTTACAGTTTTTAGTGATTTTTATTGTGGTTTTATTAGCTTGTATTTAACTAACCTTTGGTTTTATCCATTTAACTAATTTAATTAAACAATTGCATACTAAAAAACTAATAACAACTATGAAAAGCACTTATAATTAATATATCAGGTGCTGGGATTTATTAATTGGCAACGCTTAAAAAGTGAAAATTGTGTAAAGTATGGCAGCCCAGCTAAAACGCCACCTGGCGCACTGTTAAGCCAACGCATGTTAAGTGCTCTAAATCGACCAAAACTAATTGTTATGTTAAATTCCTCTTAACTCTTGGAGAGTTTACTTTTTGCATGCACTCAATTCTATTGCTTTTTTACTTCTGTTCTGTTGTTGGTTTTTAATATTTTGTTTAAGTGCTGCACTTGTGTTTATCTTTTGTTGATTTACACAAAAAAAAAAAAAAACAGAGCGCAAATCCAAACTAATATTGTAATATTTATGTTTATTTTCCACTGCATCGCACCGGGTCACAGGTCACCGCCACGGATGGCGACAAGGATCGTCCGCAGAATATTGTTTATTTTCTAACTGGCCAAGGCATAGATCCCGATAATCCAGCCAATAGCAAATTCGACATTAATCGCACAACGGGCGAAATATTCGTGCTTAAGGTAAGTGAACAGAAAACATTAAAAAAAAGTGATAATAAATCTGGGACAATATTAAATCAACACAACTGCAATTGAAGCATTAACAAAATGTCCCCAAAACCGCAACGAACATGCCGATAATATGTATACATAAAAAAAAACTACGAATACGCTCGACTAGCAGATACCCTCGGCATAGAATACAATACACAAGCTCAAAAGAGGAGATTTTCTTAAGGAATCTAAAGATTTTGTATGATTTGGCCTATTGTCTTCTTCAGATAAAAAGTATTTCGGCTTTAGAGTCAGGTATTTCACAGCTAAGTTTTGTCTACTTTACGCAACAAGAAGCATACCCACTTTGAGGGCATACGGGGTATTGAGAACAGTGCTTAAAACCTGCGGCCCATGGCCACATTGGAATACACAGCTGTTGTGGCCAGCGGCAACTGAAAATGATTGCGCAATATGCGCTCTGATTAAGCTCCATCAATGCACACTTAATCCCCAGACAGCTGCGGCGGCCCCCTGCATAAGAACGCCAGCCAGACCCATTCTTAACGCAACTGGGAACGCGCGAAACTCATTATTTAACATTTAAGTTTTTTTGGGGCGACGAATTGTGGGCGCTTTTGTGGCAACGCATTTAAATCAATGCGCATATATTTGTATTGATTTATGAAGGTGTTGCCTTTTAAAAAAAAAGTGCCCACTCTTGTTTTTATATGTTGCGAAAAATGTTTTTTAATTGCGTGAGTCGCACATGAAGTGAATGAAGTGGTGTGATAATTAATAAAGTTTGAGCAAGTCAATTAACTGAAGAGAGTTATCGACATATCGAGGGGACTTCTTGAAGTGTTCTTAAGATTGAGTTTTATATGTGCTTCAATATGATGCATTTTAAAATGCATTCGTAGTGCAGTTGACATAAACTTTAACATAAATGTGTTAATGTGAACGCTAACTAACAGCAAGGAATATTACAGGTTAATTAACAGGAGTTAGAAACGAAGACCTGGCTTAATATTATCAATCATTACGGAGCTGTGCTACATTTTATTATTGGATATGTTTAGCATAGTGGGGTATAGTATGGTAGTTAACATAATCAGCCTAACATAATAATGTGTAGGTTCATTACAGACCTAGAAGAATGTTAGACAGTTTGTTGAAGCACTTTAAATAAATTCCAAGGAGATAAAATTAACATCGAAATGTTACGGCTATTTACTGTAAACTAAACAGCGTCGTTAACAGCACATTGTGGTACACCTAACATAATGTTAGCAAACATTACATAAATTGTAACTAGAATGTTAAGAAGTTTTTGCAATGCAACTTCAAATATGCTAATTAAATATTTAAAAAAAAATCGCTTACAGCTTTTAAACTGCGTAAGCCCCCATTAAAAACTGTAGAGCCATGCGAATTAAAATAAATATCTCATAAAAGTTAACAAAAATATAAAAAAATCGATAAAAACGTAATAGGGAAAAACTAGCAGAGTACTTGAAAAAAATATTTTTTTTTTTTTTTGTGCACTTTTGACCATTAAATAAAGTAAACTTGTATCAAAATGTGCAGCTAAAAGCACAAAAATGTTTCTGGTTAAAACAATAATGCGCGTGCTGCAGTAAAGAAAAATAAGGAAGCATAGGGATATGTACATGACGGCAGGGGGAAAAGCACACTCATACAATTCGCACACACACACACACACATATACGCGCTCGTAGTCCAACTAATCCCTTAAATTGAATATGTCATAACAATGCTGTCAAATTTGTCATGCAAATTAAAGCGATGACGACGCATGAGGACCGTGTGTATGTTTTTTTTTTTTTTTTTTTTTTGCCTCTTTCAATTTTTTTACAACTAATCCAATGTCAGCGCTATGAAAAGCTGTTCCTGTTACTGCATGTCCTGCTGTTATTGTTGTATTTGTTGCGTTACGTTGTGGCTGTCATGCCAGAAGCTGGTCCAGGGGGTTTTTTTCGGGCATACACTCGGCTGTAGATTGTCGGTATCCAGGGGCTGGCTGCTGCGTAACAGCATGAGCCAAGAGAGATACAAAAGTGCTGATTAAAATCGTTTTTTCTGCACTTGTTATTATAAAAAGGTGGTCTTAACCCGCCCCCTTGATCCAGGTGAGGTTTGGGGTTCGGAGTGCGTTGGGTAATGGCTGCCGGATTGCCGGAGCTTCACATCACATCACTCAAGCCAGCCTCTGTATGCATATCAAAGTCAAAATCAGCACCAGGGACAGGCGACCCACAGCTCAGCACAGCTGTGGGCGCTGCCATTGTGAATGGATAATTTTACAGGGTTACATACACACACACACACACAAACACACAGACACAGGGAGTTTTACTGGAGCTTCGTTGAGTTGCACTTGTGTGTTTTCGTATATTTGAGGGTAGCTGGGCAAGTGGTTGTGCACTCGAAGAAATTTATTCAAAATTGTGCGTACTCAAAATACGTCGAAATATCATAAACTGAGCACAAAATTCGCATTTAAAACTTTTTTCCTATTATCAAATGCCTGAAAAAAAAGACTTAAAGGTAAAAGTTCTTGAAAAGAGTATACTTGATTAAAGTGTTTATTTCTCTTTTCTCGAATGAAATAATTAATTCCAAGCAGAGCAAAAGAGACTTTTCGAACTACGTTTGATTTTTCTAAGTGTACGACTCGGCTATGTGCGCCAACAATGTTTACACTGATGTTAATCGGTTTTGCGGTTATGACAGCTAAAATTACACAATAGCCGGCTCAAACATGTTAACTCCCTTCTGTTCTAGCTGAATTCGTATTTACACAGTATTTATCTCCTCTCTCTCTCATTTCAACCCACCCTTTCCTCTATAGCCGCTGGATCGCGATCAACCGAATGGACGACCACAGTGGCGTTTCACCGTCTTTGCCCAGGATGAGGGCGGCGAGGGTCTTGTGGGCTATGCGGATGTTCAGGTTAATCTGAAGGATATCAACGACAATGCGCCCATTTTCCCGCAGGGCGTTTACTTTGGCAACGTCACGGAAAATGGCACCGCCGGCATGGTGGTCATGACCATGACAGCTGTTGACTACGACGATCCCAATGAGGGTTCGAATGCGCGTCTGGTCTACTCGATCGAGAAGAATGTGATTGAGGAGGAGACGGGTTCGCCCATTTTTGAAATAGAACCGGACACGGGCGTGATAAAGACAGCTGTTTGTTGTTTGGATCGTGAGCGTACGCCGGATTATTCGATACAAGTGGTTGCCATGGATGGCGGGGGGTTAAAGGGCACGGGCACGGCGTCTATACGTGTCAAGGATATTAATGACATGCCGCCGCAGTTCACCAAGGACGAATGGTTCACGGAGGTGGACGAAACGGATGGCACCGCCCTGCCCGAAATGCCCATACTGACAGTCACAGTGCACGACGAGGACGAAACAAATAAGTTCCAATACAAAGTTATCGATAACAGCGGCTATGGCGCCGATAAGTTTACAATGGTGCGCAACAATGATGGCACCGGCTCACTGAAGATTGTCCAGCCGCTGGACTATGAGGATCAGCTGCAGAGCAACGGCTTCCGCTTTCGCATACAGGTGAACGATAAGGGCGAGGACAACGATAACGATAAATATCATGTGGCCTACTCCTGGGTGGTGGTCAAGCTGCGCGATATCAACGATAACAAGCCGCACTTTGAGCGCGCCAACGTTGAGGTGTCCGTGTTCGAGGATACCAAAGTGGGCACCGAGCTGGAGAAGTTCAAGGCCACCGATCCGGATCAGGGCGGCAAGAGCAAGGTCTCCTATTCGATAGATCGCTCCTCGGATCGCCAGCGACAGTTTGCCATCAATCAGAACGGTTCGGTCACCATACAACGTTCGCTGGATCGTGAGGTTGTGCCGCGGCATCAGGTCAAGATTTTGGCCATCGACGATGGTTCACCACCGAAAACAGCAACAGCTACGCTGACAGTAATTGTGCAGGATATCAACGACAATGCGCCCAAGTTCCTCAAGGATTACAGACCCGTGCTGCCGGAGCATGTGCCGCCACGTAAAGTTGTCGAAATTCTTGCCACCGATGACGATGATCGCTCCAAGAGCAATGGCCCACCCTTCCAGTTCCGCTTGGATCCCAGCGCTGATGATATTATACGCGCCTCCTTCAAGGTTGAACAGGATCAAAGTGAGTACAGTTTTTATTCATCTTTATTGATTTTTATAGGGTTTGATGTTAGAGCGCAGAATAATTTTTATAGATTGTTTTGAATTTGAATGCAAACTTTTGTTGCAAATAAATGCTAATTAGGTGTGGCCAGAGTCGTAAATGCATGTCATTTCAAATTTTAAAAACAGTTCACATCACTTATCTATGTCAAGATTTCAATATTTCTTAAAGAAAATAAACTAAATAAAACCTATGCAAAGTATAAAAGCAGACATCATTAAGCAAAAAGCATGTCGAAAATCGAATAAACATAATAAATAATTGTGTCATTTTTCAACACTTAAATGTTAGTTAGTGCTAGTGTGCACATAACATATTTATTTTAAAATGTTTTAATTTTTATTTGAGTTACCCGTAGATATGAATAATAAAAGTATTTTGGCCATTTCTTTAGCTATTTTCTAAACGTGAGCACCGTAAGTGGCAAATGACTGCTCGCATTGATGGCCAAAAGAGAGGGCTCAGAGTTTACCCCAAGTGGCAGTGCAATGCATAAAAGTTAGCCAAATATTTGGGTCAAAGTTTGAACAATGCGAAAGTGCAAAATGTTCTACAGCAATTGTAGTTGTTGTTGTTGTTGTTGTTGTTGTTGTGCATACAAACTATGCACAATAATATTGCCTTTTGAACGGATATGTCGAATTCAGAGCTCGCATTCGAATTCGAATTCGAATACGAATTGGCTGTCACAATGTGTGGCAAAGCCAAAGCATAAAAATGCAATTACCTCGCATATAAATGAAATGAATAGCATCAAGCATTGGGCCATAAAACGGGTAATAGCAAACCGCAGCAGCACACACAATGTGAAAATTTAAATTAAATAAGCCAGAGCAAAGATACCCTCCACACACACACACACACGGAATCGCACACCCATGCACACACACACATACCTGTCCAGTCCAAAAATAAAATAGCAAAATGCACAAGTTTTCAATTAAATTATTCCCATATCAAAAAAAAAAAAAAGTTGAGTCTCTAGCCAGAACGGTCGCTCGTGTTCTGGCCAAGTCAAAAGCGTTTGGATACAAGCTCAGTTTGCTGCTTCAAGCTGCTACTGAGACGACAGTGTGTGTGTGTGGGTGTGTGTCTGTGTGTGTGTGTGTGTATGAGTAGTGCGGGTTGCTATCCAGTTTTAATGCGCGCCAACGGGGAGTCGAAAAAGTTTTGCGCCTGTGGCTTGACTTTGTAAGTGTGTGTGTGGGCATGCATGTGGGTGTGTGTTGTGGTGTATGTGTGTTTGTGTGTGTACATTGGCCTTGTCGACTCCAGCGTTATTTGCATACAATTTGCCTAAAAACACACCACGGAGTGTCTTTAAAAATACATTTGAAATGTGCGTTGCCCAACCCCCCTCCCGCAAAGCAGCAGAACAATCCGAATGGAAATAGTAGAACCTTGGTTAGAGGCGGGGGGCACTGGGTTGCATGGGCGTGGCAAGTGGGAAGTCGGATTAGCAATGACATTTGTTGTATGCATGCGGCTGGAATATGTGCATGAACGAGTTAGTCTTAACACTTGTTGGCCCGCCAGGCGTAATTACAACAAATGGGCAAAAACACACACAAAATTGTCGGAAAAGCTGCCTTCCAAGGTTGTTTCCACTGTGCAATCAGCCGGAAACGTGTAGACTAATAAAGGTGCTTAGCTTCTGAGGTTGAGCCCTGTCTGGTTGGCAGCAAACTCTATACATGCCTTTCGCCCTTTCCCCTGCACAATTAACTAGAAAATGCTTTTAAGGGCTTAGCAACAAAACTGAATTTGTCACAGCAGATTTATCTTAATATTATCCAACAGTTGTACACAGCATTCGAATAATGTGTTGGCATATTAATTACGCAAATGTGCGTTCTAATGAACTGCTAATTAAATATTATTAAAATTACAATTGATATCGACGAATATTGAAAGTCAAATTTATAAAATTGAGTTTTCATATCATATACAAGAATTCAAATGTTATAACAATCGGTTGAGATTTGACCGATATATCGGTTGTGAAATATAGACTTGTCTATATAAGATAAAAGCGGGTATATCCCGACCTTGCCCGTGGCACGTTTAAAAGAAATTCTTTCAGTGATCTTTGAAAACATTATGTATATAGAAATTTTTCGACGAATTAAGAAAGTTGTATAAGTTAGGATCAGTTATGCTCATCATTTGGTTGGGGCACTGAATAACTTTTGTGCTTTATATTTTATAAATTTCTCTCTATTCCCTTGCCCATCCACAGAGGGTGCCAATGGTGACGGCATGGCGGTTATATCGTCACTGCGCTCCTTTGATCGAGAGCAGCAGAAGGAGTACATGATACCCATTGTGATCAAGGATCATGGCTCGCCGGCAATGACCGGCACTAGTACGCTGACCGTGATCATTGGCGATGTGAACGACAACAAGATGCAGCCAGGCTCGAAGGATATATTCGTGTACAACTATCAGGGTCAGTCGCCGGATACGCCAATTGGACGTGTCTATGTTTACGATCTGGACGATTGGGATTTGCCCGACAAGAAGTTCTATTGGGAGGCGCAGGAGCATCCACGCTTCAAGCTGGACGAGGACTCCGGCATGGTGACAATGCGCGCGGGCACACGCGAGGGCCGCTACCATCTGCGCTTCAAGGTCTACGATCGGAAGCACACCCAGACGGATGTGCCGGCCAATGTGACCGTTATGGTGCGTGAGATACCACACGAGGCGGTCATCAATTCGGGTTCGGTGCGTCTCTCGGGCATCTCCGATGAGGATTTTATACGCGTCTGGAATTATCGCACACAGAGCCTGAGTCGCTCCAAGCTGGATCGTTTTAGGGATAAATTGGCGGATCTATTGAATACGGAACGCGAGAATGTCGACATATTTAGCGTGCAGCTGAAGCGTCGCAACCCGCCGCTGACCGATATACGCTTCTCAGCGCACGGCTCACCCTATTACAAGCCGGTCCGACTCAATGGCATTGTGCTGATGCATCGCGAGGAGATCGAAAAAGATGTGGGCATCAATATCACCATGGTGGGCATCGATGAGTGCCTGTACGAGAATCAAATGTGCGAGGGCAGCTGCACCAATGCCCTCGAGATTAGCCCCCTGCCCTATATGGTGAATGCGAACAAGACGGCCCTGGTGGGCGTGCGTGTGGACACCTTGGCCGATTGCACCTGTGGTGCACGAAATTTCACCAAGCCCGAATCCTGCCGCACCACGCCCTGTCACAACGGTGGACGTTGTGTGGACACACGCTTCGGGCCGCACTGCTCCTGCCCGGCGGGCTATACGGGTCCGCGCTGCCAGCAGACAACTCGCAGCTTCCGCGGCAACGGCTGGGCCTGGTATCCGCCGCTGGAGATGTGCGACGAATCCCATCTAAGTCTCGAATTTATAACACGCAAGCCGGACGGCTTGATTATCTACAATGGACCCATTGTGCCGCCCGAGCGTGATGAGATGCTCATCTCTGATTTTGTGGCACTCGAACTGGAGCGTGGCTATCCCCGGCTGCTCATAGACTTTGGCTCGGGCACACTGGAGCTGCGCGTGAAGACCAAAAAAACGCTGGACGATGGTGAATGGCATCGCATTGATTTGTTTTGGGATACGGAGAGTGTGCGCATGGTTGTTGACTTTTGCAAATCGGCCGAGATTAGCGAAATGGAGGACGGCACACCGCCCGAATTCGATGATACCTCGTGTCAGGCACGCGGCCAGATACCGCCCTTCAATGAGTACTTGAATGTGAACGCACCGCTGCAGGTGGGCGGCCTTTATAGGGAGCAGTTCGAGCAATCTCTCTACTTCTGGCACTATATGCCCACGGCGAAGGGCTTCGATGGCTGCATACGTAACCTGGTCCACAACTCCAAGCTGTATGATCTGGCGCATCCGGGCCTGTCGCGCAACAGCGTCGCCGGCTGCCCACAGACGGAGGAGGTGTGCGCCCAAACGGAGGCAACGGCACGCTGCTGGGAGCATGGCAATTGCGTTGGCTCCCTCTCGGAGGCGCGCTGCCATTGCCGACCCGGCTGGACGGGCCCCGCATGCAATATACCCACTGTCCCCACCACCTTCAAGGCGCAGAGTTATGTCAAATATGCGCTGAGCTTTGAACCCGATCGCTTTAGCACCCAGGTGCAGCTGCGTTTCCGTACACGCGAAGAGCACGGCGAACTGTTCCGCGTTAGCGATCAGCACAATCGCGAATACGGCATATTGGAGATAAAGGATGCACGTCTGCACTTCCGCTACAATCTGAACTCGCTGCGCACCGAGGAAAAGGATCTCTGGCTCAATTCGGTGGCCGTCAACGATGGCCAATGGCATGTGGTGCGCATCAATCGTTATGGCTCGGCTGCCACCTTGGAGCTAGATGGCGGCGAGGGCAGGCGTTACAATGAGACGTTCGAGTTTGTCGGTCATCAATGGCTGTTGGTCGACAAACAGGAGGGTGTCTATGCGGGCGGCAAGGCCGAATATACGGGCGTGCGCACATTCGAAGTGTATGCGGACTATCAGAAGAGCTGCCTAGATGATATACGGTGCGTATGCTTAATTTATTTGTCTATTATATGAATTTCAATATTGTTGATATTTCCTCTGTTATTTTGAATATTTTTTCCCGCCCACTAACTAGCTTTCTTTTATTTTTTTCCAGTCTGGAGGGCAAACACCTGCCCCTGCCACCGGCCATGAATGGCACACAGTGGGGCCAGGCAACAATGGCGCGTAATTTGGAAAAGGGTTGCCCCTCCAACAAGCCCTGCTCGAATGTCATTTGTCCCGATCCCTTCGAGTGTGTGGATCTTTGGAATGTCTATGAGTGCACGTAAGTGTTGCCATTCGCTTAATTTATTTTTTTATTTACATTCCACACATTCATGTATTGCTCTTTCGTTTCTCATAATGAAAACGTTTAAAGAAAAAAAAGAAACAAAACCCAAAAGAAATTACAACTCGGACTGTGGACAAAAAAAAAAAAATCAAAAAATACCTAAAACAAAACATTTAAATTTATAAACACACATGGATCAAAGCCCAAAATTCAACAATTTAGCAACACACAAAACGAGTGTTGAAAAATACCAAACACAAAAAAAGTATTTCATGCCCAAGAAACGGCATTGAGCATTTGATAGGCTTAATCAATTAGAGGCTGCGACAAAAAATTAAAGTAAATAAAAGATAAAAGCTGTACAAAATCGAAATTGTGCCGCGTCACCGGCAGCTTACGCTGTACGTCAATCAACTGACGTTGCCAGCCTGTTGAGCTGCCTCGTCCTGGTCCAGGACACACAAACCGAGTTAGTCGCTCGCCACGTGTTGGGGCAGTTAACGTTGCGTGACAAATCAATCGGATTAGGTTTAAGGGCAGGCACAAATCGATATGCTCTTGTCTCCATCACCTGAACGCAACTGTACATATTCACGCTTTTTCACCAGGCACTAGCTTTAACAGACACACACACACACACAAAACACACACAGTAGCAAAAAATATATATGTATATTTGTGGCGTTTGACAACAGCCATCACGTGTGGCGGTACTTGTGCTTAGTTGGCCTCCACATTTCTGTTTGTTCGGCATTTGTCAAACGGTTAACACCAATCGGTTAAAAGGTTATAAGCTATAACCCAACTGGTTTCACACTGAAATGTATTAAACAGGGCTTAATTGGTTTTCACTTTTCTGTTTGCTTTAAAGCTATTTCGAAACGTTTAAGAGCCACTGTTTAAGGCTGAACTTAGTTTAAATAGTCTTCTAAAACGGTTAACAGAAATCGGTTACAGGGAAATAAATATTACCATATTGGTCCTACATAAGACTCACTTGTCTTTGCATTTGACGGATGAGACCTAAAAACCAACCGGTTAATCGATTATGGACTGAAAACCAGCCAAACTCACACTAAACATAGCCTTACAGTTTAACAGAAAGCGGATAGAAGAATATAGACTAACCAAATTGGCCCTTCATTAGGCTATTATTTGCATTTACTGAACGGTTAACTGTTATCGGTTAAACCCTTACGAACTGTAAGTCAGCTAAACTTACATCAGACAGCTCTTCTTTTTAACAGAAAAGACTTTTAAATAAATAAATGTTACCGAATAATTAACATCTATCGGTTTTGCGGCTAACCCCTTATCAGTAATCGGTTAAACGGTTAGACATCAGACATAGCTTAACTAAGCTTTCGTTTGCTAAACGTTTAACAGCAATCGGTAAATGGACATACGTGAGACCTAACCCAACATTAGCCCACATTTATGCGAATTATTTAAGTTTCTGTTGCCCATTAATCACACTTAGTTGCCCTCAACAAAGATATAACAGAATTATGTTAACTTACACATTTCGATATCGAATGCGAATTTTAAATATAAAAAAATAGTTGCGGCGAGGGACGCATCATGTCGCCCGATTCAAAGGGCTGCATGGATCGCAACGAATGCCTCGATATGCCCTGTATGAACGGCGCCACGTGCATTAATCTCGAGCCGCGTCTGCGTTATCGCTGCATTTGCCCCGACGGCTTCTGGGGCGAGAGCTGTGAGCTGGTGCAGGAGGGTCAGACCCTCAAGCTGAGCATGGGCGCCCTGGCGGCCATACTCGTTTGCCTGCTGATCATACTGAGTGAGCAATTAAAACCAATTCTTAAACAAAAATATATATCTGTATATATATACATATATCTAGCTTTATATGCAACAACGAACAGACCATTTAATATATAATTATATAAAGTGAGCAACTAGTGCTTTAGCGCCTGCCTTTAGTTTAGTTACCGTTTACCTGTCATTTTATCTGTCATTTTATTAACTATTCACAATGCAGCTTATTCATGCGTATATACCTATATCCACATCAAATCATATACGGGCTTTTTCATTTGTAAGCCTGCATTGTCCCCTCCCACATACACACACACAAATTTAGTTACCCAGCATTTTTGGACAATAATTTGCTGCATTTATTTTGCTCCAATTGAAACTGATTTAGCCCACATATATCATATATCATGCCATACCCAATATACATATGTCAAATGCATAAAATCCAATCATTCAGCTACACACGCATCGATTCATTCATGAAAAAAATATCACAGCTCACTGAATTCCGAATTTGTATATTTTATAAAATTTTTGTGATATTTATCAGCTATGTGACGCTTATTTCATGATATTGATATTGAAAGAAAAAATAAATGAAATATAGTTTTGCAATTCCACATTCATCTGCTTTCCATCAGCATCATTCACTGTTAGCGTTAACATCTTCATTATTATCAACTTTGTTTATGGCACATTTTTTTCTGTTTCCACACAATGTTCAATAACTGTCTCTCTGTTTGTTTGTGCGTTTGTGTGTTTAAATAATTTTATAATCAATAAATGTGTTATATGCAAAGAACATAACAAACTGAAAGGTATGTACTTACATATATGTATGTAGTTCCGTTTCATTTATAAAAATATTTCTCTAGACAATTGCTTAATTATCTGAAATATTAGAGGATAAAAAATATATTAAAATATATCCTTAATATATATACATATTGCAATTTCTAATATAAATATAATCAACACTTAAATCGCACTTTTATTAAGCACTTTATATAATACAATATTAAACATTTTGTTAACATATTTGAGCTTAGGCAGAGTTATGCTCCTGATAACAGCTACAAAAAGAAATAACATAATGTTAGACATTTCCGAGCAGCTCTCAAAAACTAATTAAGAAAACAAAGCTTAAAGTGCAGTTACTAAAAGAAAACGACTTTACAGTTTCTCTCACACACACACACATACACACATATTACGAACTTTAGCTGTTTCGCCCCCAGCCAACACCCACATTCACGCACATGCACACGCACACACAGGCGCGCGTTTACCTTGTGAACTGCACTGAAAGAAGCCAAGCCCAGAATCCTGAAGAGCTTAAATGCCTTCAGGTAAGATAATAAATGTGCAGTCAAAGATACATACAAGTTGGCCAACAGGACGAGGCCAGGCGCAGACAACTGAAAGAGCAATGGCTGATTTTAGCTTTGGCATTTCGAAAAATCACGATGCACTAAATCCGCTTGAGCAAACAGATAGACGAATCGCACAACGAATATGTAGTACAACAGGAGTCAAGAGTCGTGAGTCCTGAGACCTGAGGCTCAAAGGAGCTGCCAGTTTCATTTGCGGAGTCTCGCGAGGATTTGCAGACACACAACGTTCGCATTTTTTTTCGTCTTCTTCGTTTTATCTACTCTCTCTTTTTTTTTTGGCTGCTGCTTGTGAGGTTTTTCTTTTTAAATACAAGTTAAGAGCATTTCCGCTGCGTAACCATGTGTGTGTTGGAGTGTGTGTAAAAACATATATACACACACAAAAGCACACAGTTCAAGTTTAGAACAAACATTTTGTAGGTAAATAATGTTCTATGAGCAGGACAGGAGTTCAATTTTCGACTAAGAGATACCCTTTAAACCTTTTTCAAGTGCCAAATATTAAGAAATAACCTCAATAAGCTAGAAGTGAAAACCGATATTTATCGATTTCGAAAAAAGAGGAAGATGTTTAAAGAAATCTATAATAAATGCACGTTAAATTCGAAAACTGAGATTGAAAATCGATATTAACCGAATTTGCTGGAATAGTGTAATAACAGATTTTAACAGAACGTGAATGTGCATAGAGAAAAAAGAATCTATAACACGAATTCAATACAAAGAGAATGTTAGATAGTGCCTGATATCTATAAGGCAGACATATGCGAAGGTAACAGCCAATAAAATGCATATATAATCCCCGTATTTAAGCCCGTAGCATAAAAAATCTCTTAAAAAGTATATTTAACAGTTATCATTACCCTTTCAAGCGCTTAAATGTTTAAAGGGTACACAAAGAAACTGTTTCATGCCAACTCTAAGTAAAACTTAATGACGTAAAATATGGCAAAGTTGTGCCGAGCACTGTCCAAACCTGAAAAAGTATATATATGTATATAAATATATATATACTCTATATATATACTCTATAAAGTGCCCACTTTTGATCAGCTTCAACAACGCACTTGGGAGCAATCACTAAAAGGCGCAGTGCAAAAAACTATGCAACTTTTTTTTTGCTTCCCTTAGTTGTTCCCAGCTTTTTCTGCCGCTGATTTAGTGTGAAAGTTTTTGCTGGCTTTCCTTCAATGCTTCCTCTTGCTGTTCCTTAACTGGCATTTGGTGGCGCAGTTTGCAGTTGCTGCTGCCGCCCGCTGTGCGGCGCTTTTGTGCGATTTGTTGGCTCGTTGGTCAAGAAGTCTCTGGAATTTGCCAATAATCGTCAATATATCAAAAGTGTCTTATGTCTGCATTTGACAAGTATTCAGCCGCAAAGTCTGTTGACTTTTATTTTTTTCTTACTTTGATTCAGTTTTGCATGAAGAGCCAAACAAATTTGTGGCATTATTATTGCATTTCGCGCACAGCTGCAAATAGAAGTAGCTAAGTGGAAAATGAAGTGAAACCAAATGCTAAAGTTTCACAAAACTTTTGGTTATGTTTACTAATAATCTCCTGGGGGGTCTATGCATACGTGTGGAGAGAAAACTTATCGCCTCAAAGAGCACACAAATAGCTTTTCAACATTTAAAATAAAATGCGTAACGAAGGTCACACGGTGTCTAGGTGACAGTTTATTATTAAGGGGTGCCAAGCTATAAATTAACTTGGGGGTTGACTCTCAGCACATGTCAATTGTTGGCTGCCCTTCAGGCGTGTGTATGTGTGTGAGAGAGAGAGAGAGTTTGTTGTGCAAACTAATCAAAACAAAACTTAAGCAAGTGCCAAATGCATTTGAAATGTCAAGAGACAAAAAGGAAGAAGACAAACACATTGCGGTTGGTCAGAAGAAGAATATGCAGCAGGAAACTTTATTCAATTCTATCAGCAACAACTGCATAATAATCATAAAACAAGAAACAAAATAAAAAAAAAAAAAAAAAAGTGCAAGTGAAAACCAAAAGTGCACTTTAGAAACCCCCAAACACACACGAGATGACACCCTCCCGCTGCACACACACATACCCGCAAATGCATAAAGTTTGTACCAGCTAAGAAAATCTGTAAGCTGTAAAACTGAAAATTGTGAATGGAAAAGCGCCAAAGCGCAAAATAATAACAACAAGAACAACAACAACAACAACAACAATAAAAACGCCAGCGAACGAAACGAACGTTTTATAAGACTTTTTGACAGTTGTGCTGCCACGCACACACACACGCACACTTACACACACACTTGAACTAAATTTCCATTTTCATAACTGCAGCAAGGACAAGCTTTATGAAAGCGTTAAAAAAGAAACGAAGAAACTTTACAACACTCGCGCACACACAACGCCTTGCATGATATACAACAAATTTAAAATAATCTCTTTTTGTTTTCCAACACTCTACTTTAAACAAACACACAAACAACGCTACACAACTCTACACAACGCTATTCACCACACTCAACTCCCCACACACTCAAAACTGCGCGCTTGACATCGAATACGTTTCACGTTTCGGTTGTGCCCTTGTCACGTTTAGCTGTCCTGCGGGCTATAAAGTCTCTGGCAGCAGTTGCGTCAATGAGAACGAATGCCTGCTTTTCCCCTGCCGCAATGGGGGACGCTGTCGCGATCATCAGCCGCCCAAGAAGTATGAATGCCATTGTCCCTTGGGCTTCACCGGTATGCATTGTGAACTGGAGTTATTGGCCTCGGGGGTGTTGACACCATCCCGTGATTTTATTATTGCCCTGGTCCTCTGCCTCAGCACGCTGATACGTAAGTATAGACAAGCCACGTAAATGCATATATATCGTATATTTCGCGGCAAGCGGGTAAGCTGAGAAATATGCCTAAGTTTAGTTTGAGTAGCTTTAAGCAAATATGCTTAGCATTAGAGTGGAAATCGTCGAAGTAAGTACAGGCAAAATGTGCATGGCCAAAAATATGTATTTAATCTCTTAACCGAAATATATTTAAGTATGCACGTCTTTAATTGTTTAGCAATGTACTCAACTCTCTGCTAAGCTTTCTTTTCTTTTTATTTATTTTGCATGGCCAAAAATATGGTGCTTCATCTGTTAATCAAATTTATTTTTGAATTTTTATTTTGATTTTTACCCAACTTTAATAAATTAATTGCGCAAAAAACAGCATATACTCTATATCGATAATTATATATGGATAATAATTATATATGAATATAAATGCGTATCGAGTTCAATCGATTTTTATCAAACAACTATCGACAATCATCGTTATATCGGAAGGAATCGCCTTTGCACATGTAGTTAAAAAAATTAAAGGTTGAGCAAGTTATCGATGCTAATCGATATCTATGTACATTTATCGTTGCAAATAAAGGCGAATGATGCATTAATTTCCACAAAATCCGAACTTTAAGTGGCAATTATGTTATTTCTTCTTTTTATTTTCTGTTCCCGATTACGTTCAGCTTGTAAAACGCGCAGTTAAAAGCATTAAAGTAAAAATTACAGTATTTTATTGAATTTTTTTTATGGAGCTTATGTCATTTGAATATTTATGAAATCGCCGCGGCCTGAAAATTAATTAAGCCATACATTTACCAATTGGCCACGCCCAAACGAGCTGCAGAAATTCTCCTTTTTTTTGTACAGAGAGGCAAACATCAAAAGTCATTTCCGCAAATTACATGCGGCCGAGCGATGCACATAAATTAAAGTTTATTGAACGAACGGAGGCAAAAGTAAATGGACAGCTCTCTCTTTTTTTATCTGTTACTTGTGCTTCTTCTTCTTGCTACGGAATGTAAAGTTAAACTATGGAATGTAAAATTAAACATGTGGAGAGTGGCAGAAAAGCCAAACACAAACCGAGAATGCGAATTTGAGTAACACAATAATTGCAATTACGCGACGTCCATTTTGGCCATTGCCAGCTGCTTGGCAAAAAGTTTGGTGTAACCATCCCCCCTCCCCTCCCCTCGCCGCCCCTCTCCTAACCCACACACAAGTCCCCTCGACAGCCCACAGCAAATTACTTGAGAGGGGCGCAACTTCTACGGCTGCTTTGTCCAAATAAGTAGAAAAACTTTGCGCTGTGCAACAGATGCTGCAATATGCTCGCACAAGATGCAGAGACAAAATTAGAAAACAGCAGCCAAAAGGCGACAGAAGCTAAACGGAAAAAAAGTAAAGAAACCGAAACGAATGGAAACGGAAAGAACAACAACAACAACAACAACAAGAAAATGGCGGCATAAAGCGTGGACAAAAGCGCCGGCAGCAGCTCGATTTTGCCCTTTTGGCAAGCAATTTTTGGCTGGCACAGTGGCAGTTACAGTTACAGCCGCAAACTGTAGACAAAGCGAGAGAGAGAGTGAGAGAGAGAGAGAGAGAGAGAGAGAGAGAGAGAGAAGAGAGAGAGGGCTAGCGGGTTAGGCGGCAAGAGCCAGAGACTAAAGGAGAAAACTGGGACAATGTGCGCCATATTTGTTTGTACACTTTTATGCCCTCTGCCAATGGGTATTACAATTTGGACACGATTTGTGCAACATCTACAAATAATGATATATCGATAATATACAGATATATATACTATATATACTGGGAGCTTGCATCATGGATCCTGCAATCCACGTCTGTCTAGGCATAACGAAATATTTTACATTTTTAGGCAGTCAAAAAGGAAGGCTTCAAGGCCAGTTTTTCCACACATTTTCCGCACTTGCTCGTGAATCTTGTATTCATTAAGTATTAATATATATCGAACATTTCACATATATATTGAGTATTAGTGTGATTTAAAATCGTTTTCACTGCAGGGGTAAGCAAGCTTTTGCAATCCGCAAATTTGAAATTATTTTTCCCCATTTTACTTCTAATTTTTATATTATATATATTCTCAATCTTGCAATGCTAGTTTCTAAATTATATTCTTCTTGTCAGCTTATCCGTCGAGGCAAATCAAAACTATAGAGCACAAAAAAGTTTCATACGAAAGTTTTTCACGCATTTTCCGCACTTGGTCGTGGAACATTCTATTCATCTAGAATTAATATATATTGAGTAATTATATATTTTGCCCTGTACTAAAAATCGAATTTTCATTTAACATATACATATAAGCAAGGGTATACAATCTTTTGGTTTTCACAAATCTGAAATCTCTGGTCCCCAGTTTTCTTTTTTTGCTATTATATTTGTTTTTTTTTATATTTTATTTCTATTTTTTTTTTTTTTTCAAAACAAGCGCGCGTGTGTTTTTTCTATTTTGCTTATAGCACATTTTATGCAATTCCCTTTTCTTCCATTTGTTTTATTTTTTTGCGAGAATTTAATTAAGAACCTTTTTGCAACTGTGAAGAGAGCGCAGATTTTATTTCGACTATTTCCGACTAAAATTGCTTTAGTTAAATTTACCATTTAAATTACGTTCTTTTTTTTGTTTTTTTTTTTTTTTGCATGCCAAACGAATACGTATTTAATTTAGTTCATATTGCAGTAGAGTCCCTTGGTAATTGGTTGTTGCATATGAAATAGCTAGATATTGAGTACAATTACGCACGAATTCCAATTAATCAAAATACTTTCGATTTTTCGCATAGTACTCGTTCTGGTATTTGTGGTCTACAATCGGCGCCGTGAGGCGCACATCAAATATCCCGGACCCGACGATGACGTGCGCGAGAACATTATCAATTACGATGATGAGGGCGGCGGCGAGGACGATATGACCGCCTTTGATATAACGCCATTGCAGATACCAATTGGTGGGCCCATGCCGCCAGAATTGGCACCCATGAAAATGCCAATTATGTGTAAGTACTTATTTCATATTTGTAAAAGAGTGCCTAGAACAAAATATGAGCAGTATATTTGTTAAAAAAAAACCGCTAAGCTTTTAAGTATATTGAGAATGAAGTCTCGACTCTTTCTTGTGCTCATTTTTGTCAAGTCTGAAATTTTTAAAATTTCTACACATAATTCTCTCAAATAATACACATGAAATTGCAAATCCGTTTCTAATTTAATATGTCTGAAATTCAAAATTTCTTTAAAAAGTCTTTTGAAATAACTTTTGAATTGCCTTAAAACATTTTTAGGACAATGTTTTAAATTCTTAATCTGAATACCATTAATCAAATTTTATAATATAATTCAATCAAAATCTGAACTTCGTATGAAATTGAAATTTCCAAGTTATAAACAAATCCGAAATGTTTATGTTATTTACACGTTTACCAACATTTGTTTACAATCTTTGCAGATCCCGTGATGACGCTTATGCCCGGCCAGGAGCCCAATGTGGGCATGTTCATCGAGGAGCATAAAAAGCGAGCCGATGGCGATCCGAATGCGCCACCCTTCGATGATTTGCGCAATTATGCGTACGAGGGCGGCGGCAGCACAGCCGGTTCGCTCAGCTCATTGGCCTCAGGTGGGTTTTACAATTCTGATTAAGCATTCGATTAGCATTTCGGTGCTCACCGTGACTAGATTTGCACCCAATATTGCGGCAATGTTCAACACAAATGCGTAGTGGCTGGTTTAGCTGCACCCCAAAAAGTATGCTACAAAGTAGTACAAAACGTTGACAATGCGCAGATTTCTATTTACTTTGCAATTATTTTTTAAATTACAGGCCAGCAACGCTCAAAAACCGCCGAATATTGGGTGTAAAATTAAGTAAATACTAAAAATACCACTACATACAAAGAACACATCAAAAATAATACTAAAAGCAGAAAATGATATTTTATAAAAATATTATATGCCGTGAAAATGGGTAGAGTAAAAAAGAAATTACTAGATACATGGTATTTTGTGGACACATTTAAAGTTTGTTAAAATATTCTTAAAATATAGAAACTACTACACATACCAAGCGAAACACTAAGGTATTTTGAGAACACTTTAAATGTGCTGACAAAAAACTGAAAATTCAAGAAATACCGAAATACTATGCAATTAATGTATGGTATTTTAGGGACAGCTTTAATGTGATTTTTTTTAAATACTGAAAATACTTGATATACTAACCAGACAACTATTAATATTGTAAAAATACTGAAAATACCATAATTATTAACCGAAACGCCACGCCACATATGTACGGTATTTTTTAGGATTTTGAATGTGCACAAAATGCTGAAATCACTTGCTAATGAGAAGCATGATATTTTTTATTCAAGTCAACTTCTTATATAAAAATGCGAGTGTTAAAAAATACCAAATACATAACAAAAAAAAACAGAAAACCTTAGACCTTTTTTTCGCAATTTGCAATACTGGAATTCGCGTATTAAAACAACTTTTTCTGTATATTATTTGCTTACAGGCACCGATGATGAGCAGCAGGAATACGACTACCTCGGAGCCTGGGGTCCGCGCTTCGATAAGCTGGCCAACATGTATGGCCCGGAGGCGCCCAATCCGCATAACACCGAGCTCGAATTGTAAGTTTCCAGCCAAAAAGAAGACAAAGAAAAAAAATGAAGCCCGAAACTGCAAACGCAGTTAAGTAGCCACAAAAGTTGCATTTAAAAATTCTACACGACAGTGGAGGTTAGGCAAAAATCATCGTAAAAGATTTTCCCGCTAACTCATACACAAAGAAGCGCAACCAAAGAAGCATGGCAAAACCCTAAGTTAGTGGAAAAAAAGAAAAACAAAATGCGAAAACACTTGAATACAAAAAAAAAAACAAATGAAAACCTATAAAACTAAACACATTTGACACGCAAAATGACATTTGTAAAAAATACTTCATCAGCATTTAAATTTAATAATTATTCTAATTAATTTATTAAGTGTGAAGAGAACGCAAAAAAAAAAAAAACAAAATTCGAAATTGCGTGAAGATTTTTTCGCAAAACTTTTAAGAATGGAATACGAAAAACCTAGAGTATTGTGCAAGGGGCGAGAGCATACCAAAGTTTAGATTAGGCGAGTGCATGAATTTCCATTTGGATTATAATTTGTGCAAATGGAAATGAAGAAATTGAATATATTTGTTGTGCATATTAATTTTAATTTTGCGATATATGTAATTATTATTATATTAAGTTCAACATTCTTAAGTACTTTATATTTGGCAAGTCATTTAGGCCAAGCTAAATACGTTTAGTTTATTTTTAAATTTACACATAAATTGACTTAAATAAGTATTATATTATTTTGATTTCGTATTAATTTGTAAGATTTAAACTTAAAGAACACAATTAAACTTTATATAAATGAATACCCAAAGACTGTTTTCGTTCCATCATAACAAGTACATATATACACAAGAAAAAACACATAAATATATAAATACATATATCTATAAATAAACAACTTTTAACTGGCATTACAAGGGGCGTTACGTTGTGTATCAGCACAAGTAAACCTACAACTAAAACCAGAGAGATTCGAAATACACAAGCTGAACAGTTTCTTTCAACAACAAGCGAAACAATGAATGAAGAAAATACTCCTAAAACAAATGATATTCTAAAACAAAATAATATAAACTTAAGCTAAAACACGAAGAAAAGAAATTTAAACTCGTGTCTAGCTGAAGACAATTAAATGAGAAATGAGTAAAGAAAAAGAAAAAAAAAGCAGAAATTTACCTTTAGATGAACTTAGCGCAATTGATATAATTAAATGGAAATACTTAAAGAGTAAACGAAAAGAAAAACGGAAAAAACGGAAAAAAACAGAAAAAAACATATATGATAAAGAAAAGTATTTTACATTGTATATATTATTAGTTTTTAGCACGTAATAAACAAACGTAATTAAATCATACGAAATGGGTAGCAGAACCTTAAAGTCTTATTAAGTCATTTAAACTAGAAATGAACGATTTAAATATAACAACAACAACAGCATTCGACAAGTAAAATGAATATAAAAAAAATATATAAAAAACCACACGAACACACACACACACACACACATTTCATATATAAATACATATATATATAAATAAATATACTACTCGTACAAAAACAACAAAAACAAACCAACTGCATTTAAAACTAAACTTTTCCACACGACAAAATACTGAGAAGGATATAGACAGGTTTTGTTTTCTGGCCAGTTGCATTTTTATATTTTTCTTGTTTTGTTTTTGCAGCCATTTTAGCGATCGTAAAGGCAATAAAGATTTGTCTGGCCAAAAAAAAAAAAAAAAAAAACCAAATGCGCAACTTTTTAGCCACAAGTTGAGCCACAGTTATGAGTGCAATTTAAAATAATAATATTCCAAATGTTTATTGTTTCATTTGTTGCACACAACATATCGTATATATACTCAATATATATATATATATTCATATACTCAATATATATATATATATTGAGTATATATATACGAGATCCCACAATAGCATACTATGTAGTTATTATATATAGAAGAAGAAGCAGAAGAAGAAAACAAACACAATCCAATTGGAAAGCCAGTTAGCTGCTGCAATACAAGTTGATTACTTTGTTGATTTTATGTGTACTTTTTTTTCGCATTGCAAAGTGAAATGGAACCGTAAGTACATAAAAAAAAAATGAAAAGAATACACTGCAACAAATCAAGTGCATGCATAAATCATAGAGTTTTCCAGGCAAAGTGCCCAAATTCCTAAAGCAAAAAAAAAAAAAAAACAAAAGAAAATAGTTTGATTTTATTTGTCTTTTCCAAAAACTAAGCAACAACAAATAAATATATACAAAAGAAAACCTAAAGAAAACTGCAACAAGAGTTGACTATTGAAAAGTGCAAAGATTTTAACGTAATTGTTAAACCATACAGCGAAGAAAATATTAAACAAATAAAAGTACATTAAATATTAAAATAAAACTGCAAATAAATGCATAACTTGCTGTACTTGTTTGAAGTTCAAGACAACTTTTAAAAGCACACTTAACTGTTAACAAAACAAATTATATACAACTAAAATCAATATAAAGTAAAGCCACACAGAAGATTGAGAGCGAGACAATTTGATCAATTGACGCGACTTCGACTCAATATTTTGCAAAGACTTCATTTCGATGCTTCAAAAAAAAAAAAAAAAAAAAAAATAATTATATTAAATAATTAAACAGTACAGCAACAAAAACACGTATTAACACTGCCAATTAAACAATATAATTTTCAAGAGACTTTTGAAAATACAAATAAAATTCAACGAAAATATATTTGTTTTAAATTAAACGAAATTTGCATTTTGCTCATTTTGCTGGCAACTTTTATTTGCTTTCTTCGGCAAAAGATTTAGTTCACATTTTTTGACTATTTAGATTTGCATTTATGTGTATGTATAGGCGTATATAAATTACATTTTATAATTACCAAGCACTTTCAGGCGATGCAGACAAAATATAAAAATAGTTACCAGAACGTACGATATTTTATATAAAAAACGAAAAACGAAAAACAAGCAGCACAGCAGGAGCGCAAGTTTTGGAAAGAAGAACATAATATATAATCATTTACAAATATTTGTTATATATTTTATAACGTAAGTTAGAAGGCATACACGAGTACATATACATACACACATGCATACATGCACACATATAAATAATTAATGCACACACACACACAGCTCTAGCATTCATATAACCCAAACACACACAGACACACACACACACACACACACACACAATGCGAGGCATCATACTATTTGATAACTATGTATTTATAATGTATGCATTTTTTACCAACAACAACAACAACAAAAGCAAAAACAACAACAATAACTCTATAAAAAAGAAAAAAGCGCATTCCCAATGAGTCAAATGAAATGGAAAACCAGAAAACCAGAAAAGCAGAAAAACAGAAAACCAAAAACCGATTTCAAATGCAGTTTTAGATAAATTTGCATATAAGTACATTATTATGTAAAATCACTTAAATATACAGTAAAAATAAAATAAAAATAATAAAAAAAAAAACAAAAAACGAGAAAATTAAAATTAAACAAATGGCAACTAGTATTAAAAAAGAAAACAACAACAACAACAAAAATTTATGAATAAATTACGAGTAATATTACAAATTACTAAACTGCAAGGCGAAACTAAAAAAAAGAATAAATTACAAGTGCGCAACAAAATGCAATGCGAATTCCCTTGGCAATTGCAAACTACATGAAAAACAGAAAAAAACAATTGAAAAAGAAAATTATGAAAATTGTGGGAAAATGTGTAAGCTGACAGCAAGCTGAGAGAGCATGGGAAAACTTAAGTTAAGGCAAAACACACACACATATATACACACACACACACACACACACACACACACACACACACACACACATTTATACAGACGAGAAAAAACAACAACTGCAATTATATTAAACGAAAATTATTATAAAAGCAACAAAACGCAAAAAAAAAAAAAAAAAAACAAGTGAAAAACAGAAAATAAAATAAAACAAAAAAAGAACTAAATAAAGAATCTGTAACGTTATATGGAAAACAAATTTACAAGCGCATTTTTTCTCAAATTTTCAGCGGCTTACATTATGTGCACAGGAATGCACTTTTCTTGGTGCTTGCTGCTGCTCATGCTTAAATGCGTGACACGAGCAAGTACGAGTGCTCCAGTCGGGCTGCCCGACTAGGGGATACCCTGAACCTTCTTCTACCATAGGCAAACGCAGCTCGCGCTGTATCGTTTGCTGGAAAGCAGGACAAGTTACCAATTATTATCGGAAACAAGCTCGTACTGCGCGGGCCGGACCTACGTTCGAAATTTGAAGTATTTATCTCTTATAGGTTCTCAGGTCGACTCGGCTATTGATCAAGAATATATATACCTTATGGGGTCGTAGATACTTCCTTCTGCCTCTAACATACATTTGCACAAATACCTTTTTTTTCCCCATTTTTAATGGGTTCTGGACAAGTCAAATTCTTGCAAATAATGACACATAGAGCACAAAGCTGGGCGAATGTCGTGCTTTCTGTCGTGACACGACTTTGTGTGGAACTACAATAGTAAGGTCTAGAGCGAAGAGTGAAGCTCTAGAGCTGTTTAACGCGACACGAAATGCCATTTAACACGAAATTATTTGCATTGTTGACTTCTTAAAGTTTATGAATTCCAGCTTCCAGCAAATTCAGAACAGCAAATTGTGTTCCTTAATTATGTTAAAGCAATATTTAATTTTAAATTAAACATTTTTCACTCTTTGTTTGAGCTTAATAACAAGCTGCAGCACGCTGTCATCTCTAGACAAAAAAGGAACAACTTTACACAATCGGCGATTGCTTGAAAAAGAAGCTGCTTAAAGTGTACTCAAAAAAAATAATAGAGAAAAGGAAAAAGCAAACTAAATTTATGCACTTTGTACGCAATTTCATAAGCCAAAGCACTTAGGCAAAAAATGTCTAATATATTAGGAAAAACCAACAGCTACAAGAAATACTTGACAGCAGGGCAAAGATTGGGAGCATTTAACAACCTGCACTAAGCAGGCAAGCAAACAGGAGCATGTCCAAGATGAAACAAGGAGCATAATCGAAACATGAACAAAGCTGCCTGCACATAAAATTTGCTATAGCCAAAATCAATACAATTTGCCACATGCCCCGAAGGGCGGACTAGGGCAATAGCTGGGATATATTTTCTGCGCGCTCCCCTTTCTTTTTTTTTTTTACTGCAAATGAGCAGCGACAAAGTCCAAATAGTGCGTTGGGCGTTCGAAAATATTGGCAAGTTATTCGATAAGATGAGCGAGCGAAGGGATTCATAAATATGCGAGCAGGCAAAATATGACCAATAAACCAAAGAAGGTTCCAGAGCAGGTTGAAGCATAAGCAAAAATGGCTTAAAATAGATAAAAATAAATAAATAAAATAGTTGCCGCAAATTGTGGGCTTAAAAAATTGTTGTTGGCATATTATTCATTTGGCCGCGACGCACAACTTGTCGTATGCGCAATTTGTTAGCTGCCTTAAACAATTGCTCGAACGTGCCTGCAAGCACAACTGAATGGCATGAACGAAGGCCAGGCGGGGGCGGGCTGGGGGTTTGGGGTGGGGAAACTGAAACGCGTAGACAAATGTTCAACAGGGAGCAATAATATTGTAAATTTGATGCTTCAATGGCGGCAAGAGACCGGAAGCGTCGCGTTTATTATATTTGTTTTGTGGCGGGATTTCACTACGCTTTACTTCTTTCTTTTTTTTCTTTTCATTCCCACATAAAAATGCCAAAATGAAGTCGCACAGGACAAAAATCTTGCACAATGGCAACATTGTCGTCCTTACTTGGCAAATTTAAAAAAAAAAAATAAATAAAATAAAAAATAATAGAATAAGAAAAGTGAAAAACCCCAAACGAAACAGCATATTTGTTGTGGAATTTTGTTGTGCCCGTAGCTAAAAAGATTTTTACATAGCACAATTTGTGGTCACAGTTGCTTGTTTCTTCTTCTTGCAGACAAGTCACATGTGCTTGTGCGCGTGTGTGTGTGTGCGCGTGTGTGTGTGATTGCGAGTGCGTGTGTGCTTATATTTGTAGATGGTGTTGACTTTATTTGCTGATAGTGCAACAAACAAACGCCAAAGCAAAGGCAAACCAAATAAGGATTTAAGGTACATCTTATATGCTGCTCTGTTGATCCTGACCTCGGGCTGTTTAGCTGTCTATTGGTTTTCGCTTAGCTATACAATATGCAATTCGCCAACAACTGTTGACAGGAATTACATAGATGGCATTGTTTAGACCCACAGCTGATAAAAGATTATAGACAGCATAAATATTTGCATATGGCTCGGGTTGGGTTTTCCCTTAGGTGAGTTGGGTAAAAATAAACGTATTTAACTTTAAAATTAAAATTTAAAGATTTTTGTGGACTTTTTATACCCTGAACCCATTGAAAATGTGTAAAAATGGTATATTGTATTTGTGCAAAATGTAAATGTATGTAACAGGCAGAAGGAACCATCTCCAACCAAATAAAGTATTTATATTCTTGATCAGCATCAATAGCCAAGTCGATCTAGCCATGTCCGTCTGTCTGTCCGTCCGTCCGTCCGCATGTATGAACACAGGGATCTCAGAACCTATAAGAGCTAGAGAAATTTTAGCTGTAGGTTCTCCTAGTTCCTACGCAGATCGAGTTTGTTTCCGATAATCGATAACTTACTCCATTTCCAAGCAATCGATAAAAATCGACATCCACATCCTGTTTTTTAAGCAATTTTGGTAAATAATAAGAGCTAGATTCACCAAACTTGACATGTAGCTTCTAGAATAGTATATATATTTACATTTGGGTGTGGAAGAAGAGGGTTCAGGGTATCTCCTAATCGGGAGCTCCCGACTAGAACCTCTTACTTGTTTTTATTTAATCTCTGATCAATATTCCTGCAACCTTTCGGCTTACGTATCTTATGTTTATTTTCTGGAAATTATACTATATGTGTGAGTAAGATAAAACATATTTTTGTCAACACTGGCAAAAGTCATAAGCTTGCATTTAAGCGCAATTTTATTGAAAGTAAAATACCATCTAATAAATGCAGACATAAAATAACATTCAGAGCAGAGAATGTTTCTTATTTGAATGATTCAGATAGGTACAATTAAAGTGTTGAAAAATTGTTAAATGTAGCAATAAACAGATATTTATCAACACTGAAAGAGTCATAAGCTTTTTTAAAAGTAAATGAACCACACACAAAATAACTTTAAGCACAGATATTATGTCTAAATGTTGCAAATCAGTTGACGGTTAGTTGACAAATTGAATACATTCTTATTGACACATTGCCACTCTTTATCTTAGCCTCCTGTCTTTTGGATTCCCCTTTAATAAACTCAATTCTATTTCTAGACAATGTGCACCCCAAAACAAAATCTCATCAAACGTAAATTCTATCATACCTAAAATGCTTGTCTGCGATGTTGTATGCTAGAAAAACGCCTACGGGATAAACACACACATCATCTGGCTCTTCTTCTACTAACATATTTCAATATTTTGCCAACATGTCACACAGACGACATTCATTTCCTACCGTCAACACGCACAATTTGTCGCTTTCAAATGAAATGAAATGCTTCAAGACAACACGAGCATAACAAACACCAAGTACGATTGCTGCAACGAAAGGAGTGCGCGACTCGCCCATACCCTATAGCAAGGCAAACGCAAAATTTAATAAATGTATGTTTCTAAAGGCCAGTCGAAGGTTTTTATGTAAGTCAGTTAAACGAACGGTATCCTGCCAAAATTACAGAAAAGTAAATATCGATGTGCTCTATGAAAAAATACTTTAAAATTTCGACTTAAATAGTTATTAAATAAGCTTTATATAATATATGTAAATCAGAATTCGTAATAGGCTGACTTCTTTAATGAATTGTCAGCAATAATTTGTATAACGCATTTGATATTCCGTCAATATACCCAATTTGACAAATATTCAATTACAGGGTATAGGTAAATCGCTTCAAAAACGTAAAAGTGCACAAAATACTGCGCCGGAAAATCTTGTCAAACGAAAATACAAGTGAGAGCGTAGTATTGGTAAAAGATTGATGTAGGCGACTAGGCGATACCCTATACAAAAGAAGAACAGTTGATTTATGCGCATATTATAATTTGAGCTGTCGCTAGTTGAACCCAACGACCATTTGCATGCAGGGTATATTGACACACGTAACATGTTGCAGCTCAAAAGTGAAAACCGGCAGCACAAACACCCACTCACCCGCACAGCCTGAGCGAGAGCAGAGACAGTTATGGGATAGCTGGTTGCCTTAGGCAAGACCGCTTGGATAAGATACAAGAATAGCAAACGGGGCCGATGTTTAACTTGAGCAACGCACGGAAATACTTAAAAGCTTGGCAAAAGATGATACCGACGGCGGCCAGACACGAAAATTTCATTTGATTTGGGCCTTTTCAGATGAACCCAAAAGTTGAGTAAGAACAATTTAAGCCGCAATCATGTACAAACGGAGGACACATGCTTGCTCGTTAAGGTCAACTTGTCAGTCAATCAAAGGTCAAGGGTTAAAACTGAGACAATCTACCCGCTCCCCATACTCCGCCCATCTCAAAAAACAAAGGACACATTTAACCGGGTGCCCCATGACTAGCATTAGATAAATAGCTTTGAAAACATATTAAATTTTGTGGTTACAAATTACTTAATGAATGCGAATCAAACCGCAGGCACGCACCAAATGGTAGGGTTCGTTAGGGATGGGATAAACGAAATATGCAAATACATATATTTTGAGCACGAGGAAGAGGAAGGCTGGGCGAGTGAAAGACTAGCGAATATCCTGTATTCCAGTTTTAAAGTATCATATGTACTCATATGCAATCGTTTACCAGTTCAGCACGTCTGTCGAGTGTGTTATCGATTCATCGTTACATTTGTCACGTGCAATAGCTCTTGCCATTATCGATACTTTTTTATCTAAATAATAAATATCACATATAGCAGTTTTTAAAAAATTTCTGGATAACTTTCTATAATGCACAACTATCTATCGCATATGCCAGATCAGCACGACTATCGACTTTAATATCCATTTATCGATACATTTTTCATATTCTGTAGGCTTTTCAGCTATCATTTATTTGTTCACATAATGTTAAATAACTTATCTAGCATTATTTAAAAGAAATGCCAAATAAAATTTGATTAGTTCACGTCTATCGATTGTGTTATTCGTTTATCGATACATTTGACACATTCACTAGTAAAGAAATCCTGGATAACTTTTACGATTCGATAGTATCGTTAATCGTAAACACTTTACCATTTTAGGGAAGTCAGTTTAATGCTTGATAACTTATCCACCATTTTCTTTCACTTAGACATCGGAAATTCACAACTATCTATCGTGTCAGGTCGATATTTACAAACGATAGCTTAAATAGCTTCTGCAGTAAATATTTTCTAGTACAGGGTATTGAAGAATGAAACGTTTTTATGTGGCGCCAAACACTTTTTTTACTCTTTTCAGTTTTCAACGCATTTGCATAAGCCCAAGTGGAGAGGATATCCTACGAGTGTGGTTACAATTTTGGTCATGCCGACCAGATCAAAATATGCACACAACTTAATTGTGCCTAAAAGAGTTTTTGGGTGATTTGTTCACTAAGCTGCTTTTAATTGCATTACAGAGACCGAATGCGCTCAGATTTCTATGCGGCCAGTGTGCACACACCTAAAACACATATCAAGCGGTTAACCGCTATTTGTAAAATTAATTGGTGTCTTTGTCCCAGCACCAGACACACACACACACACACACGAGCATACTTGGGTCAGACTTTGCTTTAATATAATATGTCTGGCTATGAGTGTGCCACACGCACAATCGTGAACGTTTATTAGATTTGGGGTTTGTTAAATGACTTAATGCGGTCGATGGCTTAGCTGAGGATATCAACCCCATACACGATATTGCACATAATATCAAACTACAGAGACCGCAGTGCAGCGTCTTAAAAATAGTTTAAACAATTTACAAGCTGCTGACTAATTGTCAACTGCAGCAGGAAACAAATACGGCTCGCAGCTGTGCGTTTAATCTGAAACCCAATTAATTAATGAAAATCATTTGGGCAGCTTGCAGCTAGCTTGAGGCAATCCATTAAGGATTCTCAACCAATATAATGCACTTTAATTCAGCTTATTGCAAGCGCATTCAGCTTCGGAGAGTGTGATAACTCGATTTATTGGGGCCCACCGTCAGAGATTAGGCCCTAAATTATGGAAAATTGAGATGTGTGTGACACATTTATTAGTTTATGCATAGGCAATTGGGATCAAAGTTTAAGGAGCTTAAAGTTCTAGGATTGATAACCTTGTGCTGGCTAGTCAGGGTTTAGACCAGACTTAGAAGATACGAAAATATTTTATCTCACATCTTTACTCATTTCGATAAATGAATGATATGAAAAATGACATTTGAATCTTTTAAATAGTTAAATTCAATTTATTGCCATGCATTTCTTTTTTAATTTTAAATCCAACTAGCTTTTACAGCGAATACTCCAAATTTTCCGGCAGCTCTGAAACTTTTCTTACAAACAATTCCTTTTGCATTTGGTTTTCTTTACACAATCGGCCAACAGTTAACTTAAATTATGAACAAAAGTAAAATATTTAAAAGCATAATTGTTGTTCTTTCGCTTTTTCCCACCTCAGTAAATCATTTTTATTTAAATTTTTCATTTTACCGACGTGAGTTCACACGCAAAATAAATGATTATTTCTTGAATTTCAGCTGCTGATGAAAACAATTAAAGTGGAAATTATGACGGAAGAGAAAGAAAAATTTGAATTGCTCGCATAATGCCAAACGGGGTTATTAACTTTTGTTGCTGCAATTCATTTCGACAGTGTGCCCAAAAAGTATATATGCATATGCACATAAATATATGCCAGATATATTATGCAATGTGTGTGTGTGTGTGTGTGTGTGCGCGTGTGTGGGTAGAGTCCCTGGCCAGTGCTACTTTTACGGGAATTAATCAGCGCAATTATGCCGTAGCGAAATGTAATTTACGTAATGAAATACGGCACAGTGGTGCAAATTTACAAGAGAGGAAAAAAAAGGTGATGTGTATATTAAAAAAAAAGTTCATATTTGCTTGCAAATTTCTTTAAGCTTACAACTTTGTTTTTTTTTATCATATCTTGCATGCGAAGCATGTTGAGCCATATACAACTCAAGTGTACTCGGTATAATTTGAGGAACTCATAATTAACTGAGCGTTTTGTATCTTTCTTTTACTTGCGGCAACTTGCAGGCACTGTGAAGGCGAGTTCTGTGCCATTTTAAACGTCTTTCTGCACCGCATCCATTTAACGTAAATACACAATGACCACACACACACACACAGAGAGAGAGAGAGAGACAAACACACACAGAGACATTCACACACGCAGTCAATTGGAATTGGCTGCATCTCTTTGCACTGCAAATGAATTTTACACATTTTTTATTTGAGTGCACTGCAGCCGCATGTCCTTGCCGCCGTTCTGGCATTTATTATGTCCTTTCAGCGGGCAGCGGCGCACATCAAAAGCGAAGCCAAAGAGTTTATCAGCGTCCATGCCGACCCAGCCCCCTTAACCCCCAGCCCCACCACCTTGCTCTCCCTTTCCAGCAGCCGGCAGCCACACCCATTGATATAACGATTGCAGCTGCCACGGCGAGTGCTGCTGCTGTTGTTGTCGTTGTTATTGTCATTGGTTAACGTGCTTCTCGGCCCTCGGGCCTCGGGCTTAAGGCCCCTCACCCTACACACGCCCCTGTACACACCCACACACACACACGCACACATCAAGTCGCACAACACTCACGCATTTGCACTCTTTCATTAAACTTGTGCGCTGTTGGCTTTTATTAAATGAATATCCATATGCCAGCACCCTCCATCCTTTCCCCTTTCCCCGCACACCAACACCTCTTCCTGTTCCTGTACTGTCACAACATCCGCTTGGCTAACAGAAATCTTTGCGCGCCAAATAAATGCAATCAGAAACTTTTACATAGTTGCCACATTCAGGTAACTGAATGAATTTCAACCCAAACTCTAGACAAACTCCAGGTTTGACCTTTAAAATAATTAAAGCATTTCGAATAATTGAAAACTTTTGTTAGTTTATTATAATTTTTGGTCAATGGAAAGTTGTCACAACTGCAAATTATGTACTTTAAATACAGAAACTGTCGAGTTCATTTTCTAAGTCCACAAAAAATACCTCAACTATAGTTTTTCAAAGATTTATCAAAGCTCAATGCGAACTTCTGTCTACGGGCTAGTTCTCTTCATGATTGATTGGCATCACATGATTGATCGGTAACTAGATTTAACTTTTTTAGTTTAGTTTACTTTCTTCTAAAATATCTTTGATACTTTTCTTAGAATTTAAACACAAAATAGTCTGACAGTCACAATGAAAACGAAAATGATTCCGTGTGCGAAATATTTTACGAGCTCCACTTTTCTCACATATATTTATATATATTTAGTCTTTTTTTTTTTTTTTTTTGTTTTAATATAAAAATAAGACATAATAATCACAATTGAAGAAAATTCAACTTAGTTTTATGGCAATAATCAGCAGCAAAAAAAAATAATATTCCTCTTTATGAGAAGCTTCTGCTGTAACTTTTTCTCCAATTTTCATTTCATTGTGCTCCTCCCCTCGCTCCCTTTGGCATTTAACTACTCACATTGTTTTTCTACCTCAACCCGAGCATAAAACAACTTTCCCCTCTTTCGCTGAGGTACAGCAGGAAACGCGTGACATTTGTCCATGCCGTGGACGGATGTACATAATTTTTCGAGCAGCACTGTAGAAATCACGTAAATTTCATTAACAATACACGGCCAAATGCAACGACAACAACAACGACAACAACAACAACAACAGCACCAATAAGAAGAAAAAGTGCAATAATAATAATTGCAACAAGATTTAATTGTGCTTGGCCGTTGTGTTCCAAAAAGCACCGGAAGCCACACAAACACACACACGTAGACACGCACACTCAACTACACATATATATAAAAAAAACACACACACACGCACAACAGCCGTGTGTGTGTCACAATGCGCACAAGGTGCAAAAGGATATGCGCTATGAAATCCATGTGCTTTTAATGTTGAAAAATGAGTTTGTGAGCACGTCGTAGCGACCCACCCCCCTGCACAGCCCAGCCTTTAATACACCCCAAACACTCTCGCCCCTCTCCCACCGCCTCCGGCGAGCACTTTGTGTGTGCAGCGAAGCAATTTGGCGTATGAAACGGGTCAGGTCAGTGCCGCGCCTTCGTTCTACCCCTTACACGCGGCTGGAATTTATACAGCACTTTGGAAAAGTTGTTCTTGTTGTTGCTGCAGTTCAATATATGCACTGGCAGCTGCCCCCCGCGTCCTCAGGTGCTATGCTGCACTTTGCCAAGTCATTAAGCGTCTTTCTGTGCGTGTGTGTGTGTGTGGTGAGTGTGTGATGCGTGTTCGCTTCTTTTGCCACATTTAATTGAAGCAAATTAGTTTTAAGTGGCTTTAATATTTTATCGTCTGACTGCAGCAAATGCCAACTAACAAATTAAATGCTAAAATTCGACGCTTCAAATTTCACATTTGATTTAATTCCAAACAAAAATACCCATTGCATACCCCTAGGGGCATTGTTGAGTATTCAGATTCTTCTATTTTAAATGAAGTATTTGAATACTTGAACACTTGTAAGATCGAGTTGAGAGTGAATCGAAGCTGAAGAGCTTTTCCTTAATACGATTTAATAAAAATGTGTAATGTCGACTTGAATTTCAGATGATATCTGTATGTTAGGATTTTTGAAGAATTTTTTGTGTAAAATGAACTTTTCTTTGAGACACTTTGAAACAAAAGAAAAAATGTAAATAAATCCAAAACAATTTTATGATCAAGTAGAAGCATCAACATATAAATTTAATAAATGCAAAATAAACATTCGGGGCTGATAATTTAATTTATATGCGCAACAATTTTAGGAAGAACTCAACGCAGATTTATGGTTAAAGTTTCTGCGGCAGGGCAACGGATACGAAAATCTAGACACTCTTAAAAGAAGCTACAACATCATGGAGAAAAGCATTATAAGCGTTATACTTCACACTTACCTGCTGCGTTTATTTCCGTTTCCGTTGCGCTGCTTCTCCTTATTGATTTCTGCTCCTGCCGCAGCGCCACATGTTGTGCGAATTGAAATACTTAGTTATGACAAGCTGAAGCAGCGGCAGCAGCAGCAGCAGCAGGAAAAGCGGGGCAAGTGCGTGCGCTAAATTACCATATAAATGGATTACAGCGTAGCTGGGAAAAGGGTTTGGAAAATCGACAAAAAGAGAGACTGCGAGAGAGAGAGAGCGATAGGAAGACGGAGGTGGGCAGCAAAATGCAGCAGCGTCAGCCGCAAAACGTTTTTCCAATTTGCCAAACGGAAATCATTTTCTTATTATAGTTGCAGCTAGCTGCAATGCCACATACCCTACCATCCCTCGTAACCCCCCACGCACACCCTGCGCAGCCCTCATGCAGCTGATTAGCCTCGTCCCGCTTTGCCACATTAGCAACACTTTTGCTGTCAACTCAAAAGGAATTATGAGCTGCAGCTCCTTCGCCATGCAGGATGCCATGAGTTTGCTGTTGAATCTGCGGAAATTGCAGCACTAAGCGACAGCTAAGAAATCAGTAAATGCGAATGCGAGTCGTATTTATGATGCCTCTTTTCCAAATCGATAAGTTTTTGGCTGGAATTGGCGAAGTTTGTGCGTAAAAAAAAACGGCAGCGAGCAGGAAATTAATCGAAATCTTTCTTCAGCGACATTTAAGCTCGATCGTAAATGTTATTTATAGTTAGAAATACGAAATAATAGTGTTTTTCTCAAAAACACTTATCGATAACAACAATATTATATTGACTTCCAGCTCAAAATTGTGTACTAAATATATAAAGTTCAATTATAGAAACGTATAAAGTCTCGATACCAATATACGAACAATAAAAAAAACTTCCCCATATATATCTAAGCAATTTGTCATTGAAAATGAATTAGAGTACGCATGTGAACGCCAGCTTTAAGCTCTAAATATATTCTAAGTATCAAAAAGTAAACGCAAAAGCGTAAACTAAAGTAAGATCTTTGAGAAAATGTATTTGAACCGTGCAACGGGCAAGCCAGGGATATTCCCGCTATTATCCCATATATACATAGGTCGAAATTTCCCGATGTCTGGGTCTTTCTTCATGGTTTGGCCTCTATATGGTTTCTAAATCTGCAACATGATTCTTGGTCAAAATTCCTGTGAAAATTATACTCTCAATTATTTGGCATGTGTTGAAATAACACCCTCAAATATCCTACATAGATATAGTTCAAGATTTCCCACTCCCATAACTCGGTCAAGTCTCGTCCGATTTTCATAAGGTTTGGCTTTTGGCTCATGGTTAGACCTCTATCACGGGCTAGGCCGGGATATGCCCGCTAGGTGTATATAAAATAAATAAATAGCCAAATCTTTGGGTTAACCGTGCAACGAACCAAGAGAAGAGAATCTTCTAATCGGACTTGTTTTAATCAAATAACATTGCCCTTGCCCCAGCTAAGTAGGTGCCTTTTGTTGCAGCAAGCTGCGTTTACTTAGTGCTTTTGGGCATTTAAGCCACATTCTGGGGCACACAGCTGGCAAAAACACGCAGTTACAGCAATTGGTAAAAATATGGCAATAAATAATTAAAAAATTTAATTAGTTTTCAGTGCACATGCAACACCGCTGGGTGCCATACACAGATAGACAAACACACGCTCGCAGACATTTGCTTTGAATTTTAAAGGATTTTTGGCCAAAACAGTTAAAATTTTAATTCCTGTTGTTGTTTTTCGCCGGCGAAAACTAATTTAAAACATTTTAACACTTGTTTTGTAATGTTGCGAGCACAGCGCGAAGGCAACATTTGTTGTTGTCGTCGTTGTTGTTGTTGCTGCTGCTGCTGCTGGTGTCGTAATTTTATTAGATTCACTTTTGCTTTAGCAAACACATTCACGTGCCCATTTTGGCCACATTAAATTTGCTGCCAAGCATTATTATTGCACACACTCTAACGCGCTGGCTCTCCCTCTCTCTCTTTCTCTTGCACTGCCCTCTCTCTCTCACTCTCTCTGACTTAGCCCTGTTATTTGTTTGTTTTTATGCTTTTATTGCCCAAACATTTGTTCCAATAACGAGAGCATAATAACAACAGCAACAACAACAGCATAAAATATATATCCACTTTTATGGAGTTTTAATTTGTTTTGTCGCCAAAAACACAAAACAACAAAAAAAAAAACACACTTCGTGTGCCCAGCACTTCGCCTTGGCCAATATCCTTTACAGATTTTTGGTGTAATTACCCAAATGGCATTATAATTTAGACATGTGCCGTGCTGTTGGAGGCCAATTGAAAGGGTTGCTGCCCAAGTCGACAGAAAGTTTTCGGGATTTGTTATGGGGCACCAAAGGGGTAAACAAAATAAAATTATGACAATCATTTTTGTAGTTACCAAACAATTTTAATATGTTTACACGATTTATTTTAAGCTCTTATAAATGTTGTAAGCTTTTTATGAATGTCTCACTTGTTTAATTACAAGTACAACTGGACAAATTTGCATATCAGACAGAGTTTCGGTGTGTTGAAAACTTTATAAAATAGAGAAGCTAAATAGAGAAGCTAATTGCACTTGAATTTGTATGGGAAAGTCAGTAAAACGTTTGCGAATGCGACACAAAGAAGACTTCAAATAAACATAGCAAGAACCTCATTACAATTTAATATATATGGCAAACTTAGAAAAACGTTTGCGAATGCGACACAAAGAAGAATTCAAAAACAAATGCCGACAAAAAGCAAAAAAAAAAAGGAAAAAACGTTTGCCCAAAAAAAATGCTAAAAACAAACAAAAAAAAAACTAATTTAATTTAATATATATGGGAAAGTCAGTAAAACGTTTGCGAATGCGACACAAAGAAGAATTCAAAAACAAATGCCGACGACAAAGTAAGCAAGTGGCGAAAATTACAGTGCCTTTAAGAATTATATGCCCAAAGGCATTTGAGCATTAAATTCGAGTTAAAATGAACTCGTTCTGGCATGTGGGCGTAACTTTCAAAATAAATATTTTTAATGAGATTGATTGAGTTAAGCGTGTAAACAAATTGAAAAGCCTTGCTATTTCAAATGTAAATTTCAATTCAGTTCAGCATCAGATTGATAAATCACTTAAATATAAAATCATTTTGGAATTTACTCATACATTTGAATGTGTAGTTAAACATATTTGGCAAACATATCAGATGCGGCAAAACTTGCCGGCTTCAACATCAATAGGTTTTGAAATAAATTACGAGCGCAGAACAAGTGAGCCTTCCAAGCGAGAGTGCTCGACCAAGAGATACCCTTTATGCCAAGTCGCTTCAAAGGTTTATCAAAGACCTTCCATGCTTCATCTTAAGATAGACAAAAGTTGTAAAGAATCTCAAGAAAACACTTCGGCAACTTTGGCCTTACAGCTGTTAATTAATTGATCTGCCTGTTGATAATATCCCTCTCGATGCTTACAGGGTATCCACGTACGTGAGCTTAACTGAAATATGTTTTTGTTGAATGCCGCACAAATTTGTTGGGCATTAAAATTTGGGGCAACATGTGCGCGCCTTTTGCTGTAGCATTTGCAATAAATTTCAGTGATTTACGCGAAATGGGGCAGGCGACAAGGATGCACGCTTAACTAACTAAATAAATGTTGCAACTTTCTGTGCTACATACCGCTGAACGCATCAAACAATTTGTTGCACTTTAATGGTTCTGGCGCCAAGTGTAAAGCGCGTGCAACCAAGCTTTAAGTAATTCTTTGCTTTTTTTTTTTTGGCATGAATTAAACATTCGCGACATTTGAATAATGCAACAGCTGCTCAACAGGTGTGGCCGCGAGCATCCATGTTTTTGAACGCGTGTGTGTGTGTGTGTGGCAAAACCTTTTAGCGCCTTGAACTATATGCTAAGCAGTCGAATCACAGACACACACACACGCACACACACACACCCCAAACACACACAAAGTAGCACGTTGCAAGTGGCAAGCTGACGAGCTGCACTTGGAATGCAAACTGCAGTTGTCATTAGCCCTGCTTTTGGGCCCTGCCACCAGCTACAATCACGGCTCTGAGTCAGCCACATTCCGTTGTAATCTTTGGGTAGAAAGTTTTCGCATTAAGTCGACTCGTGATACTTGAAAAACTATTATAGAAAAATATTTTTGCAAAGCTTGGGCACTTTTACATTGTATTAGCTGTCAGCGTGTGGCTGCATGTGCGGGTCTGTGTGTGGGTGTGTGTGTGCGTGTGTGCGTGATGCAATGAACTCGCTATTGACAGCCAACAGAAGCCCCTGTGGCATGCCTGTGGGGGCGTGCCACAGCCTCTGGCAAATACAACTATTTGCCACAATGTGTGTGCATTATGTATGTGTGGGCCAAAGCTTAGGCACAGTGGGACGAGTTGCGTTTGTTTATTTGAAAATCAACTAAAAAATGTATATAAATAAAGATTTGGTCAGGCCTTGAGGCATTGAATATATTATAAAAAAGTAAATATTTCTTTGTTTATACAGAACAATTTATTTGTACATATTTGTTATTCTACGCATGAATAAGCTATAAAAACTATAAAAAAGCCTAAACAAAAGCTTCGAATAATTTCTAATAATATTCCTGAATTTTAATTCCTCCCCTCGGATGATTTCCTATCTACTTAATACTCTTTATTCTAATACAAGTTCTGATCATTTCTGATACTTTCCATTACTTGCTCTTGGCATCTTGCATCTTGGTGCTATTGTCCCAGTGTGCCCAGTTGCCTTTTCTAGCTGTTACGAGTATAGATTGGCACTCGATAGACGCAAGTGCATTGCATTCCCGCAACGTCACTGGCACGCAATAGCCAAGCTTTATTCAGTTTGGGTGCAACTTGTATGCATTTTCAGCTTAGTTAACACAAAGGCACATATTTACTTTTTACCCAGACCAAGTTGCTGGCATAAAATTTGATAAATTCCAGCCAGAGCCAGAGCTCTGGGTCTCTGGCTCACTGACTGACGGCAAATCTAATAAAGAATGCCAGCCCGAGCTGTGTGTGTGTGTGTGTGTGTGTGTGTGTGTGTGTATTCGTGCTTAGGTATAAGCCAATGTGGTCAAAAGTTAAAAGGCTGAGTGCCCCGCAAAAATTACACAAAACCTGACTCTTTCTTTTTTTTTTTTTTTTTTTTATATATAAAATCCGTTTTTGATGGCTAAACTGTTTTAGTTTTATATCGAAGTCTGTTGGCTTCGGCACTTTTTGGATAATTTTAATTTGCAACCCTTTCTGCAAAGATCACACAATTTCATTTGAGCTGAAATTGAAAATGTTGTTAGTATATGGAAAAATATTTGCCTCATGTGCATATCAAGTTAAGAAAACAATTTGGCCGAACTTAAAGTGAATGCTCAGCTTTCAGCGTTGTCTTCGAGCTTGAACTTTCATGAACCAACTGTTGCCCTGGTGATATGTAACTTGTCAGAAGTTTGTTGACGCGCAGATTAAGCGACGTCTGAAGCAACAACATGTTGATGCCTCGCTGGGGATCATTTATCAAGGAGCTGGCTACATTTCAGACAGAACACAACACACACAGACACAGACACAACCATCTGCATAGTTCATAGAAAAGGTAAGTGCCGGAGTTGAAAGCAAATTCATTTATGACTACGTGTTGAGTTGTTATGTTAACATGACAAAGCACTTTTTGTTGGCATCTGCGAATTAATCTGAATGTTAACATAACAAATGATTTTACTATATCTACATTTATATGCATATATATATTACAAGAGAAATAATATCAAGAGATAATTGTTACATTACATAACATATCAGACAATTCAAGTTGTCCAAAAAAAGAAGTTTCTTACAGATCAGCTTCTGCTTAATTTATCTTTGCTGTTAATATTATTATTATTATTATAAAAATATTAATACAACAATTTTTGAAGCCTTTTTCGATTCTGTTATCTTAATTAATATTAACGACATTTTAACAGACCTAATCTCTGGCAAGCTAGAAGCATTTAACATGTTCCATTATAATCTTAAAAACGATTACTTTAACAAAAAAAAATCTTTGGAAACTAGAAGCATTTAATATTTTCGATTATTTAACAAACAAAAATTTGTCCTAAAGCTGTAAGTAAGCATTAATTTCTTTCCACATTTAATGGCATGATAAAAATGTAATAATTCTCAAAATGTCTGCGGGCTGTTATCGTCCCACTGTTAACCTCACATTAACATTCCATCAAAACCTATTGCTAATTATGTTTATTCAATAGAAACTTAGCTAAAATACTTGAATACACAATGAGCTGAATGTATTTTAGCTGGAATTTCAACATAAATGCAACCATTGTATTATTTTGAATCCAACTCAAGTGCTACTTGGCGAAAGCCGCTTGTCCCTAGCTTTGCCCAACTGGCACTAATTAAATGTAACAAGCAGACTTCTTGCCTTGCCGCTCAATGGCTGTGAGGCATTGTTATGGGGGGGCCGAAGACAAAGCCACAGTTTAAGACTGGCCAGTGCACCTGCTGGGCCAGTTGATTAAGTTCTCGCTGTAAGCGGGACACAAAACGAGAATTAGTGTTGTCGTGTCCTTGATGTCCTTTGGCAGCACAACAAATCACAACAATCATAGGCGTTCAATTGCGCATATTGATTGTCGCCATAATGGGGCACAATCGCAGCGTTGCGGTTAAGGATGTGACCGAGGATGTGGCTAAGGATGTGCCTCAGGTTGTGCCTCAGGTTGTATCTAAGGCTGTGCGTGAGATTGTGCTGCGGTTGGCATTGGGATTGCATGGGATGGGTGTTGATTATGTTTACAGGTCACATAGCAAAGGCCGCCGCCCACCTGCTGTGCCCCATAGTTCAAGTCTCTAGTCCGTTATGTCTACTTTTATGCCTGACACGGCTGCTTAGCTCTGTCGCTGTGCTTATACCCTGTAGAAGTTGAAGTCTAAAACTGTGTCATTGGCAGATGGAGGAATCTTGGACCTTCAATTTTTCCAGGAATCGACAATACCACTTCCCAAAAATCGTTTATCGATATGTTTTCTAAACAGGTTTTTCTAAACATACATACATAATGGACAGATGGACCAAGTCTGGCTGTTTAACCAAAATCTCTCGCTTTTTCCAAAAATCGATAAATAACACATCCGAAATATCGATAAATTGGAATTGTTTTCGAAATTATGAAATTGAAATATGGAGTAGTCTCCAACTGGGGCGTTTGTCTTATGGAAACAGTTTCCCAGAAATTGATATATATCGAGTATCTAAACATATGTAATTGCCATTTTCTGGAAATCGATGAAGACTTTTACCCGGCGATCGATAAATACCATTTCCTAGAATCGAACTACGTTTCTTAACGTATGTAATTGGCTGACGGAGTCTTCTCCAACCGAGTCTATCTGTTAGACCAAATACTCCCTTATTTAACGCAAAATCTATGAATACCATGAGAAAATACATGATAAATAAAGCTAGAGAAGTCAAAATTGGAATGTAGGATAGTACATAAAGGCCCAGTTGAACTCTTTTCGATAGCTATGTGAATATTTTTATAATCAACTCTACCCATTTCCCGGAATCATATCTATTGCACAGCTTCTCAAATAGTTCGATTACCTCTTCAAGTCTCCACAAAATTGAGAAAAATTAATTCTTAGTTCTTAGTTCTTACGCATAAATGTATCAAAGTTTGTGCGGGGTATTTTACTACATGGCAGCGCCAACTAGAGATCTCTTACTTGTTGTTGCTGCTGTGCTTGTGTCTCAGCTGTCATTTGTCTGTGTCAGCGCGTGTATTCTCTGGCAGCCGGGACGAGCGAGGACGTGGTTCATCCATCTCACATGTGCGAGTCGTCTAACATTGTCGCGCAGCTGTCTGGCCTTTACGTTGCAGGGGTTAAGAGGCAAAAGGGATTGTTGCAACCCCCAACCCCTAACCCCAATGTCACCGCCAAAACCCAATAACGTTGCCACAGTGCGTGTCGTGTGTGAGTTGTGTTGTACGTGTACGTTTGTGTGTGTGTGTGTTTGTGTGTGTGTGGGTGTGTGTGTGAGTTGTGCGTGTGTAATTGTGCGCACCATGGGTAGCCTCGTTTGTCATTGTAAATTATACGGTTAAATTGTACGTATGCCTGATTCTTGCCCCGCGCCACCATTCGCGTACTTTAGTATCCATTCGCTAGTTGCTCTTTAAGCAAAAACTATACACAGCCCTGTTTTTTCTTTTGGTCCCTTAAAAAGTAACGCTTACTAAAACAAAACTCGGTTCAAGTTTTATTGCAACTGAATATTCATAACCAAATTCAGCCAAATAAAACTGAATACAGCTCTGGCGCTGGCGCTGGCTCGGATCCAGGCTTAGCCCAAAAATTTACCCACTCTCGTTGGCCAACAATCGCCAACAATTTCCATATCCATATCTTGCACACATGTGCGCAACAAAAAAATAAAAACGAGGAGAAATATTATTAAAAATATTTCTACAAAGTCCAGTTAAAGTCAAGCCAAAGCCAAAACTAAATGCAGAAAATCAAATAAAATAAAATAAGATGTGAAAGTGGCGCATCATGTAATATAAAGGGAAAATAAAAGTACAAAGCGAAATAAACAAAATGTTTAAAAGAGATAAGAAAAAAAAAAACAATATTTTCAAAGCTCGAAATTCAATACCCTAGGAAATAGTTTTGTATGAAAATAAAAGAAGAAAAGTCCAGCACATATTAAACTTTAAAAGTTTTCAACTTTAACACAGCAATTCAAAAAAAAACTTATATTTAGTTCAAATTTAAAAATACTGCAAGTGGAAGTTCAAAAAACAACTCAAGCTCAAAAGAATTAATTAATTTTTTAATAATTATATGCAGCAACAATAGAAAAGTCGCTTTATATAAATAATCTCACATATATTCGACAAGTTATGCTTCCATCAGAATTCCTTTGCCTTGTAAGGGTATTATAGAATATGAATAAACGTGGTCAACAGCAGCGGGAAGTTGAGTGTTTGTTTTTATTATTATGTTAAGCAAACTGCGCCCTAGCACATTTGCATTTATGCACAAAGCACTTTGAATGCTTATGAAAATGCACTTAATTCAAAGTTTTGCCGAGTTTATTAAATTTCAACGCAGCTCTTAAATAAATGCAAAAAAAAAGAGAGAAGCTTTAAAAAAAAAAAAAAATTGAAGGCTAAGCCTTTAATTAACACTCTCTAAGTGAATTTCTGAGCCGGCGAAATGCAGCGAAATTCACACGACCTCCGCCGCACAGTTGAGCAACCGTTCCGCAGCACTTGATGAATTAATCTCTCTCACATGTGCGCAACTCACGTATGTCTGCGCTTTGATACCCTGTAGTCATTCAGTGGCCAAAAAGAGTTTCGAAGAAACTTGTGCGAATGTTTTTTTTTTAAAGCAATTGACATATTTGTTTAGTTTAGAGAACTACAATAAAATTATAAATTTAAATGCGCCTACATTAAAATGCCAAGTTCTACTAAATTTGTTAGAAATAAATCTTTGGAAATTTTCCCCGCATTTCCAAATATTTTATTTTTACATTTTCCCGACATCTTCAGAATTTCATAGCAAACAAGTGTGTCAACATAATATACATTAAAAAATATCTTTCGTATAATTTTCCTTTATAATAATAGATAAGTTCTTTGAATGTAAAATATGATGTGTAAAAAATTATACGACGATAAAACTGGATAATCATAAACAATATAATAATAATAAAACAGGATCAATAAATAGGCAAAAAAATAAATATATAATCGAAAATGTTTTCTAAATTTTTAATAGAATTAAAAGAAACCTTTCCTTGAATGTAAAGCAATATATATGGAAAATTGTACGGACGCGAAACAGGATTTTTTTTAGTCCATTTGTTTCGTATTTCTGGAAAGAAATATCATTGCAATCGCAATTGTTTAAATTTCATTTATAATAGTAAAAACCTTCCTTTTTATATACAAAATTGAATGTGGAAAATTCAAGTCCGTTTGATTTATATTTATTTTCGTATATATCTAAAATATTCAATATGAGCACAAAAGATATTCCAAAATTATTTTAAATATTTTCATTAATAATAATAGAAACATTTCTTCGCATGTACAAAATGTTCAGGGTATATTTAAGTCTAGTTGATTTATGTTATTTATTTCGCATATTTCTTCAATTATATTTGTCAAGTCTTAGAAAAACAGGATATATTTCAGTCTATCGCGCTCAGCTAAAGCAATCTCATATGATTCTTTTTGTTTGTGTGACACTTTTTATCCTCACATCGCCCCTGCTCTTGCTCAGCCTTCAGTCGCACATCTTTCTCCACATGCTCGTGGTGTTTGGCTGGCATCATAAAGTCATTTAAGCATATAAATTGCACTTTTATTCTGCCCGCTGCTTGTCACAACACAACACAATTACCCGGTCCACACGTTCCGTGGCGCTGGCGAGCCAGCTAAAACCCATGGGAAACTCTCGACAGAAGCCATCTTTTTTTGCGCGCCTCACGCTGCGGCGTGCCACAAAACGAGTCTTTAATCATGCCTCAAGCACGTGTTTGCTTAATATTAAAAGAGTTGGAAATAATTTCAGATGACTGCAGGATTTCATATGAATTTAAATGAAATTAGAAATCAGAGAAGTAGAATGAGAATGTTGACGGCCATCGAAAAGGAATTAAGGAAGCTCTCATGACGAATAAAGTCTTCACTTTACATGAAGTCAATGACTTCTATTTTTATCCGTTTTATCTGATAAAAGGTTTGGCTCATTCTAAAAGAAACTTCTGGTTCTTTCCTGTTCGTTAAATGTAAGCGAATGAAGTTTCAATCAGTTCTGGAAAGCCTTAAGAATATGCTTCATATTACAATCAATCAATGGAGTGCACTATTAGAACCCTATGCAAGAATGCAAAGATATTTTCCTTAGGCTGCGCATTAGCGAATGAAGTCCAAGTTAATTAAGAATTTCAAATTTCTAGTTAAAATCTCATGCTCTATTGTTAACTCTGGTTAACTCTCCTGTTTAATGGTTACCCAACCACATGGATATTAAAACATTTCCATTAACTCTGTCAACATATTCTAAAACTGCAAAATACAATATATGAGGTAGAACATATTGTTAACTCCGCCTCCTGTCAACACCCTCGTAATGGAATTGCATTTATGTGGCCTAAAGCTCTTGCGGTACAAGCTCTGCTCGGCTGACCTAAAAGAAGAGGCTAATTAACGCAGCAGGCCCTAAATTCGCTGAGGAGCATAGTTATGCCATGTGCTGTGGCTGCCTAAAATTATGCATTAATAACGCCAGGGCGGCAATTCACAAGCCCACCCCTCGCAAGCCCCCCTCTCCGCTACCCCCGCAAGCCGCACTTCGAACGCAAAATGACAACAAGCTCATTTGGCCATAGGAACAGGATGCACAGGCATTGTCCTGGCACTGGCGAGTGCTTTACATACTTTTGGGGCGTGCTTGGAAGGCAACAACAAATTACAATGCAATTGCCCTGACTGGGTGTGCGGTGTGTTTGGTGTGTGTGCGTGTATTTGGTGTGTGTGCGTGTGTGTATTGAGTTGCAAAATTTATGTGTGTTTGGCAACATTTCCTGCATTGACATTTACTTGCGGTTATTACCAATGCAGCTTCGGGCCCACCGAGCGAGACTAATTCTGCATAAATGAAAACTGAAAACTGGAACTGCAGTTGGTTATATTTCTGTTCCTGCTGCCGCTCGACTTTCTCTGTCTACGTTGCGGTTGCAATTGTTGCAATTCTTCATTTTTTTTTTTTTTTTTGTCAATTGTTGTTGCAGCTATTGCAGGCTTTTCAACACTTTTGTTGGTCGCATTTTTACGATTGACCACATCCGTGGGCCATGTGGGGCCGCCGCCCGAACGCCTTGCAATGTGCATGCCATTAAGCTTGGCTGTAATGTGCGGGGCCATAGTTTCAGCAGCTGTTCCTCTAGTTTATTTACCAAAGTCGGACAATTCCCACATTGCCAAACAACAAGGTATAATAGCAGGCCACCCGCAGCCATCGACTCCCATTGAGACCCCACAGGCAGACAACATTCACATAGACACAATTGCAATCATGAGAAGCAAAACGAAGGCCAAGTTAATGATTGTACGAAACATTTGATGCTCTTTCGATCAGTGTTGGGCTGGCATTGATGAGTTAATAGAATTTACGATCGGCTATTTAAATGGCATACAAAAAAGAAAAACATAAAATTTACTTAGAATATCCTATTCTTGATATTCATATAAGTATCTTCAAATGGGCTAAATTCAAATGGAAATCGAGTCCCTAGCAGGAAGATAGTTTGCCTTTACTTAACAGAAGATATTGTAGATGTTTTGGACACATACAAAAGAAAAACACATTGATTTTCAGTTTACGAGTCGCTGTCTTCAAAGCAAGTCACTCTTTTTTAATGGAAGATAGGAATGCGATAAGATGGCGATACGCTTTCGGACATATCTCGGATATGCATATCGACATAGGCACAAAAGTTGGCATGTAAGGAAGTGGACTTTTTTTATATCCCATGTTTCTTGGAATATTTAATATAATTTTTTTGTACAACATAACTCTCGCCCTTTTGTTGGAAAATTTGGCATTGATCCTGATGACAAAAGTTATTTATAGTACAAGGGTAAGGGTACTCGAGGTCTTGGTATCCTTTAATTAAACGCTCTGCAGCTTAAAGTTTTGGTAAAACATGCAATACCCAACCTCTACCGCTCTCTCTCTCTCTCTCTGTCTGAGACCAATATGATAGCGTAACACAAACACAAGACACAAGTGGGAAAATGTTCAAGTGCATTTCAATTTGGAAAATACCAAACGATTTCAGTCTAAGTGATTGCAGGTGTTGTTATTGTGATTGCTTTAAGTGTTCTTGTTGCTGGCCTAGTGCGAGTATATTTAGCTAAAAGCTTCTTGGAAACCAGTTGCGGAATTCCCAACAGCTTGCCCTCAACTTAGGTATGTAACAGCAACTTGTTGAGAATGGAAAACACAATAAGAACATTTTAAATGAAACACGGTAGAACATTTATGATTACATTGTTATAATAATCAGAATAACTAGTTGATCGGCTCTAGGTCCAGGCTTGATGTCTCGATATCGAATTTAAAAAAACAAGTTGTTTTCCCTGTTAGAAAATATATTTTCGGCAGTCTTCTCTATGGCTTATATTAACAAACTTAAGTAAGAAACTCTTGCTAGAAAGAAAAAATAAGGAAATAGGAAATAGTTATGATTCCTTCTTGTTTTTTGATTTCTGTTATTTTTAAACTAGGCTGAATAAATTAAACTCAAACAAGTAAGAGGTGCAAGTCGGGAGCTCCCGACTAGGGGATACCCTGAACCCTCTTCTTCCAACACCAAATGCAGATAAGTATATACTATTCTAGGAGCTACATATCTTGTTTGGTGACTCTAGCTCTTATTATTTACCCAATTTGCTCAAAAAACACGATGTCGATATCGATTTTTATCGATTACTTAAACACGGGGCAAGTTATCGAATATCGGAAACAAACTCGATCTGCGTAGGCACTAGGAGGACCTACAGCTAGAATTTCAAGTCTCTAGCTCTTATTGGTTCTGAGATCCTTACGTTCATTCATACGGACAGACGGACATGGCTAGATCGATTCGGCTGCTGATGCTGATCAAGAATAAATATACTTTATAAGGTCGGAGGTGCTTCCTTTTGCCTGTTACATACATGTGCACAAATACATTATACCCTCTTTACTTTTAAAGGTTTCAGGGTATAAATATATGTTTTAAAAGTGACACATAAATTGGAATTCAAATTTGAACGCACAATTTTGTATCCTCTTTTGGTTTTTAATTTTTCCAACTTTTGCCCAAAATTTTACATGTAATTGCCACGCACCCATTTCGCTTCCTTTAAAGCGGCTAGCTGGAAAACGACAGAATCGAGTAGAATTCTCTAATATAATTAGTTGTATTCTCACTTGCAGTTTTTTCTGAGTTTCTCAACTCTGCTGGCTCAAATTAAAAACCGCTTTAGGTGTCGCCTGTTAGAAACGCCACTTAAAATTCAAAATTTGTAGTAGCAAACTTTTTAGACAGTGGCAAGAGCAACAACAACAGAATTGCTGTAGTCAAGTTTTTGGCAGTTATGGTCGACAGACAGGCTGCCGAAATTCGATTACATTCGACACGAAACGCACACAACCTCACACACACACGCGCTTAGACCTGCTGGAAGAGCACATCATTTTAATACTTACATAAACTTTAATTAAAACGACTTTGGCGAACGCTAAACAGCACCGCCGCAGGCCACACACACACAAACACACAGCGGGAGTTTTTTGCCAGTTGACATGACGCTGCTAATGAAGTGCATGAATACCTAAACAACATGAAACGTTGCCTGCTGTTCGCGTGTGTGTGTGTGTGTGTGTGTGTTAGTTGTGCTTGTGCCTGCCCATAATCATTTTGATGGGCACGTAAAATTCAAACTAAAATCACTCGAGCTCCATCTAGAATCGTATATGTACGCGAGCGTGTTGCCAGCATGCCGAAAATAGCAGCTTACCAAGCAACAACAACAACAACGCAAACTAGCAACAACAACAACAACAACAGCAACAAGAACAACTCTTGTTGGCCAAAAGTAATATACAACATTTGCACGTGACTTTGATATTGAAAGCGTTTGCTTCGCATTTCTGCCTGCCCGTCTGCCCCGTTAAGTATGCTATACAAAACAGTGCTCAGCATTCATTGCCACACACACACACACACACACACACACACACACACACACATGCACACCCCGCATGTATTTCACTCGGCCTGGATTTATGCATAAACTTTGGCCCGGAAAAAAAATTTAATAATAATTTTTGTTTTTTATTTACAAGTTTGTTTTAGTGATAAAGCGCCACAACGTCAGCCCAAGGCATGTTTATGTGTGTGCGTGTGTGTGTGCTAGCTTGTGTGTGTGTGTGTGTGTGTGTGTGTAGAATAAGCAAATGCTAACAGCTTGAATCTTATACATCAACTGTTATTCTTGCTAATGGAAATCATTGCAAAGAACACAAGAAATTTGACATTTTTGAAATAGAAATAGAAATAGATACTTAAGCGCCCGTTTGCCCATGTTAATGTCAAAATTGACAGTCAGTTTAATATGCCATCGAATTGGTTTATAATTTTTCTTTTATCTCATTTAAGCAAAATTTAGTGACACATTTCAAGATTTACTGAACACGTCTCAAACGTGTTGTCAACTGCGTAACACGGCGTTGCCACTTGGCAGACAATTTACAAGCTCTGCTGACAAGAGGTTAAGAAATAAACACAAAATGTTGCTGACTGGTGAGTGAAATCTAATATTAGCAAAAAATTGCATTTATAAAGCATTTGAAAACTTGAAGGCGGGCTTGACAATAAGCCAGAAAGATGATGCCCACTTCTGAAATTAACTACATGTTAACTTCATGTTAACTGAAAGTCGCGCCCTCTTCAGTTGAATTCGCAACTATTTAAAGCTAATGAATAATTTTGTGTTAAGTAGAAACGATTCACCAAATAAATTGAATGGCAATCGACTTAACACACAAACACACACGCGCACACGCACACACACACACACAACCTTATGCTGACCCCAATTTCAAAAACTATCAGAAATAAGTCGAAATCCTTTGATACAGTGTAAATGACTTGGCATTGAGTATTTTACAATGCTTAGATGTATCGACTCGTACTCGTACTCGTACTCGCATACGTACTTATAGTTCCCATTTTTTTTTTTTGGACGCACGTGTTTGGAATTCCTAACGAAATATATTTACAAAAGACTTGTTGGGGTCGTGAGTTTTTGCCACAATTGTTTTTTTGGGCGGGGCGCAAAAACTGTTGCTGTTTGACCTTTTTTTTTTTTGCTGGTGGGAAGAGGGCTATAAATGATGGGCAAAAATCAATGAGTGGCTGTAAATACATGTATATATATCCATGGGTCCAGAGCCCAAGGGCAATCTCAATTATTAAACAAAAGCAAAATGACCGCAGGCCGGCTTTAAGATACAATACCCACAGCTGGCGGATAATATAATACAATAATTAGGTAATTAATCATATAATGCACACAGCACTCCGGGCGGGTCATTAAGTCGCCTAACGCCCCCCGCGCCAACTCCGTCCAAGTGGACGGCAGGCACAAATTGCTAATTAAAGATAAACAAAACACCTTAAAACGCACAATAGGTCCACGGTTCCAGGGCACATAAGGCCGCGCCACGATGGAATATTATGAAAATTTAAAAGAAAATATTTAATTATGAACAGGGCTGAAAAAAACGTTTACCTGTTGATGCACAAAAGCACATTACAAAACGAGCAGGAGTCTGCGAGGCAAAAGTTGACGCGAACTAATGTCATTTATTATGACATTTAGCGAGCTTCTTTTTCTTAGAGGGTAAAAACGAAATATGCATACGTATATACCTTTATATAACTTGGCAAAGTGTGAGTTCGTGTCCACAGAAGTAAATCTGAGCAACGCGACATGGTTCCTAGTATTTTCACACCAAACAAGTTGTCACGAGCTCAAGAGAAATATCAATTAAAAATAATATCTATTGTTCAGACCAATAAGCGAATGCGTTGCAACTTTAAGGAAACTCCACAAAAAGGCTGCTTCAATTAGACTAAACAAATGCATTTTAAATAATTGGCAGCAATCAGAGAGATAAAAAAGGAAGGAAAACCAAATTGAATGTGAAAGTGAAAAGGAAATATGGACGAGGCAAACAATTTAAAACTCATCAATTCACGTGAAAGCTGCGCGCTCCAAAAAACAATTGAGCTATAAATGTTTGTTTACTTAAGGCGACAAACGACAAAATGAAAGTTTTGCGGGGGGGGAGAACAATAAAAATAAAAATAAAAATACAAAAAAAAAATGAAGCAAAACCACAAAGAAATTGCAGGCATAGTCCCGAAAATCCATTTACGGGGTCTGTCTGTTATTTATCCCAGCTTTTTGTGTGGCTGAGGCGCGTAAAAAGTTTTCATAATTGAAATAAAATACAGAACGCACAACAACAACAACAACAGCAACAAATAGTCCGAAAGCAACGATAGCACTTTTATTGCTTGACGCACTGCGTAATGCGCCTGGGAAATGCCACGCCCCCCTCGCAGAGTACATACCAAAATCAAAGTATCAATGGATGCCCAACCCTAGATATCTATATATACATACATACATATAGTAGGTATAAATATAATATGCCGTTTGCCCAGCGGGATCGTAGCAAAAATTTAATCAAGCTTTGGGCAGGCGCACAAATAATTTTCGCAAATTCGTTTACGGCATTTTCTTTCCGCCCAACCACTGACTGCCCCCCCTCGGGTAATGGACATGCAAAACGCTTTTTAATCCCAGCCATTTCATGGCAAAAAGGGAAAGCTGGACAAACGCATTGGCCAATTTACGGCCGAGCAGAAAAACTGTTGCCGAAGGCTGAAGGCTGTCAATGCCACAGAATACCGCAATGTGGTGCCTCAGATGAATATACATATACATATTAAATATATACATAGTTGTATTATGTTTGAATACTTTAAAAGGTAATCTTTGGCATCCTAAGCAACGGCCGTTC